>OU830596.1:7483550-8727826 GCA_917563855.2 Limnephilus lunatus
TCGTGTTAACTGTAATTACTACTTTATAAGAAACTAAAAACAAATTTTATTAGATAAAGGCATTATAAAAGTTATTTTCACCTCGCAATTTTTTGTTTAATAAACCTTGACAAATATTTTTCAAATGTTAAATACTGTTTCATATAATTAAAAGTAAATTTTGAATGCAAATTTAAAGCGTGGTATTTTCTCTTTCTAACAATGTTTAAATCATATTTCTCACCATAATACAAAGTGGCATTGTGTAATTTTTATGAGACCATGTCAACCTGGGCTATATATCTCCACCAAGTTACATGAGATACATACAATTATTACATTATTTAAAAGAGAGAAAATATGAAAACATAATAAAAAAAATTAATTAACCTTTAATTTTTATTATTTATTACATTTTTTAATTTTATGTTATCATTACCTATTCATTATTTATTTATTTATAAATAAATAAATAAATAAAAAGAAATAATGAATAGGTAATGATAACATAAAATTAAAAAATGTAATAAATAATAAAAATTAAAGGTTCGTCCTTCAGGGAGTAATAATATTGGTAAGTTTTGTATAGCGCCTTCTTATGGGAATCCATTAAAAAATAAATTTAGCAAAAGTGTTTGCGCTTCACTATCCGCTATTTCCTCAAAATAAACGTAGGTACTACGACATGGCTGAATACAAAATATTGAATTAGCCTGCAGTCTAATGTCAAAGTCAAAAGTCAAAACAACGTGAAAGGAAACTTATGGGAAACTTCAAACATCAAACTCGATTGGCATGCTAAAAGATTCCGAAATTGTTATTAATTTTTAATTAGTTGGTTAGAACACGGAAAACGATAAAATGAGCGTCGCGGAATTAGAAGAGGAAGTGCTTCAACTGAGAAAGTCCTTGCAATGCAAAGAAGATGAACTTCTCAAACGTAAAGAGCAAGAAATAAAGGTAAGTTTTGGTAATTTTTGGATAGGGCCTGACACGCTTATTATGAATATTTTTTAGAAAAAAACTTTAGATTCGCCTTAATTACTATAAGTGGAAAGTTTCTGCATTCCGGGAGGCGGAAAATTATGGATTTTAATTTTCAATTGCGTAAACCCAAAATTCACTTCGCGAAGCGACCGGCGGCTGTCAGCGGACATTAGGTACGTCACTGTCATGTCACTGTTATGTTGGTATCCCTGATGCATTAACAAGAGCTAAATACGACCGTAGCCATCTTCGTGGGTAACACAAAGAGGCGCGGAATTATGAAAACACAACAGAATTATAATATTAACAAACCTCTATTCGTATATTATATTATGTATATTTATTATTACCATAAAATAACGATTAGCTAGAAGTTACGTAAAATAAAAATAAAACGTGCGCATTAGGTAAGCACTACTTTGACGAAATTCTGAAAATAAAATGAATAAAGGCCTTTACGCAAGTTTTTTTACATTGAAAATTTTATTTTTACATTGAAAAAAAATTTTTTAAGTAAAAAAAAAAACGCCGCGTTTTTTTTTTTTTTACTTAAAAAATTTTTTTTCAATGTAAAAATAAAATTTTCAATGTAAAAAAACTTGCCTAAAGGCCTTTATTCATTTTATTTTCAGAATTTCGTCAAAGTAGTGCTTACCTAATGCGCACGTTTTATTTTTATTTTACGTAACTTCTAGCTATTATTATTATTTCTATTCTTCAATTATTAATGCGACGAATACCAACACCTCCAACTATAATGACGATGAAATCCAACACATGATTCCAGTGCCTCAGCTAGACTCTGAAGTGATTCTGATTAGAGGTTCGTTTATCTACATTATTTATTCCTAATGCGCTGTTTTTCATAATTCCGCGCCTCTTTGTGTTACCCACGAAGATGGCTACGGTCGTATTTAGCTCTTGTTAATGCATCAGTGATACCAACATAACAGTGACGTATCTAATGGCCGCTGACAGTCGCCGACCGGTTCGAAGTGAATTTTGGATTTACGCAATTGAAAATTAAAATGCATAATTTTCCGCCTCCCGGAATGCAAAAAGTTTCCTTTTATAGTAATTAAGGCGAATATAAAGTTTTTTTCTAAAAATTATTCGTAATAAGCGTGTCAGGCCCTATCCAAATTTTACCCCTATTTTTTCTCCTTTAATTGTCAAGAAATAAAAATGCAATTACTTAGGTCGAAAACCACACTATTGACGATTAATTTGTCACTTTTCAAAATAATCTCTGTCCATTTCCAAAGTTTTGGTCCATCTTGGGGCATGTATCCCAGAGTGGTAAAAAGAACGGTCCTGCTTCCTTAGTCTATCCGCCATAGCTTTTTTTGTGCGAAAGACGTGCTTTAAGCATTTTAAAGATTGTGACGTATTGAACAGAACTTATTGTGCATCCCTGCTCCAAAAAATCAACCATAATCAATCCCTCTATATCCCTGAACACTTGCCATAACTATTCTTGCCGATCGCACAGTTTTTAATTTTTTCGTCCTCGGTGAGTTTGTGTGATGCCATTCTATTGGCTGCCTCTTTGATTTAGGTTCCATGAAACCCATGTTTCAACTCTGGTCACAATTTTTGTGTGTGTTATTACGGTGTTGCATCACCGTACACATTTTTCAGTCTTTCTTGAATGAGAATAGGCGTTTCACCTTCTGCATTCAATAATGCAATCACAGAACGCTGACTAATACGGACATTGATATCGGGCATTTTGCAAGCGACTGCAGTGCTGCCACCTGTTGACTCAGAAAGTTACTACTGCAGTAGATTGTCGATGAATAGCGCCAAATTCAATTTTCTCATTTAACTAACTTTATTTAATTAGAAAAAAATAGGAGCAGTTTTTCTTCCAATCTAGACCACTCTCCCCCCCTCCCCCTCTCCCCCCTCCCCCTCTCCCCCTCCCTCCGCTCCCCCTCTCCCCCCTCCCCCTCCCCCTCTCCCCCCCCCCCCTCCCCCCCCCCCTCTCCCCCTTGGTGAGATAAATTTGGGCCACTTCGTAACTTGAGATTTTGCTCCCTATTTTCTTCGCACCATATTTCAGCACAATATTAAAATTATTTTTTTGGGCTAGTTCTTTTAAAAACCTATTTTTCTTTATCACAATAATAACAATGGCCTTTGAATTAAGTTAGCCACTCAGAAATTGGGCGTACTGTACAGGGCAGGGCCCACAGACACTTAAATAGTACACAACTGCTAACCCTGTACAAATCTCAAGTGTGCCCCACGGTTGAATCTGGCAGCCACCTCTGGTCTGGAGCCCCAAAATACCTAAAAAAAATCTCGACTCTTTGCAGTAATGGGCGGTCTGTTTAATAGATTCTCCTTACTCAACAAACGGTTTGTAATTTTTCGAGTAGAGGCGTCAGGTGGGAATGCTATCCTTGTTCTACCGGTATTACAATGGAAGCTGCTCCGAGGAACTAGCGTCATTGTTCCCCTCGGCTCCGGTTCGTAGTCGGGAAACACGCCAAACTCCCAACATATGTACACGGTTGACATTAGTCACACGAGAATGGGTCATTTCTACGACTTCTTCTTGAGTTCTACAGCTGGGCTGTGGAACGATTTTCCGGCCTCTGTTTCCTCCCTCCTACAACATGGGTCTCTTCAAGACCAATGTTCACTCCTTCCTCTCCTCGAAAATACCCTCCACCCAGTATCTTCAAAGATGACGTAGGCTCTGAGGGAAATTATTTTCCTCAGGGCCTCCTGTGTGGAGTTAATGTAAAAAAAAATGTCCGCCAAGTGCACAATCGATTTTGATTTAAAATAAATAATTATTAAAATGCATTATTTTCCATTTCCGGAAACTGATTATTATCTAACTGCAGCAAGGTGCTTACTAAGGGTGTCCCACTTTTCTGTATATTTACCTTAAATAATTAGTATGTTATATTTTCTAGGATACCAGGGCAGCATCTTGGTCCGAGGGCGTCCCCAAGTGGGCGGTGGAGCGCTACAGCCGCCAGTGCCTGGTGACAGAGCTGGGGCCCCCGCTGCTCTCTCTGCACACCCTGGCAGGGAGCTCTGTGCTGGTGGTGGGAGCAGGGGGACTGGGTTGCCCAGCCGCGGGTTATTTAGCCGGAGCTGGTGTGGGTACGTTCAACAATTCTTTACCGGAGTAAAGGCATCGATAGTTCAAATAAATAGATAAATCAAATGTTAACCGCTCTGCCACGAAGGTCGTAAAATATTATATATGATAACAATTCATCACCTCCCAATGCTGCAGGTAATTTTTCATTAAAGAAAATAAAATTATTTTAGGTTATGTCATGTATTAACATGGCCCATCGATCTGTAAACCACTCACACATGAGCTAACAATGTGTGAATGTGATAATTCACCCATTAAAATTAGGACAGGGTAGGTACTTTCTGGTTAATATTTTCCTTCATATTTTAACTTGAGCCATTTTTAAGTGAAGCAAAGCATAGACAGATAAAATTACTGGCGGAAAAGCACGGTTTGGAGGGAAATTTAGAAAACTTAATAAATTTTTAGTGGGTAAACATTTAAAAACTTAAGCTTTTGTAGCGCCTAGCTGTTGTTCCCTACGCTAAATTTATTTTTTGTGGTTTCTAGGTCACATTGGTATCGTGGACTATGATGATGTGGAGGTGACAAACATCCACAGGCAACTTCTTCACTCTGAAATGACGGTGGGAATGGCCAAAGTGGAGTCAGCCGCCATGGCCATGAGACGGTTAGTTTAAGTTTCCTTCGCAAAAGACCATACCATGTTGACCACACCGATTCCCTTCCGATTAGTTTATTCTAAAATACTAATTTAACCCACAAATCAGTGTGTTTCAAACTTTTCTCACATTTGATTGACTATCAAATTGACAGTCAGTGCCATTTTTAAATTTCAACATTTGAATTTATTTTTATTTTTTTATTTTAGCGACTATATAAAATAATTGTTACATACAAGATATAATGGTGAAATTAAGTATAAAATATTTTATTTCTTAGTCCTCCTCACTGGGGGGTCCTGTGCCGAGGCGGACTAAAGTTATTTAAATATGGTTTATTTGTCTTCTATGTCGTTTTTAGTGTCTAGGGTTTTTTCGTTGACCTCTTTTAGCCATATTTTTATTCTTGATTAGTATTCATTAGCATTTTTATTAGTTTTATGTCTTGGGGAAGGATGTTATGGAGTTTTGTTGCAAAGTATGTATAGTTTCTTTGTCCGAAAGTGGTTTTATAACTTGGAATATTTTTTATATCGTTTTTATTCGATCTAGTATTATGCATAGTGGTCTAGTAGAGGATTCATTATTTTTGAAAAGGCTTCAATAATATATTTTTGGCATATATTTGCTGTACATTTGGTACGTGGAAGCTATTGAAAATTTCAATTGAAGGCTTTCTAATTGGTACTTTCAATATGGTCTTTATGATTCCTTTTTGAATCGTATTCAGGTTTTGGAGGTACGTATGTGTAGCAGATCCCCATCCTATGATAGTATTAATAATACTCCCAAATCCTGTAAATTATTGGCATTATGTAGTTAGTTAGCTAGTTTAGCATGGCATAAAATCCATTAAAATGTATGAAAGAAAACCAAGCTGCACGACTCGCGCGACTCGGAAAATTCTAAGCCATTTCAGTGGCAACTTTGGTAACTTTAAACTAACTTTTTAATGTTGATGCAACTCAATTGTATTGAATTGCAGCTTAACTTTAGTTAGGGTTTAAACTCAGTTAAAATATTTAACTTTAAACCTTGCTTTAATTATTTTCGATGCAATGGGGTATTTCCACGAACGAGGGATTCCATTGAAAATGTACGGAATATTTAAAGACGATTTTTCTGATTTTAATCATCCTACTATAAATGTTTGTTTTTTATGTTTTCATTCAATATTATTGATTTTAAAAACGTTCGAAAACTGACAAAATCAAAACGGCCCGTTTTTTTCAAATGGGTTTGTGACGTCACTGGCTACGCCCGGCTAAACCAGCACAAATAAGCACTGTCAGGGAGCGTCCGCACTCACGACGTCACTCGATAGCCACGCCCCAAATCATCGTTTTAGCGGTGACTTAAAAATGGTAAACTTCAACTCGCTCTAGAAAATTTATTCGTCAACATAAAAATAAAATAAAAATGCTGTAAACATCGTAATTTTTTGCTTAATTTTTTTAAGCAATAAAAAAAATACGTGGAAATACCCCATTGGCCCTAAGTGATTCTCATTAATCAGACTTGTTTTTCAGTATCAACTCTACCATAAAAGTGACCCCATACAACGTGCAGTTGGACTCATCAAACGCACTGGAGATCATACGCGCGTACGACTGTGTCATTGACGCCACGGACAACGTGGTCACCAGGTATCTGCTGAACGACGCATGTGTGATGTTGGGTAAACCGCTGGTGTCTGCCAGCGCGCTCAAGTTGGAGGGGCAACTGACCATTTATAATTATAGGCCTAAAGATTCACAGGTGAATTATTACTCCATTTATAAAAAAAATCCTTATTAAAAAAGAAACACACAAACATATTTTATTAGGCAAATGTATTATAAACATTATGGTCAACTTACTTTTTGGTCATTTCATGTACAAATAATTAATAAAAAATTCCCAAAGATTCATCATTTTTTTTCATAAAGTTATACATTTCAATTATTTTGCGGTTAACTTTTAGATTTGAATATAAAGCAAGGTGTTTTCTCTTTCTAACACTGTTTAGATCATATTTCTAACCATGATAGTAAGGGAGATAACTATTTCCATGAGACCTTTACAAGTTGTTCCGAAAATCTAACAAATTAGCTTGAGTTAAAAGGCAAGCTCTATTACTACTAATATAGTTGATGTGCCTACCGTTTATTTTTATGTAATTCTTTTATACTTACATGTATTTAAAAATTAACAATTTTGTAATGTTTTTAAAACAGTACATCAAAATGAATGTTTAACAATCTATTATAATAAAAATACATCAGAATGTGACCATTGAATTTTGCCTTTTTGCTTGTGATGATGGAATACATCGATAAAATGGTTAGTTTTTACTTTATTCATTGTTTATTTTGATTAATTTCAGATACCCCCCGGGCCCTGCATGCGCTGCCTGTTCCCCGTGCCCCCGCCCCCTGAGACTGTTGGTTCATGCTCCGGCAGCGGGGTGCTGGGCCCTGTGCCGGGAACCATGGGGGCCCTGCAGGCGCTGGAGTGCTTGAAGCTGCTGCTGGGCAGCGAGACTATAGCGGGACACATGCTGCTGTTCGACGGGGCGGACTGCAGTTTTAGACGAGGTAGATAACCATACATTTGCTGTAAATAAATATTATCTGGTAATTTCTCTTTACCAACCTTTACCCAATTTAGGGTAATTTTCACATATTTTACAATTCCTGCACGACAAGATCATAATGTTAATGGGTGAACAATGTTGGCAATACTTGCACAAAGTTTCATACATGTGGAAAAACTTAACAAGCGGATTAGAGCAATCTTTTTTTTTTTATTTATTTTTTTTTTATTTGAATTTTACATTTAAGGTTACAAATTTCTAATTAATTATAATATTTTATATTTCAGTTAATTAATTATAATATTTCAATTTCACTGTATTTTTTCTTTCTTTTATTCTTGTTTTATGTAGCTCCTACAATACATCTTGAACTTTTCAATTGGTGAGGACTGAGTTTCTGGTAGTGTGTTATATAACTTAATTCCTTTGTATAGCAAACTGTTTTGCGTATTCGTTTTGTCCTTTTTGTTTAATCTTATTTCCTTGCACGTCCTTGTGTAATGTCTGTGAATGTCCTTATTGTATACGATTTTATTTGAGAAGTATTTTGGTAACAAGTTGTTTAATATTTTGTGAATAAATATCAACGTGTTTAAGGTCAGTATTTGTTTCACTGTTAACCAATTAAGTTCCTTTAACATTTTATTTATTTTCGAAAATCTATTTCTTCGGAGAATTATTCTCATTGCTCTGTTTTGGAGAATTTGAAACTTATTCTGTTATCTTTCATTACACAGGAAAATGATACTTGAACAGTAGTTGAAGTGTGGAGCAATAATTGAATTGTAAATGGTGATGGCAGTTTTTCCGGAAATTTTAGGCCGAATTCTTCCCAAAAAAGATATCTTTTTGCCAATTTTCTTTTGGGTATATTCGGCATGTCTGTTGAAGTTTAGTTTGGAATCTAATATAACTCCTAAGTATTTCATTTCAGTTACATTTTCAATAATTTCACCATCAATTTTAATTTTGCTTTCACTGGGTGTCTTCTTATATCCAATCACCATACATTTTGTTTTTTTTTGTATTTAATTTAAGCTTATTTAGAGCACATCAGGTAGGTATAATAATAATAATCTTTATTTGGAAAACAAACATATGCTGTCCTTGTTCTAGCGGTATTACAATGGAAGATTCTCCAAGGAACTGGCATCATTAATCCCTTCGATACAAGTCAGGAAACACGCCGAATATACGCCCAGCACAGTTGAAATTTGTCACATGAGAACGGTTCCCTTCTACGACTTGTTCATGAGTTCAACAGCTCAGCTGTGGAATGATTTGCAGGCCTCTGTTTTTTTTAATATATTTTTTTTTATATGAATACCTCACAAGAGTCCCAGCTGCTCCCATCTGGAGCCAGTGACACTATGTCATTCCCAAGTGGGGAGGGAAAGGCGATGGGGGAGAGGAAGGTGGGAAAGTACCTGGCTTTTCAGATCTGGTCACCAAACACGGCTAAAGCCATTTAAAGCAATGTTTCAATTCTGAATGGTGGTTTTACACAAGGGCAATACTGAGAGTATTTTCCACTCTGGAACGTGCCGCAAATATGCTATATGTATATTATTTTAAATGAATTAATTGTGAAATAACACAAATTAATAAAAAAAAAATATTTGCCCATCCCGGGATTCCGCGACCTTCAGATTGTGAGTCAGTCTTACCCCTCGACCACGCAGGTGCCTGTGTTTCCTTCCTCTTGTAACATGGGTCTCTTCAAGACTCACGTTCACTCCTTCCTCTCCTCCAAAAGACCCTTCACACAGCATCTTCACAGGAGACATAGGCCCTGATGAAAATTATTTTTATGTGTGGAGTTGATAAAAAAAAAAAAAAAAAAACACTAATAGTTTATGGTTTCATGGTCTGTCTTCCTGTTTCTATTATCTATGTTTTTTCCATTTCATTGTACCTACGTAATATTTTTTTCATAATTAATATGGTAATATATATTGTAATATTCCAGTAAAGCTGCGTGGCAGGAGTCCTCAATGTGTGGTGTGCTCAGACAGTCCCACCATCACCAAACTAATAGACTACACACAATTCTGTAATTCTCAGGCTTCGGATAAGGTAAACATCTCATAACTAGAAATCAAACATTTTCACTTTTTAATTTTGCCATTTACGCGAATGTCGCAATTTTTGCATAATTTTAATTGCGAATTTTGTTATTTTTTTTTAATTTTTCGGTTAATTTCTGGTATTTTAAAATAAGAAGGTAATATTGATCATTCTAAATAAGTTTTCATAGAGTTATGCTGCGTTCCCACCTGTTCTATTCTAGAATCTATGAAATAGATCAGTGAAAACAGGCTTTCTATGGAATTGAAAAACCCTTCAACTTTCGATCTATAAATTGACCATAGATACTCATAGAATAGATCAGGTCTGAACGCAGCATTAGATGGTGTAGAATCGCAATAAAATGGAATGCAACCAACTTCACTTCGCTAAGGGGGCATCCATTAATTACTTGAACAGTTTTTCTTCCAATCTAGACCCTCCCCTTCCCCTCGGTGAGATACATTTGGGCCAATTCGTATTTTCTTTTTAAATAACGTGAGATTTTGTGCTCACGTAATTAATGGATGCCCCCTAATGTCATACACTGTCATTATTTTACAAAAAAAAGTATAACACTACTCTTTTGCACAATTTATTGCTTTTGTTGAAAAATAACATCACTTTTCGACAAAAATACTACTTTTCACCAAAAATAATGCAAAATTTTAACACCACTTTTGTTGAAAAGTAACTGCGGATTTTGAAGTCTCCTCAACTCATAAACAATTTGCGAATCTGACATTGTTCATAGGAACCTTGATATCTCAAAAGGGACAATAATTAGATACACAAACTCATCCACCTGCTCCAAGTATTCATCATTCACAATTATATTGCATGCTGTTTTCGTACTCTCTCTTTCTAACACCAGGACTTTAGACTTACTTACATTCCTCATTAACTCATTCTTCATATATAGGTACTTCATTTATCCTAGACACGAGAGACTGTAGATCTTCCATGCTGTTAGAAATCAGCACCGCATCATCAGCATACAACAAGCAACATACTTTCAGATTACTCAATTCTAAGTTTGTGTATATGGGTAGTATGCTTACAAGAGATGGGAAGGCTGATAGAGATATTGAAAGAAGGGTGAATGCCAGTAACTCCATTAATAGAGGACTGAATGCTGTTGGCGCTTATAAAAAACTGCCAAAAGAAGCGAAGCTAGCAGTCCACAATGGAGTCCTGGTACCTACCCTGATGTATGGCAGTGAGGCATGGAACTGGCAGAGGAAGGATGGAAGTAAACTGAATGCTGTTGTATGAGATCCCTGAGGCATATGTGTGGTAAAACAATGTATGATTGTGTGAGAAATGTGGATATCCGCAAAGAATGTAAGGCTGATGTAAGGATAATGAGTAAGATTAAGAAAGGGACCCTCAGATGGTTTGGGCATGTAGAGCGAATGAACGAAGAAAGTAGTGTAAGAAGAATATACGACGCAAATGTGAATGGTAGAAGAAGTCGGGGACACCCGAGGAAGACATGGCACGATCAAGTGAATCAGATACTTGAGTCGGGCCATGTCAAAAGTCAGAATAATAGAAGCGAATGTATGAGTCGATGTATGAATGTGAGTGAGGCAAAGAGTGTGTGCCAAGATCGAGTTGTTTGGCGGTCCGTCCTCTCTGCCTACCCCTGCGGGGAAACGGCGCTATGGTTAGTTAGTTAGTTATTAGACAATAATTATTTCTGTAATATTCTATTACAATAATTTCACATTTTCAGGATTTAAAATTGGAGATTTTATCAAAGGAAGAAAGGATTGAAGCCAAGGATTTCAAGAACCGTTTCTATCAGAACCTGTTTCCAGGAACAAATAATACAAGAAAAGATGCAATTGAAAATTCCGAAAAAAAAGAATTTCTTTTAAAAAAATTAGGCGAGGATTCTTTACTCCTGGATGTGAGATCGAAAGAACAGTTTGAGATGTGTCACATAGAAGGATCAAGCAATGTTTCCATAGATAAACTGGAACAAAGAAGCGAAGATCTTGTTAATTACTTACGAGAAAATGGTGTTACTAGGGGTAAGTTGTTTTACAATCAATATTATTTTAAGAATAAGGAACTCCAGTGAAAAATATTATGGCTTTAAAAAAATATGTTCATATAGACCAATAAACGCTGATTCTGAATATATAACTTTTATTTAATAATATTAAACGTACAGTTTTTAAAAAAATATTAAAAAGTGCATTTTTAATTTTCTCGTTAAAACACAGCGTCGGGTTGGTATGCTGTGTAATGCTGTTATGGTGACGTCACAATAGTAATCACGGTAATGGCTGGTTTATTTATGCTATACGTCATTTATATGGGAATTTAGGTATGACACAAGCGAATGTTCTATATATTTCTTATTTTTGAAGATGTCGTAAAAGCATATACCTTTATAGAAAGTTAATAGAATTGCCTTTTAGATTTTTGTATCTGACATATACGATTGTGTTTGAAAAATGCAGTATTTTAAGTTTCAAAATGAAAAATTAAAAAAAAAACAGCCGACTGTAAACATATTCTATTAAATGGTCGAAAAAATTAGGAAAATTCAAAATTTAAAAAATACAGTCCTCTTACTTTATGAATTTGGAATAAAACTGTCACTTCACTTTTTATCTCGTTCATACAATTAAAAAGGATAAAAAAATATTATAATAATTCCGAAAAAATAACTGAAAAAATCCGACATCTTGGACTCGGTTTTACGCAATTAATGCGTTGATTTCTCGAATTTGTATTTATTTACACATGCATAAGGCTTTTACATTATAAAATAATATAACTTTTATGGAAGTTTTATTAAATTCACGCGGAAAAGTCATAAAAATTATAGAGAAGTAACCTTTGATTATGTAATGTCAGTAACCTAAAAACCGAACGAAACTAAATCACTAACAAAACATTATTTAAGGACTAAAACTGAAAAAAAGTAAAGGCACCATTGGTACTTATGTTGAATTACACTAATATCACAGTGAATTAATCATTTAAACGAAAATTATCATCAAAAACATTACTGTAAGTAAAATTCATCAACGTCATTCATTGTTTTCGTTTTGCAAAGAATTTGATTTCGCCATTTGCAATAAATAAGCCATTAGCCAATCAACGCGTTATAATAAACAAGATGGCCGCGCGCCTGCGCAAATCTATGTGAGATTCAAGAAAACCAACATAACAATCATAAAATAGTGAATCGTTATTTTAGTAGATGACGTCACAAAATTCACCATAGATATGGGTGTTTTCGAGGGATCTCCAAAAATTAAAACTTTGAAAATTATTTTAACTATTAAAACTAACTCTAAAAAAAAAAAAAAATATGCAGTAATTTAAGTTAGAAGGTCATTTATCATAAAAAAAAATAAAAAAAATGGACTGGACTTCTCTATTGAAATTTTCCATACGATATAATAATTTCCTTGTATGAGTGTGATATTTTCATAATGTAAGTGTTAATAATATTATAAAAAGAACTTTTCAAATCCAGACAAGTGATAAAATACCTGCTTACTAGTTACTGTTCTGTGAACAGTAGACCTCACGTCCAAAAAGGTATGTTTCTAATTTTCTCCTTTTTAATAAATTAAAATCTAAATTTCATTTTAAATCATAATATTTGTATGAAGGTACTTAAATACCTACCTTAATAAGGAACTCCATTGAAAAATATTATGGCTTAAGAAAAGTCAAAATTTTCAAAATAGTATCAATTTTAGAGGCGCGAATTAATACTAGGATAGCTTCGACAGCCGAAGGTCCTGAGTTCGAGTCCCAGAGGTGCCAATATCTTTTTCTGATTTTTCTGTCTCCAGATTTTCCATTGAGTTTCGCTAATTTTGTATTCATTTAATTAAAAATAAAACCAGTTTACACATTTGTATAAAAAAAAATTTACAGTTACATAGTTATCTCTGAAAAGGGAGACTTTTTTTATTTTTAGATAAAGTCAATTTTTCTGGGGAAACATCTTAGGATAAACATGAAAAATAAGATTTATTTTCTGGTAAACATTTGCAAAAAATAATAGATTTTATTCCGATATTTGATCAAAACTCATCAAGGTGATTTTCGCACAGTTCTTCACAATTCTCGCCTGTCAGTTGGAAGTATCTAAACTTTTTCCTTCTCCGGTGTTCAACAGGTTAATATTTAAAATAATGAAATTCTTTATCTTCTTTTACAGTTTTCTGCATTTGCCGGCGAGGGAATGACTCTCAACTGGCGGTTCAGCTTTTGAAAGTAAAATTTTCAAACCGCGACCATCCACCGACTATTGTTGATATCGCAGGTGGACTCCACTCCTGGGCTGAACAAGTGGACAATAACTTCCCAATTTACTGAACAATCAACGGTCAATTTTAACTCCTTTGTAATAAATAAATAAATCACTTAACCCCTTGGGCAATTTTGTGAGATATATTTCTCACGCAACAAACAAACGTTGAGTCTTTTTGGGAGATATATCTCCCAGCCTGACACGGCCTCATTAAAGTTATGCTATCTCATTTGTATTATGATGATATATATGATTTAAACTGTGTTAGAAAGAGAGAACACCATTTTCAGTTTGCATTAAAAAAATTACAATTATCGCTCCTGAAAATTAAAAAAATAATTCTAAGAAACTCATTTAGCATTCGAAAAATATTTGTCAAGGCTTGCAAATTTAAAAATTAATATTTTTATTTCTTCAAACACAGCAAATTTATTTCATGACACCATTTTAATTATTGAACAATATATTAATGACAATATATTTTTATTGAATTATATATTAATGACAATATATTTTAATTTAATTATTAAACAATATATTAATGACAATATATTTTAATTTAATTATTGAACAATATATTAATGACAATATATTTAGTTCCTACCGGGATATCATTTATTCAAACTGTTCTCTTTATAAATTGTGCCCCATTGCCCCCCCCCCCCCCCCCCCTCCCCCCTTTTCCCCTTCCACTCCCACCTTTCCATTGACACCGTTAACTCTATGTCTATTGTTGTAATTAGTTTTAAGTAAACCCTGAGGAAGTGAACATCGCTCACGAAACAAGTCGGTTTTTTATGAACAATAAAAGTGGTCAAAAACAAAGAAATCTATTAATTCTGAATTAATATTTTTATATTAAATGGTAAAAAATAAAGTAACGATAACTTTTATAATACATCTAATTAAATATGTTTTTTAGTTTTATATAAAGTAGTAATTACGGTTAACACAATTAAAACCATCGCTAAGCGACTTTAAAAACTTTATCTATGCCAATGACGTTATATATTATAAATAGACTCGCCATAGTCTCACATACTCGCAATATAATGTGGAAAGCAAGCAACACTCTTTTATTTTCAGCGGTTTTCAGTATAATTTCTAAATTCAAAAGTTTATTCCTGTGTGATAAAGACAGACAATCAAAGAATGTACGTGTGTGAATGTCATAGATATATGGTCGGGCAGCGTATGCTTATGTCACTTTGTGATGCAACGTTCACTGTCTCCTTTTCTTAAGGCCCACTAGAATAAAAGGTCCGGATGCCTGTCGGACTTTGATGTGTCGAGCTACACAATAAATACAATAGGGCAACGAGAGTTTTCAAATGGTGGCGGTTGTCATTTATACTTGTTGGAACTGCTGATTAATGTGTTGTTTTGCCGCAAGCAAACAAATAAACAGAGTGTTTAGGCTGATTAGTCTATTTTAAAATAGTAAAGTTTACTTAGCAACAGTAATTTGGCTGTTGCGCGTCCAGACCCTTTACTTTAGTAGGCCTAGAATTTTCTCTGATGACATGTAAAACCGCGGGCGGTAAACATGAAAATTAATTGTGGTATTTATAATAATTGATAATAATAAGTCATTTGCGTGTACTTACAAATGAAGTGTTATTCCTTCGCCTTTACGACTATTTGCCGTGTAATTTAAGCATTTTCTCATCACACAGGAGGGCATTTTGGCGCTTTGCAATGCAATTTACTTACTGGTAAGACACGACCTCTCTCGACGCGTAGCAGTTTAGTACTAAAGTACTAGAAATAGAGACAGCTACAATCGTCTTGTGTTTGGCTTCCCACTTTGAGATTTCTACCCCGCGTCCAGTATTAATGTCATTGATCTATGCATTTAAAAAATTTATTTGCTCACGTCGATTTGTAATTCTGAAAACTGAAACAGTCTTTCATCTGCTTTCAAGAACAGTATTTTATTTTTTAAATATTATGTACTTTTAAAAACAGCAGATTTTGTCTGGAATCAAATGTAATGTGAAAATATTTTCTGCAAAACCTGTATTCTGACAGAGCTATTCTCCTAAGAGCCGATAATGCTAAATGTCAAAGGCCCTTTTAGGAAGCTACCTAAAGTAAGGAATCAGTGGGAATATTTAAAATGTACATAATTAGCATTTCTGTAAAACCTGGGCTTTTAAAGACCCCACGTGACGGGTCGAGGGTTAAGAAATTTTCCAAGTGACGGGAAAAACAAATTTGTTAAGCAGGAAAACCTTATATGTGGAAAAAATTGGTCCAATTTTGGGCCGAGGGACCAAAGAAACCAAACATCTTAAGCCACAAAACTTTTTTTGAGTGTACCGTATATGATATATATTACATTGTGACAATTAGTTTTACTATTATACCTTCACAGTTTCACTGAGTAGTTTTTAACATTATTTTTTATAAATTTTTATCTTTATTTTTTGTCTGTTTTGTACATTATATTTTCATTGTTCCTGCCGAAGATCCATTTATCATAATTTTCAAAAACCTTGCAATTTTGCCAATAAAAATGATAAAAAATATTTAAGTATAGTTTATTTTGTGTAAAATATTTTCCCTCTGGTCCTATGCCATCTCTGGGGATTCTGTGTGGATGGTATTTTAAAGGAAAGGAAGGAGAGGAAGTTCTAGAAAGGATCGCAAACAGCCACCGTGCGGCGTTCGCGCAAATTAATTTAAAGGACAGATCGCAATGTCGCTAAATGACATTGAAGCCAGCTATAGAGCCCTCAGTTTGGCGAGCAATATGTCCAAAGAATCTTAAAATACATTGTAGGCAGAAAGTTGAAAGCTTATTGTGGATCCCTAGCTCTTCCAGAATGGACAAATTTGCAAGTATGGCTATTCATGGAATCCTGAGCATGTGAAATTTCATTTACAAATATACCAATTTTATTTATAGGGTGTACTTAACCCTCCCGTCGCGTGGGGTCTTTAAAAGCCCAGGTTTTACAGAAATGCTAGTTATGTACATTTTGAATGTTCCCACTGATTCCTTACTTTAGGTAGCTTCTGTGTTTATACATACTTGTGTTTCGGCGTGAGGCTCAAAAAAATTAACAAAATACTATGAAAAATCAAGTTTATATGGTTTTTTGTTGATTTTTTTGTTGTAATATTAATAAGTCTGTATCAATCTCAAATTGTCCTAAGTTTGATAGAAATTGGTTAGATTTATTTTGAAGTTTACTATTCAAAAAATATGATTCAAAATTATTTAAAAAAATTTCCTGTTGATATCTAATTTTGAATATTTATTTTTATTTCAAGGCAGTCATTATCACCTTACTTATAATCAGTTAAAATAACACATAAAATGTATGCTATAACAACAATTTATTCATTTTTTTGGGGTCCTAAGAGACCCCCCAAGACACCTTGTGTTAAAAAAAAGGCGCAACGGGCGGAGGGTCAATTGAATGTAGGATATTTTATTGTGGGATAGAAATGGATAAAAGGAAAAATAAAAATTTATTCTGTTTTACAAAAGTAATGTAAACGTAATTACTAGAAAATTATTTATTTATTTTACTGAAATACAACTTATCTCAGACTATATGCTCACACATGAAAAGTAAAAAAAAATACAAACGAACACTATGATAAAGACTAAAAATCTAACGTGAAATATATTTAGGGTAACATCAAGATTCGTAGAAAGTGCGTTTAACAAGGTTAGCTTATGTGGGCCATTTTAAAAAAAAATCTCATCAGGTCGCTTTCGAAATTTCGAATGCGTGGCGTTGCTTGAAGTTTTTCAAATTTCCCAATGGAACATGGACCAAAAGCTACATTACAAATTTTTAGCCAATCACCGCTCTACCTCCACGATGAGCTAGCGTTGTTAAACGCATTTTCTACGAACCTTGGGGTAACATGACAAAACAGAACAATAAGATAATAGTTTAGATTTGTTTGTTCTTTTTCTTCATTTTTCTTTTCCTTAATGTTCTTTTGTTGTCTTGGAATCGAAATAAGGATTGAGAAAACTGGAGAAATTCTTTCTGACAAATAATAAAATCTATGGTAATGTTGTAGAAACATGAACAGTTTATTTTGTGGAACAAATTGTTGGTGAATATTTACCTTTCCGCTCACTTTTTGTAAATACACTTTGTTTCAACTCAATTACTATAGAAACAACTATTTACGTCATTTGAGATGAATTCAAATTCCATATTTATTCAAAGTTCAAAATTTCCCTTATAAAACAATCCGTTTGTCGCCATTTTGGATTTTTTTAGTGTGGATGACGTTTGCGAAAGCCTTGCTTCAAACTAAATATTTATTTATTTTATTTTAGAGAAATCAATAGTTAACAATAATGATTAATTTATACATGTATAATTTACCTAACTGAGAAACCAATTATAGATTTCCTCATTATACTATTACATTGTGTATCAAAAAGTAATCTTACAACAATTAAAAGATAGTACATTAAAAGATATTACATATAACAGGTGCAAGGTAGTACATGATATATCATTACATTTATGCAGTTTTGTACTCATTTAATACATTTTAATATACTTTTGATAGAATTTTTATACATATTTACTTTCATCACAAATGAAGATATCTATATCATAAATATGCATAAATTACTTAATTAACCCAAACTATGAACCTATTTGTGCAAGTAAAAAGTAAATAGTTGTTCTTATTATAATTGTAGAAATGATGTGTAATTTCCTTAATATGACATGTGCCTAAAAGTGTGGCGGTTAGGCTAATAATTACCAAATTATTTTTAATGATGCAATATTTTGATAATGTTAAAACTCCTATAATATGAATTAAATTAAGTTGCCACTTCTTTGAAATAATTCATGCTCCCTCGGAAGACTTTTTCTGTCAGCTGACTGTTGAAGAACCAGTAGAACATCAGACCCCAAAACAGCATTGTCAATACATTATCCAGAACTAACATCCTGAAAGAATAATAGATTTCATATTAAAATTGCATTTTTAAAGATATAGATGTACCTACATTGATTGCTTTTATTATTACCGTGATGATCTATTACGATACCGTGATGGCACAAAAAAGACGATAAACATACGTTCATTATCACAAAAATGCTGCAGCTCTTTCAACAAATGAGATTCACAATGTACGTAGGTCTGTTTCCTCCAAAGGAAAAAAGTTATCATTTTCTTGCATCTCTCTCACACACCGCACCGTGATGTCTCCGTTGACCCCTACAATACTACTTGCCGTGACGATAATTTTGAATGTATGGAATATAGTCACAAGGAAAATATTGAAGTGTGAGTGAATTCCAAAAATTCAAAAACGTCAAACTTCAATGCGCTGATGGTTTTGCTTTTGTTCATAAACATATAATGCTGTAGCTCTTTCTCACACACTAAATAACAATAGTCGAAAATGAGACAAACGTTGCACGCATGTCTGCAACCTCCTAAAGAAACATAAAATCATTTTCATACATCTCCCTCACGCGTATAAAGATAATGAAACACCATTCCCGTCGCCGTAGCTGATCTGTAATAAGATATATCTGTTTCCAAAGTAAAAAAGACGTAGTTCTTTGGAGGAAATAGACTCACATATTTTGTCTATGTCAATTTTTTTTTTTCTTAAATTTTTCAACTTCTAAAGAATGTAAACCTCCCTGGAACTTTTGGTTTCATAGAGGTGTACATTTAAATTCTTTTGTGGTTAACTCCTAGATTTGAATATAAAGCTTGGTGTTTTCTCTTTCTAACACCGTTTAGATCATATTTTTCACCATGACAATGACAGGGAGACACAAAGATTTCTATGAGACCACATGAGCTGATCCCAAAAGCGAGAAAACGACCATAAGGGGTAAATTATATTATTGTTAAAATTTAAATACCTATTGAAATGAGCTTTTGCATCCGGTATGGTATCATCCGGTTCATTGAGCAGGTATCTCCTGGCTCCGATCAGGCAGTTCTTGAAGAAGACGTAGACGTCCTCCACCTCAAAGTCGTAGCTGAAGGCCTCCTTGTCCGACCTCAAGATGGAACTCCTCAAGTCCACCAGCCGCTCGTTCTTGAACACCCATTGGTTGGTGATGTAGTACTGGAGGGCCAGGTTGGCTATGTAGATCCGGCGCTGAAGCTTTACTAGCCTGAAAATCAGATCATTGTGAAAATTAACCATGAAACTGTAATGTTCTTCAGCTCCACACAGGTCCACAGGTGGCCTATGTCATCTTAGGGGATACTATGTGGAAGATTTTTTAAGGAAAGGAAGGAGAGGAAATTCTGTGAAGGAAATTGGTATAAGGATGAGTAGGAATCTGGGGGTCAGTGTCCAGGAGTGACGGATGTTTGAATCCGTCCCTCTAACTGCGGTGCAAAGCGATGGGTCGTGAGATTCTGGTTGGAGAGGATAAAAGACCTCCCTCAACAAGTCACTCTTGATCCTGCCCACCACGCGACAGGTGGGCAGACGCATCGGCTACCAAGACCTTGACTAACTTCACCCCATGAACCCGGGCACCCCTGCTAAGTCACCAAATGCAGCGAACCACTTGGAGTGACCTACGGCAGAGATGTTGGTTATCCAATAAATGGTTCCCGGGGAGGCGGTATCCATACCCGCTTGAGATATGTTCGGAAATTAGCTATAAAGGTCGAGATTTTTCGAGTGTTACATTGACGTTATCGTGAGGTTTACAATAAATATTTGACTGTACTGTACCCATAGAGATATACTATAGAGGCGCTATCCCATACATAACTCTCTGAGATTCGTGTTAAAAACATGCACGAACATCGGTGGCTTCACATCGGAAAGTGAATTCTAACTGAAGCCACCGCGTCGAAAGGCTCGGGCGTCAGACCGTCCTTTCCTTTTACTCAAGCCCATGGTTTCATCCTTTTCTTGTTGTTATTGTTGTACTAATAGAGAAATGGAGGTAGCAACCTACGATTCCGTTGAACCAATTGATTCGCTTAATGTCTCATCTATGTATATATATCAATGACTGTACCAGGTATCCGTACTATATGAAGCTCTAAGTTATTCTGAAGTTGGGGAACCAAACATTGCCCAGCTGTCTATCATGTATCATCGGCTATCAAATAGAAAATATGTACTCACAAGCATTTCTATTTAAGGCACATAATCAATGTCATTACATAGTATAAAATGAAGTCGCTCAAAATGTATGTGCGCTTAGATCTTTTAAACTACGCAACGGATTTTTATGCGGTTTTCACCAATAGATAAAGTGATTCAAGAGGAAGGTTTATATGTATAATACATGCTTATTATATAGTAAAGAAAAACCGATAAATTCAAATATTCAATTCAGGCAGCGTGCAGCTGCTGGCAAGCGGGTGGTGGGGATTTTATAAAGGTTAGGTAATGGCGTTGTGTTTCGTTAGCCACAGCAACGTGTGGCCGGGTCTGCTAGTATATAATAAAAGAAAGCGTACTACAACGTGTGTACCGCTAAAATTTAGAAATGAGTCCCGGTACGATCAAGGCGGTTATATGGTGCGGTAGCCCTCTATCCCCCATCGACGAAGAAGATTCTGCCGAAGAAGATATGAGGACTGGAAGTTTCGCCCTTCAGAATTTTCTAGAACATTTGAGAGCATTCCATAATATTCCAGAACATCCTGGAACATTTTTCAATGGTGTGGAATGTTCGGGAATAGTCTGGAAAGTTTGGGAACATCCCAGATCATTTTGGAATATTCCAGAACACTCTCAAATGTTGTGGAATGTTCTGCAACTTTGTGGACCATTCAAAGCCTTTTTTGTATGGGTGGGGCTACCTGTTGGTAGGGGTATATACCGTCGTGGGTTCGAATGTCAGTTCAATCTCATAACTCCCTGAGCGAAGCCGGGTACCCCAGCTAGTGTAATATAAATAATCTCACTTACATCATTTTTTGGCCGAAAAATTTCAGAATGAGATCCAGGAAGAACGCTGGCATCAGATGGAGCATGATGACCTGAAATAAGATTAAAAAACTTGGATAATGCAAAAGTATTGAATTCATTTTTCGGTTCCAAAACAAAACACTTTAAAGTGATATACATAGTCATGAAAAAAAAGAATTAATGGGGTATTTCCACAAACGAGGGATTCTGTTGAAAATGTACGGAATATTTAAAGACCATTTTTCTGATTTTAATCATCCTACTATAAATGTTTGTTTTTTATGTTTTCATTCAATATTATTGATTTTAAAAACGCTCGAAAACTGACAAAATCAAAACGGCCCGTTTTTTCAAATGGGTTTGTGACGTCGCAGGCTACGTCCGGCTAAACCAGCACAAATAAGCACTGTCAGGGAGCGTCCGCACTCACGACGTCACACGATAGCCACGCCCCAAAATATCGTTTTAGCGGTGATTCAAAAATGGTAAACTTCAACTCGCTCTAGAAAAATTATTCGTCAACATAAAAATAAAATAAAAATGCTGTAATCATCGTAATTTTTTGCTTAATTTTTTTAAGCAATAAAAAAAATACATGGAAATACCCCATTGTTCTAACCTAGTTAACCCAATGACATTACAGTAAATCTAGACTTGCTATTATCTCACAAACTCAAAATTTGTGGCAAGTAAGAAACACTCTTACGTTTTCAGTAAATTCGTTGTTCATGTATGACAAAGATAGACATTTAAAGAATGTGTGCGTATGAACGAAATAAACAGTGGGACCGGGCGGCGTTTTCATATTCAAAAGTTCCATTGAATACTACCTCAATGCCGATTAGAGTAGAAGGTCTGGACGGTTTTGAGATGTCAAGTCATCAAGCTGTAATAGAGCGATGACAGTTTGCAAATGATGGCAATTGTTAATATACTCCTTGTTACTGCTGATTTGTATGTTGTTTTACTGCAAGTGAATTAATAAATGGAACACCATTTCACGGTTGATGTTGGCTTCATGAGAATGCTTCGTTTTCCCTTGTCTTTACACTGGGCAGATAGGGGCACCTTATGAGGTGAAACATTAAAAAAAAATGCAAATACAGAGGAACTCTGCTGATTACCAGTTATTAAGACCCAGATTTTTGCAGAGATTCACATGTTACAAAGTCATCAAATAGCTATTCTGCGCCGTTTTGTTTTTTGACAGTAAGTTGAAAGATTTCCGTTAAATGTGGATTCTAAGTCACTTTCAGCTTTTGAACAAATCGTAATCAGCAGAAGAGGACAACTATCAAGTCGTTAAGCTTGTCAGCTTATTAAAATTTAATAGAAAGCTAGAATCAGCATTTAACGAGTAACTTTCAAATGTCAAGAAACCAAACTAACTCGAAACGGCCATTTGATGACAATGTTACATTAGAATTTCTGCGAAACAATTAAACCAAAGTTAATTTGACGTTAACATAGTTGATTTTTAGATAGCCACAGAAAATTTGACCAGTTCTCCTCATCTGGTGAGGAGTCAGGAGAACCTTAATATGGTGTACTCACCCTGATGAAGTGCTTTATCCGGCTCCTGGTGACCCCTCCCCCGGGCACCCACAGGATGGAGTTGAGTGGAATCTCCTTAGTGAGGACCATGCCCATGTCGATGATCTCTTGCAGGGTCACATCCTTTAGGGTACTGGAGCAACAGTTGTACACGGGGATCGGGTCGGCAGAGGTTGTCCTGAAATAATGAAAGTTGACCTGAATTAATACACCAGGATGGATGGATCCAAATCTACGTTCCTTTTAAAAATATGTCGATTTGGCTGCAAAATATGTTTAATACGTTTTTTGTCATTGAATAAAGCTGATTTTTCTAGTGAAATTGTTTAACTCTGGATTTGCAAAATAATGTGGGTTGATGGCTGATAAAATTTAAAAAAAAATGTCTTTCTTTCTCGTTTATGTTTAAGAATATATTATATAAAATACACAAACGTCTTTGTAAAACTTTATTTAAACCCTCAGGAATTTGTACGTTTTTCGGAACAACTCATATGTATAGGTCTCATAGGAATCGTTTTGTCTCCCTTACTATCACATTAAAAAACAACTATTATGAAACCAAAGTTTCGGTTCGGAATTTGAAAAAAATTTATGAAAATTTGGAAATTTTTGATAATTATTTTTACAAGGAACGATAAAAAAAAATGAGGTGACAATGACGTTTATAATAAATTTTTCTAAGAAAATGTGTTCATATGTATTTTTGTTGTTTTCGTCATCAGTAATTTTAGTTAGAAAAAACGTATGATGAGCCATTTTTAAAACTTTTTGAAGTTTACATTAAAAAAATTTATATAAAAAAATTACTTATGGTTATTTCTAATAATAAAATTTGTAAGTAAAAAGTGTATTCATCACCTTTCAAAAACAGTTTCTAGTTTGCGCGTATGAAAATGTAAAGGAATTATTGCTCGTTCACACTTGGACCATTCTATTTTGTTCAAACTTGCTTTATTCACAGTCAATTCTATCCTAAACCTAACTAAAATTATAAATGCGAAGTGTGTTTGTCCTTCTTCTACGTCGCAACGGAGCGACCTATCGACATGATTTTTCGCACAGAGACTACAAAGTGACATAGGCTACTTTTCATCCTGAAAAAATATTTCATTCCTGTGGGAAAAATTCTTGGTACGGTAATTTCTTCATGAGCCGCAACTGCGGATAAAAGCTAATCAATATCATTACATATTATAAAATGAAGTCGCTCAAAATGTATGTGCGCTTAGATCTTTTAAACTACGCAAAGGATTTTCATGCGGTTTTCATCAATAAATAGAGTGATTCAAGAGGAAGGTTTATATGTATAATACATGCTTATTATAGTAGAGAAAAGCCGAGAAATTCAATTCAGGCAGCGGGCAAGTGGGTGGTGTGGATTTTATAAAGGTTGGGTAATAGCGTTGTGTTTCGTTAGTCACAGCATCATGTGGCCGGGTCTGCTAGTATATTATAAAAGTATAAAAGAAAGTCCAAAAAAACATGCATCCCGCAAAAACTCAGAAACGAGTCCCGCTACGATTAATGGTGGTAGATCTCTATCCCCCCTCCAGGATGACGGTTTCCGTTTTTACCTAAAGGGCTGTGTTTTTCAAGATATAAGAGCTGGAAGTTTTACCCTCTAGAAATATCAAGAACAGTCTTCCGGAAAGTTCTAGAAGGTTCGATAAAGCTGTATAAAATTCTGGAAGGAGTGGTGGAGTATGTTAGTGAGTCTAGAAGATTCCAGAACGTTCTGGAAGGTTCGCGTATGCTTTAGAAAGTTATGGAAGGAGAAAGTTCTAGAACTTTTCAGAGTGGGGGAGTGTGTCGGTGAGTCTAGAAGGTTCCGGAAAGTTCTAGAAGATTACGCGAAGCTGGGTACCCCAGCTAGAATAGAATAGAACGAAAATTGAAGTTGATTCAACATTGGTATAGGAAGCCTGTTGAATAGACGAAGTGCCATATGGTGTTTAAGTTACACAAATAAAAGTAATTGGTTCTTACTTTTTGGTTCCATGTCTCCAAGCGGCAACGATCATGGCCTTGATGGCCACATCCACTGGCATATAGTCTGCCTTGATTTCCGGCTCAGTGTACACGGAGCGCATGATGCCTGTTTACAGAAAGGGATATTATATAGGGTGTCCGGGAGGGGGGAGGGGGGGGGGGAAATAATTTATATAATTTCACTTTCATACACACAGGATCTAATAGCACGTACCCAAAGGATTTTAACTAACGATTCCTGAGCATATTTGGAGTAAAAAATGTAGATATCATTTTGTTGTCTGATGATATTTTTTTCTGTTAGCCCCTCAGGCTAATTTATTCACTTTTCGAAACAACCCATAAAGGTATCATAGAAATTGTTGTGTTTCCCTTACTATAATAGTTATAAATATGGTCTAAACAGTGTATGAAAGAGAAAACGCCACGCTTTATTTTCAAATCTAAAAGTTAACTAAAAAATAATAAAAATGTACACCTTCATGAAACCAAATTTCCAACCAGTTTCCCTACCTGCCAACGGGAGATTCCAGCCTGGAATGAGTAGAAGCTAAGAAATGTGTTCGAATTTGGTGAAAAAATTAAGTATTTATTTAGTTATCAATATCCACAGATATCATAACGATAATAAGAGGCCGTAATTCTACAGATGTATGTATTATGTATATATTTTAAATTAAAAATATTGTGTAAAATCATTATTAATGCAATAATCACAGACTGAAGTTTTAAAAGTGGGTTGTATGGTGTATTAATGTTTTTATTTTTCATGGTCGAATGCCTACATCAATTACAAAAAAAAATAAGGAGATTGAAAAATAAAAGTGCATTATTTGGTAACAAAAAATATCAAGTCTGAGAATGACACACGAAAGGTAGTATTAAGCCGTTTTAGAGAGCCGTTTTTCAGCAAATTACAATTCTGCCCCTATAACCCACTCTTAACTATTTTGACATGAAACGACAAAACGAGTTGATGATTATGTTTATAATACATTTGCCCGATAAAACTTGTGTGCATTTTTTTTAATCGTCAATAATCTTAGTTAGGTGTAAAGTGTAAAGTGAAATAAGGTGTAAGGTCTAAAATGTAAGGTAAGCTATTTTTAAAACTTTTTATGTTTGTATTCAACATTTATATATTTAAAAAAAAAAAATTATAGATTTATAAAATTTGAAAGTGAATTTCATCAGATGCATTTAGAACTATTCAATTTTTTTGGATTTTATTGCAAAGCGGAAGTATTTTGACCTTCCGACAAAATAGGCCCAAGGCCTAAGGAGTTGAAAAAAAAAATGTCGTTTGATTTTTAAAACTAATTTTTATCATTTTCATGACGTTTCCTCCCCACTCCTTCAGGGAAACAACATCCCCAATAGGGGATGCTGTAGTCCCATTTCTCCGGGTAGTTGGAACTCTTGTGAGGTATTAAAAATAAAATTCCAAATCCATTTTTTTTCACCTTTTCCACTTGCAATTAATAGTCCAACTGGTCCGTTGAAGTTTTCTATCCATCCGGGCATCGGTTCATTCAAGGATGACACAACTGGAACAAGAATAACATTGGATGTTCAATAATCCTTCACACAGCATCCCCAATGATCACCAAAGTCGATTTTCCTTATATGTATTAAAAACAAAGGGATATATTACATGAAAGCGTGCCAATTGTCGCAGATCTACGATCAAGCTGTACGGGCTATCAAAGCGGTTATGTAATGAAAATTATGTCTTTTTTACATTGACATTTTTGCGGATTCTGTGTAGATGGATCTTTTTAAGTCAAGGAAGGAGAGGAAAAAGGTATGAGGGGCGGGTAGGAATCTGGGGGTCAGTGTGTCCAGGAGTGATGTATGAATCCATCTCTCCCACTTGATGTTGCTCTCCCACTTTTCCTACTGAATATATTCTAATTCTTGAGTTACGATTTTATTTGTGTTTTAAGTATTTTTCTCACCAATGGATGGCCTGAAGATAACAGCAGACATATGCCCCCTCAGATCGTTGACCACATGCTCACCTAGACTCTTGCTGAAGGTGTAGGTATTGGGTAGACCTCCAATGTATCTGAAATCATTCAAAATATTTATCTTTATTAGTAACAAAACGCCTTCACAACAAAACACTTTGTCCTCTATAGCAGAAATTCTTATATGTAATTAAAAGTGTGTGTAGGACAGTCAGAAGATTAAAATGTCCGTGCTCTAAAAATCTCTCTGTATTAGTAGAAATTTAACTGCTAGCTCTTCTTGTTTCTGAACTGGAGGGGCAAACCTATATACTAGGGACATCTCTTAGATGACTTTGTAAATTTTACGAGTTTAGTATCTCTAGACTATTAAAGCCATCTATGCTATGAATCTCAAACTATCACAATTTTAATTTATCTTGAAACCATGACAGTTACTTCCCAACCTTTCTCTACCCTTCTCCTTTACTTCCATACTCCCTTCAGCCTCACAACATACCCCAAATGATGATATTATAGCCCACTAACTAATGTGATGTTCCTACATGGGATGTTTCTGTATAAAGTTTATAATAGGGTGTTTGACTAACTTGGCTGTCAGAATCCTCAGCGTGTGATCGTCGAGGGTCTCAGCGACGTCGATGGTGTCCTTCCAGTCAGCGTGCGGCGGGTACAGAATTTCCTCCACCGGGTTCTTGTCCGTGTTGCAATACGTTGTGGACACGTGCAGGTAAACCTAACAAACAATACATTACAATGTAATGGCGCTGAAACTAGAATATGACAAGCTTTATTGACATGAAACTAGAGGATGAGAGGCTTTATAGAAGTGAAACTAGAATATGACAACCTTTATTGAAGTAAAAATAGAATAAAACAAGCTTTATTGAAGTGAAAACTAGAATACGACAAGCTTCATTAAAGTGAAAATAGAATATGACAAGTTTTATTGAAGTAAAACTAGAATATGACGAGCTTTATTGATGTGAAACTAGAATATGATAAGCTTTACTGATGTGAAACTAGAATATGACAAGCTTTATCGATGTGAATTTTTTTTTACGTTAGCTCCACACTAGCGATGTGTCAGTTCAGCCGGAATGGGCTCATGTGATCTGCTCCTTTGCGGGAAGCGGTTCTTACTCCCACTCCTTTTTCAAAGCGACTACTCCAAGAGAACTCTGTCGCGGAACTCGGGCTCATTCCCAAACCCGAAACTCGGATGCCTCCACCGGCCGGCGGGCATCCCCGTGTTCACCGCGAGTACTGAGTAGTAGGAACTAGGAACCACCGTCCGGCCGCGGCGTCCCCGACACTCTCCACTCCAATCCCGAGTCTCGGGTTCTCGGAACTGCGTGAACCACAAGACACTCCCCGCGACCCGCGACCCGCCAACTATGACACTTCCCCTTGAGTAACGACACGTCACGACTCGCCGGACTCGCGACTCGCTACCGGCAGGCGATCATTCGATCGCTGTCCGCAGATTGATATACACGTGCGTGACCGCTTGACGTAACACTATATTGCTCTCGCGAGATTGTTTAGTAGGTATATTAGATTTTTGAATATTCGGCTAGACACGGAGTAGTTTTTAATTAGAGCGTGTTATCTTGGTATAATCAAAGGGTGAAGTGCATTATAAAATAATAGTTTATAATAAAGCATCACAGCTTACAGTTAATGTACTTATTTAAATTCTTAATAAAAGCCCGTGCAATGTAGGTATACGGCAATGTAGGTGACGGGTCTCATTCGGGTCTCATTCGGGTCTTGTCCGGCTCCAGGGTTCTGAGTTCTCGTGCGGGTTCTATGAGTAGGTCCTGGCTCCGAGTTCTTTGAACCCGTGCGTCCCGGTTCGGTGCGCCGCAACAACACCCAGTGCTCAGGCCGCACCTAAGAACTCGGACCCGGGACCTGCTCCTAGAACTCGTGTACTTTTAAAAGGAATCAAGTCTCGGAGGCTTCCGGCAAAATGCAGAACTTACCCACCTCTAATCCACACAGGAGGCCCTGAGGAAAATAATTCCTCTTAGGACCCATGACACCTTTGGGTATACTGTGTGGAGAGTCTTTAGGGAAGAAGAAAGTTCTCGGAAGGAAAGGGTATGAGGGGTGGGTAGAAATCTGAGGGTCAGTGTGTCCAGGAGTGACGGACGTATGAATCCATCCCTCCCACAGTGGTGCAAGGAGATGTTCTGAGAGAGTACGGCAGTAGAAGTCAAAGGGACTCCCCTAACCATTCTCTCCTGACATGGCTTACTAGGCAGCTGGTGGGCAGATGCATCCACCGCCAAGACACGGACAAACCTCACCCATGAACCCGGGCACCCTTGCCAAGTCACCAAACGTAGCGAACCACTTGGGGTGACCTATGGCAGAGGTCTTGGTTATCCAATAAATGGTTCCTGGGGCGGCGGTACCCATACCTGCCTCCCAAATTGAAACTAGAATATGAGAAGCACTAAAACTGTCATAAGACAAGTTTTATGAACTGAAATTAGGATATCAGAAGCTTTGTTCAACTCAAGCTAGTGTGTAACAAGGTTAATGCATGATTCTTTTTTTAAATATTTCAGGTTTTATGCACAAAACCAATGTTTTGTTTATACATTCAATTAATTTAAGCATATGAAAAATTATTCACAACTATTTTTTTTGAAAAATGCAATCTAAAATCCAAAACCCCATAGAGTAACGCTGCGTTACATGACGGCACGTCGAGGGTATTTTTAGCATGGTATGGGAAAGGTTAACATAGAATATGACAATCTTTTAGGATAAACTGGTACTTACATTTTGACGAGTTTTCTGGAACTGAAATTATAATGCACCAAGCAGTGAAACTAGATTATGACACAATTTGTTGAATTGATATTCGGATATCACAAGCTTTGTTGATCTGAAGTTAAGTTGACCATCCTTTTTTATGTGAATACCGCACAATGGTCCTAATAACTACTCGCAACTGGAGTGAGTGAGACTATGGCATCCCAATTCAGGTGTGTTGTGAAGCTGAAGGTAGTGATGAGAGGAAAGAGATGGATAATATTAAGGTGGGGAAGTACCTGGCTATTCAGATCTGGTGACTAAATATGACTAAAGCCATTTCAAGCAATGTTCAACATTTTTAACCGAAAACTTACATCTAGTTTTTTCATTTCTCGAGCCAATAACATCATCTCACGAGACCCTCGGGTGTTCATAAGGACTGCATCTTTCAGAGGATCATCAAATCTGTAAAACAATTTAAAAATAAATACGATATTGAATTTGTACGCCTTTCTCAAAAAATTGGATTGATATACTTACGAAAAAAAATTTTTCAAAAGAAGATAAACTTTCCCGAGTTACGATAAACCCGACAATATTTGAAAATCTCCTACTACCATCACAGCAAGCGGAAAATATTGCTTGTTTCGTAAGGGAGGACTTAGCCAGCTGAGGAATCAAACACGGGATGCCTGGGTGGAACCCAAACGAGATACCAACTCAGCCACTATGCATATTGATTCATATTGCATATTTACGGGCGCAAACAAACAATTCAAATATTTTACAGCATAACTTGCAAAAAGGTTTTCTTCCTAAAATGAAATTACCGCCATCTATGAACGAGCAAATTCTGAATTATTTTCAGTTTAACTAAAGATTATAATAATTGTATTCTTATTTAAGCTTTTAATCCAGCAGGACTGGGAGGAAAATGAAATCCCAGTCTGCTATATTACATGAGATTACACAAGAAAAATTAAAATAACAAAAAATGAAAAAAGAATTTTGAAATTTACCTCATGTGCTTAATACCTACAGCGTTGTTCCCTGGACTTTTAACGTGGCTGTTTTGCTTTATCGCGCCTAAAATTTCCAGGAGAATTTTGAAAAATATCATCATCATCACTCTTGGCTCTACAACCCCAAGAGTCTTCCTCCACTCATCTCGGTTTTGTGCCAGCTCTCTCCAGTTAAGAAGGTAGATATATCTTTGAGGACTTTGTCGCTCCATCTTAATCTTGGTCTTCCCAGGCTCCTTCGCCCTGTCGGTCTTGAGTTCAGCAGAGACTTTGGTGCTTGATGCTCGGTCATTCTCTCCACATAACCCAGTCACCGAAGTCTTCCCAGTTTTATAAATTTTGTGACGTTTAGATCCTTAAACAGAGTATATAGCTCATTGTTGTTACGTCTGCGCCAAAATCCATTTTCTTAAACCGGTCCGAAGATACGCCTTAAAATTTTCCTTTCAAAAACGTCCAGTGCTCGCTCATTTCTCTTAGTTAGTACCCAAGAAAAAAATTAATTTGAAAGATATAAACAGAGTTAATTACCTCACGCTAGCCGCTGAGTGGAAGATGATATTGACAGAGTCTATGAGAATCTTCCTATCTTCTGGACAGAGGCCTGAAACATAGAACAATTATTATACTTAAATTCTTAAATACTTAGGCCATCCTCATGGAGAAACTGAAAAAAAACAGTTGGCGACGCAATCTCTATCCAGAAGAAAGGAACAGGTCCAGCGCACAGGTCCGCGGTGACCAGCACTGCTGCAAAGGCCAGCTTCAGCGGTAAGACTCTTGACTCGCACACCGAAGGTCGCGGGGTCGAATCCCTGCGTGGCAAATAAATTTTATTTGATTAATTTGTATTATTTCACAAATTATTTATTTAAAATAATATATAGTATATTTGCGGCATGTTCCAGGGTGGAAGATACCCTCAGTATCGCCCTGGTGTAAGACCACCATTCAGAATTGAAACGTTGCTTGAAATGGAATTAGCTGTGTTTGGTGACCAGATCTGAATATCCAGGTACTTCCCCACCTTCCTCTTACCTATCTCCTTCCCCTCCTCACTACCTTCAGTCTCACTGGCTTCAGACGGGAGCAGTTGGGACTCTTGTGCGGTATTCATACAAAAAAAAAAATCACCGCGGCCGTCGTGTTTCAGTTGCCTTGTTGACAGGTTGACATAGTAGCTGCTCAACACCTGTCAAGTTTTCGAGTAATAAGTATCGATCAGAAAAATATCAATTTTGTTCAATAGGTTGATTGCGATTGCTTCACCGAATGTTTTTTTTTTCAGTTTCTTCATGAGCGGATGGCCTTGTTTGAATTTCGGTTTTGTTTTCTTGAATGAGTACAAATTTGGAAAGTGGAAATTAACCCACTTCCCGACATCCGATCGAGCTGAAATTCGGCAAATTGACTCCTATCAACTTTTTTATTTATCTTAAATTGAGATGGCCCAATTAGGTAGCAAATTGAAAATATATGAATTATAGTAAAAAAAACTTTTTACTGGTTGATTTTTTAATAAAATATTAAAAAATAATGTATTTGCAGTGGAAGATAATTTTTAAGTCAAGAAAGAATTGTGTGGTGGTGTATGTTAAAAATCTTACCCAGCCCCATTTGTGTGACGTCTCCATTGACACAGCTGACCTTCTCCAGGAATACTTCCCCTCTGTTGGTCCTCAATCTCCCAAATAACTGGAATTGAAATGCAATAATATAATTATTGCAGATAATTTAGAATTTCTTTTCAAAATTATAAATAATCTGTGTAGAAGTTTCCCTCTTGGCCACAATCATGGTCTAGTCTACTACTTTCCAAATTCCTTTCCAAAGAATAAACTGCGAAAGTGTCAACTATACAACATCCACCGTAGTTGCGAGATGCAGTGACACATTTAGCGATAGCAACCCATAACTTTACAAAATTTCCCATAAGTACCTTACTCAAAAACGTACATACCAGGGCTTTATAAGGAAAAAAAGGAATACATTCATTAAAGTGTTGGAATACCTCAAGGTTGAGAATTCAGCCCGTTCTTTTTTTAAATTTTTTTTTTATTATTTAGTAACCGTAGCAAAATTTGTACATAATGTATTTATAAATTATATTATATTAAGGTATTATAAAGCACATTATTTTTTTTTTTTAGCTATTATAAAGTACTTTTTTTTTTTTTTTTTTTTCACAGTCCTCACTAGGGTTTCCTGTTCTGAGGCGGCCTGTAGTTTTTCCACATTTGTATTTAGTATCCAGTTGTCTTTACATGGTCTTCACTATGTTTGATAGTTCATTTTCACTTTGTTCTCTCAACCATATTTTTACTTTTGTTTTAAATTTATTTATTTCTGTTATATTTTTGTTTGAGTTGGTAGAGCGTTGTATAGTTTCGTCGCATTGAATTTCATATTTCTTTGTCCAAAAGATGTTTTCAAAATGGCTGTAGTTAGAATATTTTGGTTTATTGCCCTGGTTGTGTGTCTATGTTGGACAGTGGAGTATTCTGATATGTTTTTTTTTTAAATTTTAAATAAAATATTTTTATGATAGGTTTTTTAGATTTTCATTGCCATTGTGTACCTATCTATTGCATTTTCGTTATTTGTTTTTGGGGTGTTATGCCGTGTTTCCTACCTCCTGCTTTAGCCGACGTTTCGGACAGCGTTGCAGTGTCTATAATCAGGGCAGATCCGGATCACACATTATTTCACATATCTGTCGGATCTGCCCTGATGATGGACACTTCAACGCTGTCCGAAACGTCGGCTAAAGAAGGAAGTAGCGCAACAATGCATAACACCCCAAAAATAAATACCGAAAACGTTCTTAATATAGTCGCAATGTCTACTCCACCGTTTCACACTCTAGCCACAACATTATTGGAAAAAGTATAGCAACAATTTAAATTCAATTGAAGAATATTATGAACATTATGAAAAAGTCATAACATAAGTAAGTTTTTTCTATCACTTTCCGTATTATAATTTTAAATTTATTTTTACTTAATACTTTCCTATAACAATTGTTTTGTTTTGTAGCCAGCAAAACAAATTAGAAATTAAAATTTATGTAAATCGATAAAAAATGTATTCATGTTAGGCTACATTGTACCTTAAATTTCTCAACATTTTTACAACAATTTTGTTGCTGGTATGGAGGGCCATTGATCTCCACTTGATACGTTTTCCAGAAAGCCAGTGGGTATTAGAAAGTTACCTACTTATCAGATGCAACGCCCTTGAGGTGATTTTTCGCAAAAACGGCGCTATACAAAGTATTAATATTAATAGGTAGCTTACTCAAAACAGACAAACACACCGGGACTTTTACCAGGAAAAAGATAGGTACACATTTATAAGTTATGGAATACCACAAGGTTGAGAAATCAGTCCTTTCTTATTACGGTCACAAAGTGGAGTTAATAGTCCTTGTTTTTTTTACATGAATACCGTACAAGAGTCCCAACTGCTCCCAAAGGGAAGAGGAAGGTGTGGAAGTACCAGGCTATTCAGATCTGGTCACCAAACACGGCGAATGCCATTTTAAGCAACATCCTCAAACATACTAAAATTTATTGAACTTTTTATAAATCTACCACTAGTACATATCATTAACCTCAGTCTCGACAAAGGTATATTTCCGAACAAACTCAAACTTGCTTTAGTTCAACCAATTTTTAAGTCTGGAACTCCTACTGAGATATCAAACTATAGACCTATCTCCATTTTATCATCACTTTCCAAAATTATAGAAAAAATCGTAAAAAAAAGACTTATCGACTATCTTACAAAATACAATATTCTCTCGCCAAACCAGTTTGGCTTCAGAGAAGGGCTAAGCACAGATTCGGCTACATCACACATAATAGAAGCCCTAGACAAAGGTGATAAATGTCTGGCAATATTTCTGGACTTAGCTAAGGCATTTGACACAGTCTCTCGTCCAATCCTCCTAGCTAAGCTACAGAAAATCGGAATAAAGAATAAGGCATTTGAATGGTTTAAATCTTACCTAACAGACAGAATGCAATTTATTAAGTTACCATTACACAAATCGTCTCAACCTATCAGAATCAATTTTGGTGTACCACAGGGCAGTGCAGGGCCGGATCTACGAAATCTGGCGCCCTGTGCAGTAGGTACCGATGGCGCCCCCCCCCCCTACATTTTTATTTTGATTAAAAATCCGTTCACCCCAATTTTTTTATTTAATTTTTTTTTTTTACACTTATTTATCAAATAAAATCAAGACATATAACGGGTGTAACTTTTCCAAGTGACCTGGCGGTAGCTCTCACACTCGTTTTTTTTAAAAGAGAGAATCGCCAGGAGCCCTATACTCTCTGAATCTATTGGGTAAACATAAAATGGTAAATGTTCCGCTATTGAGTCCACGCTCAAAACACACTTTAAAAAATTTAACCAAATTGTACTAGGTAGATAATAGTTAGTAATAAGTAATTCAGTAACCGGAATTTAAAAATATTGCGTTTTAATGATTATTTTGTTAACTTTAAAAATGCGAAATGTCATTTTTCAAGGACCGCCATGTTAAAAAAAGCATTCACGAAACGAGTAGCTAGAAGCGATACATAGACGATATTATTACGAAAGTACCATATTTGCCAAATTACGTATGTAATTATTTTAATACCTAAAACGAAAATAAATAAAAGAACACGCACGCGTTTTTCTTTTCAATAACACCCAAGTTTTGAAAGGTTTGTACTGCAAGTAGGATTAGTATTATAGACAAGTTTGTACCTGTATTTATCTGTACCTGTATATGTAAATGTCACTTTCTTTTGTATCACAAACCATGTCACACAAACCTAGCGTAGCCGCTAAACTACTTGAAAACTGGGATGTTTTTCTTGCCTTGACGCGAGCAGGCGGTATAAAGGGGCACTTTCTTTTGTATCACAAACCATGTTACACAAACCTAGCGTAGCCGCTAAACTACTTGAAAACTGGGATGTTTTTCTTGCCTTGACGCGAGCAGGCGGTATAAAGGGGCACTTTCTTTTGTATCACAAACCATGTTACACAAACCTAGCGTAGCCGCTAAACTACTTGAAAACTGGGATGTTTTTCTTGCCTTGACGCGAGCAGGCGGTATACAGGGGCACTTTATTTTGTATCACAAACCATGTTACACAAAGCCGCTAAACTACTTGAAAACTGGGATGTTTTTCTTGCCTTGACGCGAGCAGGCGGTATACAGGGGCACTTTCTTTTGTATCACAAACCATGTTACACAAAGCCGCTAAACTACTTGAAAACTGGGATGTTTTTCTTGGTAGGTTATTTTACAACAATTAATTGTTATTATATTATTTGAAACAACTGGTTACGTAAATGTTTTTGAATTTTTAGGTTGGTAGTGTGCAAGGCCGGATCTACGAAATCTGGCGCCCTGTGCAGTAGGTACCGATGGCGCCCCCCCCCTTCATTTTTATTTTTATTAAAAATTCGTTCACCCCAATTTTTTTTATTTAATTTTTTTTTTACACTAATTTATCAAATAAAATCAAGACATATATTTTTTATCGGTGCTAGAGAAATTAGAATAAAAAAATTCCCAATGGAAACGAGTTTTTTTAATGTCATTCTACTCTTTAATTCTACGTTTTAGATTCTGCGAGCCTGAAAGTTTTTAAAAATTATTATTCTATTCATTGTAATCCACAGTACTTTTATAACCTCTAACAACCAATAGAAATTTAGTTATAAATTTAACATTCTAATAAGAATATAACCTCAAATTTGTACCTCGCATTTCCCCTGTGTTGAGCGAACAAACACTAAATTGAGCGAACAAACACTAAACTCTGACGTATGGTATCAACGGCTTACGAAAGACACTTACACTGACACCGTAAAATAACAAATCCAACATCCATCAAATCTAATAGATATTAATTATACATTTAACGAACTTCAAATCACTGTCAACACGTACAACCTGCAAATCCTGCAAACCGTGCGATGCTTTTGTTAATGGAATTTACTGAAGATTTCATAAGAAAATGGTCTTTAACTACCTTCTCCTAGAGACTTAAATCGTACAAAATAAAACAATAGCGAGCGTACAGACAACACACTAACAAAAATTGTCAGCATTTTGAAAGGCGCAAGTCGGTTTGTTTGATTCACAGGAACAAAAAAACTGCGCTGTGATTGGTTATTGAATTTGGATCGCACCCATTCGTCGTAAAAGATGTATGGAAAAATAGATCTTACGTTTAAACTAAATATATGGAATTTGTAAAAAAATTTTGTAACTGACTATAAATTCGTAAGCCGTTGATTTCAACCTGATGCGTGCGCATTCTGTTTCTTTGGAAAGTGTTGCTAGAGCGTAATAATTATTTCGTACTATTGGTAATTTTTAAACGATTCAGGGAATATTATAACTAAATTTTAATACAATATTTATTTTCTCACGGCGCCCCTTCGGAGTTGGCGCCAGGTTTTTGCACGTTTTTGAACGTATGGCAGATCCGGCGCTGGGGCAGTGTACTCGGTCCAATACTTTTTCTCATATACATTAATGATTTATGTAGATTAGAAATTGATGGCAACATAATCACTTTTGCCGATGATACTGCCCTGGTACTAAAAAGTAAAACATGGGTAGAAACTTTTCATAAAGCGGAACTAATTTTGCAAAATGTTAAACAATGGCTGGATGATAATTTACTAACGCTAAATATAACTAAAACAAAATACCTAACACTCAGTACAAACAATCCAAGTCAACCCTCGAGTAATCATGTACTAAAAATACATTATTGTAGTGATATATCCATCTGTCTATGCAATCCATTGGAAAGAGTAGATTCCATTAGATACTTAGGCATAATAATTGATAATAAACTTCGATGGGAAGATCATGTAATTAATGTCACAAGCCGTATACGGAAACTGGCATATATTTTCAGATCATTATACTAAAAAAATACACTGAGAACAGTATAATTTTCCCTATGTCAATCAATTTTATCGTACGGTATAAATGTCTGGGGAGGATGCTCTAAAACTGTATTAGATCCATTGATAAAAGCCCAAAAATTGATAATACGGACTATTTACAAAGTACATTATATACCTACACCCCACGAAAGACTTATTTAAAGACTTCAAAGTTCTTAATATAAAATCCATATATGTAAAAAATATTACCTCTTATTTTAAATTCAAATTTACAAAAAAATATATTATAAATTCAAAATACAACACAAGATATTCAAATCAATCTAATTATATTATTCCAACAACAAAACTTCAATGGCACAGTCCCAGTTTAACTTTCTTGCACCTAAATTTTTTAATAACTTATCAATTGAAATAAAGTCTAAAGCCAAATATCTCACTTTCAGAAAGGCGCTTACCGACCTTCTGATGAGTGACAATGACAGTGTTTACAACTTGTTTCACGTACTCAGATAGAGATATAAATTTTCAACATCATTACATACTACTAGTACCAAATGTTTACAGGTTTATTTTATTTACATGTTTATTTAACGCACTGCTTTTTTTCTTTTCTATTTTTTATTATAAGTTTACCAATTTTACCATGTTTTTACACTAGACTACATTCAAAGTAACTATCCTTAATTAATCACCATGAAACAGGCAGCCGCCTCTCTCTCTCTGGTTTCAATCCTGGGATTGGTTTGCAGCAATTTCCTTTAATTTTCTTTTCCATTCTTCCCTGTCTTGTGCGGCTCTTTTGAATTCTGCATATGATGAGCAGCGCACGTCCACCAGCAGGTCGTCCAGGTACTCTCGGCGTGGGCGTCCCCTAGAGTTTGTCCCCTCGGTCATACCCTCCATTATGGTATGCAAGAGACCTTCTTGTCGTATAACATGTCCGATCCATCTTGCACGCCTTTCGGACAAGGTCCTGAGCAGGTGCCTTCCTCCTTCGATACTTTGGAGAACCTCCTCATTTGTAATGTGGTCTCTCCAGGAAATTCCTAATAATCTTCTATAGGACCACATCTCAAAAGCCTCTAGTCTCCGTTTATCTCTTTCGGATAGGCACCATGTTTCGCAGCCGTACATCAAGATACTCCACACATAGGTCTTGATGAGGAGTATTCGCAGTTTTAGGTCTATATTATTTGATTCAATTACTTTCGACCTTTTATTGAATGCAAGCCTAGCCTGGTGTATACGGCTGTCGACCTCGCTCTTAGACCGACCGTCCCATGTTATTTTGCTCCCGAGGTAGACAAACTCCTTGGTGTTCTTTAGTGGAACTCCTGCCATCTCTACTCTCATCTGGTGTTGCGTTCGGCCTACAGTCAGCAGCTTTGTTTTGTCTTTATTTATCTTCATGTTGTAGTTGTTTTGAAGAATGCTTTGCATGGTTGTTAAGGCCTCTTGCAGTTCTTCTTCGCTTTCAGCAACCAAAGCAATATCGTCAGCAAACCTTATCATATCCACCTTTTGCCCGTGTATCTTTACACCTTTTCTGTGACTCATTCTCTCTCTCAAGTCGTCAATCGCACTCTGTATATAAACGTTAAAAAGAACAGGTGACAGAGAGCATCCTTGTCTCACCCCTTGTCTTATACTGGCTTCTTTTGTATCATTGTCACATCTAATTATAGCGGCCTCATTCTTGTATAGCGCCTGGATTATTCGTCTATCTCTATATTGCAGCCGCCTAGTATGGTGATTTAATAAATCTTATATATGTAAATGTCTAACATATGTAACATGTATTTAATAAATAAAAATAAATAAATAAAATAAATTTGTTTGTAATGATTTACCGGAGATTTCTCCAGATCCTGTAGTCTGTTCTCCCCGCTTTTCCCCTTTTTCGGTCTCAGCAGCAAATATATTCTCTCCAGCTCAGGACAGGACCAGAGCAATTTCTCTATGAGGACCTTGCCCATAAAACCTGTAAACAAAAATCATATTGTAAAATATCTGGTTAGTAAGAAACTGATTCGTTATGACTATTATATATAGGTAATAGAAATGAATGGAGATGTGGCAGGGAAGCGTGTTGACTATCGCAACGAAAGTTGTACATTTGGTGTTGTAGGTAGGAACAATGGTGGGGCACCATTGTTGGGCAAGCATTGGTGTAATTTGCAGTGGTATGGCTGTACACAGTGGCGTAGCGTGGGTGTCGGCCGCCCGGGGCGGGGGAAAATTTCGCCGCCCCTTTATTTGGGAACTTCAAGCGCCGGCGGTGGGGGGGGGGTTGTATTTGGAAATCCTATTTTTATTACGACCTATTTATATACGAGCCGATTTTTTTTTACAATTACATTTGACGATTACACATTTGACGAGTAAAGAGCCGATTTTTTTAATAATCACATTTGACGAGTATTCTTCCAACTAAAATCATGTTTATAAATTCTACTACAAAGTTTATAACTGTCGGAATTCGGAAATGGCATCCATGTAAGAGGATTTCGCATCTTGAACTTTTACACCATGTTTAGAACGCATCGCAGGTTTTAACTTACGATTGATTCTGCGTTAGTGTCCCCAAATAATAGTTACACACGGAACAATCAATTTCTCAGAATTTTGCAGCATTTGGTATGCAACTCACAACTCAAATACTGACTAATCAAATACCGACTAATCTGCGACTCTAAATTTATTTTATCGTGTTATTCTGAATACAAAACCAGTTCGTATTCGGTGTATTAAAATTACACTCAGAACATGAAAAGATTATTCTTTGATACTGGCATTAAATAAATAGTCTACAAATATAATTTTATAACTACACATCGAATAAGATAATGTTTTCCTTCGAAATGTGTCAGCAGATGAAACAAAAACAGAAATTTTACATCTTGAACACAAAACTGGTTTAAATTATATCTGTATGCGGAGAATTAAAACTACACTCAGAACATGAAAATATTTTCTCTTTGATTCTGGCAATACATACATATTCTTCAACTAGAATTTCATTACTGCACTTCGAATTAGAAAATGTTTTCCTTCGAAATATGTCAGCACAGCTGAATCCAAAACTGGAAATCTACATTTTCAATACAAAATTGGTTTAAATTATGTATGCGGCGTATTAAAAGTACACTCAGAACATGAAAATGATTTTTCTTTAATTCTGGCAGCACATACAGAGTTTGCAACTAGAATTTTATAACTGCACTTCGAATATTTCCCTTCAATAACGAATGAATCTTTTGCACTTCGAATAAGATAATGTTTTCATACGAATTATGTCAGCAGATGAATCCACAATTGGAATTTTACATTCTGAAAACTGGTTTAACCCTTCGAATAATAAGAAAAAAGTATCTATAAACTTTTGCCTGTCAAGGTTTGCTCACAATATTCCAGGTTCTTCCCATGCATTTTAAATGTTCCTTTTTATTCGTTTTTTTCGTTTTCCCTTTTGTAAAAAACAAAATTGTTCTAATATTTAAATAAAATAACCTTTTCGACGTGCTTATTAAACCATTTTTGTTTCTAAATATAAAAATGTTGATATTGAAAATGTAAATTGGCTCCAAAATACACATAAAATTTTAAATACACTTTCCTTTTCTTAAAAAAATTTGTAATAAAACTGTCTCTTCAGTTTTTACCGCATTCATACTATTTTATTTTAAAATTACATGTGTGGGACAATTTGCGTCTCTGTGATTAGACGGGTTAAATTAAGCTGTATGTGGCGAATTAAAATTATACTCAGAATATGAAAATGGTTTCTCTTTGATTCTGGCAGCATATACATAGACTGCAACTAGAATTTTATAACTGCACTTCGAGTGAGGGAGGTCTAGTAGAGGGGCGAGTATGAGGTGGATAAACTCCAATAAAATGATGGTCTCCTTCGAAATGTATCAGCGGATGAATACACACCTGAAATTTAATCGTTTCATTCTGAACACAATTCTGGTTTTAATTAAGAGTGAATTTGCCCAGCTTTAATAAGTATTTCTCTCATAACATGCGTACGGGTTTCCTGCGAATTACGAAATTTTCAGCTTAAAAAATATAATGAATGACATTTATAATAAATAATAAAAGAAAGAGTTGGATTCGTAAACGAAAGTATCGTAGAACATTTTCCAATAATTATTATAAATTTTAAAAAAATAACTTACTTTACTCCCCTCAAGCTACGCCACTGAGGTACAATGATGTTTACATTATTTTTCTCTCTAATGATAATAATTATTTTCTTAAATAATTTTTAAACATCATTGTGAAAATTTGCCGCCCCCCTGAAAAGTGCCGCCCGGGGCGGCCCCCTCCCCCACGCTACGCCGCTGGCTGTACATAGTGTACAGTACATGCATGTTGGATACACGCGTTGTGCATACGGTTTTACATTAATAATGGGTCATAGCTCTCTTCCATTGTTTCTATTGTCTATGCGTGATAGAAAGTTAGAAAGGTTGGAAAACAGTTTGGGAAGTTGTCATTAAAAAATAACATTATTTGAAAAGGGAAACACATTATTGAATTTTTAAGGACAGTTGGGAATCAATAAATATTGTTCAAGTCTCATTGGCAATTTGAAACAACGAAATGTTATTTATTATCGAATTTATTTATTTACATAAATATATAGTCGACGGTTTCCGTGGTCAAGGGGTGTAAGGCTCTTGACTCGCAATCCGAAGGTCGCAGAATCGAATCTCGGCATGTGCAAATAAATTTTATTAATCTGTGTTATTTCACAATTAATTAATTAAAAAAATAATATAGCATATTTGCAGCACGTTCCAGTGTAAGATACTCTCAGTATCGCCCTGATTCATTCAGATTCATTCAGAATTGAAACGTTGCTTTTAATGGCTTTAGCCGTGGTTGGTGACCAGATCTTAATAACCAGGCACTTCCCCATCTTCCTCCTCCCTATATCATTCCCCTGATTCCCCTCCCCACTGCCTTCATCCTCACAACACACTCCAATTGGGGTTGCCATAGTCTCACTGGTTCCAGACGGGAGCAGCTGGGACTTTTGTGAGGTATTCACATAAAAAAAATGTATATACAGAAATAAAAATGTATTTATGTTAGGGTGTTTTTGAGCTGTGTTTTCTTGCAATTTACAGCTTAGATTTTACACTGCGCAATATTTTAATAAAAATTAATACCTATGAATGATAAATATTACTACATATTTCGTCAAAACAACCCAAGGTTTTAGCGCCTACCTAATTGGTTAGCATAATAAATGTTAAATAACTTGTCCATTCTTTTCAAAACCAATGCCATCTTACACGGCAATGTGATATGAGGAAATTTGAATAAACCAGCACAATATAATTTATTATATTATGCCTGCTAAAAGAATTTTTATATTGTAATTTTATTATCCCAAGGTAGTTAGGCAAATAATTTTAATAGGTACCTACTGAGTCATTTACTTATCTCCAAAATATCTCACTGTGATATTGTTCTCTTTAAAACAAATTGTTTTTATGTACGCTTTTATGTATTTTAATAAAATGTATTATTTCATACTAGCTGGTTCCCGGCGTGCGTTGCAAAGCCATTCAATTGAATATTTTTTTCTTCCTTCATTTTCTTTCTTTATTGAATTTTATTAAATTGTAATGTGGGGGCTTCAGCATGGGTAAGGCACCCAGTGAGTATTGTTTTAAAATAATAAAGTTATTGCATCAAATTAAAATAAATAGGTAAATAAAATTTGAACCATTAGTGATGAGCACAAATCTATTCAATGGTGGACTCTTTAAAATGATTTTTCTTTACATACGAGACCCGTGTAACTGTGTACCTACTATACAATGTTTGAAAACGAATCAAAAATACAATGTGGTTTTTCATTATTTTTCCTGACCTGAGGGTCAAAATCCGTGAATATAAAGCATTACTTATATCGGCGTGTGGACTCTGGATTATTTAAATCTAATTTTAATATTATGACGTGCATTTCCTGGATATAATACGCAGGCCCGGATCTAGCGGGAGGGTGGCAACCGGGGCGCCTGCCCGGGCGGCAGTTTTAGGGGGCGCCATAATAGTCATTTATAATATCGTCGGCATGTTTTATTGAGAAAAAAATTGTTTCACAAAGCGCCTGACATCCAGCGCACTTTGTTATATCGATTTTTCATTTGATTTTAAGAAGCTCAAGTTGGTTTTTAAAGACACCTTAAGTTGATTTTTGAACGCGGGCGTAGTGTACGTCATAGGTTCTTAACGTGGACGATAACGCCCCCTTGTGGGCGTTTGAGACTTTCAAGGAGCGGTAGAAAACCTAGAGAAATTTAGGGGCGCTGAGATGGCACAGCGAGGGCGTGGGCAATTAAAAAATACAATGATCTAAAAAAAGAGAAAAAACACGCTAATCACGTACCTGTTAATAAAGCAAAGTAAACTTTGATATTGTTTAATTTTTGTTATTGTATGTATCGTGACTATTTTTATCACGTGTGCGAATTCACATATTACGGTAGCTTGGGAAGTGGACGAAAATTGAACTAAAAGTTTCCATTACTTTAGATTTACATAAAATTGAATGATTTGATTTTTTAAATTTTTTTTATTATCATCAAACAGTATTAATACCTTATCGTCTGCGTGGTTGAATTTAAGAACCCAGCTACGAGTGCATGTCAGACGCCACGCCATACGCGCCGCGCTACAAATAACATCTTCTTCTTCTCCTTCTTCGATGGCGCTACAGCCCATATCGAGTCTTGGCCTCCTGCAACAGTCGCCTCCAACTCCTCCTGTCCTCAACGGCTGACTTCCAGTTTGGTACCTGGAGAAGCTGTGCTGCATACCCTCTTACCTCGTCTTCTCACCTCAGTCTGGGTCTTACCACTTTTCTCTTTCCACCTGGGTGTCCAGTTAAAATTCTTTTTGGGACGCTTGTATCCGGCATTCTCTGTACATGCCCAGCCCATCTCAGTCTGAGGAGTCTCATATGTGCTGAGATGCTAGGGGCCTTATATATGTATTGTGTCGGATGCGCCACTGCTCGCCCTCTTTCACGGGTCCGCATATTCTTCTCAGCACTTTTCTTTCAAAAGTATCCAGCATTTCAGCCATCTTTACCGTCAGTGTCAGCGCCTCACATCCATATACCAATACCGTTCTAACAATGGTCTTATATATGGTTATTTTGGTTTTTCTGTGGACACTACGTGACTTAAACACTGGCAGCAAAGAAAAATAAAAACAAATAACATCTATGTAAGTGGAATTTCACACAAAGCTACTGTTATAATTCGGTTTCGAATTCAAGAATTCGACACAAGATGTCGTTACTTCCGTCAGAAGGTCGGACAGGGACGTCTCCCCCTAGGTATAACTGCTACTAATTTGTGAATATGTGGTATTCGGATATGAAAAGATTGACGGTAATACATATTATATCAGGTGCTACATATATAAAATTTGACGTCATTGATCTACCTCGGTTGATTAGCTACAGTGGATCCGAGGAACGTGCCGTTTTCGGAATCAGTTCGTATTGGATCTATAAAATGGTCACCAACACTAACTGGGCAAAGCCGAATCAAAGGCCGCCCGCAAGGCCTAGCAGTAAAAACCTGCGGAGCGGGTTTTTAACAGCTGAAATAATCTCAAAAATATTATACTAGCTGACGTGTATTATTATTATTAAGAACTAGCTTTTGCCCTCGGCTTCGCTCGCATATTCGCCCCCTCCCCCCCCCCCCACTCCCCCAACCCCCCCCCACCCCGCACTACCTCCGCACTACTACCCCTTGGCATTGCCTACACTGCCTTAAAGATAATCCGTCACTGTATATCGGTATGTCGAGGAACCAACTGCCAAAAGATCAACTGTCATGGAATCGGTAAGAAGTACTTGGTTGAATTATTTTATGTACTTTATCACTACTAATCAATTTTAGTGTTGGCTAACGACTTGAATAATTAATAATTTTGACCTGTGCCTCCAGTGATGAAGATGGTTTTGCCCCTGAAGAATTCTGGAATGTTCTGCACGCCATCGTCCAGGGTCGCCATGGTCCTCCCAGACTTGAAGTTCCAGCTTAAAGTTCTGAAAAATAAATGCACTGATGAGCAACAAAACATGAGAAGGTTTCTGTGTATTTTTTCCCATGTTATTTGAGCATAAAATAATTTACTACGGTTATAGATCAAATCAGAACATGGAAAAAAGTGATAAAAAAAAATTGGTCGGTCAATTTTCAATTTGGGAGGCGAATATGGGTACCGCCGCTCCAGGAACCATTCTTTGGATAAGCAACATCCCTGACATAGGTCACCCCAAGTAGTTTAATAAGTTTGGTGACTTAGCAGGGGTGTCCGGGATCATGGGATGAGGTTCTGGTTGAAGGTAACCTTGTTACCTCTCCACCAAGACTGCCTCGACTCATCGCCTTGCACTGCATTGGGAGGGATGGATTCAAACTAAACTCCTAATTACTACCCACCCTCATACCCTTTTCCTTGCCAGATCTTCCTTTCCTTCATTTCTTTAAAAAAATCCTCCACACAGTATCCTCAATTATGACAAAAACCCTGAGGGAAATTATTTTACTCAAGGCCTACCATGTTGAGCTAAAATAAAAAATAAAATTAACTATTTGATATTTATTTTTAACTTTACGAGTAAAACCTCAAATTGCAATATTTTATTAAATGAAGACAATATTAGCGAAACTCAATCGAAAATCTGGAGACAGAAAAATCCTAAAAATATATTGGCATCTCTGGGACTCGAACCCAAAACCTAAGTGTCTATATCCAACTCGGTAACTTTGAACTGTATCTATTGGATATATACACCTTAGCTTAGTTAGTAGAGTAGGGTTCGAGTCCTAGAGGTGCCAACATCTTTTTCTGATTTTTCTGTCTCTAGATTTTCGATTGAGTTTCGCTAATATTGTCTTCATTTAATTAAAAATTATTTGAATAGGTGGTAAAATTATTTTGCTGTCAATCGAAATTTGATTCTATCTACTTTAATCACGAGTATGTCGATGTAGTTTTATCTGTGTTTTTGTGCGAATTCACTGGTTTTAATAAAATTTCTTGCAAAAAGCAATTCATTGCATTTATTTACGTTAATTTTCGTGGAAACGCAACAATGTTTAAGTATTTTTATTATTTAAATCAGATGCTCGACGGAGCCGTGAGCCACTTGACAACCAATAAAAATCATATCAACCACTGCGCGATACGTGAGTGAAAATGTGACGCTCGGGTTCAATTTTCTAGGGAAAGTCCCGCTGAATATCGTGGTTTTTTTTTTTTGTATGTGAATACTGCGTAAATGTCTCAACTACCGGAAGCCCGGGGACTATGGCATCTCCGATTGGAATATCTATGTTATTTTATTTTATTTATTAGCGTTATAAATAGTTTTTATAAATTCATAAATGATAGTGATAAGAATATTTTTGTCATTGACCAATAAAATAATGACTTTTAAATTTAGGACCATAATACAAAAATACACAACAATATACCTAATATAAACAATTCTGATAAAGTGCATCTTCTTACTGAAATATACAAAAAGTGTTTTATAAAAATTTTCCAAGGTTTACATTTAAATTTTAATGGATATCAATCAAAATGAGTCTGTTATGAGTGGGCCGGAAGGAAATGGGAAAGAGGAAGGTGGGGAAATACCTGGCTGTTCAGAACTGGTCACCAAACACGCCCAAAGCCATTTAGAGAATTATTTACATTCTAAACGGGAGTCTTTCACAAAGGCAATAGGTATTTAAAATATCATCAAATATATAAAATACGTTTTCTGATCGACAAATTCCGATAGCACATCTCCAGTTCTATTTCCTTATGACCTCTTAGAATATTTTAAATATCATTTTAGTTGATTTAGTTGCGTATATCCACAAATGGTGTATAATCATGAATAATTTTTCATCGATTCGTGAGCAGCTAAATTAGTTTGTCCTTTAAAACCTCACACTCGGATATTAATCAAGTAATTTCTTTCATCAAACCGACATTTTAATATTAATATCATGATTAAATATGAATTGTATAATATTACACAATGTGCGACATAGAAACTAAAAAAATTGTCGCATGAAACCAGGTGGCCAATTTGAATCACACTAAAACACTATCCATCAATAACGCATAAATAAACATAAGTTCTCTACTATTATGTTAGTGTTAGGAATTATTTTTACGATTTGCGTATAAAAGAAGAAATATTGTTTGAATCAGAAGGGATGACGTGACGATTGTGTAATATACCTACCTACATAGACATATGAATATTCATATGTCTATGCCTACCTACCTTTTTGGTATAAAATTATTAAAATTAAACATGGTCCCCGAGAAAATTAGGTAGGTATTTTAAAAAATACATTGTCTAGTTTTTATAGGTACCTACTGAACGTCTGTTGATGGCGTTCAAACCAGACAATCGGAGCCATATCCCCGCTCAAAAAGAAGAAGATGGAGAGATATGTAATCACGAATGTTGGAGAGAGCGCGCTAATATTTAACCCTTCAAAAATTTGGCATTTTTTTTCAGATGGTCAAAATATTTTCGCTTTACAATAAAATGAAAATATTTGGAATACTTCTGAGCACATTCAAAAACTAAAAACTGTTTTAGAACTGTGTTGCAATACTCTTTCAAATTATATAATTCGAAATAAACATATATTTTTTTTAATTATAAATTTTTTGCAGACAGACATAAAAAAAGTTTTTTAAATGGCTCACCTTGGGGGACATCCATAAATTACGTGAGCAGTTTTTCTTCCAATCTAGCCCCCCCCCCCTCCCCCTCGGTGAGTTAAATTTGGGCCAATTCGTATATTTTTTTCAAGTAACGTGAGATTTTGCTGGACCCCCTCCCCCCCGTATGTGCTCACGTAATTAATGGATGCCCCCTTACGTTTTTTCTAACTAAAGATACTGATATTAAAAATAAATAAAAACACATAGATACATATGTTATTAGACAAATGTATAACAAATACATATTGTAACCCCAGTTTTTTATCGCTGTGTAAAAATAATTTTTAAATAATTCACGAAGTTTCAAAAATTTTTTTCAATTTGCGATTCAAAACTTTGTATACATAAATGTGTACATTTTACTTATTTGGTGGCTATTTTTGATTGGAATATAAAGCGTGGTGTTTTTCCTTTCTAACACCATTTAGAACACATTTCTCACTACGATAGCAAGGGAGTTACAGCGTTTTATGTGAGACCTATGAGCGTTGGGACAAATATGGTCTAATGTGATTAAACGGGTTAAAACGATAAAATTGAAGCGAAAATTGTGAAAATGTTTAATAAAACATGACTCGTTTAAAATAGAGCAAAAATCTCGTGGGTAACATCTAAAAGAGCATTTATAGAAACACTGAATTTATTTTTTTCTAAAATAAGTGAAATGAACTTGTTTATAATAATTTTCGGAGCGTACTTTGGGATTTTTATCTATCAAGGGAATTTCTTATAATTTGCGTTTCGGCGTGAAACACGCCTAGATATTATTTTCAAAAATAACATATATTTTTTTAAGAGCTTAAAAACGTCAAATGTTTAAGGGAGATATGTAAGAAATCGGTAGAAATTCAGGTAACGGCGGCTTAAGACTCGGCGTCCCGAATTTCTGCCAATTTATAACATACTTTCTCAACACTTCCTCAAGCTCTTAAAAATATATATTTGTTAATCTTGAAGATAATATCTATACATTTCCCACGCCGAAAGAGTAATTATTAGATTAGTACCTATTTTATATTTTTACACTAAATATTCATATAAGAAGTACTATTTGAATTTTTGCTATCAAAGAAATCTCCACAGTCAAGGGCAGTCAAATGTATATGGCCTATTAGCTATAGCAAATAATGTAGCTTTCGATTAGTGAAATAATTTTTTAATTCCATTGGGGATTTATTGCGTGAAAGAGTAACGAACACACACCCGTAAAAACTTTCGCCTTTATAATATCTATAAGATTGTAACTTTTGCGTTAGTGATATAATTGTTAAACTATCAAGCTAATAAATTGTTTTGACAGTTTGGCGGGTTTTGTAATGAAGAATTAAAAAAAAACTTCTACCGTGGATGATTTTATATATTTTCAAAGTAAAAACATGAAATAAAATAAAATAATAAAAATAAGTTATCTCCATGATTCATTAAATACTGCAATAAGTTTTATTAGCTTCAATATAAATGAATAATTCGTAATAAATTAATAAATTAATAGAACTTGATTCTTCAAAGTTTTCCTACCTCTAATCTACGTCATTGAATTACCTTATAATGACTCTTGTTTGTCGGACTGTACAACTGTACATGTACCGAGTGTTAATGGACATACTTGATTTACTGGGCCATTAAATAGGTACGTTTCTAAAAACGTTCTTACGATCGTACAAGCTTATTATCAGCTTTTTTGAATAACTCAATATCGATTATATTTCATTCAAAATTTTGATTTAATTTTTACCTACATTCAAAAATGCTGAAAGGCGTGACAATAAAACTATTAAAATTAGATATGTACTTTTTGTAATTATTTTTTTATCATATATTTATATATTTTTAATAATGGCCAAGCAAAATAAGAATGTAAAAAAACTTTATTATGTTATTTTGTAAGACCGTTAATAAATAGACAAACTGTATTATTTTCGTATTATAAAGTATTTTCGTCACAAAACACGTGCACGTGTCTTTTTTAATGATTTTATTTAAACATAGCTTTCCCAGATAATTTATTGGTGTATTTTACTGCATGATTTGAAATGTGTGTTGTATAATGTATAATACTAAATTTGATTTGAAAATTTAACAAATCTGTACATTATTATGCTAAAAATAAACATATTTTCTCATAATTTAAAACATAACTTTATCAGATAAAAGAACAATCTCTTCCAAATCAATTTATACTTTTTTGTGGAAAAATCAATTTATTTATTTATTTAAAAAAAAAATTATTTAAAAATTATATATTTCCGGTTTTGTCTGGTTATTCCCTCTTAAGGGACATACTTGATTTACTTTAAGCAGTGATTCCTGATATTATTTGAATTAAAAAAAATTAAAAATTTGGCCTCCGGTGACGTTTTCGATGTTTTTTTTTTCAACTTAAAACATTAAAAAAAACAGTGGGAATTGGACAGTTAGGGTCTGGGTGAGGGATTGGGCGGTTGCTCGGTTGAGTGACCAGTAAAGACAATGACAGTAATGACCAGTGGAAGATTTTTTTTTTGACAAAAAAAGACATCAAAAAGTCATCGGAAACCAAAACATCATGCCTCATGTACATTTTATACCCTAAATAATAACAAGAATCACTGGTTAAAGTAAGCTAAGTACGTCCCTTAACACCCTGTATAAAACACAAGACTAGACAAGCTTTAATTTAATTCAGAAAATGTATTGGAATAATTTAATATTATACGATATTTTGCTAAAGTGTGTTTTAATTATTGCATAATTGTTTACGTTAAATTTTAATAGGTGAATTTCCGAATGGAATTACCCGGTAGCTAATAATAGATAGTAGGACCAAAACCACCTCAAGCCAGAACAGGAACTGGCCTCTTATTTATATAATACTAGCAGACCCGGCCACGTGTTGCTGTAGCTAACGAAAGACGACGCCATTACCCAATCTTTATAAAATTCACACCGCCCACTTGCCAGCTGCCCGCTGACTGAATAGAATATTTGAATTTCTCGGCTTTTCTTTACTATAATATGCATGCATTATACACATAAACCTTTCTCTTGAATGACCCTATCTATTGATGAAAACCGCATGAAAATCCGTTCGTAGGTATTTTAAAAGATCTAAGCGTACATACATTTTGAGCGACTACTATGCCGTTTTAAATCGCACATAAATATATTTTCTTTGAATTTATCGGCTTTTCTCTACCATAATATGCATGTATTATACGCAAGGCTTTTGATAGTATCTCCCATAAAAAAACTAATTAATAAATTAAACGATATCGGTATTATTGGTAAGGTTAGGTATTGGCTACAAAGCTATCTAACTCAAAGAAGTCAAAAAGTAAAATTAAATAACTCACTAAGTATAGATGAAACATTAGAATTTGGGATTCCCCAAGGGACTGTTATTGGACCAATTTTATTTATAATATACGTAAACCAAATGTTTAAATTATCACTAAATGGAAAACTTATATCTTTTGCTGACGACACTGTAATAATTATCGAAAAAAAGACGTGGAATGATATTACCAATGCAGCCAATCAAGACATGACGGTTATAAAAAACTGGTTCGATAATAATCTATTATCACTCAACACAGAAAAAACATATTATATTCCATTCTCTCTACAAGAAGATGTGCCAAATAATTTAATTAACATAACAATTCATTCTAAAAATTGTACAAATGACGGTACATGTAATACGGACTGCGCTAAGCTAAATCATAAATCTAGTATAAAATAAAATAAAATATCTTGGAATCTTAATAGATAAAAATGTTAAATGGAAAGATCATATCAATCTCACTGTGGAAAGAATATCTATGTATTCTATAACATACGAAATATTTTAAACAAGAAAACCATAAAAATTGTATATTTTGCATTAATTCAGTCCTTATTACAGTACGGCATTATTGGGTGGGGAGGGGCCTTTAAAGCTTCCTTACAACCTATAATCATAATTCAAAGAATAATTATAAAAATCATCCTTAGGAAACCATACGACTTCCCTACTCTAGAGATATTTCGAGAATTTAATGTACCATCCATCACAGAATTGTATAAGAGAAACGCCTTATGAAACGAGTATTTTATTTAAAAAAATCACCCCTCTGATAGCATAAGCAATAGATTTAAAACGAATGGCTTAATAGCCATCCCTATGCTTAGAACTACCACGGCTCAGCACCGCTATCTGTATCTAGGTGTAAGATGGTACAATATATTATTATCTAAAAACAAAATTAGTGTAACTGAAACATTGAAATATGAACAATTCAAAAAACAAATTAAGTCACTGAAATTGGATAATGATATATTGTACCCTTAATTTAATTTAATTTAATTTAATTTATCCTTAATTTAATTGTAATATTTAATATTTTTTTTTAAAAAGTATTGACCTTATATAACAATTTTTTTCCCTAAATTACGAACCTATGTCAATTAATATTTGTATTTATCTCATAAGTTCTTTGAAAAAAATAATATTAGTATTTATCTCATAAGTTCTTTTTAAACATTTAATTATAAATTTGTATTTATAAAAAAATAATATTTGTATTTATCTCATAAATTCTTTTTAAAAATTTAATTATAAATACAAATATTAATCAATTAATATTTGTATTTATCTCATAAGTTCTTTTTAAACATTTAATTAGAACATTATTATTATTTTATTTTTTGCGTGTGAATAAATACTCCTCCCATAAACACGAGCTCCCAGAGCTCAACTTATGGAGTAGTAGAATAAAAAAAAAATGTTGTTTAACCTTGCAAATGTTATCATTTTTTAATGTAAAAACAAGTCTTGAATAAAAAAATAAAAAAATAAATAAATATAAACCTTCCTCTTGAATGACCCTATCTATTGGTGAAAACTGTATGATAATCCGTTGCGTAGTTTAACAGATCTAAGCTCATAGACAGCGGGAGCGACTTCATTGTGTATTATGTAAAGATACTAGATCATAGGTTCTCAACATGGGCGCTAACGCCCCCTCGGGGGCATTTCAGTCCTTCAGGGGGGACGGTAGAGGATCAAGAGAAAATTGGGGGTGCGTTTCAGACTTTCAGGGGGGCGGTAGGAGACAAGAGAGAAACCCATCCCACCCCTTCCTATCTTGCCCCACTCCATTCACAAAAATATTTTCCCTATCCCATCACGCCCCCTTCGTTGTTGTATTCCATTACGCCCCCTCCGTTGTGGCAAATGAAGTCCTAGGCGTTGATCGAAGAAAGATTTTATAAGATCCTCCTATAGAATTATTTTATAAGCCATTCTAATAACTACGCCAATAAAACATATTGCAATGGTTATAAGATGGAATGTCTTATAACATAATTATATATGTATAGTGTCCGTTTACTAGTGGACAGGCGGAAAACTCGTGATGAATCTACTTCCTATTTTGAGTCGTTTTTTTATTTGAGCTTCACACAGCATCCCCAAAGATGACAAAGGCGCTGAGGGAAATTATTATTATTATTTTCTTTTTTTAATTATGTACATAATTTGAGGATAATTCGATCACCATACTAGACACATGCCCGCGTTATTTTATAATTGCCCATTTTTTTTCATAATTTCTCTGAGTGGTAGATACATTCAGTATCGCTCTGGTGAAATCCCACCCGTCAGAATATAATCGTTGCTTGAAATTACTTTAGCCGTCGTTGGTGACCAGATCTGAATTGCCCGGTAATTCCCCTCCTTCCTCCTCTCATCATCTTCCCCCACAACTACATTCGGCCTCACAACTTACTTAACTCATTATGCCGTGGTCTAACTGGCTCCAGCATGTCATTGGGAGCAGTTGGCACTTTGCAAATCAATATACATATATATTATATATGCTTTCATTGTAATGTACTATCGCCTTCAGCTAATTAGGTACTTATTATACTCATAATCTGCATGAAACATACAACAATATTGTTCTTCAATAACTGTATTATTTTGTGTTATTTTATTAAATTGTAGAGTTGTTAACCTCAATACAGGCTTGACCTAGTGAGGTTATAAACTGAATTGTTAACATTAGTCCTAGGTACCATGTAAAGAAACAAAATAAATAAATAAAAAATAAAATATATAAAAATCTCGTGTCACTGTGTTTGTGGTCGCACTCCTACGGAACTGCTCGACCGATTTTTATGAAATTTTTAATGTATATTTGGTAGGTATGAAATTAGGTCGTAAAGTGTATTTTATAACACTAGGTGGGTTATCCAGAAAAAAAACGAGTGTGCTTTAGACCACACGACTGAAGTAAAACTTCACTAACTTATATCTCCCTCTCAACTTCGCCTCGCCCGACCGTTCGCCTAGTCCAATCACGCTTTTCATAACGCTCTCGTAACGCATTCACCAGCTTACTCCCCAAGTCAAGTGTGCGTAAAGAAGTTTAACTTCAAAAAATCTATTTTTTGACTTTTTTTTGTATTTTTAATTGGCATGAAAAAATATGTATAAACCCAATTTTTCACCCTCCTACCCCCACCCTCCCATTTTTTAATCGCGATTTTAGTATTATTGTATGAATAAATTTAACCGTCGCGCGCCGTTCGTATTTCAAACAGAACGAAATTATTTATGTTGTTGAACGACTGATGGCGCTACGTCCGCCTCATCGAACTTTCATGCACACATCTGCAAGTCATTCACGAGAAGCGTCGCGTCGTTTTGACATTACATTCGGCATTTGTTATATATCACAACTCACAACGCAGTGCGTGCCAAATTTTGTACGATTTATTTTAAAGTATCTGTTTGTGTGCGTATATTACAGTGAACAATGCCAGCGAGACGCAAAGGGGCCCATTTGGGCCGTCGATTCGTTATTTTTTTATTTAAAAACCAAAATATTCACTAGAAATAATTTATATGGCAGAACAACGTTTTCCGGGCCAGCTGGTACTTTGTATAGTTTTTAAAAGAATATTACAACCAAAAGTAATATTACTTACAATAATTCATGTTGACGGTTTTATACAGAGGTCAATCCGGTGATTGACTTTATCATTGATAATGCTCGGGTTCAACCGGAGTAACCCGGAATGGCGTTTCGGATCATTAAATACATCTGTTTCATATTCATGACGCATAAAGAAATGAAGCTGTGAAAATATCCGATTCCGGAAATCATGCGAAAAAAAATCAATCCTCTTTGTGCGGTGCTTTTTAACCTCCCTAATTTTGTCTACTTTAATTTTCTGAATGTTTCACTTCTACCACGTGTGAATTGAACACTGATTTTTATTTTTCTGCGTCTTTTTCACATTTCATTGGTAGTTGTTTGTTATTAGTAATATTATCACCTTCATTGATTAAATAATCGATAAAAAAATAATTTTATCATTTGCATTTTTCACATCCGCGTCATTTACGGTTATTTTGTTAATTGGTATCTCTAAGTTGTTGTCGAGGTCAGTTTGTTAGTAATTTATTCAGTGTTTTATTGGTGACAAATATAAAAACCGCGATCATCTTTATTTGTTGTTGTGTCGTGAGAAGGACAGGACGAACCCGATTAGGTTAGATAACCCACGCTTTTATATTTACCTTGACGATTCACGGTACAGTTACGGTACCGTGACGGCAAAAAATACAATAAACAATATAAACATAGCACCTTATCGCTATAATGCTGCAGCTCTTTGCAGGTTTGTTTCCTTCAAAGAAAAAAGTCACCCCAAAAGGCCCCACAAGGGAAGAGTTCACAGAGATTGCCTCATTTCTCCTCTTCACTCCTACATGGTTCCCTGAAGGCCCCACATGGGAAAAGGACATCATCGCTCCCTTCACTTCTTCTTGGTTCCCCAAAGGCCCCGCGCCGGAAAAGTGCCCTTCCCCTTGGTTCCCTGAAGGCCCCACAAGGGAAGAGTTCATGGAGGTGGCCTCAGCTCTCCTCTCCACAGCTTCTCCTCTTGGTTCCTCCTACAGGCCCCAGAGTTGGCCTCAGCACTCCTAGGTTCCCAAAAGGGCGGCTAGTTTTCGAATGGTCCAATTTTTTTTTGTCCCACGAGTGACCAGGTATATAGAAGGTCCACTCCAGCAGAGCTCCGAGTGCTGGAGTAAGGTCTAAATTCTAAATGAGTATTTCTCAAAAAAAGTGTACATTCTGGAAAAATAAAGTGTGCCTAGAAGCAGTTCAAATTAATCATACAAAAAAAAATATGCACTATTTTGTAGAATAAATATTAGGTTTTAAAATAACGAAGGATAAACATTACAATCGTATTAATTCACGAATATTTAAATGTTTTTAAAAATTACGATTTCATACAAAATAAAATTTGCCACCCTACCCACCTCATGTGTTTATACTTCATAAAATGCGATAATAACGTTGTAATATGTGAATTTTTTTAAAATTTTAGGGTCTTAATTAAATGCAGTTTCTGTACAAAGTAATTATCTATGGGGTTTCATAATAAATTAATAATTTACACAAAAAATCAAAGTGAGACATATTCATTTACTTTTTAGTTACTACTCTTTAGTTACGTTTTATTTGTAATTCCACCGTAATTTTTGAACCCGTTCGTTAAATTTTACACGGACAACACTAGCTTCTTTCTGATTGGTTATTGGTCTGACGTCTCCGACATAACATTAATTATTAAAATCAGTAACAACGTTTTTTTTTTTTTTTTTTTAATATTTTTTTATTTTATTTTTTATATTTTTTATTTTTTATAATAACATATCAAATTTAAATTTAATTAAATTTCTAAAAATTAAAATGGAGTTCTACGAATTAAACACAAAAACAATTAATACAGTAACAACGTGTATCTTTAGTGGGACTACTATTTCGAGACAGAAAATATTATAGCCTTTTTTCGCACAACGGTAAGTCTTTTTCTACTCATCTTTTTGTAATATGTGCGGTACGAACATTGCTAAGCTTACATGTTTACAGTTTTAAATTTTATCAAACCATTGACTTTTTATAACCCCATTTTTTCTAATTCTTATTACAATTTCGTAACGTTTATTATGAATTTAGTAACGTAATGAAAAAGTACAATGTAAAGCTGAGTGTATACAGTTACAACCTGATTTTTATTTTATTTATTATAAAAACAAAGTAATACAATATGACAGGAAAAATAAAAATATTTTACATAAAAAAAGGAAAGTCCCAATGAACTACTTTTAAATAGTTTGTCAATGGGTGCTTTTACTTTGAAGATATAAATAGACTTATTTTATTTTATTATGCAGTTAGAATTCTTTTTATTAGGGTCCAATATAAATTATTTCTTTCGGCGATCCAATTCTTCAACATAATATTTGTTTTACCTTTTGTACATGTTTTAATTTCGGTAGGTAACATATTTAAGAAATTAGGTATCATGTAGTCCAGCGTTATTTGTTCATATTTGTTTAAATGCTTAGGTTAAGAAGAGTACATTATTGTAAGTGTATCTGTAAGCATGTAAGTTGTCCCTTTCAAATTGAAAGCATTTTTATGAATTAGTGCCTCAAGCTTTTATAAGATATTATTTAAATAAAAATTATTATTATTTACTCTTATAATACCGGCTACACGATAACTTTTTTTAGGAATGCCCCCAAAACCAATGCCGGAAGGCAAAAGGCTTCTTAGAAGTTTCTTAGAAGAAACTTTACCAAATGTGTCCATGGCAGAAAAAGATACCTAGGGTGAAAAAAAGCTAATTTTGCTAAATACAATTACAGATTATTTAAAGATAGAGTTTCATAAAGCACATCCCAGAGAAAAGAAAGTACTAAAAAAGTCGCTACAAACCAAATTGTAAATAAACACAAATTAAAAATAGTCATTTCGATAGTGATTCAAATTAATAAATTTTTAAATGTTTTAAACAGTGCCTGTTCTTTAGTTTCTAAAGATTTGTTGAATTTTATGTAAGGTACTTAAATATGGGAAGCCGATAATTTTATTAAAAAACATTATTTAATACTCCCTTGTTTTATTTTAAACCCCTAACAATAGTTACTTACAACGAGTAATGGGTTGTGGGTTTATGTATGTTTGTAGTATGTAGGTACAATAAATAAAAAAGGTAAAGGATAATTAAATTAAGTACATTTAAAAAAGACGAATATTTTTTTAATTAAATAAATAATACAAAAAATAAAAATAAATTAAAAAATCTTGTACTGTATATAACAAGCTTTATGTTTACTATTTAGTTACATCTTAGGACTTTTTCGTAACAATATTTCGTAACAACCTTTTCGTTACGTACATTTATTTTGAGAAATACTCAAATACTCCGAGATGCGACCTTGTTTCTCGGAGGCACCGTTCCCCAGGAAATTCAGCCTGAGCACGGTAGTTAACACCTTGGCTTGGGATGGCTATTGCAGGTTTGTGTTTCTACTCCCTGAGCAATGGGTTCGCCACACTCCCTACGCTAAATATATACAGTAAATATACAAGTAGTTTTATCCTTAATGAATTTAAATTAAGAAAAAAATCATAGTTTGGTTATTCGGCGGTAGGTACATACTATCTTCACACGCTCTCGGGGACACTTGTTATATTTAGTGTAGTATATAATTTTCCTATTGTAGGTATATAAATATGCTGGGGCCCAACTGTGGGCAGATCAACTATCATGGAATCCATTCCTAAGAATGTACAGACCAATTCCTGTTGTGCGACGTACAAATTATTTTATGACTTGCACTTATAAAAAACTAAATTCAACAATTTTTTATTATTTTTAAGTCTCGTTTCGGACTATTTTTCTACATAACTCCACACAGGAGGCCGTGAGGAAAAGAATTTCCATAAAGGCCTGTGTCATCTTTGGGGTGGCTGTGTGAAAAGACTTTTTGAAGAGAGTAGTAAAAAATAGTATCTTTAAAAACAATGCTGTAGGAGGGAGGAATCACAGAGGCCAACAAATCATTCAACATTCGAACTGTTGAACTCAAGAACGAGTCGTAGAAACAAATTCTCATGTGACAAAAATGTCAACCGTGTACAAATTGTAGGGCGAGCGTTTAGCGTGTTTCCCGACTGCGCCAATGCGTAGCATTTTGGACAACATGAAAATTTACATTAAAAAACTGGTTGTATTATAATCGCACGTGGAGACGGGACAAGCAACAACTTTCTGCACAATGCACAGGCGCGACCCTGGCTTACATTTATCGAAATCTCGTCTGGCAAAAATGTAAAATCCACTTTCTCAGTCAAAAACAAGTTCGGTTTGACATTTCCATAAGGGTTAAAGGTACAAACAGATAAATCGCATTATGTAAATTGTCCTTGACGATACCTACTCACTTACTTCACGTCGTGCTATGGTAATGTGACCAGACCTCCCGTTTTCACCGGGACAGTCCCGTTTTCATGGAGCGTTTCCAGGTGTCCCCGAACATAGCTACGTACGGGACGTCAATATGTCCCGTTTTCAAAAATAATGAAACTCACAGTAGAATTAAAATATAAAAAAGCGCGCAAATAAGAATCCTGAATCTAGTGCTAGTAGATGAAGACGTGGGCATGCTCAGTAAAATGATACAGTATTTTCATTGAACTCGCGCATAAATTCTCATAATGCATCTCAATGACCATAGGTAAAAGATATCTGCCGAGAAAATATAATTTATTAAGGGGCTATATTCCAATAAAGCATGCGCTTGGTAGCTGCAAGACGAGTTTCTAGCCTTCTACGTAGTATGTTAGTTTTATTAAAAATACATTTTTTTCTGTAACATGTTGCTTTATTTCGTTTATCAGAAAAAAAATCCCTTTATGGGTCTAGAAGTCCAATCGTTCATCTTCTTTTGTACAGCGCTCTTGAGGTAATTTTTCGCGACAACAGCACTGTATAAGTTGTCCAAATTTATTATTATTATTATTAAGTACCTACCGTTTTTTCAGTGTCCCGGTTTGGGGGAAAAAATAAATGGTCACGTTAGCTATAGGGCATGACCAGCGCCGGATCTGCCATACGTTCAAAAACGTGCAAAAACCTGGCGCCAACTCCGAAGGGGCGCCGTGAGAAAATAAATATTGTATTAAAATTTAGTTATAATATTCCCTGAATCGTTTAAGAAATACCGTTTGCAGGATGTGCAGGTTGAACGTGTTGACAGTTATTTGAAGTTCGTTAAATGTATAATTAATATCTATTAGATTTGTTGAATGTTGGATTTGTTATTTTACGGTGTCAGTGTAAGCGTCTTTCGTAAGCCGTTGATACCATACGTCAGTGTTTAGTGTTTTTTCGCTCAATTTTGTGTTTGTTCGCTCAACACAGGGGAAATGCAAGGTACAAATTTGAGGTTATAATCTTATTAGATTTTTAAATTTATAACTAAATTTCTATTGGTTGTTAGAGGTTATAAAAGTACTGTGGATTACAATGAATACAATAATAATTTTTAAAAAAACTTTCAGGCTCGCAAAATCTAAAACGTAGAATTAAAGAGCAGAATGACATAAAAAAACTCGTTTCCATTGGGATTTTTTTTATTCCAATTTCTCCAGCGCCGATAAAAAATACGTCTTGATTTTATTTGATAAATTAGTGTAAAAAAATTAAATAAAAAAAAAAAATTGGGGTGAACGAATTTTAAATCAAAATAAAAATGTTGGGGGGGGGGGGGGGGCGCCATCGGTACCTACTGCACAGGGCGCCAGGTTTCGTAGATCCGGCCCTGGGCATGACCTTTAACTGAGCTATTGCGATCAACTTCTGACCAGCTGGGTTTCGCTAATTTAGGTACGAGAATTACTTACTAATAGTATTAGTATTATCAAATTATTCGGTGGGGTTGTGGAATTTCTTTCCGGTTTATTGCAGATTCCACATTCATATTTTTTTCAATATTTTATCGACCTACATTGGCTGCAATTTATATTTAAGTATTTTGAAAATATGTAATAATTATATTAAAATAAAGCACTTTCAGACTTACAATGTGAAATGAAATTATATTAAAATAAAAACTTTCAGACTTACTATAACATACTCGCACCTGAGGGATAACAGTGGAACAAGTCAAAAAACTCATTTTTGAGCTAAGTACGCAGAAATGTTCCTGGATACAAGGGCGGATCCAGGATTTTTTTCTGGGGGGGGCACAAGGGACGGAGGGGGGGTGCCTCTCAAGAGCACAATTCCCCCCCCCCCCCAGGACGGGCCAATTTTTTATGAAATCGAAATTTGTGTTTGTCAACTTTAATGGGGGGAGGGCTTTTCCGACCGCGCTTTCCACCTACCGTACCGCTTTTGCAAACGCTGATTATTGTCTTTCATTTGTTTGCAAGTGCATGAATGGGATACATCGAACAAAATTCGCAATTCCAGCCAGAAATAGACAAGAGTTTGACTCATGTTCTTTCTGTTATTTCATTAATATATTTTAACAACTCTGATAATTTGATTTGCTTCTAAGTATGTACTGTGATGGAATCACCACAGTACACAAAAGTACTGTCCTGGGGGGGGCACGTGCCTCCGGGCCCCCCCCCCCCCCCCCTAAATCCGCCCTTGCCTGGATATCTATTCTATCTTCGATAAAAACGGCTCAATTCTTAAAAATGTTATTGTGGCCTTAAAAGCGAATGTGTCGTTTTTACATTGTAATATTTTACTCGAATTCAAGCAAAAATAGTGGTATCTAGGTACTATTATAAAATTATGATATTAAACCTAATAAATATTAACATACTGCTATTAAATTTTTGTAAAATAATGTGTTAATAAACTGATTTAATACACTCAAACGAAATATTCAAACTGCTCTCCTGAAAAAAAGAGTTTTTTTGAGTTGTGGTGCCGATATGTACGCAATTGACATTTGTCACATGAGAATGGATCGCTTCCACGACTCGTTCTTGAGTTCAAAAAGCTCGGCTGTGAAAGATTTGCCGGCCTCTGTGTTTCCTCCTATCTACAACATGGGTCTCTGCAACACCGATGTTCACTCCTTCCTCTCTTCAAAAAAACCCTCCAAACAGAATCTTCAAAGATGACATAGGCCCTGATGGAAATTATTTTCCTCAGGATCTTATGTGTGGAGCTAATGTAAAAAAAGTCTCAACAGCCTGGAGACAGTGAAACTACGGCATTCCTAATTGGGGTAAGTTGTGAGGCTGAAGTTAGTGGGGAGGGGAAGGAGATGGGGAACACGAAGGTGTTCTGGTTACCAAACACGGCTACAGCTATTTGAAGCAATATTTCATTTCTGAACGGAGGTCTTACACCAGGGTGGTACTGAGAGTATCTTCCACTTTGGAATGTTTCGTAGACATTAGGTACATTTTTTTAAATGATTAAATTGTATAATAACACAACTAAATCAAATAACATTTATTTGCGCACGCAATTTGAACACACAACCTTCGGATTGCTAATCGCGAGCCTTAGCTCTTTTTTTTATTCAACCTCTTTGCATTTCGTCTGTCTGTAAATATGACTATTTGTTACGGGGCCAGTTGTCAAGAGGGTAGCCGTATTTGACAGTACCATTTTATTCCGCCAGAGCGCTTGAGCGTTGCGATAGTTGCGAGCTGTCAAGTAGGAGAAATCGAAGCGAAGTCTACCTACTGTTCCACAGAAACTACTAGTAAATATATAACTAACTAGCGAGTTCCCGTCATGCGTTGCTACGCCACTAATAAAGAAATTGTTTCTCCCTGCGTATCTTTTCCCATTCGTCCCGTTCCCCTTCCGCCTCCCTTTCCCCTCCCATGTCCCCTTCCCCGCCTTCCCTCTCCACTCTCCCGCAAACCACCCTGTCGCGATCCCCTCCCCTCTCCCGCGTCAGCCGGGGTACATTCAGATTTTCGAACAGCTCGCGTGCCACCTATTGCAATTTTTTTTATAAATTTTTGTTACAAACATTCATTTTTGTATATCAAATCAATCAAATTTGGTACCTAACATAGGTACCTATTTAAAATAATATAATTTTCAATTAGATTCAAAGCATTCGATTTTGGTTGGTACCCTAAGTGAGTAGGTACTTCGATTAATTAATTTAAATGTTTATTCGAATATTGAATTTTGATTGAATAATCGATGTTTGAAAAATGTCATTTTCATATTGCGACATTTTTGTAAGAGTTTTTTATTGATTAAAAATACTTTTCAGATGTATTTTCATGTGGTTGTAATAATACAGAAACCTTCGCGAGGGTGGAAAAAAGGTATTTTGAAAGTTTGAAACATTTCCTATGCTTAATATAGCAACGCATAGCGGACATACATGCAAACATTTTTAGATTTATAGATTACGCACCTATTTCTAAAATGACAGCACTACAATAATAGATTTGAATACAATGACGTTATATAAATAGACTCGCCATAGTCTCACGTACTTACAAAATAATGTGGCAAGTAAGCAACACTCTTTTGTTTTCAGCGGTTTTCAGTAATTTCGTAATTCAAAGGATATACATGGATTAAAAAGATATGCTACTTCCACACCGAAGCCAAACTCGATCTTCCAACACACGAACTACCCTTCTACACAATCGTCCGAAAGTTTGAAGTTGGAAGTTAGCTTCAGTGTGGCCGTACCATAAGACAATCAAAGTATGTGTGTTTTTCTCTAATGACGCATAAAATTGTCAGACGGGAAACATGAAATGTATTGCTTATAATAATCGATAAATAATAAGTAATTTGTGTGTACATATAAATGAAATGTTATTTCTTCACTTTTACGACTGTTTGTCGTGTAATGGAAACATTTTCTCATCACACAGGAGGGCATTTTGGCAATTTTTAAATGCAATTTTCCTGCTGGTAAGACACGACCTTACTCGACGAGTGACAGTTTAGTACTAAAGTAGGTACTAGAAATCGAGACTAGTGCAATTGTCTTGCTTTTGGCTTCCCACTTTGAGATTTCTACCCCGCGTCTAAAGTATATATTGTCATTGTTTGAATAAGGAAAATTTCAGTATAAAAAGTGTTATTATAAATTTTTATAATACCTATACAATCATAATAATGTCCGTAGCAAGGTGGGTTGAGCTTTGGATCTGGATCAAGGGTCAATGTCAAAACGAGAGAAGTGCAAAAAAATTAATACTATTATCTCAGTCTACCTATAGACACTTTTAAAATTATCGTGACGATTCGCGGTAACGGTACCGTGACGGCATAAAAAAGGCATTAAACATACGTTCCTTAACACAATATTGCTGCAGGTCTTTCAAAAGTTGAGATACACAATGTACGTAGGTCGGTTTCCTCAAAAGGAAAAAAGTAATCATTTTGCACTGTGATATCTCCTTAAATCCCACAATAATACTTGCAGTAATTTTGTAAGTATGGAATATAGTTACAAGGATAATATTGAAGTGTGAGTGAATTACAAAAATTTAAAAATGTCAATGCGCTGATGATTTTGCTTTTGAACATATAATGCTGCCGATCTTTCTTACATACTAAATAACAACAGTTAAAAAAACAGTTAACGTCTGTCTGCACCCCCCAAAGAGAACATACGATCATTATCAGACATCTCCCTCACACGTATAAAGAAAATGAAACTCAATTCCCGTCGCCGTATTAAGATATATCTGTTTTCTCCGAAGGAAAAAGTAGTACTTTGGAAGAAACAGACACATGTATTTAGTGTCTCTCATCTTTTGTTGGTGAGCCCTATGTATGTTAAAGAAAGCTGCAGCATGAAAGCGATAAGGAATGTATGTTTATTGCTTTTACCGTAACAATAAAGGTAGAATTAAAATTATTAAAACTCTCAGATAGAAGACTTTTTCCGACTTAAAATTTACGTCACCTTTGGATGTGCTAGAGTGCTAATATAAAAAAATGATATTATTGATACTGTTGTAGCCTAAATGTTATTTTTTTGGAATTTTGTGTCAAGATTTTCAGGATATCCGGCGTAGTGCAATGTCAAACTGAAATTCTTCATACAAATAACCTTTTCGGCTACAACAACAGCAATATTTTTTAAATATTAGCACACCCAAAAATCACGAGCCGCCGATGGTCGTGAGGCTGAAGAAGATAGGGAGGGGAAGGAGATGGGGAAGAGGAAGGTGGAGAAGTAACTGGCTATTCAGATATCGTCGCCAAACACTGATAAAGCCATTTCAAGCAACGTTTCGATTCTGATTCGATTCTAAACCAGGGCGATACTAAAAGTGCCTTCCATTATAGAATGTGCCGGAAATATATTTTAAAATATTATAGGAATTGTGAGATAACACAAATTAGTCAAATAAATTCTGGAATATGAACCCGCTACCTCTGGATTCTTAGCAAATGATCGTAACCCATCAAACACGTAGGCCGTCATGCAAATATGATTTTTTTATATGCACAGAATGCAATGCATTTAATATTCGCTTCTTTCGCACAATAAATCTCATTAATTTTCCGATTAGTTTATTTTTAAAACTCACTCTGAATTTTTAAAAAAATGTCTCGCAAAGTATTTTTATGGAAAAAAACCGCTAAGATTCACTTATTCTATGAATATTATTAATATCTTTCTGTGCATCAGACTTAAAAACCTTGGAATATCTGATTAACGCTGAATTAACATTAAATAATATTAATAATTTTATCAGCAAAGCAATGCAATAGCTTTAAAAATTAAAGTAAGTACCTAAGCCGAGTGAAAAATACGTCAGGTTCCCACCTGCATATACGTAAATACCCGACAAGTTAGTTATCCATTCGGCTGCCCTCGGACGCACGGTAAATTCCCGACGTCTCGTGATGATACGTCTGCTATTTACCTCTCTCTTAATCAGTATTTTATTAAAGTTCAAACACCAGTCAGTAGCTGGTATCAACTCAGAAAATCCCAATATTTAGGTGCTTGCACTTTCAAAACATCTATCTCTAAGTATAACTTATTTTAACAATCTTCTAAAAAATTAAAAAAATATCGATATAATTTAAGAATTTCTGCTTAATTCCCTAGGCCTTGGGCCTATTTTGTCGGAAGGTTTAAATATTTCCGCTTTGCAATAAAATCCAAATAAATTAAATATTTCTGAACGCATCTGAAAATTTTAAATTGGTTTTGAAAGGTGATGAAATACGCTGTCAAATTTACTATTCAAAATAAACATATATTTTTTTAAATATATATTTTTTAATGCAAACATAAAAAAGTTTTAAAAATGACTCACCTTCAGATTTTTCTAACTTTAATTAGTGATAACAAAAATAAGTAAAATTTTCCTAATTTTCAGCAACCTCCGACACAAAAAAGAGCTGATGACCTTAAACCCCTAAACAAATTTTCATGAATTGTAGCTAAGAACCATCTCGATCACATCAGCTTTCAAATTTTAAAAAAACCGCATCACAATCGGTCCTTTCGTTTAGGAGCTACGATGCCACAGACAGACACACAGAAAGTCAAACTTACCTATAACACCACACCTTGCGTCGGGGGTTAAAAATAAAAACCCGCACATAATTAACTAGGCAAATGTATTATAAACGTTATCGTAAATTTACTTTTTTGTCTTTTCGTGTAAAAATAGTTAATAAAAAATAGCAAAAGCCTAATTTTTTTAAATTATGGTTGCAGATTTTGGTTTCATAAAGGTGTACATTTTTTTAATCAACTTTTAGATTTGAATATATAGCGTGGTGTTTTCTCTTTCTAACACCGTTTAGATCATATTTGTAACCATGAAAGTAAGGAAGACACGACGATTTCTATGATTCCTATATGAGTTGTTCCGAAAAATCTTAAAAATTATCCTGGGGAGTTAAATTTAAAAATTACCTAAACCAAAAAGAGTCCACATATGTATGTAATTATTGTTTTTAAATCTTGAAATTTGTTATTGATAAATCTTGTGTTTTTCTTACTTATCTTCTTGTTATTATTTACAATATTTTAGTATTTACTTGCCTTTACATGACTTTATATAATTGAGCTAGAATACCCTCACAAAACACAAGAGTATTGCCTCTTTATGGTGAGGAAAGGCTATTTTTATTTTCCTCTATAACCCTGCATAACATGTTAAAAAATGTTTATTTGTCGTAAAAAATACAAATATTAAATAAAAATTATTAAACCAAATTTAGACAAATAATCGGTGTACTTGTTCACTTTTTACTTATCTACAGAACTAAATGTTGGGGAGGATCTTACAAAAACAATCTAAACTCATTAAAAATTTCGCAAAGAATCATCATTAAAGTAATATAAAAAAAATCTACCTTCTCAACAGAATCACTTGTTAAATTGTTTTCAGTATCAAATTTCGATGACATTTTAAGCAAGCTTCCATTATAAAAATGTGTAAAGAAAAAAATAACAAAGAATACCAAGAATTTTACAAACTAATGAGAAATGGAAACCAATTTATTACACTAAATTTTAAAACAACTCAAATGCAAAAACATTATATTTGTCAAGTCATCAAAAAACTATAATAACCTTCCTTCTGAATTGAGCTGTATCATCAACCAATCAGAACAAATAAATAAAATTAAACAATTTAAAAAAAAAAGCTTAAAGTAAAAAGTAAATATTTTATACAAAACATATTATAACATACAACGTAGGTAAGTATCGTGGCTCCCTTATCAGGCACGAGAGCTCCTCTTTTCTGATAAGGTATACATGACCAATGATGACCTTATTTATAATATTTTTTAAATATATATGTATAAATGTAACTCATTTTATTTACGTTACAATAAAAAAATATATCACTAAAATTATGTGGAAGATTTTTACCAATGTTTTGTTGATGCTGATATCCAATTATAACTCACAAACCAACACTCTTCACTGAAAATGAATAATTATAATAATTATGTTTATTATATTATTGTTTTTAAATAATTTATAGTAAAGAACGTTCACACGCGACAACCGATAAAGCAATACTGATTCGGGGAATCGAATTACGCAGGAAAACGACTTATTGCAATTTACATTAAACGACACTTTGTAGTTTATAAAATGATTCGATTCTCACGGCCAATGATGATTAAATTATACTCGTACCTTATTTCAACCGGTTAATTTATTTAAACTCCGGTTTTGAAAAACCGTTTATAGTTGGATTTAAATTCAACCCTTAAAATAATTCATAATCTGTTTTTCATATTTGGCGCGAGTATAATTAATTTAGGAAATTAAATTAAAAGGAGTATAATTAATTTAGGGAAAAACGCATTTTACAAGGCATGCTTTAAGCCACGGCATTCAGGATTTCTACCGTTTAAGAGCGTATAACCAGAGAAAACCAGAAATATGTCATTTTTAAATCAGTGTTTAGACGTATTGACTCTTTTTCACAAAACATTATAAATTGGTTTCGAAAGATTGTTCTTTTATCTAGTAAACGTATGTTTTAAATTTTAAGAAAACATGTTTATTTTTAGTATAATAAAGTCATACCATGGGTCGTTGGCGGATTTATAAAATTTTTAAAAAAGTACATTTATTATACAACACCCATTTAAAATCATATAATCATTCAGTAAAATAAAGCAATACATTATCTGGTAAACGTATGTTACAGAATTTTAATTTTAGTTTAAATAAAATCATTAAAAAATATATACGTACATGTGTTTCTTGATGAAAATTGGTCCGTTTGTGTATTTATTTGCGCACTTACAAACTAATATATTTCAGTTTTTTTTACATTCTCATTTTGGTTAGACATTATTGAAAAATGATAAATACTTATGTTAAAAAAATAATTACAAAAATTACATAATTTTAATAGTTTTATCGTCACGCCTTTCAGCATTTTTGGATGCAGGTATAAATTAAAGCAACTTTGGAATGAAATAAAATCGATATTTAGTTATAATGTTAAAAAGCTGGTACGGAGAATAATTAATCTTTCTCATTGGAACCGCCCTGTACGATCATAAGAACATTTTGCGAAGAAATGTGGATTTTCGGCCACTGGCTGGTTACACGCCCTTAATAAGATGTTTCTCTTAAATACTTTAAGTTTCTAAAAAAAATTATTTTATTTTTGAAGATAATATCTGTACATTTGCCCCGCCGAAACAATATTTATATGAAATTCAGACGACAGAAAAAGTATGCTCCGAAAATTATCATAATCACGTTTTTTTCTGTATCTTACAAGTTTATGAATGAAAAAAATCACAGGGTTTCTTTAAATGCTATTTAAGACACTTCCCATGAGAATTCTATTAAATATTTTCACAATTTTCGCTCAAATATTGCCGTTTTTAATATTAGCGCGCTCCCTCTAACATTTTTTGGTCCATTTTTTTATCCCCTCTTAGGGGGGGGGGAGGTCCCAATTTTCGGGTTTCCGCTTATATCTCAAAAAGCTCTTAAAATTATCTACAACTTTTATTCTATACGTAATTTTCGTAATCCCAGCCGTTTTTGAGTTACACGCTCCACAAATGTCGATATTTTCGAAAAAAGTCATTTTACCTCACATCTTTCATCAAACCTTCCTTCATATCGTTTAAAATATTCATCAAAGAAAGATTTTTTTAAATGAAATTATAAAGAATTTAATTCCCTTTTAGAATATATATACATATGCAAATTAATCTCCAACTAGTAAATATTTACGGCAATTTTAAGTTTTTTCGTAAAATTTCGTTATTTTCTGACACCCCGAATAATAACAAAATACAACTTGCCGCTAGGTTTTATGGTCCCTTCCCGCTTCCTTGAGTATGCAAAATGTGAGGACCGCATTCCATCAGTGGATTTGAGTTAAAAAAGGTCAAAGATTAATAATGTGGATCTTGCCGGTCAATTTTTCGGTCCATTTTTTCGGTCAAATATTTTGCAAGAAAAAAAAAACGGTTTAGACCCAATTTAAAACTAGTTATGGTGAAATGGTTCCATGCCAACTCAGAATGAAATCAACTCAGAACCACCTCAGAAATAAGGTAATTAAAAGCTAAGAAAAAATGATTTTGAAATCGCCGGTCACCCTAACCTAACTTCACCTATTTAACCATTTTTGATAATTTTTTAAAAAATCGGCAGAGATTGGTTGAGGGAGAACTTTAGGCCTCTCCAGCCGGACTCGATCCATCGCCTTGCACCGCACTGGGAGGAATGGATTCCTACGTTCGTCACTGCTGAATACTATTGACCATTAGATTCCTACCCACCTCTCATACCTTTTTCCTTCCTTAAAAAGCCCTTCACGCAGCTTCCCCAAAGATGAAATAGGTCCTGAGGGATTTTTTAATAATAACCTGCCTTCAAAACTTACTTTAAAAAAATATATTATTTGAAGGGTGTGGAAATCGAAATATTTACTCACTAATCATCTTACACACGGTGTCCGGAAACTAATAGTACTCACTAATCATCTTACACATGGTGTCCGGAAACTAATATCTAGTAGGTACTCACTAATCATCTTACACACGGTGTCCGGAAACTAATAGTACTCACTAATCATCTTACATACGGTGTCGGGAAACTATAGTACTCACTAATCATCTTACACACGGTGTCCGGAAACTAATAATACAGGTGGAAAACTGGTAATTTTTACATAGCACGGAGAAACCAAAAAAAAAAACAATTTTGTTTCGGTGTGATCTAAAGAGAGTAATACTTAAAATAATTCATGATCGGCTCTTTGTTAGATGGCGCAAGTTTAATTATTTTAGGAAAAAACACTTTTTGCAAGTTATGTTTTAAAATATTAAGGTGAATTAATTGTTTGCGCCCGTACACACGCAATATGAATAAATAGTTTATCGCATAAACAAACTCAATTCTTTCAAGAAAGACTAAAAAATACAATATTGGATTGAATCACTGGATCGTTATTTTTAAACCTTTCTTGAAACAGCTTTACTAACCCACTAGCAAATGATTTTAAAAAAATATTAAAAAATTCCATGTTCTGACTCGATTTACTTGAATCGAACTAAATCTCAAATAAAAAAGTTGTTCTTCAAAAACGAATCCAAATGTGATGTACGATGTATTGTATAATCAACACCTCTGCCATAGGTCACCCCAAGTAGTTCACTACGTTAACGTTTGGTGACTTAGCAGGGGTACCCGGGTGTATGGGATGAGGTTTGCCTAGGTCTGGCGGTGGATGACCTTGACATACTGAACCCTAGATTCCTACCCACCCCTCTTACCCTTTTCCTTCTTCCCTTCCTTAAAAAGACCCTACACACAGCATCCCCTAAGATGACAGAGGCCCTGAGGTAAATTATTGAAGTAAAACTTCTTTACGCACGCTTGACTTGGGGACTAAGCTGGTGAATGCGTGACGAGAGCGTTACGAAAAGTGTGATCGGGCGAGGCGAACGGAATTTGAGAGGGAGATATAAGTTAGTTAAGATAGAAAGAGAGAGAGTTACGTTTCGTATTTACTGTAGGGGCAAGAGAGAGAGGTGCCAGCACACATTTTTTTCTCGTAGCTAGTTACGTTTCGTTTATCTAAGACACAGTGCAGGCCAGTATTGTCTGTATCACACTGTAGGAGCAAGAGAGAGCAGTGCGCGCGCACATTGTCTTTCACTCTTCTTTTATAAGTTAGTGAAGTTTTATTTCAGTCGTGTGAACTAAAGCACACTCGTTTTTTTTCCTTAGGACCTCCTGTGTAAAGCTGATGTGAAAAATGTATATATATATATATATATATATATATATATAATATGATTTAATTCTTTTCTATTGATTTATAAATAAAACACTTGTGTTGCAAAGTTTAACAAAGAAACGACATTTATGTTTATTTATAATAAAATAATAGAAAATAAAACAAGTGACAATTGATAATTACATTCCAAGTATTCCAACTGACACTACAGGATTCAAATTTAAATGGAATATATTGCCATTACATCTCCCCTCCCCCTGGAAAGAAAATTACTGCAAAATTTTCACTCATCTTCGATGTCCTCTTCATGGTTCCTAAATAAAGGTGCTGGAGTTAACTTCGAGATGTGGAAAAAATTTGATTCTAATTTTTTTCGACCAGTGTTTATCTTGTAAATTGAGTTTGATAATTTTTCTATGATTTTGTATGGTCCGATTCTCAATTCGTCGAGCTTCTTCCTGTTAAGTTTGTTTCCATTCTCCACAAAAACAGTATCACCAACTTTGAAGTCAAAGTGTCTCCTGGTTTTATCGTAAATTATCTTGTTGTAATTATGTGACTTCATAGTATTTTCTAGAGCTTTTTTTCTCTCTTGAATCAAATCGATGCCGGTCTTCTTAAGTTTTAACTCATTTGGCAAAATCGTAACATCTGTGCCGTCAAGTAGGTACTGTGGCGCATATCCAGTAACAGTGTGCTCCGTTTCATTATAGTTTTTTACACAATTATGCGCTATAGTTGTCCAAGCTACTTTTGAGTCATTTTCGTTGATTTTGCATCTAATTTTATTGACCAGCGTTTGGTTCAATCTTTCATTTAATCCATTTGAGAAAGGTGAGTTCACTGCAGTAAAAATTATTGGAATATTTTTTTCATCCAAAAATTTTTTGAATTCTCTAGAATTGATACCCGGGTATTGGTCTGAGAGTATCATGCCAATGTCATTAGTTTCTGTGGAGTTTAAGAGTTTGATGAAATCATTGGTATTTTGAGTTCTTGACGTCAAAATATATGCAAACCTCGTGAAATGATCTGATAACAGGTGCAAGTATCTCTTTGTTGATCGTGAACCCCCAAAACCGCCTATTGTATCAATGGAACATATTTCAAAAGGTTTTGTTGCGGGACCCAAGTGGGACATCAATCCATATTTATTTTCACCTCTTGATTTGTTCTTTAAACATACTGCACAACTTTCGCAGGTTCTCTTTATATTATTTGTCATGTTTTCTGCTGTGTACCATGAGCTTATCATTTTTTGCATTTGTGTAATTCCTATGTGACCTAGTTCTGTATGAACATTTCTGATAAAGTCTATGCTGAATTTTTCTGATAGAATTATTTTTTCTCTTTTTTTTACTTTCTTGTAATAAACATTATTTTTCGATATCAATTTATCTCTTCTGCACTGTATCTTCTCATTTTTTACCTGATCTTTTAAGATATCTTCTAATTTTATTAAGTTGACAATTTTTAATTGCTCATCTGTATTTTCATTTGATTCCAGCACTGGGTTTCTGCTTAGACAGTCAGCTTCCAAATTTTGTTTTCCTGGAGCATATTTTATGTTAAAGTCATATTGAGAAAGATAATATGTTAAATCACCTAGCTCTTCATCGGTTCTAGATTTGAGATTCATGTTTTCCAGTGGTTTGTGATCTGAATAAACTGTAAATGGTTTACCTATCAACCAGTATTGCCAGTATCTCACTGCTTCTTTTATAGCTAAGCATTCTAAGTAAATTGCTTTTTTCTTTTTCTGGGCGCCATTTAGTTTTTTCGAAAAGTAAGCTACAGGTTTTTCTTTTCCATCAGACTGTGTTTGTTTTAAAATAGCTCCAATGCCTTCTAGAGAAGCATCTGTATATATATTAATTGGTAAATCTTGATCAAAAATTTCCAGGATTGGTTGTGAGCATAGTAGGTTTTTCATCGTTTCAAAAGCATTTTGGCATTTATCAGTCCAAATAAACTTTTGGTTTTTCCTTAGTAAGTTATGCAAAGGATCTAGTATTATTGCACTCTTCGGAATGTACTCATGATAAAAGTTGATTTTTCCTAGAAATTGTCTCACATTCTTCTGTGTTTTTGGAATAGGAAAATTCTTTATTGAAATCAAATTATCCTTTACTGGCTTGACTGAATTATTCTGAATTATATGACCCAGATATTTTACCATGTCTGATGCAAATGTGCATTTTGTAAATTTTAATCTAAAACCTTCAGTTTTGATTGCATTCAGCAACTTTGTTAAATGATCGATGTGTTCAGCAAAAGTTTTTGAAAATATAAGTATGTCATCTATGTAATTGACAGCAAAATCGGTTAGTTTATATTTTCTCAATATATTGCTTAATATCCTCTGAAAAATTGCCGGAGAGGTCTTTAATCCAAAAGGTAGGCAGGTCCACTGATAATGCCCCTCCTGTGTTACAAATCCTGTTTTTTTTTTGTCTTCAATCCGCAACGGAATAGACCAAAAAGCTGAGTTTATATCCAGCGTTGAAAAAAATTTGCAATTTCTGGTCTTTGTCATTAGGTCTTCAATCAATGGAAATGGTTGAGCTTGAGGTATTACTATTTTATTTAAGTCTCTGAAGTCTATGCATAATCTGGATCTTTTGTTTTCTTCTTTTTTAAATGCTAGAGTGACAGGTGCAGCAAATGGGCTGTACGACTCTTCTATCAGTTTATTGTCTATTAATTTTGCTATTTGCTCTTCTATTTCCTTTTTATCTTCTACGCTGCATCTGTAAGGCCTCTTACTACAATATTTATCCACCAATAAGTCTATCTTCGCTTCATATCCATGAACAGTACCAACATCGTATTTACTTTTCGCAAACACTGATGTGTATTTGCCTATTAGTTCATTTATTTCTGTTTTTTGATCATTATTTAAATGATTTATTGTTATTTTAAAATCTTCTTCTTTAACATGTTCATTAAAATTAATTTGGTGTTTTTCTATAATGTTCTTATTTTCAGAATGTTTAAATTCAGTATTTGTTTTCATATTTGTAGAATTTTCTTCTTTTTTATTTGTATTATTCAGGTAGATTTTCTGTGATATTTGTAAGTCTTCACTTTGGATTAGTTTGAAGTCTTTTATCATGTCTAATCCAATCAAAAAATCATACTTAAAATTGTGTTCATCAATAATGTACACATCAACATTTTTCTCCAATTCAAAAATTTTAATCTTCAACGTTGTCAAACCACTCGTTTTTTTAACACCATTAATCGTTACTAAATTTGCTTCATTCAAATTGTTTCCTTTTCTTTTTAGTTTCAAAAACTTAGAATTAATTAGAGAAACATTTGAACCCGAATCATAAATTCCGTATATTTTTAATTCATCATTTAGTAATAGTTTGACTTTGATTAATGGTGTTACTATTAGTTTTTTTGATCATTTTCATTTATCTCAGTCTCTATCACTGAATTGTTTACATGTTTAATGGCATTTCTCTTAAATTTTTCATCCTCTTTTGTTTTGAACCAGCATGTGGCTTCAGGGTGGTAACGAGTGCCCTTATTCAATTTTTCACAAATTTTACATGGCTTTTTATCCTCATTTTTATTATATTCTGCATTCCCAAATGTTCTCCTATTCATGAATCTTTTTTTGTTGACCATATGTTCATACTTGTTTATTTCATTAAATAAATCCACAGTATCTTGTAATCCTTCTCTATCGATCTTGTTAAGTATGAATTCTGGTAGTCCGGAAGCAACAAGATCTATCAAAGTACCGGTGTCGATTGATCTTCTCATATCCAATAGAAGTTTTTCTTTTCTCATAGCATAATCCAACAGAGAACCATCTTTGTATCTAAATAATATCGCGTAGGTGACAGGGTTCCATCCTTTGTTTGCGAATGATTCACAGAATTTGTTTTTCCATGTTGACCACTCTGAGTTCATTGTTAGTTTAATAATCATGGAACTATACCAATCTATACAACTTTTATCCATGAACAATCTTAGTATTTCTATTTTTTTTTCATCCATGGTCACATCAAATCGTAAACATTCTTTTTCAAACACTTCTATCCACTGGCTTGCATTTGTATTTTTACTACAGAATTTTTCTATAACAAAATTCTCAGCAATGTTTTTGAGGCTCTGTTGCTTATCTTCCATTAATTTTACCATCAATCTTCCCAGTGTATCTTCTTTTTGATGTACTTGTAAACTTTCTTCTTCCAATTCTTCGAGGTATTGGTCTCCGAACTGTAGGTTTCCATCTTCGTCTACATATGTTTTTTTTAGTTCTTCTGTCATTGTTACCCAGACTCTTCTAACCTGGTATCTTTTTTTAAACTATTTTTTACTTTGCCAAAAGCACCACTTTTCATAATCTCCTTGTGATGGCTGGCGGATTGTAACATTTCTGGTATTGTAAACACTTTTTCATCACTTGTGACTATTTTTGTAATGCTAATAATATTTGATTTGCCATCGCCTCCAGGTAGTAGCGTAAATTCAAATTGAAGTTTCTCCATTTGTGGTTACGAAAAATGTCGTTTTATAATATGATTTAATTCTTTTCTATTGATTTATAAATAAAACACTTGTGTTGCAAAGTTTAACAAAGAAACGACATTTATGTTTATTTATAATAAAATAATAGAAAATAAAACAAGTGACAATTGATAATTACATTCCAAGTATTCCAACTGACACTACAGGATTCAAATTTAAATGGAATATATTGCCATTACATATATATATATGAATATGAATAAATATATTAAGTTTTAATATCCCTTCAAATGAAAATAGGTTTTATTTGTTTATTTATTGTTTTGGAACATTTACAGAGTATTAACATAAAAAAGTCATTAGATTAGCATTGTAAAAAGCATAGATGTTAATAGTCCACTTAAAAATGTTCACAGAAGGCACAGTTTAATAGTTGTTTTTCACTATGTAGGTATACATAGAAGTTAACAGAAATTAGAAATAGCCAAATATAAACAGAGGTATAAAAAGAGATAACAAAAATAGTGATGATAAAATATAGAAATGAAAAAGATAAAAAAAAGATCGATATACGATGTAAAAAAAAAACAGAAAAAAAGTAAGGTACAAATAGAGTAAGAAACAACCATTCACATTCAAGTTCAAGATCAAATATAAGTATTTTCAATTCTCAGTTACTTGTTAGGTTAGTCTATTGTTAATTTGCTTTTTAAAGTAAGCGAGACTATTTGCATAGATGTCTATATGGTTACATTCAATGGAATTATACAGACGACACATTCGAGACAGTGGATTGAAGTATGCAATATTTGTTACTTTGTTATTCGACGGTAAATCCTCTCTAACACCCCTTCGGGTACACTTAGTTACATTAATTTTGTGTAAGTAGGTATACCGTATTTTCCCTAAACCGACTGCATATTGTATATAAGTATGCCAGGGATCAAGTGTCGTGGAATCTTTTTAAAAATGGTTAATAGTACCTAATTTAGCTAAACAGCCAACGGTAATTATTTACGATACGATTGTGAAATATCAATGTTGATATGGCTTGCAGTGACTTATTGCAATATACGCATGTTAATGTGACTTGTAATTAATTGCAGTGTATATAATTAAATACAGTGGAATGTTGCAACATAATGCAATGGCAGTTGACATGATTCTATATTTTTTTTAATTGTGAATACCGCACAAGAGTCCCAGCGACTCCTAGCTGTTCGGAGCAGGTAGGCAGTCGCATCCGCGATCGAATTATGTTGTTAGGCTTTGTGACCCGGCAGTTGCTTACCCGAAATTATATTTTTTGTGCATTATTTATCAATTTCAAACCTAAAATCGACTTCCTCAATACCTCTAATAATAAGTTGGTGTGGATGTATATTTATTTAAGGAACATAAACAGTCTAAGTAACATAATATGCATGAGGATGACAAAAAACAGACCAATTATTAATTAATTTATTTATAAACAGAAACAAACAGTAAATTATATTGTCCATAAATGAAAAAAAAATTAAAATAAAAATTTTAGGTATTTCATAGTAGGTACCTATTAAGTGTTTCATTGTAGTGTCTTATTTATAGTATGCATATTAAGTAATTACCGAGTGATGGGTGTAGTGAGAGGGTGTGTGTGTGTGTGTGTGTGTGTGTGTGTGTATATATGTATGTATGTATGCGCATTGAACAATTTATATTATTGACATGATGCTCTTTTTAAATTTCGGCAGTGAATCGGAGAAAATTTCGATGTTAGAATTTAGACTTTAGACCAATATTATAGAACTTATGAAGAGCACGATTGATTCACAGATAGGTATTTAGAAACATAAAACTAACTGAATGTAAACAAGAATATAAAAAAAAATACAAAACTAAGCAGCAATTAAAAAACAATAATAATACAAAAAATTAAATTCAACAAATGATAAACCTATAAATTTACAAAAATTTATTATGATAAAACTATTCTAACAGACAGAACAATTAGTCATAATAGACCCGATATAATTTTACATGACAAAATTTAAAAAAAAAACTTATATCATTGATGTCGCTATTCAAAATTCTTATAATATTCAGAAAGCTGTTTCTGAAAAAATAAGAAAATATACAGATTTAGGAAATGAGATTAAAAGAATTTGGCATTCTCAGACTATAAAAATATTACCATTTGTTATTTCGGCTACTGGCATTTTACCTAGCTCTCTCATTCAAAATTTAGGCGTATTAGATTTGTCAAAAAAATTTGTTGTCATTTTAAATACATGTAGGATTACGAAAGATTTTTTTTAAATATTTATTATATTGAGGGATCAGTAGGATTTATCGGACCAGTTAGGATTTTATCAGAGCCGAACCCTCTGATATGAAAATATCTGGAGTCGGAGAAATATTTTCCCATTATGTTTCTGGTGGATTGACGTATTGTTCTTGTATTGTTTTGTATTTATTATACTTATATAGTGCACTTACATTGCGTGAAATTACTAGATATTCATTTGTGGAAAAGTGTGTGGAGGTTTCATTTGGGAAAGATTTAACCTGGACATAAAATCTGGAGCACCGTAAAAAAAAAGTGATTATAACTACCTATACTTAAATATAATGTGTAATAGGTATTTGGGTTGGGACGGGTAAGGGGAGGAGAGGGATAAGGAAAAGTTGCCACGCAAGTAATATAAAAATATTAGGTACAATTAATTTAATCGTCATAAATATGTGTTATTCGCACCTAGAATGTGATACAATGAAATTCTGTAGCGATAGTAACTAGCAATGAATATGTCAGCACGTGTATCTATATTTGAAAATTTATTGTTATAGTACCTAGTTACATTTTCTTTGAATACATTCAACTTGATTGGAATTGGTCTTGCAGCAATCAATTTTCTATCAATAAAATCTATCAAATTATTTACCGTATGTCGATTTTTTTTTACTTGTATGCCATTATATTCTGCGTGTAACTTTCCAATACGTACTGATTTTTTAATGTTTTTAGTTGAAAAAAAAAGTCACAGGAGACAAAAATTTCATTAACATTTTTTACGTCAAGTACTGGTTAATGTACGTCCCTTAACACTCTGTATAGTTCCGATAAACAGGAGTCATTATAAGGTATTAAATTCAATGACGCAGATCAGAGGTAGGAAAATGTTGAATAAGCAAATTCTACGAATGTATTAATTTATTATGAATAACTTATTGAAGCTAATAAACCTGGTTGCAGTTAGGGATTGCAATCCGGTGTCATTTTCAATCCTACCGGATCCGTCCGGATTTCTATCGATCCATCAGGATAATTTTACCTTTTCGTTCCAAAGTGGACTGTTTATGGGATAATCGTGTGAGTGTGTCATTTATTTATTTATTTACGCCCTACTGGGCTTTTACAAGATATATACATAAGTAATACAGTTGTGTTAGCAAATACATAGTATTCAATATATATTGATTTATGATACATTTAAGACAAATTAAATGTATAGGTATGGAAAGCGAAATTTGTAAAAAGACATATAAAAACTAAAAAAAAATAGAAATATAGAGTGTATTCACTACGGAGTCGTGAAATCACACATTTTACTATAATTATAAAGACTTCGTTTTGTGACTAATACGGAATCTTTGAATATGTCTACAGTATTCCCAAATTTATTGCCCAGATGATGCATTCAATTAATAGGTGTATGGGCCTCATAATTCGTTTTGAAATTATCACAGAAAGGTAGCACTTTGTCTCGTACTTCTGGTCGGTATATAAAATTTTATTTTGGAGAGAATTTCAGGGTTGTTAATGCAATTATTAATAATTTTATTTAGTAGTACAAAGTCAAAGATGATCCGCCTATCTGACAGCGTAATTATGTTGAGTTGTTTCATCAAAAGGACATATTTAATATTTTGAATTGGAATATTTAGCTTAAAGTTAATAAATCTTAGAAATTTGTTCTGTACCCTTTCTATATTGTTGGAATGGATTTTATACATTGGGGACCAAATTGGCGAATTGTACCTACTCTACCTGGCTTCTTACTAACGAAGTGTACAATGTTTTCAAACATTCTAGTGACTTGAAACCACTTGCTGTTCTGCATATGAACCCGAGCATTTTTAAAGCTCTATTTGTTATTTCATTTACGTGCAGAGTAAATGTTAACTTTTCATCAAATATAACACCTAAGTCCCTGATCTGAGCGACTGGTGTCAATTTTACATTATTTAAAGAGTATTCTTAGGTAACATGACTTTGGATTTTACGAAAACGAATAACTTGGCATTTTTGAATATTAAGAAATAACGAGTTGATCACACACCAATGATACAATTTATCTAAATTTGATTGTAAAATATGACAATCCTCTATACTACGTATCATTTTATACATTTTCAAATCATCAGCGAAGAGAAGGACTTGTACGTCTTTAAATACACTAACAATGTCATTTATAAATAATAAAAAAAAGAATTGGTCCTAGGTGAGATCCTTGGGGAACCCCACTTGTGGCTTCGAAGATGTAAGATTCTACAGAATTTATTTTAACACAGAGCTTTCTTTTACTAAGATAACTGTTAATCCAGATCAATAGGGTTCCTTTAAAGCCCAACATACTCAATTAAAAAATATAATAATAATTATATTTTTAAAAATATATTAATAATCAAAAGCTTTGGAAAAATCTGTGTATATCGCATTTACCTGATGCTTAAGGACAAAGGAATCAGTTATATAATTTTCATAAATGAGTAAGTTACTTAAAGTATTTCTACCTATGATAAAGCCATGCTGATTGGGTACTATTATATTATTGATTTGTTTTGTAATGACTTCTAGGACTAATGATTCAAAGAGTTTATAATAAAGGTAGTTTATAAAAAAAGAAAGAGTTTATAATAAAGGTAGTTTATAAAAAAAAATATTTGTGATGTTATAATTCGACAACGAGCAAACAATTAAAAATCTAGTACAGTGTAGAACTACTTAATTAAATTTTAAGGTAAAGGGGGTGGTTCAGTCTTCCTAGATTTCACAGATAGATCAATTTTAATATTTAACATAATCAACCTTACTTATGTACTGAGATCACAATAATTAGGTATTTGAGCATGCTAACAAGTCTCATCCTTATATTTATGACAGACATCGTGATGAATCTGTCTAATGAAGTATTTGAGCACGCTAACAAGTCTCATTCTTATATTTATGACAGACATCATGATGAATCTGTCTAATGAAGTATTTGAGCATGCTAACAAGTCTCATTCTTATATTTATAACAGACATCATGAGAATCTGTCTAATGAAGTATTTGAGCATGCTAACAAGTCTCATTCTTATATTTATGACAGACATCATGATGAATCTGTCTAATGAATGGCACATCTATCACTATATTGAGTTTATAACTCCTTAGGGTGGTTCAGTCTTCCTAGATTTCACAGATAGATCAATTTTTATATTTAACACAATCAATCTTACTTATCTACTGAGATCACAATAATTAGGTATTTGAGCATGCTAACAAGTCTCATCCTTATATTTATAACAGACATCGTGATGAATCTGTCTAATGAAGTATTTGAGCACGCTAACAAGTCTCATTCTTATATTTATGACAGACATCATGATGAATCTGTCTAATGAAGTATTTGAGCATGCTAACAAGTCTCATTCTTATATTTATAACAGACATCATGAGAATCTGTCTAATGAAGTATTTGAGCACGCTAGCAAGTCTCATTCTTATATTTATGATAGACATCATGATGAATCTGTCTAATGAAGTATTTGAGCACGCTATCAAGTCTCATTCTTATATTATATTCGGTAAGACATTATCGATACTTAAAACCAAGACAAAATCCAGTTGATAATAACCAAAACCGGCCCAAACCGAATGAAGATGCCGCCCCGAAATGACTACTTTTGACTTTTGAAATATTGGCATACAGAGCTCCGGGCCAAAAAGGCCCCTTTCTCTTTCATCATGAATTTATATTTACGGTTGTTGAAATTTTTTTGTTTTAGTTGTTTCTTTAAAAATTTTTTGCAAAGGTACATGGCTGCAATATGGGGAGGTTAAACTTTACGGAGGATTTGCTTAGGTTTTTTATGTGTGGTACGTACGTTTTCGTCGTACCGGGCGAGGCAGTTTATGGACGCGTTTTCATGGGTGGGAATTCCCGCATAAAAAGTTTCCGCGAGACTTAAAATGTGTTTTTTTAATAAGGGGATTTCAGAGTCTTTGTGAAGTTGGGCTACCCTCATCCATCTGGGGGCGCCCAGGGCTATTCGTATGGCTTTATTCTGGAATGTTTGAAGTTTTTTCAAAAGGGACTCTGAAGCGTGGGCCCAGATGGGGCTTGCATAAGTTAGTTTTGGCCTTATAGTTGACTTGTAAATTAGGAGTTTATTTTTAGTTGAGAGTTTTTTATTTTTTTTACTTAACATGGGGTAAAGGGCTGCAAGGATTTTGTTTGCCGAGGCTAAAATTTCGTCTATGTGCTTTTTCCAAGTTAGTTTACTGTCTAACGTTACACCGAGATATTTAATGCTTTTTTTCCACGGGACGTTTTCTCCGAACAAGTGAATATTGGGTGGCCTTTTGGGACGTCTACGTGAGAAAACGCAGGCGGCGCTTTTCAGGGGATTTATACTTATTCGCCATTGTTTGAAGAATGTTTCTAGTTTGGATACGTGGGATTGAACTTTACGGGCAGCTTTTTTTTCGCTTACCGATGTTGACATGACGTCGGTATCGTCTGCAAAGTTTCCAATTTTTGTGCGGATATCTTGGCTACCGGGGCGGGGGATGTCGCTTAAGTAAATGTTAAAGAGAGCTGGTGAGAGAATGGAACCTTGAGGGACACCGGCTCTTATCAATCTCACAGTGGAGAAAATACCATCTAGTTTTATTCTGAATTTACGATTTTTAATAAAGTGTGCTATAAGTTGAATCATAGAGAGGGGAATACCTAAGAAGTTCATTTTATAAATGAGACCTCTAAGCCATAGTTTGTCAAATGCTTTGCAGACGTCTAAGGAGAGGACTACCGTGTGTTGGCGATAATTAAAACCGTTTGTAATTTCTTCGACCATCCGCAAGAGTTGGTGGAGAGTGGAGTGGCCCGATCGAAAGCCGTGTTGAAAGTCAGGGATGAGCTTAAGTTCGTCAACTGATTTTTTAAGCCTGACGAGGATAAGTTTTTCTAGAACTTTTCCTGCGCAGGGAAGGAGGCTTATTGGTCTGTGGTTTTGGGCCAGAAGGGGATCTTTACCAGGTTTGGGGATGAGAATAACGTCTGCTGTTTTAAAGTCTTGAGGGAATTTTCTAAGTCTAAAGGACGCATTGCTGATGGCTGTAAGGGAGCAGACGGCTTTGGAAGGGAGACATTTTAAAATTTTATTTGAGATTGAGTCGGGTCCGGGACATTTTTTTGTTTTGAGAGTTTTAATAATTTTTGTGATTTCCTGAGGGGTAGTGAATGGGATTGGATTGTCTGTGGGGATTTCGGCCATGATGGCTTCGACTTTTGAGTCAACGGTGGAAACGAATTGAGGGTCGTCGTAGGTCGTAGTCGGGGAAAATTGTTCTTCGAGGCTGTCTGCAAAAGTCTCGGCTTTGTCTCTAGAGGAATAAACTGTGCCTTTTGGGCCCGTAAGGGGACTTATTCTGGTGGAAGGTTTTCTTAGAGTTTTTGAAAGTTTCCAAAAGGCTGTTTTGTCGTCGTCTAGGGTGGAGATAAAATCGTGCCACTGCTCGTCTCTGTACTTTTGAAGTTCGACTTTAACCTGGTGTGAGAGGCGGTTCATACGAATGCGATCGATCGGGTTTGAGAATCTTTGCCACTCCTTTCGGGCATAATTTTTCTCTCTAATGAGTTCTTTCAATTCTGCGGGTAGGTCGGGTCTGTATTTATCATTTGCGACTTCGACGGTGGCAAGGTTTACGGCTGATATGATGTCGTTGGTAAAATTTTTTGTTGCTAAATTTAGACTATCTTCGCTGGTAATCGATGTTTGTATTTTTACTGATTCTAGGAGTTTGGGGAGCTTTTGCCATAGAATTTTTTTACGTGTGGTTCGATGTGGTGGTACTGAAGGGAGGGAGCCGTCTGATAGAAATAGGAGAACTGGGTCATGATCTGAGGATAATTTTTTAACTGGTTGGAGGGTATAAACAAGGGGGCAGTTTTTCAAAATTATTATATCTAGGACGTCTGGATTGTGATTCGCGTTTTTTGGGAATAGGGTGGGAATGTCTGGGGCATTTACAATGAGAGATTTGTCAGCGACGTAATTAAAAAGAAAAGTACCCTTGATGTTTGTGGTCCGGGAGTGCCAAGAGCCGTGCTTCGAGTTTAGGTCGCCTGCTATTATTGTGGGTAAGGGGCTATCTAGAAGTTTATCGAGGTCCGGGGCCGTTATTTTTCTTTTGGGGGGACTGTAAGCTGATATGAGTTTAAGTGGACCATTATTTAAGGTATTTATAACTATTGCAGTGGTTTCGATGTTTTCATTTGAAGGACAATTTACTAAACAGTGATCGATGGAGTATTTTACAATAATCGCGGTGCCACCGCCGGATGTATGGGTGCGGTCAGTACGGTAAGTTATGTAATTCGGAAATTTAATTTTTACGCTGGGTTTTAGCCAGGTTTCATTAATGAGAAGAACATCGAGGTTGAAATCCATCAGGAATTGAAGGATTTCCCCTCGGAAATCTCTAACTCTCCCATCTGCATTCCAATATGCAGCTTGGAGATTTGCTGGTTGTCTAATTTGTCTAGCCATTTCTAATGATTTTATTGGTTGTTGGAGAAGAAGTTAATTGATTTAAAAATTAAAGACATTTATTGTTGATCAATAGAATCAAGGAGTGTTTGTACGTTTTTCAGGAGTCTGTCATTCATCTCCATGGCAGTTCTAAGTTGGGACGCAGCGCCTTTTAGAGCCGAGATGATTTTGGGGGTTAGGGCCGTTTGAGGGGGTGGTGGCGGGGCGATCGGTGAGGTTTGGGGTGGGGTGGTGGTTTGTGGTAGAGGCGGGAAGGAGGCGGTGGTGACGGGCGGGGGGATGGAGGAGGCGGTGGTGACGGGCGGGGGCATGGAGGAGGCGGCGGTGACGGGCGGGGGAGCGGAGGTTGAGGTTTGCGAGGTGGGGGGGTTTGCCTGAGGTTGCGGTTCATTTTGGGAGATGGGAGGCCGTTCTAGACGATATTGTTGGGAGTTGAAGTTAGTGAAATTTGGCTGAGGCCAGGCGTTTGGTCTACGTACTGGGTGTTGCATTAAAGGGCGGATATTTTGCGAATTTACGTATCGGAATCTGTTTGAAAATCGAGGGGCAGGGCGTTCGGGGCATCCTTTGTAATTAGCCGGGTGGGGACCTGCGCAAAGTGCGCATTTGGCTGGAGTTTCCGGGGTTTTGACACATACGCTGGTTGGATGGTTTTCGCCACATTTTACGCAGCGAGGAGTTGCGTTGCAACAGGATGAGGAATGGCCGTGTGTCTGGCATCGGTAGCACTGACCTACCGACAATCTTCTACGTTGGGGCTCTACGGTAATTTTTAAATGTAGGATTTGGGTTAGATCCGTGAATATTTTTTTGGCAGCCTCGTTCCTTTTGAGGTTTACCAGCATTAGAGGGATTTCGCGGCGAGTTGGGCCCGTACGCATGCGATGCACGGAAATGACAGGATAAGATAGTCCTAGGACGTCACTTATCTCTTGACTTGTTATTTGTTCGGGAATACCCCTGAGGACAACCCTTATTGGTTTGTCCTCAGCGAGTTTGTAGGAGTGATGATCTATGTTCTTTTCAATTAAGATTTTTGTTATGCGGTGATGGTCGCGGGGGGTTTTCGGGTGAATGTTTATATATTTGGTTTGATTCTTGGCAAAATAATCAATCCCTTTGTCTGATAGGCTTTTGTCCAGTGCTGCCCAACCATTTTTAGAGTGGAGCACCACTGGAGGGACGCGTTGGTTAGTCACGACAACTTGAGGCGTGGATTGAGGGATGGGGGAGCTCGGGGGAGGGGTGGCGGGTTGGGGGGTGGGAGGGCTGACTTGGACAGCCTCGACTGTAGTATTGAGGAGCTGCTTTTTTTTAGAAGGGGAAGATGGCTCTTTATTACTTGAAGGGGATGAGATGGGTGACTTTCTGTCGCGGAACCGTTTACGGGACAGCTTTACTGTTTCCCAGGCCATATCTTCAGCACCGGAGTGTTCGGATGCGGAAGTTTCGGTTTCGGAGTAATCCGAAGCCTCTGAATTTTCAGAAGAATAATTATCACTGGACCGTGAGGAGATGGAGGCAGATCGACGGGACGTGGAGGGAGAGTTTTGATAATTATTCACTACAGGGTTAGGCGGGGGAATGACGCAGTTGGTGGGGGTGACGTTGCCTGGTTGAGGCGAATTACAAGGGGACGATTGAGTGGGAGGAGAATTGCATGCATTTGTGAATTGGCGATGTGTCAAATTAAACACATGAATTTTTTCTTCTATAGACACAGTATTTGCGTCGGGACGTGCAGCGAGAAAAGAAGTTAATTCTAGATCTATCATTTCATTTTCTTCGATGGGGCTAGACGCGTTGGGGTTAGGGCAGGCCATGATTTAATATTTAAATGACGGGTAGCAGGGAGAGTATTGAAGATAGTAAAAGGTTGGGAAATAAAATTAAATGACTTTAAAACTTGGAGAAATCTGTATGCCGATAAAACAAGAGACAAAAACTTACAGGTTTGGATTACGTGGCTGGTCTGCTGGGTTGAGTTATTCAGCGCTGGTTTCGTGGGACGTAAGGTTTGAAAGCGAGCGATGGCCGTACTCTTCTTTCGGGCGGGATGCGCTCTGGCACCAAACACTAGGGTCACAGCACAAAAGTTCAAAGACACTGAATAAATTGATTGAATGTATATTTTAACACAATAAATCACTGAGGGGACGCTTGACGCGTGGTTGTCTGTGGTAGGTACACTTTCACTTTAGAAATAGTTAATGTTTGGTTTTCTGGGAATTTTCTGGGCCGCGTTGGTAACAAAAGCACTTAGCGGAAATTCCAAGAATTGTAGGTAAACACAATCACCGAGGAAATACACTGAATCGAGCAGCAAGTAGGCTCTTTGCAGAGGTGTTGCTTGTAGCACGGTCAGGAGCGGAATGGCTGGGAAAATTTTTTGGCGAAATGACTAGAGAACCCGCTAAAATCGAATTCTCTCCCTTGCACAATTTACTATCAAAATGTGCGGGGATTAAGATCCAAGACCGAAGATTTTCTTCAAAGTGTGACGATACAGAACAACGACCTTATACTACTTTCAGAGACGTGGCTTAATGACAGCATTTACAATAGTCAACTCTTCGATCAACGGTATGACGTATTCAGAAAGGATAGAACATCGGGTCATTCAAGGGGAGGAGGAGTATTGCTAGCCGCAAGACGTGACCGCGCCACCCTAACCCAGAGACTTACCTATCTGGAAACTGAAGACGAGAATATGTGGATAAAGACATGCCTAAATGATTTTGGTGTTATTTACATATGTGTTGTGTACATTCCACCGGCTTCGCCAAATAAAACATATACAGATTTTTTTCGTAAGTTTACAGAGAACTTCAATTTTTTAATTAATAAAAAAATCGTCGTAATAGGCGATTTTAATCTGAATTCAAGTAACAAAGGCACCCAAATGGATCTTCTTTATTTTATGAATCTTTTTCAAATGGAGCAGAGTAACTCTATTACAAATGTGAAGGGAAACATACTAGACATTGTAATCAGCAACATTAAGTTAAAAGTATACAAATCCTTATACTCACTAGTCAAAGAAGACGCTTATCATCCATCGTTATGTATAGAGATTTTACCGAACAAAAACACAACCAATTGTCAAACACGAAACTTCTTGAATAATGTTGATAATAGTGTTAGGCGAGGATGGAACTTCGAACATGGCAATTTTAAGGCACTTTATTGCCATTTACAATCGCATGATTGGCAACCGTTGAAGGACATAAATGATGTTAATTTAGCGACAAACTTTTTCTATTCCATAATTTATAAATACTTTGATATGTGCTTCAAAATTAAGCGCACTCCGAAGAATGGTAGGAAATATCCTAAATGGTTTTCTAGTGAGGTTGTTAGCGACATAAAACTCAAATTCAAACATTACAAAAAATGGAAGAAAACTGGAATGGTGAGTGAACGGGACATGTTTTGTCTACTTAGAACAAAAATAAAACGCAGTATTCGATTAGCACATGTACAATATATTAATTCTATTGAAGAAAATATCAAATGTGATCCCAAATCTTTCTGGAAGTATATCTCGTCCAAGAGAAGTAATGGCGGGTTTGTTGACCATGTTACTTGGAATAATAAGTCTTTCTCAGGAGCAGATCTTCCGGAAGCATTTGCAGACTATTTTAAATCAACTTATAGTAAGGAAGCTGCGGACTTGAAGTCTTTTATTCCGGGAAAAAATACGCCACTAATAGCGCAGAATGTTGATATTCCAAATATCACAAACATTGACATTACCGCGGCTATTAAAAAATTAAAAGCCAAAACTTCTTTTGGACCGGATCTTATTCCGTCATTCGTGTTAAAGGGCTGTTTTGAACCCTTACTAACACCTCTCGCGTATATTTATAATATCTCACTTAACTCCGGAATATTCCCAGACTTGTGGAAGATCTCCAAAGTTACACCGTTACATAAAACTGGTGATAAGGCTTCAGTCTCTAATTACAGACCAGTGGCGATTCTATCCTCTCCAGCTAAGTTGTTTGAAATAATAATTCACAAATTCATTTATTCCCAAGTTGAACCCTTTATAATTGACCAGCAACACGGTTTTAGGTCTGGCAGATCTACTGTGTCTAATCTATTGGTTTTTGCGGAGTACATATCTCAAGCTCTTGATAGTAACAATCAAGTAGATGTGTCATACAACGATTTCGCAAAAGCCTTTGACTCGGTAGATCCGCTTATTCTCCTAAATAAACTCGACCAATTTGGATTTTCAGCGAAACTTCTATATCTATTTTTAAGTTATTTCTCAAACAGACAGCAATACGTAACTTATGGTATATTCCAATCTTCCAACTTCATCACAAACTCTGGAGTTCCGCAGGGGTCAAATCTTGGACCCTTACTTTTCTCGCTATTTATCAACGACATTTACCGTTGCATAAAATTTTCTAAGTTTCTCTTATTCGCGGATGACATTAAACTATTCCTTTTAATAAAATCTTTAGAAAATTGCTTGCAGCTACAAAGTGATATAAATTCTATCGTCGAATGGAGTCACACCAATAAATTAATATTTAATATTAAGAAATGCTCTATTATGTGCAAAGGCAAACAAAACGATTTACTATAACTACAAAATGTCTGATTCATCTCTTCAGCACATTGTTATTTCGAGAGATTTGGGAATCACATTTGATACGCACCTAACATTTCACGTCCACATAGAAACGATATGCAACAAAGCGTTAAGAATGCTAGGATTTGTGCTAAGCAACTCCAGACATTTTTGCAGCTCGGCCGCGATTCGTGTGCTATACTATAGTCTAGTACGTAGCATTTTGGAAAGTGGTTCGGTAATATGGGGACCAGTGGATTTAACTTACTCTCAAATGATAGAGAAAGTGCAAAAGAAGTTTCTGAGATATTTATATCTTAGAGATTTCGGATATTATCCCTGGTTATATCCATCAGCCTTTTTGTCCGGCATGCTGGGTATTAATAGCCTTGCCGATAGAAGGAAAACTGCTTTGCTGATAACAGCATATAAACTTTTAAACGGTAACATCTGTATTCCCGATATAATACAAAAATTTGAGTTTTATGTCCCCGACAACTTCACAAGAGCGCGCAGACACAGAACTTTTGTTGTTCCGAGATGCAGAACTAACTTACCATTGGTAATGCCGCTCGGAAAAATGATTCTGTTACTAAACTACCTATCCCCTGATATAGATATTTTTCAACTAAATATTCAAAAATTCAAAAACGCTATTATTACTTAATAAAATACAATGTATGTTTATTATTGGTTATATATAACTGTAAATGTGCATTTAAAATAAAATAAATAAATAAATAAATAAATAAATTTATAACATACATCATGAGAATCTGTCTAATAAAGTATTTGATCATGCTAACAAGTCTTCATTCTAATATTTATAACAGACATCATGAGAATCTGTCTAATGAAGTATTTGAGCATGCTAACAAGTCTCATTCTTATATTTATGACAGACATCATGATGAATATGTCTAATGAATGGCACATCTATCACTATATTGAGTTTATAACTCCTTAGGGTGGTTCAGTCTTCCTAGATTTCACAGATAGATCAATTTTTATATTTAACACAATCAATCTTACTTATCTACTGAAATCACAATAATTAGGTATTTGAGCATGCTAACAAGTCTCATTCTTATGAATCTGTCTAATGAACGGCACAATTATCAATATATTGAGTTTATAATCAACTTACCGTAAATAATTATTAAGTAAGTGTACATCATCAAAAATCAATTTTGGTTTTGGATCGTAGAAAACAAACAGTGTCTTCTGCCAATTAACTTCTAATAGAGCTACAAATACTTATAGCCAGCGGCTAAACAGGCCAATTCAGGTTCATTGTTGACCCGAGGGAGTCGAATGACACTGATGACCGCCACGCATTTAAAGTAGCTACCTACTCACGTAACAACGCGATTATTTTGCCAAGAATTGGCAACACCGGATCCGGTTTACCTGATCCGGTATATTGGTAACGGGGTAACGGATCCGGTAAACGTTTAGTAATGCCGGATCCGGTTTTCCGGATTGCAATCCCTAGTTGCAGTATTTAATGAATCATTGATTCATTCATTGTTTTATTCAATTTATTTTATTTCATGTTTTTACTTTCCAAGATAATGTACAGGTAATGAATGTCCTCTACGCGATGTTATATTTTATTTTTTATTCTTCATTATAAATCCCGCTACCCTGCCAAAGCAATTTGTAAGCTTGATAACAATTAAGTAGGTATATCACTAAAGCAAAACTTTCAATATAATAATAATATGTGGAAAATAAAGATAGAAAAACATGAAATATACAGAAAAATAAAAAGGCTTCATTAGAATATTTAAAACTGTGAATTAAAAAAACAATAATAGTCCGAAAGATTCGAATATATAGGAAACATGACAAACTACACAAAGTTTGGACAAATACCCTAGAAATATCAAACAGTCAGTATATCATATATTCAGTAGGTATATAATTTAAAAAAATTAAAAATCTGCCAACGACCAACGGCATAACCTTATTATAATAGATTTTTTTTTCAAAATTCAAAACTTAACTTTACCTACTAAATAAAATAACAATCTTTCGAAATCCATTTATATTTTTTTGTAGAAAAGAGTCGATACGTCTAGAATTTGATTTAAAAAAAGCCATATTTTAGGTTGTGTCTGGTAATTTCCCTCTTATCAGAGGAGAAAAACTGAAAACACCACATCTTTCACAGAATTTGAATAGTTACCAAATTCCAAATTTAATATTAAAGATCTGTGAAAGTTCTATTCAAGTTCTGTTATTATTCCTCATGGGCCGGTTTCACAGAGCATGTTTTACAGTAGGTGAAATCCAATTTGGAAGGCGGGTATGGGCATTGTTACCCCTGGAATCATTTATTGAGTAACCAATACCTCTGCCATAGATCACCCCGAGTGGTTCGCTTCGTTTGGTTACTTAGATGTGGTGTTCGGGTTCATGGAGTGAAGTTTTTACGGATCTTGACGGCCGTGCAGTTTTGTGGTAACCCGGCTACAATTGGCTACAATATTATTAGCCAAGACGATCATTTTGAAAGCATGTAATATGTTACAAGGATAATATTGAAGTGTGAGTGAATTCCAAAAATTCAAAAAAGTCAAATGTCAATGCGCTGATGGTTTTGCTTTTGTTCTTAAACATATAATGCTGCAGTTCTTTCTTATACACTAAATAACAGCAGTTTAAATGAGTTGAATGTATGTCTGCACCCTCCTCAAAGGGAACATACCATTATTATCATACATCTCCCTCACACGTATAAAGAAAATAAACTCAATTCCCGTAGCCGTGGCTGTGCCGTAATAAGATATATCTGTTTCCTCCAAATGAAAAAATTAGTAGATACTAGTATCTAGTAGTTTGACGGCCGCCGTAGTCCAGCGGTAAGGCTCTAGACTCGCACTCTGAAGGTCGCGAGATCGAATCCCGGCGTGGCAAATAAATTTTATTGGATTAATTTGTGTTATTTCACAAGTTATTTATTTAAAATAACAAATAGTATATTTGCGGCACGTTCCAGAGTGAAAGATACTCTCAGTATCGCCCTGGTGTGAGACCACCCATTCAGAATTGAAACGTTGCTTAAAATGGCTTCAGCCGTGTTTGGTGATCAGATCTGAATAGCCAGCTACTTCCCCACCTTCCTCTTCCCTGTCTCCTTCCCCTCCCCACTACCTTCAGCCTCACAATATACCCCAATCGGGGATGCCAAAGTCCCACTGGCTCCAGACGGGAGCAGTTGCGACTCTTGTGCGGTATTTATGTAAAAAAAAATAAAAAAGAAGTACTTTGGAGGAAACACTCACACGTAGTCTATGGGTCTCATATTTTGTCGTGTTATTTAATGTTTAAGAAAGAGCTGCAGCATTATAACGATAAGGAACGTATGTTTATTGCTTTTTTGCGTCACGGTAATAGAGAACTCCAGTCCAATTTTTTTATAAATAATGGACATTCTAAATTAAATAACTGCATATTTTATTTTTAGAGTTAGTTTTAGTATCTAGTTAAAATAATTGTCAAAGTTTTAATTTTTCAATATTCCCCGAAAATCACCGTATCTATGGTGGGTCGTGTGACGTCATCAATCACGTCATCTACTATAAGATCGCGCAATCAGCTGTTCGACTCGCCGCCATTTTGAAATTTGGAGTTCGAAGAAATTAGCATTAGGTACTATTTTTAGAAGTAGCTTTACTATTTTTTTGTACAGTAGTTTTGGAATATTTTCAATAATAGAGATAAACTAATAAGAGATACCTTTTTTTTTAAATTGAATTATTTAGGCCTAAATAATGTTTCAATAAACACAACAACTAAATCTCTTAAATCTAAATGACTTAACAGTGATCAGTGACGTCACCACTTAACATTTTAGTAATACTAACTTGACGGCGTGTTTCAACGACAATATTAAAAACGCACTTTTTAATATTTAAAAAAAAAACTATATGTTTAATATTATTAAATAAAACTTATGTATTCAGAATCAGCGTTTATTGGTCTATATGAATATATTTTTTAAAGCCACATCTGCCTTGTTTCTGTTATCTTGGCCGTGAAACAAACAGCCACCAAGTCTCGTGCCCATTCACGCAATCGTGGACAGAGAGATACTAAAAACTAGCTACCAACGTGGCAGGTAATAATACAAATAAAAATAATTGCTCGTGTTTGAGATTGCCCTTCGATGGAAAATTCTAATTACTGTTACAAGTTGTTATTAGATATTATAACGAGGAAAGCAATTAAGACTAACACGAACCATAGTCAACCAGTCACCTGACCACCGCCACGTAGCGTTTAGCAGCATTTTTGTCACGATCTAATTACAAGCAATCATCTGCTGTTTAAATGTACATAATTATTAGCAGGGGAGCAGCTACCGCCGTATCAATGATTCGGGGCCCCCCGTATCATTGATACGTACAATCCCGGGCTACAGGAGCCCCTAACGTGTGTAAGCAATAATTAGTAAAATGTTATCCACAATGTCACTTAATCTCGTGCTTCCCGGGAAAAAAACATATAAAAAACTGTCATACGTGCCTATAGAGTTTTCACTTCAGAAATGACAAGCGTGCGCCCAAAAGTTGGCAACATCCTACATCGGTTATTGCGGGATTCCCCCGTTTAAGTGATTGACTTGATGTACAATGACAAACCACGGAGAGAAATATTTACGCGTTTTATTTCATTCCGGTTCAAACGTTATTTATTACATTGTAATACAATACAATCTTCTGAAAATTCTGAAAAGAATGAGTGAAAGGAAAAGAGATTATCCCAGTGTAGCTATGAAAAGAAAAAGTAAACAGAAAAGGGATGAGGTTATAAAAAAAGATCCCCAAATTTCTTCATTTTTTCGGCTTCTGTGAGTGATTTAGATTGCAATGGTAAGTACTACCTATTTATCTACCAGAAGCGAAGGGTGAATTTTGTTTTTTGAAAGAACAATGGCAACCTTCAATACATGAAAATACCTGATCACGTATTCTACCGAGCAATAATAAGGGCCCCAACTAGTTTCGATACAGGGCCCCTCCAAAGCACGCTACGCCACTGATTATTAGGTATTGAACTGGCGCATATCACAGAAAAATCATGGGTTAGTCATAGAGCCCCTATTACGTATTAACCTCTTAGTCCAATTTGTTCGCTTTTATTCTGTAAAGAATAATCTGGCAATATTTCAATTCCTCATATTACGTAAACCCATCAGGTAAATTTATTGGCTTTCCGGAACAATTCATGAAGGTCTCATAGACATCGCTGTGTCTCCCTTACTATCACAGTAAGAAATATGATCTCAACAGTATTAGAAAAAGAAAAAAAAAACACCACGCTATAACATATTCAAATCTAAAAGTTGACCGCAAAAGAATTCAAATGTACGCCTCTTATGAAACCAAAGTTTACGACCGCAAGTTGTAACAACAAAAAAGTCAGGTGATGATAACGTTTTTATAACACATTTATCTAATAGAATATTATAGGTGTTTTTATTTATTTTTTTCGTTACCAGTAATTTTAGTTAGAAAAAGAACCTAAGGTGAGCCATTTATGAAACTTTTTAAAATTGAATTAAAAAAAAATGGTAATAAAATGTGAAAGCGTATTTTGTCACCTTTCAAAAACAGTTTTTAGTTTACGGATCCGTTCACAAATATGTCATTTATTTTGATTTTATTGCAAACTGAAATGTTATGACTAGACATCGGATTATATGCACTAACAAAGTGCCAAAATATGCATGCAAATATGCACTAAAAAAGGCCGAAATATGCACTAAAAACTCTTGATATGCCTAAAATATGTACAATGCAAAATCAAAATAGCATTTTTATTTGTGTATATTTTAATTAAAGACGATACAAAAACAGCGAAATATTCTTAAAATTATGCATTGTTTTTGTGACAATACATACCTAATTAAGTATTTTTCCGAATTTTCGGGCAAAAATTTTTGATGTTTGTAACCCAAAATGCCGAAAACGACTTCTCTACGTAAACTGACGTCATCCGATAAAATTTAAAAAAATTGGCGCCATTTCTGGAGATACCTGTTGAGGCGTTGTGCCGTTGATGTAGGCATTAAAGTTCTTCATGTCTTCAAAACTCGGATTTTGAAACAAAATAGCGTCTAACTTTTCACGAATCTTTTCTGATATTGAATTGGTAAGGGCGTTGGCGAGTTCAATCATTGTTTCCAGTATTTCTATTGATTTAAATAGAGGAAAGTTTTTTGTTTCCAATTTTTCTATGGCATCTGGTAACTTGTGGAAATGTGTTGAGATGAGGGCGATATTCTGTTTAATGGATGGGTCTTCAAATGCTAAATATGCACGATTGGGAAAATAAGGCTAAAATATGCATTAACGCCCTAATTAGAGAGTTATATGCATTTGCATATGCAAATATGCAAATGCATATAATCCGATGTCTAGTTATGACCTTCTGACAGAATATGGTCGAGGCCTGAGGGCTTAATATCTTGTCGAAACGTGTTCCACCATTATCACGCAAATAGCAGTGCGCGACGACCATACATTTGGTAATTTTCCATGAACTTCACACAGGAGGCCTTGTATATTTTCAAATAATTTCCCTCGGGGCCTATATCATCTTTGGGGATGCTGCTGTATGGAGAGTCTTCTTGTGGAAAGGAAGAAGTAAACAAGGGTCTTGAATAGACCCATGTTATAGAAGGGAGGAAATACAGAAGTCGGCAAATCGTTCCACAGCCGAGTCGTAGAGACGACCCGTATCGTGATAAATGTCAACTGTGTAGATACAAATGTTTTTGAGCATTTTTCACTGAAATATCGGTAGAACAAGGACGGCATTCCCACCCGACGCCTTTGTTCTAAAGATTGCAATCCAATGATTGAATCTAACAAACGGACCGGACGGATCCTATAGATGTATGTGTTTGTCTCTTTTTAGTGTCGCTTGCTTCCGTTTCATCGAGTTTAAAATCACAACGGTGCTAAAGAAGTTTTCACTTCAATAACAATAATAATAGAAAAACAGAGAAGAAAATGAAAATAAAGTAAAACTTTTATAAATTTTAATTTGATTTTTTTAATTTCCGCTATATACATTTACCATCTCTATTTCTACATATTATAAATTAAAGTCCTCCGACGAGTCTGTCTGTCTGTCTGTTCGCGATAAAAACTGAAAAGCTAATGAACGGATTTTTTTTTAGATTTTCACTAATAGTGATTCATGAGGAAGGTTTAGGTATATAATTTGTCAAGGTTTTGTATAAATTGGTTGAAATATAAAACATATGAAATGAGCGGGCTGGCAAACTGGCGGTATGGATTTGATTTGTATGCAAATGAACAGATGGCGTTGGTTATAAAGGTTGGGTAACCAACCAGTAGATGGCGTTGCGTTTCGTTAGCCACGGCAACGCGTGTCCGGGTCAATTATTAAACAATAATTGCATGTTACAATTAAAAGCATAAGAAAATATTATAAATAAGTTTTACAAAAGAATAACTAATTAATTGTGGCATTTGATCGTAAAATGACATCAGAAATAAAAGTAAGAGACACAAAAACATACAAATTAAAATGCACAAGTTGTAGGATTAAATTAATATTGATTGAAAAGATTCTTGTACCTACCTAGCTTCCTTGCAGTTAAATAGATCCGCCACATCTTTTTTTAAAGTTTTCTTTATTCATTGGATTTTTGTTACATAAATTGGGGATTTTTCGACCACCATGCTAGGCACATGCCCGTGTTGTGGTGATTGATATCTGCATATCTATTATTAACTTCCTGGTACAAGTCCTGGTATTGTTGCATTTAAACAGGATTTTGGAACGATTAGCTCTCGTAGGTATATGCATGAAATTCAATGAGTTTGATTAAATCAGGACTACCTACAAGTAAAAAGGGAAAAAATAAATAAAATGCAGTGCTGCCATCGTAAGAGTGTTAAGGCTAGTGTAACCGACGTGTTACGTACCCTCAAATGTTCTTTCAACGAAAAACATCCTTGGCGGTATCCTCTACAGTTCAGTGGTCATTTTTTGAGATTTCGCTGGAAATTTTTTTTTTTTTTTCATTTACTAGATTCTTATGTTTCTTGAAGAGATGAATCATTTAAATTTACTGAATTTAAAGTTAATGTTCTTTATAAATAGAACGGCGTCATATGCGCCTTGCAATTTTTACCTCATGTGGGTATTTTAAAATGTTACCTGGCTATTATAGACTTAAAGGCCTTGTATTTCATCGGTAGGGAAAAATTGTTATCTAAAAACCCTACTAAAATTGCATGTTTTGCTAAGCTCCATCATCATCAAGCAGCCACGCCACCGGCAGGCGCTCATGCATACATACGTGTCTGTTTGTGTTATGTTGGGAGTGGGAAGGAGTCGGTCATGTCCTTATTTTTTGGATCTCTTCCGCATTTGCCTTCGGGAATGAGGAAACCATGAAAAACCTCATCCGGGAAGAGTCGGCCGAAAGTCAACATGAAACTTGTCGGCCTTCAGTGATTTCAATATATGAAATCCTGCATTGTGTGGTGAGGGGTGTGTGTGTCTGTTTTTATGTGAGATATATATACATATTATATGGGAAATTTATAATAAACTTACATAAACATACATATTATACAATATTAAATAGATATATACATAGATATGTAAACATAAGTTTTGGGGGGGGGGGGTCTGGTGTTTAGGAATACCTACTGCTCGCTCAGTCGTCCGCGTCTGAATCTGGTTCATACCAGATGTGGTCCAGGTCCATCAGGATATGTTTGGGTAGTCTGTGTGTATATCTGAAAGTAAAGTCACTGGGTGCATTGTATTGACCGATTTCCTTGATAAGTCTATTTTTACTATGTCTCAGAGATTTGTAAAATCGGTCTGTCAGTCTGTGCGTGTATTCAAATAAAGTCGGTATGTATTCTCTGGCATGTAGTCTTTTTAGATTCGTTCTGATTCTAGTGTTGTATGCGATTTTAATGCAGAGATTTTGTAGCGTCTGTAGTTTCAAATGGTCAGAATGAGAAATACTACTCCACACGGGAATAGCATATGTCAGTACCGGTCGGATGAGCGAGTAGTAGATCAGGAGCTTGGTTCTGGGACGCAGCGGACTTCGTCTGTTGAAGATGGGCTTCATCGCGCCGACTGCCTTTCTGGCTCTTGCGTGTGTCTTGGCTATGTGAGATTTCCAATTGAGACGTGAGTCCATTGTCAGGCCCAGGTAAACAACTTCATCTTTCCATTCTAGGACGTGTCCTCCCATTTCGATGTTGACGTCTGGTGTTCTTCTTTTTCGTTTCCTCGTGTACATTATCACTTCGGTCTTTGCCTCATTTAATTTGAGTCGCCATTTCTTATAGAACTCTACTAGAGCGTCGAGCGCCCTCTGTAGGTATATGGCCGCCATGTCTGCTTTCAGCGAGGAAACGTAAAGTTTGACGTCGTCTGCGTATATGGATAAGTTGCATCTCTCGTCTCGGGGGATATCATGTGTGAAGATGTTGAAAAGATGAGGTCCCAGTAGACTTCCTTGTGGCACGCCTTTTGGAATCTCACGTAGTGTTGAGAGCGCGTTTCTGATAAAAACTCTGAAGGATCTGTTCTTTAGGTATTCTTGTATCACTCTCGTTAGGTATATGGGCGTGTTGAGTATGTGCAACTTGTGCAGTAGCCCTCTGATCCAAACGGTGTCAAATGCCTTCTCCAAGTCTATCAGCGCAGCGGCGGTGAAGCGATGTTCGTTGAATCTTCTGGCGATGAATTCCGCTACTCGGGAGAGCTGGTGGGTAGTGGAATGCCTTTTCCTGAATCCGAACTGCTCGTCTGGCAATGTGTCTTCGTGATGTGGTAAAAGTCTGTTGAGAATCACCTGTTCAAATACCTTGCTCAGTGTGGATAATAAACTTATCGGCCGGTAGTTCGTCGGCTGCCTCTTGTCTTTGTTAGGCTTCGAGAAGGGCAGCACGGTTGCCGTTTTCCAGATTTGAGGGAAGTGTCCGGTGATGAGGCAGGCATTGAACAGCTTTGTTATGAAAATTATTGCTTTCTGCGGTAGATGTTTCAGTAAGATGTTATGTATTTGATCGCTTCCCGGTGCCTTATTTGTCTTCAATCGCCTGATAATGACGGCTACTTCGCTCGGCGTGCAGAAATGTATGTCGGCGGTGTCCGTCTGCTCTGCTTGATCAAGATGTTGTAGAGACTCATCTACTAGTCGATCCGTTTCCGGGTCGCATAAGCCGTCCGTGGCTGCGTAGGCTTTCTCAAATCCGTCGGCGAGCGCGTTTGCCTTTTCTTCTAGTGAAAGTGCCAGCCCTGAGCCGTCTAGCTTCTCAAGCGGGGGGATCGTGTTATCTTCGTGTCTCAGTGCTTTCGCCATTTTCCACAGGCTGTTATCTTTGGGCGTGAGTGACGTAACTTTCTTCGTCCATAGTTCGCGTCTGAGATCGGTGATTTCTTGTTTGATCTCCCGCTGCAGAGTGTTGTAGGCGGTTTTGAAGTAGCCGTCGCGCGTTTGATGGTAGATGCGCCGCAGGCGATTTTTCTCCTTGATGAGCGATAGGACATACTCGGGAAGCTTGATCGTAAAAGTCTGTTCGTCTTTGTATGGTATGTAGTTGTCTTGTGCAAGTTGGATGATTTCGGTCAGAGTGCTTGCGGCTTCGTCGATTTCTTCCTTCGAGCGCAGGGTTGCCGACGATAGGTATATTCGTTCGTTAATCTCTTTCTTGAATCCTTCCCAGTCGGCCTCCTTGTAATTTCGCCGTTTTCTGGGGCTCCTTGAAGTCGTCCCTCCAATACTGAAGCTCACGGGCAGGTGATCTGATGATAACTCATCCAGCGTACGCAGTGGCGAGATGGTCTTGGCGTTTTTCTCAAGTACGATATCTAGAGTACTTGGATACTTTGCGTATGTTGGATAGTGAGTCGGTTTGTCCGGAGCCATTATCGTGTAGTTGTGCGTCTGCATATGTGAAAAGAGCGTTTTCCCATTCGCGTTGCCTCGGTAGTTGTTCCAATAATTGTGCTTGGCATTGAGGTCTCCTCCTAAAACAACAATGGGGCGCAAATTAAGTAATTTATCTAAATCTTCTCTTACCAGAAGTTTGGGGCAGTAGGCGGCGATGATGGTATGCGCTCTATCCTCTATGGTGACTTCGATAATTGTGGCTTCAGTATGCTTCAGCTTCGGAGTAGGGATTCTTGTAGATGTTATGTTTTGACGAACGAATATGGCGGTGCCTCCACCTGCGCCCTCCAGTCGGTCATCTCGATGTACTTCGAAGCCGGGCACTCTCAGGGGTATGTCAGGTTTTAAAAAGGTCTCTGTAATGAGAAAAATGTCAATGTCAGTATTGTTTGTCAGAGCGAGCAGTTCGTCGGTCTTGAAGCGGATGCTGTGGGCATTCCACAGGAGAACGTTCACCATCTCGGGATCAGACATTGATGGTGGACGTGATGAGACCCATAAGGATCCAGGCTCTTGCAGCTTCGCTGGAAGCTGCGGCCAGCTCTGGTCGCAGGCGATCTAGTCCCTCGAGCAGGGCCATCATCAGTTGGGCATCGCTTCTAGCCTCTCCTGCGGGCTGCTGCGTGCGGGGCTGCGTGCGGGGCTGCGAGCGGGGCTGCTCCTCTTGGCGCTCCTCGCTCCTTCCGCCGGCTACGTTGGCCCAGCTGCGTCCATCCGTCCTCGGCATCTGCTGTGTATGAGGAGGTGGCCTGCTTGCTCCTGGGGCCTGGCGCTGAGGGTGTCTCTGGTGCTGCTGGAGCGAGGCGACGTAGGCGACCCTCTTCGGGCAGCCTCTGAAGTTGGCGGGATGGGGGCCTCCGCAGTTGCAGCACGCGGCGGGCTCGTCCCTGGTGGTCTTGGGGCACTCGGCCGAGGCGTGCTCCACCAAGCACTTCACACACCTCGCGGTGTGGGCGCAGTTTCGGGATCCGTGCCCGAAGTTTTGGCAGCGATAACACTGCGTCCCATGTTGGAGGTGATTGCTCCTGTGCTTCTGGAGGCGTATTCTGCAGTGGCACAGGTACTTCACTGCCGCTCTCAGCTGGCCCATATTCACTTCCTTATCGAAGTTGGCCAGGTAAATGGGATACTCGGTCGAGGCTGTAGTCATCCTGACGACCTTCACCGGGGGGAAGCCTTGTTCAGTGAGGTCAGCCGCGATGTCCTCCGTGTCAACATTCGGTAGGCCCTTGATAACGGCTTTCTTCAGTTTTTCGGCCTCCGCCGTGTATGTATGGAAGCCTCGTGCCTCCGCTCGCAGCCCGTTTGTTAGAGCTTGGTGGTCCGCCATGCTCCGCACGAAGATATTTGCAGTTCCGCCTCGGTTGTAGCGGAACGTGAAGTTTGGATGCCCGATGTGGCCCTGCACCGCCGAGGTGATTTGGGCGTGGGTGAGAGTCCCCAGGGTCATCACAACCGGGGGGACACGATCTTTCCGGGCAGGCTGGCCGCTGGTACCTGCGGGAGAGAAAGAGGAATTAGTATTAATGCGCTTTGGTTGCGGTGCGCCGCCGCCTTCGCTTACCTCGCGGAGATTTCCGAAGCGGTTGCCGACAACAACCGCCCGGGGTTCCTGAGGTGACAGGGGCCTCTTAACGGGGTTGGACGGCCTCGTCCAACCTTCCTCCTGCCTGGTCGTCTCCATGTCCTGGGGGGGTAGCGTGGGTCTGGGGGGTGGGACGTAGCCCGAAGCTGGGCCTACTGCGTGGCGGCTGGGTCCGGGTGCGGGTGCTGGGCCGGTCGCGGGCATCTCGGGGGGCGGCAGGGCGATAGCCGGCTGCGTCCTCGGGTCAGGGTGGCTCAGCTGGGGCTGGGAGGCAGGGATCGTAAATAGGATCGATCCCGTCTTGGTTTGCCGTCTATACTGGCGGGCTCCCGGGGGGATCTCGATCGGCGAATCCTCCGGGTTGGCAGGTTCCATCCGCCCGGGGAACATCCGGACGGCGGGGATTCTATTTCTCCTCTTCTGGATGGAAATTGAAATGTGGGTTCGTCTCGGTGGGGCCAGGTCTTCCCTCTTCTTCGGTGCCTTGATAAAGGCAGTTGGTGGCGCGGAGGCCTAGGCGGTGGGCTGGTCGGGGTCCAGCCGGCTGATAAAATAGCAGGTGTCTGGCCGTGTAAACACAAGCCAGACAAAAGCGAATCGGGGGCGAAAAAGGGCTCGTCTCAAAGGCGACTGTCGCAGGCGGCAGTCAACTCCAAACTCTAATCCTCTGATCATGATCCGATCATCGGGATGGGAGACGCCGCCGCCGCTGCTAGTGCTGTATCTGCCATTGTAGATTGGCGAATTCTTCGTAGCTGCTTGATGATGATGAAGAGCTGATCTTTCGCTGGAAATCCAAAAATCCGCTTGCCCACTGAGCTCGTTAGTACCGTACCGCCAGCGATCTTTTTCGTTGAAAATATTTTTATGTTTGTTTTCCAATTAGAATTTAAAGTTATTCTAATTGTAATATTGTATTAATAAAAAACTTTCATTTTACCATGTACAATGCCCCCGGTGCAACAAATAAACGCTATCATGCTCAGGTTGCCACCAGGGACATTTGTCAATTTATAATTTCAAACGTATTTTTTATGTTTCCTTTTTTTTAACATATTGTTAAATATTTTAACTTACGATCCTTGTAGGATAATGAAACTAAGAAATTTCATTCCGCAGTCCTACAAGGCATCGAGGGAAAGAGAGCCTGAGTCTCTAGCCCTTAAATTACTCAAACTAGGGCAATAAATGACCCTCAAAAAACACTTAGAAAAATTTCGGTAAAAATACGTTTTTCCGATTTTAAAAATCCAGGTGCCCCGTAAGATGGTGAAACAAACAGGTTTCATTAACACATCTTACGGGGGACCTCGTAAAAATAACACTGTACCTGTAAATAATCAGATATTCAGCCAAACGGCAAATCAATTTATATTTTATGCAATTTGGCTCAAAAATGAGCTAAACTAAAAATCTAGCAATAGACAATTGGTTTATTTCATGATTACTGTATAATAACGAACACATATGTACACAATTAACTCTGTAGAATTATTATAAAAAACACATTTTAAGCGACCGCCTTCAACGGTGACACCGGCAAAATAGGGTGCCCACATAATGACCGCCCTATTTATACCATTTGGTCTGAGGACGAAAACCCCTCCACTTTTTGTAAAAAACACTGTCCGAACGCTGTCGGGTACAAGTACCCCTTATATACCATGCCAATTTCCAAAATAAATATGTTGTGTTCAGTTCAAGTTCTCTTCTTGTTTTACTACTTCCTACCTCTGGAAGTCCTCCTACCTGCTGTCTCCTGCTGAAGTTCTGCCTGGACGAGTACCTGGTGCCTGCCGCCATAGCCGGCCCTAACTCTGGGTACTCCCAAGGCAACCAGGCCCAGGCAGAAACTAGGCGCATCCAGGGCCACCACCCACTGGATGTAGGGAGGCCAGCTTCAATCATCATCATTGGCACACAAAAGGGAAGGAGTGCACAGCCACCGGTGCCCTCATAATTTACAGTCTTGTAAGGACGACGACACGTCCGTTACAAGTGGTCCTTCGGGCCGGATCAGCTGCACCCCACGCCCACGCCTGATGCCACGCCTGATGTCACATCATGCCTGAAGCTGCCTCATGCTACGCCTGACGCCACGCCTGGATGCCATGCCTGAGCCTACGCCCGACGCTACGCCTGACGCTACGCCTGACGATATGCCTGACGCTACGCCTGACGCTACGTCTCACGCCTGAGGTCACGCCTGACGCCACGCCTAGATGCCACGCCTGAGCCTTCGCCTGACGTATCGTCTGAATGCCATGCTTGACGCCACGTTTGCGTGCCACGCCTGATGACACATCACGCCTGAAGCCACGCCTACGTGCCACGCCTGACATCACGCCTAAATGCCACGCCTGATGCCACGCCTCATGCCAGGGCTAATGCCACGTCTGATGTCACGCCTCATGCCAGGGCTAATGCCACGTCTGATGCCACGCCTACATGCCATGCCTGACGTATCGTCTGAATGCCATGCTTGACGCCACGCCTACGTGCCACGCCTGAGGTCACGCCTGATGCCACGCCTCATGCCAGGGCTAATGCCACGCCTGAGCCACGACTACGTGCCACGCCTGACATCACGCCTCATGCCACGCCTGATGTCACATCACGCCTGAAGCTACGCCTCACGCCACGCCTGACGTCACGCCCGAATGCCACGCCTGACGTCACGCCCGAGGTCACGCCTGCTACGTGGATTACGTGCCATGCCTGACGTATCGTCTAATGCCACGCCTGATGCCACGCCTGATGCCACGCCTCATGCCAGGGCTAATGCCACGCCTGATGCCATGCCTACATGCCACGCTTGACGTCACGCCTAGATGCCACGCCTGATACCATGTCACGCCTGATGCCGCGTCTCATGCCAGGGCTGACACCACACCTATTGCCACGAGTGCCCACGCTCGTGCCCCCGCCAAGCTCTACTACTGAGATGGCACGCTCCACAGAAGAGAGCAACAATGAGCGAACACCACCCTCTACATCTATTGAGGACACGCTGCGCCTGCTGCAACGACAGCTGCGCAGCCAACAAAAACGTATTGATTGGCTGAATGCAGCCCTTCAACTACAAACCCGTGTAGGGCCGGCACAAGATGCGACAGGGCCTGCACAACCCCGTGCTGGGATCCTGCCGGCAAAAGATTCGACAGGGCCCGCACAACCCGGCGCCGCAGGGCTGGCACAACCCAGTACTGCAGGGCTGGCACGACCCGGTGCCGCAGGGCTGGCACAACTCGTCGCAGCGAGTACTGCCTCGGAGCCAACCAGCCATGGACATCCGAACCAAGGAGAACCTTGGCAACTACAAGCATCATGGATGCACCCTGGACCTTCCGGCCCCGTACCGCCCTTGCCTCTGCACAATTCAAGGCAACAAGAAGCTGTACGAGAGATGCCCGTTGGACCTGTGCCTCTGATAAACCAGAGGCACCCCTCACCGCAGCCCCCTCACTCTGATGGGGGCCCCGGATGGATGCAGCCTGGACCTTCCGGCCCCGTACCGCCCTTGCCTCTGCACAATTCAAGGCAACAAGAAGCCGTACGAGAGATGCCCGTCGGACCTGTGCTTCTGGTAAACCAGAGGTACGCATCACCGGCGCAGCCAGGGCCTGGAGGCCCCGCGCCGCAGCCCCCTCATTACAATGGGAGCTTTGGATGGCTGCAACCTGGACCTTCCGGCCCCGTACCGCCCTTGCCTCTGCACAATTCAAGGCAACAAGAAGCCGTACGAGAGATGCCCGTCGGACCTGTGCTTCTGGTAAACCAGAGGTACGCATCACCGGCGCAGCCAGGGCCTGGAGGCCCCGCGCCGCAGCCCCCTCATTACAATGGGAGCTTTGGATGGCTGCAACCTGGACCTTCCGGCCCCGTACCGCCCTTGCCTCTGCACAATTCAAGGCAACAAGAAGCCGTACGAGAGATGCCCGTCGGACCTGTGCTTCTGGTAAACCAGAGGTACGCATCACCGGCGCAGCCAGGGCCTGGAGGCCCCGCGCCGCAGCCCCCTCATTACAATGGGAGCTTTGGATGGCTGCAACCTGGACCTTCCGGCCCCGTACCGCCCTTGCCTCTGCACAATTCAAGGCAACAAGAAGCCGTACGAGAGATGCCCGTCGGACCTGTGCTTCTGGTAAACCAGAGGTACGCATCACCGGCGCAGCCAGGGCCTGGAGGCCCCGCGCCGCAGCCCCCTCATTACAATGGGAGCTTTGGATGGCTGCAATCTGGACCTTCCGGCCCCGTACCGCCCTTGCCTCTGCACAATTCAAGGCAACAAGAAGCCGTACGAGAGATGCCCGTCGGACCTGTGCTTCTGGTAAACCAGAGGTACGCATCACCGGCGCAGCCAGGGCCTGGAGGCCCCGCGCCGCAGCCCCCTCATTACAATGGGAGCTTTGGATGGCTGCAACCTGGACCTTCCGGCCCCGTACCGCCCTTGCCTCTGCACAATACAAGGCAACCAGAAGCTTTACGTGAGATGCCTGTTGGACCTGTACCTCTGGAAAACCAGAAGTACGCATCACCAGAAGCCGCGACTACAGCGCCTTCCAAACCTGATGCAATCCTGGAGTCAACTGGCCACAAAGATCCAGGCCAAGAAGAAGCTTGGCGACTCCAGGGAAGATGTATGCAGCCTGGACCTTCCAGCCCCGTGCCGCCCGTACCTCTGCTCAACCTGAGGCAACGAGAAGCCGTACGCGATGAGCTTGTTGGACCTGTACCTCTGATGGACCAGAGGTACGCATCACCAGCGCAGCCAGGGCCAGGAGGCCCTGCGCCACCGGCCCCTCACTACAAAGGGGACCCAACCACGATGCCGCCTGGACCTTCTGGTCCCGGGCCGCCCTCACCTCTGCTCCACCAGAGGCAGCCAGCCGACCAGCAGACAACAGCTGCCGGATCCGCTTCACTGCCAGAGCAGTGGTCCCCAATGCCGCCTGGACCTTCTGGTCCTGGGCCGCCCTCACCTCTGCTCCATAAAAGGCAGCCAGCCGACCAGCAGAGAACAGCTGCCGGATCCGCTTCGCTGCCAGAGCAGTGGTCCTCACTGCCGCCTGGACCTTCTGGTCACGGGCCGCCCTCACCTCTGCTCCATCAAAGGCAGCCAGCCGACCAGCAGACAACAGCTGCCGGATCCGCTCCGCTGCCAGAGCATTGGTCCTCACTGCCGCCCGGACCTTCAGGTCCCGGGCCGCCCTCACCTCTGCTCCATCAGAGGCAGCCAGCCGACCAGCAGACAACAGCTGCCGGATCCGCTCCACTGCCAGAGCATTGGTCCTCACTGCCGCCTGGACCTTCTGGTCCCGGGCCGCCCTCACCTCTGCTCCACCAGAGGCAGCCAGCCGACCAGCAGACAACAGCTGCCGGATCCGCTCCGCTGCCAGAGCAGTGGTCCCCACTGCCGCCTGGACCTTCTGGTCCCGGGCCGCCCTCACCTCTGCTCCACCAGAGGCGGCCAGCCGATCAGCAGAGAACAGCTGCCGGATCCGCTCCACTGCTTGGACAAAGGTACCAAGCGCCAGCACAGATGGATGACCAACCACATCCCGCAGCAACGACGAGCCCATCCTGCCCCAGCAGTGCCGCTGTCAAGGACGTGGTGCTCCTCAACAGTGCAGTAAAGACGAGCCCGCCCTGCCCCAGCAGTGCCACTATCAAGGACGTGGTACTCCTCATCGGCGCAGCGAAGACGAGCCCGTCCTGCCCCAGCAGTGCCACTATCAAGGACGTGGTGCTCCTCATCGGCGCAGCAAAGACGAGCCCGCCCTGCCCCAGCAGTGCCACTGTCAAAGACGTGGTGCTCCTCAACGGCGCAGCGAAGACGAGCCCGTCCTGCCCCAGCAGTATAACTGTCATGAACGTGGTGCTCTTCAACGGCGCAGCGAAGACGAGCCCGCCCTGCCCCAGCAGTGCCACTGTCAATGACGTGGTACTCCTCATCGGCGCAGTGAAGACGAGCCCGTCCTGCCCCAGCAGTGCCACTGTCAAGGACGTGGTACTCCTCAATGGCGCAGTGAAGACGAGCCCGTCCTGCCCCAGCAGTGCCGCTGTCATAGACGTGGTGCTCCTCATCGGCGCAGCGAAGACGAATCCGTCCTGCTCCAGCAGTGCCACTATCAAGGAAGTGGCGCTCCTCACACGGGGGGAGTCCGTCAACCTCATCATGGTTGTCATGGACCCCGTGTCATGGTTGTCATGGACCCACATCAGCCGGACACACGGCCGAGTCCTTGACACCATCCCTGCTGAAGACGACCAAGTAAGGACCGCCGGGACCCAGACGAGAACCAGAGTCTACGTTCGACCTGCCGAGAACCAGAGTCTACGTCCGACCTGCCGTGAAGCTCGCTGTGATCCTGCCGCCCGCGTCTACCAATGCAGCTTCACCTACTCATCCTACTACACGTCGTTATGACTAGTACAGCACAGCTGCACGGGGGGAGTGTAACCGACGTGTTACGTACCCTCAAATGTTCTTTCAACGAAAAACATCCTTGGCGGTATCCTCTACAGTTCAGTGGTCATTTTTTGAGATTTCGCTGGAAATCCAAAAATCCGCTTGCCCACTGAGCTCGTTAGTACCGTACCGCCAGCGATCTTTTTCGTTGAAAATATTTTTATGTTTGTTTTCCAATTAGAATTTAAAGTTATTCTAATTGTAATATTGTATTAATAAAAAACTTTCATTTTACCATGTACAATGCCCCCGGTGCAACAAATAAACGCTATCATGCTCAGGTTGCCACCAGGGACATTTGTCAATTTATAATTTCAAACGTATTTTTTATGTTTCCTTTTTTTTGACATATTGTTAAATATTTTAACTTACGATCCTTGTAGGATAATGAAACTAAGAAATTTCATTCCGCAGTCCTACAAGGCATCGAGGGAAAGAGAGCCTGAGTCTCTAGCCCTTAAATTACTCAAACTAGGGCAATAAATGACCCTCAAAAAACACTTAGAAAAATTTCGGTAAAAATACGTTTTTCCGATTTTAAAAATCCAGGTGCCCCGTAAGATGGTGAAACAAACAGGTTTCATTAACACATCTTACGGGGGACCTCGTAAAAATAACACTGTACCTGTAAATAATCAGATATTCAGCCAAACGGCAAATCAATTTATATTTTATGCAATTTGGCTCAAAAATGAGCTAAACTAAAAATCTAGCAATAGACAATTGGTTTATTTCATGATTACTGTATAATAACGAACACATATGTACACAATTAACTCTGTAGAATTATTATAAAAAACACATTTTAAGCGACCGCCTTCAACGGTGACACCGGCAAAATAGGGTGCCCACATAATGACCGCCCTATTTATACCATTTGGTCTGAGGACGAAAACCCCTCCACTTTTTGTAAAAAACACTGTCCGAACGCTGTCGGGTACAAGTACCCCTTATATACCATGCCAATTTCCAAAATAAATATGTTGTGTTCAGTTCAAGTTCTCTTCTTGTTTTACTACTTCCTACCTCTGGAAGTCCTCCTACCTGCTGTCTCCTGCTGAAGTTCTGCCTGGACGAGTACCTGGTGCCTGCCGCCATAGCCGGCCCTAACTCTGGGTACTCCCAAGGCAACCAGGCCCAGGCAGAAACTAGGCGCATCCAGGGCCACCACCCACTGGATGTAGGGAGGCCAGCTTCAATCATCATTGGCACACAAAAGGGAAGGAGTGCACAGCCACCGGTGCCCTCATAATTTACAGTCTTGTAAGGACGACGACACGTCCGTTACAGCTAGCTTTACACTCACGTGTAAAATTTACGACTTACGTAAGTTTTTGACGAGTTACTTACGGGAGAGTTGACATATGCATCCGACTTATGGTAATTAATTCTCTCGGAAGTTGTTTGGTGGTTCAACTTATGTAAGTGCTCATAGCGATGATAGCTACCATTTACATCTGTAAATTTATTTGGGGTAAGATGACTTCCTGACAACAACAGTTTGCTGCTGCTGTGAAAATTACGCGATTTTGTCAATAAAGACGAAAAGACCCAACTAAAGTGATGAAACATAGAAATAAACAATTTTCCACGTTTTTTGCATTAACGGCGGAAATTGATGGAGTTCTTAAATTTTATCAGAATGACAGCTACCTAACATCCACTAACTTCTAACTCAAATACGAAATATTATAAACAGAAGCATTGAGATTAGAAAGGATTGGACCGATTTTTAAATAGAAGGATACTCGTTTTCAGAAAACTTTTTTCCACCTGAAAAATAAATGATATCTATTAGGTTTTTGAAATCAGAAAAGTTTCTCTCCGTCTAAATTTGTTTTCGTGGGTAGGTACCTACCCAGTGCTAATTTGATTTTTATGTAGAGAGTGTTATTTTTATATTGTTTTCGGGATACAATAAGGTGGTACTGTTATTTTTCCACTTAACCTTATCAGATTTTAGGTATAAATAAATATAAGTTAGCAAAAATAAGTACTATAAATTAATAAATAAATACTTAACATAAATTAAGTTTTTTAAACTGCATACGCAATATTACGTTATGCCAATATGCTATACATAATTGCAAATTCAACCTCTGCCAGTGCTGTAGATATTCGTCGACATCACCTGTTCCATAGATATTACTGTGCAGTTTGAGCTGTAGATATTCGTCCGACATACAGGCTGTAGATATTAGTATCTGGAGTCCAAGTCTGTCAAACTGATTTGATAAGCTGAAAAGGCTGGAAGTTCGCGGGGACCCGATTAGACCTGTCAGAAAACTTGCGAAAGAACAATTTCTGTAACTTGCTATAAATTACGTTAAGTGACTTTTGGTGTCGTTAACATTGGTAATTTGGTCACTAGTCGCTTACGTAAGCGATGTACATGTATAAAGGCAGACTAATGCTTAATTTGTAACGTTTTAGTTTTATTAAAAGTATGAAATGGATTTAGAATGGCTGTAGGCATTGGCTTGCGCCGACTCTATTTTACATAGAAATAACTGGTCACCATGTTGTAAAGGTTAAATTTTAGCTATTGTTTCGTTGATTTCGGTTTTAAACTATTCGCATATTCAATAGTTCTTTGCCCTCTACAACAGAGGTACGACTCATTTTATGTAAACGATTTGCATAGTCGAACATTTGAATAATACTTGAATACAAGTTTAAATTCGTTTTTGAACCTTCGATTGAATATTTGAATTTGTATAGTTTTGTGATACACCATCTAATTGTGTCCGAGTGTATATTGATTCATTATTTGATCTAGAATTCTCTTTTATTCCGCATCGCTTTATCTCTTACTAATTATAGTGATGTACGCAATTGGTTAATTTTCACCATGGACATACAAATAGATGGACCTGCCCTAAGTGATAAAAGACGTATTATTTCCCCCTCCAATTGGAACCATTCCATCGGAACCGACTGGGCTTGGGAGAGCTTCGCGTGAATCTAAAAATTGTGACGTCATCATTTGGTGTCGAGCTCTCATCGGTAAATTTTACAAAATAGAAGTGAAAAAGATAATAAACCCAATTGTCGTATTACATTCCATAGGTAATCATTATTTTAGGCTTATTCAGATCATATAATATGATAACACATCAAGATACATGGCGACGCGAAACACAAAGCCGCTGTTTACTGAGGTAAGTAAATTATGAAGCATTTGTAAAAGTTTCTTAACTAAATACGGAAACAAAATTATATACTGTTGGATTGATTTATTGGCGAATCACAGTCTCGTCCCTCTCTTCGCCCCGCCATAGTTAGTTTTTACCTCTCATCTGTATGTTCTGGTCTATCTATTTGTATATCTATGATTTTCACTGTGTTTTAATGTCTCAGCAGGGATTTCTTTTACATTAGCTCCACACAGGAAGCCGTGAGGAAAGTAATTTCTCTCAGAGCCTATGTCATCTCAGGGGATGCTGTGTGGAGTTTTTTTTAAGGAAACGAAGGAGAAGAAGTTCTGGAAAGAAAATAGGTATGAGGAGTGGGTAGGAATCTGGGGTCAGTGTTTCCAGGAGTGACGGACGTATGAATCCATCTACAACTGCGGTGCAAGGCGATGGGTCGAGGGATTCTGGGTGGAGAGATCAAAAGACCTCCCTCAAAAAGTCTCTCTCGTTCCGGCCCGCCGCGCAGTAGGTGGACAGACGCATCCGCCGCCAAGACCTGGACTAACCGCACATCCTTTCTGCACACACAATTGTAATATGTGATAATTCAAGTTATCATAACCTTTGTACTGTTTTGTATCTGATATTTACATTTTTATCAAAATACCAACGTAAAATTGTATTCAGTGGCGGATTTCCCCTTAGGCCTAATAGGCCCGGGCCTAGGGCGGCCAGATATTAGGGGCGGCCAATCGCGACAAAAAAGTCACAGATCATAACAAGAAATTACTTTCTAAGTACCTAAATATTCTACGTACGAGAACGTCATTGCTAGCCGCAAGGGTCTCGCGCTCGTGCTCGGAAGTTTCATAAGAGCGTGTTCACACACAGCTATAATATGCGTGGGATGGCGTATTTCGGCCTATCGCTCGCTATATATTCCCAATTGGAATATATGGCTAGCGATATGCAAGAGCGTGTTCACACACAGCACACAGCGCGCCCCCCCCGCCCCGCAGCTGCCCTCGCCACACCTATCATGCGCCGTCGCTCGCCCGCTCGCGTATTTCCAATCCCTACCGGGATTCAGTCGCGCTAGTGCCGCTAGTGACTGAACCGCGTTAGGTATTGTTATGCATAAATCACCTTACAAAAGCTATAATAAATAAATAAATCAGAGATTACAAAATAATACAATAATAAGCTGTTATTTATGCCAATTATGAACTTTCCACTGATGATAAATAATAAAGTGTGACATTATAAAGGGTAGGTATTTTCTTTAAAAAAATATATTTTTAGTTAAAATATATGAAAAAGGAGGGGGGGGGGGGGGGGGAGGAGGAACATAGGAATAGGATTAAGAGGCAAAGGATTTTTATTTATTTTTAACATTGTTCTAAAGTAGCCTACGGATTTCGGATTTGTGACATCATGGTCAAAATAGATATAGCATTGCAATAGCTCCGTGTAAAAATGGTAGGAAATGTGGTCCATTTTTGGACCAAAATCAATCGCAGAAAAATAAAAGTGGTCCGTGGTCCATTTTTCAATCGAAATCGTTCCAGTGTAACAAACCCTATCGCGACTGAAAGGCGGTAGGGATTGGAAATACGCCCCCGCTCGCGACAGGCGACAGCAGTCAGTGGTAGTCTTGGGTAACTGGCCGGAATTTCAATAACATAACCAACTGGTTATCAGTATGTAAATACCTGGTTATAAAACGGTTATTTGGGTATTTAAGTTATTCCGTTATAGCAACTTCGGCGGTTGGCAACGTGTCTGCCGGTTACAGTGGATACTTGCTAGTTGTCTAGTTGTTAGTTTTCAGTAGTTATCAGATTAAGAAGGTATTTGGTTTTGAACGTGTGTATTGGGTATCGGGTGAGTTTTTAACCCACATTATGTTTTTCAAAATAGGTACAAATTTTGCCTGCCGTATTTACTATGTCACAATTTCTTAACAAAACTTTCACAATTTACATTTTTTTTTTTTTACAGTGAATACCGCACAAGAATCTCAACTGCTCCCGTCTGGAGCCAGTGAGACTATGGCATCCCCAATTGGGGTATGTTGTGAGGCTGAAGGTAGTGGGGAGGGGAAGGAGGTGGGGAAGAGGAAGGTTGGGAAGTACCTGGCTATTCAGATCTGGTCACCAAACACGGCTAAAGCCATTTTCAAGCAACGTTTCAATTCTGAATGGTGGTCTTACACCAGGGCGATACTGATAGTATCTTCCACTCTGGAACGTGCCGCAAATATATCTACTATATATTATTTTAAATTAATTAATTGTGAAATAACACAAATTAATCAAATAAAATTTATTTGCGCACGCCGGGTTCGAACCCGCGACCTCCGGATTGTGAGTCAAGAGTCTTAGTCACTGGACTACGGAGGTCGTCATTACATACAAAATATTTTCATTATTTACTTTTGGGGTGTTATGCCGTGTTGTGATACCTTCTTCTTTAGGCAATGTTTCGGACAGCGTTGCAGTATCCATCATCAGGGCAGATCCGACAGATGTGTGATCGGATCTGCCCTGATGATGGACATTGCAACGCTGTCCAAAACGTTACCTAAAGAAGGAGGTAGCGCAACACGGCATAACACCCCAAAAACAAATAACTAAAATACTTTTGGCCGTGAAAATCAAAAAACGTATCTGCATACAAAATATATAAAAATTTAACACGAAACTTATTACCTAACTATACTAATAATTTCGGAGCAAAGCAATAAACTAAAAAAATTAAACATTATTTTTTACTTCTAAAATATTCGTAATGGTAAAAATTTTCAAAATAAATACAGTGTAATATAACAAAAACATAGTTCCGCAAGCCCACACACAACTGACGGCTTTGAGTGCCAGTTGCCAACTGCCGCCAACTGCCAACTACTGGTTATGTATGACGTATGAGGCTGTGATAGTTGTCTAGTTATCAGTAGTTATCATAGTTGTGCAGGGTGCAGGTATTAGTTTTGTCAATGGTGGGAATGGTTGGGTACACCAGGTAGTTTTTGACCATCAGAAAGGGATAGCGCTATACGAACTACATACATCTATCTCGTTTCACCTCATCAAAAGAAAAAAGAAAGATAAACATGCAGCCCATATAGCGCTGTCTCTTTTTGTCTTGGTATGAACCTTTTTGAACAACTCTGCTAGTCAAATATTCATAACCACCAACAACCAACAACCCGCACAACCGCCACAACCTAATAACCAAATACCCGAGCAGACGCTAACGTAGTTCTAGGTATTTTTAAATAACCATTATATAGTTGGTTATGTTATACAACTACCAAGACTAGTCAGTGGTCAGTGGTCAGTTCACTAGTTCAGTCGTTCAGTGTGCGTACAGCAATTGCAGCGAGGGGATGAGCGTTTTTATAATTTCGTAAAGGTATTCGCGACGCGACGTGTATGTATGTACTGCAATATTATCAAAAATCGAAATATTTTACAGGACGTGGACGATACCTCACGTTAAAAGTGTTATTTCGCATAATTAGATATGGATGGAAAGAAAAGGTTAAGTGGGGCTGAGTATCGCAAGCGAGCTAAAGAAAAAGATAATAAACAACAGGATGTAATTAAAAAAACGCGGAAATTAGACGATTTCTTTGGAAAACCATATGTCATTGATCCAACATGCGACGTTCCAAGTGGTAGCGGTGTTATATCAACTGATTTTTCTTTAGTGTCTTCAAGTGCAGATATTTCTATCGTTGTGGCAAGTGGATTAAAGGAAGAAGCCAAAGATGTTCCACTAGTACCAGGAGTGCAGCCTTATCCGGATCAGGAACTGTGCGAAATCAGCGACGATCCAGCCAAATGGACAATCGACGAGTTCACGCGTGATTACATTTGTAAGAACGGAGCTAATCAAAACATTCAAAATAATTTTTCTAAGAGTGTGCGAATTTACAAAGATAAGGTGCGACAGTTGTCAGAAAATTTATTCGAACGTCAACTTCTAAATGGCGAAAAAGTTCCGCGAAAGTGGCTAATATATTCCGGAAGTACTGGACATGTTTTTTGTGGACCTTGTCTTCTTTTTAATGGCGGGGAGAGTCAGTTTGATAGAAAGGAAGGTTTTAATGATTGGAAAAATTCCAATTACCGAGTATCGACCCATGAAAATTCGTCTACTCACAAAATATCTGTCCTGCTTATGAACGAACGAAGCAACACGCTAGGTCGCATTGACCACGCATTAACAATACAATTAGATGAAGAAATAATTTACTGGAGAAACGTTTTGAAACGAGTAGTTGCATGTGTAAAAGCGCTTGCATCACGTGGTTTGTCTTTCAGAGGACACGACGAGAAATTTGGTTCATTTCACAATGGAAATTTTTTGATGTCTTTAGAACTTATCGCTGAGTTCGATCCGTTCTTAGCCAAACACATTACACGTTGTGGGAATCCAGGCTCAGGATATACGAGTTATCTCTCTTCAACAACATGCGAAGAATTCATTCGGCTTATGGGAAACAAAGTTTTGAAGACAATTGTAATGGAAATATTAACAGCGAAATATTTTTCTCTGATCATCGACTCGACGCCGGATATATCTCACGTAGACCAGCTCACTTTTGTAATCAGATATGTCCTGCCTAATGGATCACCTGTAGAACGTTTCCTCATGTTCATTCCAAACACAGGCCATAAATCACAACAAATGACAAATATTGTAACCTCAACTTTAATTGAATTGGGAATCGACATTTCAAACTGCCGAGGGCAATCTTATGACAACGCAGCTAACATGTCAGGCATATACAACGGCCTACAAGCTAAAATAAAGGAATTTTCTCCCCTTGCCGAGTATGTTCCCTGTTCAGCACACTCGCTCAATTTAGTAGGTGAGTGTGCAGCTGAAAGCAGCCAAGAGGCTTGTTCGTTCTTTTCTCTACTCCAAGAGTTGTATAATTTCTTCGCAGCATCAACTCAGCGTTGGGAACTCCTACAAGCCCATTTCACCGTCAAAAGTCTATCAATGACTCGTTGGTCAGCTCGTGCAGATGCATGCAAAAGTTTACGCGAATCGTGGCATGAAATCCATCAAGCGTTAGTCTCCATCGAAACAGACACGGAACAGAAGAAAGCCGTTATTTGCGAAGCAAGAGGTATTCGTTTAAAGCTGGAACGCTTTGAAACGGCCATCATGACTGTGTTTTGGGGATTCTTACTAAATCGCATTAACGCCACAAGTAAAAAACTTCAGAGTGTGGAAATTGACATAACCATTGTCATAGAACTGTATGAGGTACTTATTCGTTTTATTGGCGAAATACGGGATAATTTCGATGATTTCGAAAACCAAGCCAAGAAACTGTCCTTTTTACAGGAATATGAAAGAGATTTTCGACGCATTCGAAAGCCTAAGCTACTTCCTGGCGAGACTAGTACAGGTGAAGAGATGCAACAAAAAAACGGCCGTGAAAATTTTAGAATTACTACTTTTTTAGTAATCATCGATTCATTATCAGAAGAACTAAAAAAACGACTGGGTGCTTACAAATCACTTTATAACAAATTTAATTTTATTACTAAGTTGACAAAACTAAGCCCGACTGAAGTCGAAGAAAAGGCAAAATCATTGCAAATGATTTATTCTAGTGATTTAGATGCTCATTTTTCAGAAGAATGTCTCCATTTTCGCGCACACTGCAGTGTGAAAAATGAGGATCGCAACAGTGCTGTCAGTTTGTTAAAATGGTTACGAACTGAAGATCTTCAAACCATTTATCCAAACGTGGATATTGCTCATCGAATGTGTGTGTGTACTCCCGCCAGTAACTGTTCTGGAGAACGATCATTTTCTTGTTTACGACGTGTAAAAAATTATTTACGCACAACAATGACGGAGCAAAGGCTGAACGATCTTGCTTTACTTAACATAGAAGCAGATCTTTTAAGAAAATTGGAGTGCGAAGATCTAATTAATGATTTTGCTGCACTTAAGTGCAGACGAGAATTGTAACTGCCAGATGTTGATTTTTTTTACCAAAGTTATTTTTATTAGCCTTGAAGAGATGCTCAATTTTTTGTTTTAAATTTTTTTAAATATATTTATATAATACCTGATGTTGATTTTCTACCAAAGTTTAATTAATAAGTCTTAAAGAGTTGCTCATTTTTTGTTTTGAGTTCAGTTTTTTTTTATGTTAGATAATACTTTACGTAATTTGTTTTTACCAAAGTTTTAATTTGTATTTTAGGTTTAGTTTTTATATTCGAATATTTACCTTAAGTTGATTTTTATTTAAAAGAGGTGCTGATTTCTTTTATTTGTTTGGAGAGATTGGAGACTAACTATAACTTTTTATCCATGGCTGTATTATGTATGTTAATAATCTCCGATGTTGAGTTTTTACCAAAGTTTTATTAATAAGCTTTGAAGAGATGCTCAATTTTTTATTTTGATTTTTTTTTTAATATATTTATATAATACCTGATGTTGATTTTCTACCAAAGTTTAAATAATAAGTCTTAAAGAGTTGCTCAATTTTAGTTTGAATTCAGTTTTTTTTTTTTATGTTAGATAATACTTTACTTAATTTTTTTTACCAAAGTTTTAATTTGTATTTTAAGTTTAGTTTTTATATTCGAATATGTACCTTAAGTTAATTTTTATTTAAAAGAGGTGCTGATTTCTTTTATTTGTTTGGAGACTAACTATAACATTTTATCCATGGCTGTATTATGTATGTTAATAATCTCCGATGTTGAGGTTTTACCAAAGTTTTATTAATAAGCCTTGAAGAGATGCTCAATTTTTTATTTTAACTTTTTTTAATATATATAATACCTAATGTTGTTTTTCTACCAAAGTTTAATAATAAATAATAAGTCTTAAAGAGTTGCTCAATTATTAACATATTATTATTATTATTGACTAACTATAACTTTTTATCCTTGACTGTATATGGTATGGTTGGTATGTATGCAGTTTGTTACTTAATAGATTTCACAAAAAATAAAGGTATGTTTTATAATCATTTGCTTTTTTTCTTTTAAAATACAAAATACCTAACTAGTAATTTAGTAATATTTTTTCTATTGCCCATCCAACAGCCAACATTTTTAGTTGGATTTCGACTTCGACTCTAAAACCCCAACTTCGTCTGTAACCCCAGAAATGTCCAGGAAAAGATAAGCCCATATCTGGCAACCCTAATTGTAACTGTGAAACACGAAACACTTATATATTATTGTATGAGAATAAACCTGAAACTGTTAAATAAATTAAACCTAAAACTGTTTTAAATGTTTTATTCAAATCCTTGAAACCTTAGAAAATATAAAAAAACTAGCAGCTATTAGAGTAAACTAAATTTCTGAATCGATTTCGACAAAAGTTGTCAATAAATAAATTCATTATGTAGTCTATAGTCTATATCAGGGGTCTCTAAACAACGGTCCGCCAATTTCATCAATCCGGCCTGCGACAATTATACAGTAATTGAACTAGCGAATTTAGCAAGCGTATTTTTTTACATTAATTCCACACCGGAGGTCCTGAGGAAAATATTTTCCCTCACGACCTATGTCATCTTAGGTGATGCTGTGTGGAGGGTCTTTTTAAGGAAGGGAAGGATAGGAAGTTCTGGAAAGGAAAAGGTATGAGGGGTGGGTAGGAATCTGGGGGTTAGTGTGTCCAGGAGTGACATACGTATGAATACATCCCTCCAACTGCGGTGCAAGGTGATGGGTCAAAATAGTTCGGCTGGAAAGGTCAAAAGGCCTCCCTCACCCAGTCTCTCTCGATCCGGCCCGCCACGCAGCAACTATGAATGATAATAGCAGGAAAATTAAAACGGTTTTGACCTTAGGAACTTACTGGAACTTACTGAAAAGTTTTGATACTCCTGGTCAATATGATGGGTACTGAGAAAGGGGCGGCTACATGGCCTGGGGCCTAGGGCGGCCAAGACTGCAAATCCGCCACTGATTGTATTACCTTATTTATGAATTGTAATTTCCGCTAAATTTTATAACTCATCGGGGTTGCTCGGTAGCAAGAAATAAAGATAATAATAATATGTAAAAATGAATGTTTCTTTGTTTGTCCCTTATGCGTTTTTAAACCATTCATCCGATTGCGATAAAACTTTGGTGATTTGTTGTGCGAAGGTTTCTATAAATCTGTTGCCTGGTGCTAATAGGGTCAATATCAATAATCACTACTTTAAGTAATGAACATTAGAACAATGAACCCACATTGGTAGTTATTATTTATGTGTTATATTAGTACCTATTATGGCATTTTTTTTACTGTTATTTAATTTATGTTTTTAAATTGATTTATGAATGAAATTCTAATTTAAGAAAAAATGGGTATTTTAGAAAAAAAAAATAGTACCTACTTAAGCCCCTTTAGCACTGATGACAATTATTATGTTAGTTCCTAATTATGTACAAAATTAAAAAATGTTGTCCAATGTTATCTTTCTGATAAATTTAATCACAGTTTACAATATTTCTTCATTATTTGAACATGGCATAACATCCTCCGTTTCGGGGCTAGTCTCCAGCGACGCATAAAAAGTCTAAGCAACATTGGTCTATTTTGTTTTATTAAAATAAAGCGGCAAGCTAAGATTCTTTCATAAAAAGGGCCAATGTTAACTTTGATCGTTTTAGTTCGTACTCTGTTACTAGAAAATTGAAAAAATAATATTCCTTATTGGCTTAAATCTTAAGTACACTGCAGTTGACTGCAGCCCTTTTATTACATTTTTTTACTAAACGGTATGAAAGCGGGACTTCATTGGCCTTTTTTTCATAGTAACTTTTGAAATATTTTTGATAAATTAACGCCCTTTTATCACAAAGAAATGTCATACTTTTTCAATAAACAGGAATTACAATCTCATTTTATACAAAAACGTACTTTGGCCCTATAAGCACCAGACCACAGAAATAATGTTGAACTTTAGAGTCATGAAATTATTTCCTGTAGGTAGGTATTATTTATCCGATTGCGATGAAACTTTAGTAGTTTCTATATATATTGGTGAGTTGTGGCGTTAAGAACTTTGTGTAAATAAAATTTAATAGATGGCGCGTGGGTTGTTTGAAAAATGATTGTATTTCATAAAGTTTAGTCGCAGGGAGGGAAGAAGAAGAGGGTTCCCTACATATGGGAAGGCGTGGAAGGTGAAAGGGGAACTCGGGATGGGGGAGGGGAACGTGCGATGGGTGAGGGAAACGCGGAAGTAGGGAGGGTTCGCAGGAGGGAAGAAAGTGGAAAGTGGAAGGAAAACGCGGGAGGGGAATAGAGGCAGGGACGGAGACGCATGGGAAAGGACACAAGAAGAAATTATTTCTTTCTAATTGCATTGCAACGCATGCCGGGTTTTTACTAGTATAAAATTAAAATAAATCTCTTTAGAATGTTAGGACGGGCTGTTTAACAGACTTTTAACAGTTCATCAAATTTCAAGTAGGTATATACCTATATCTACAAGTTATTTCAGTTATGTGAAGCAACAGGCCCATTATGATATATCAACAGAACTTGAAAGAACGTTCACAAAACTTGAAAATTATCTTTGAAATTTGATGAATTGTTAAACTCTGTGAAACCACCCGCCCTTAGTAAAATTGAACTATCGCATCTGTCAAGCATTTGAAAAAAAATACGCATTATAAATTAAAGTCCTCCGCTGCGTCTGTCTGTCTGTTCGCGATAAACTCAAAAACTACTGAACGGATTTGCATGCGGTTTTCACCAATATATAGAGTGATTCACGAGGAAGTTTTAGGTATATAATTAGTCAAGGTTTTGTGTAAATTGGTTGAAATATATAATTAAAGGATCATGTCTGTATGTGGTGGACGAGCGGGTTGGCAAGCGGGCGGTGTGTATTTGATTTGTATGCAAATTAACAGATGGCGGTGTGAGTTAAAAGGTTGGGTGACCATCCAATACATGGCGTTGTGTTTTATTAGCCGCAGCAAGGCGTGGCCGGATCAGCTAGTGTAAAATAATGTTGGTAACTACTTTATTGCTTGTATGATGTGATTTGTAATTATTCGTTTCAATTTTGAAAATTAAAAGTTCATTGATCTTAAATAAACATAACGCATTATGTATCTACGCATAAATACAAAGAAATATTTCACATTACCGATGCATCGACAGCCGAAACTAGAATGTTTAATTTTAAGTACGAGTAATATATATTTTTTATGTAATGGCAATGACCTACCCACTTAAGAGGAAACCGGGCGGCGTTTTTTTCATTCAAACGTATTCCCCGATTTCCTCTCTAGATTTTGATACTAGTACAAATATGTTTTAATATAATATATTGACCACTAGCGTGTAGGAACGTTTTGCTTTTTTTTGTTAAGTTACTTCTTATAAGAGTTAAGACTTAGGACCCTCCAAAAATCGTCAAATTGTCTAGTTCAACAGACGTTTAGTATACAATCTAAACAATGATTTTTTAGAAATTCAAAACGTACAGACGTAGAATATTTTTTTCTAATACAATTATTAAAAAAATCTTAAAAATTGGTTCAGTTTTGGAGAACAAAAATGGGGAGTGCAAACCTTGATTTTAACTATTTTATTTATTTATGTATTTATTAGCCTGAGGTGCAGTTGTCCTATTCGTTCAGTATTCGGGGGAGTAAGAGCGACAATGACAGCAACATGTAGGTAAAATACCTTTAGTCTAATTTTCTCAGCGATCGGGTTTCCTCTTAAATGGAATAACAAGTAGTTTGAAACATGCTTCTTTTGACACTTATAACGCGATGTTTAAAGTGAAATAACCATTTTCGATAAATCTTTACTCCTTTTTTTAAATTATGAATAACTAAAAATATGCTTTGAATTGATGTTGTAACGGACGTGTCGTCGTCCTTACAAGACTGTAAATTATGAGGGCACCGGTGGCTGTGCACTCCTTCCCTTTTGTGTGCCAATGATGATAATTGAAGCTGGCCTCCCTACATCCAGTGGTTGGTGGCCCTGGATGCGCCTAGTTTCTGCCTGGGCCTGGTTGCCTTGGGAGTACCCAGAGTTAGGGCCGGCTGTAGCGGCAGGCACCAGGCACTCGTCCAGGCAGAACTTCAGCAGGAGGCAGCAGGAAGCAGGACTTCCAGTGGTAGGAAGTAATAAAAAACACTTTGTAGAGTAGAATTTGAACTGAACATAACATATTTATTGATTTTTTTTTTTTGATTCTACGGATTCTTTCGTAATCCTCTAACTAACTAGGGCTTTGCAATACCCTTTCATGTCTAGCTAACTAGTATTACGGCTCATTTGGCCTTTTTACTATTACCTTCTGAAGGTAGTATTTAATTGACTGAGTTTAAATTATACATTAATGTCATCGTGAGGAAAAAGTCTTTACTGGATAAAAAACCTCACTCAAGTTTCAAAGGAAAAATGGAACAAAAGTTCTGAACTTTATTCAAGGAATTTTACATTTATTTTTACTGAATGTAAGTATTTTATTTCTTCAGGTCTGCGTCTCGTCCTTGGAGCTGGTACTGGTGCCTATGTCTAGTGGAGGAAAGAGGGAAGAAAAACATCATTAATTTCGGCTCGATCTGCGTTGGTTTTTACGCCAACGCCCATCGAGCACAAAAAATCCGAGTGAACTCGCCCACTCTACGCCACTGGATGCGCAGATGGTGTGCGCGTGTTTTGTCGGCCGGCAGTACCGTGCAAGGCTTGTTCGAGCGGGAGTGTGGAATGTTGTGGTAGGTCGGGTATTGTTGGTATAGGTCAGTATGTCGGTAGGTATTTGCGTATAAATGGCGTCTTGTCAGTTGTCATCTGTCTCGTCATCGCTGTCTTCGCTCTCAGGAATTTTTAGTATGAGGTGTTTTGGCATCCTATGTTTGTAGCGGAAAGGAAGATCATCTGGTGACTTGTAATTGCCCAGCCCTTTGATGAGTGGATTATTCTTGTTCAGAGTTCTATAGAATTGCGTAGTTAGTTGGAATGCATATTCTTGGAGAGTCGGGATTTCTTTTCTATCGTGCAGTTTTTGTAGATTGGTGTACCTCGGGGTATTATAAATGATTTTAATACATTTATTCTGGAGGACTTGAAGTCTCCTGTAGGTTGAATTTGCTATATTGCTCCACACGGGGAGTGCGTAAGTCAGGGCTGGGCGAATTTGTGTCAGGTACAGAAGTAGTTTTTTCTTCTCAGCGAGAGGGCTTTTTCTGTTGAAGATCGGCCCTACCGAGCCTGCTGCTTGTAGCATTTTGGTTTTTGCGTTCTGCAGGTGTGATTTCCAGTTTAGTCGGGTGTCCAGGGTTAGGCCAAGGTACTTTACTTCTGGTTTCCACTCGAGCGCAACTCCACTCATGATTATTTTCTTTGGCGGTATTCTGTTTTTAATCCGTCGCGTGAACATGATGGCTTCTGTTTTGGCCTCATTCAGCTTCAGGCGCCATTTTTTATAATAGGCTGATGTTTCGTCGAGGCCTTTTTGTAGGTTTTTAATGGCAATTGCGGCCTTGGCAGATGTGGCATACAGGCTCATGTCATCGGCGTAGGTTGCCTTTTCGCATTTCACGAGTGGAGGGATGTCGTAGGTGTATAAGTTGAAAAGGTGCGGACCGAGTAAACTTCCTTGTGGCACGCCCTTTGGCACACCCCTGGATGATGATTTCGCATCTCCCACCTTAACGGTGAACGTTCGGTTTTTCAGGTATTGACGTATTATTCTTATAATGTATAAGGGCGTGTTGGTGATATACATTTTGTATATGAGCCCGTCCATCCATACTGTGTCGAAAGCTTTTTCGAGATCGAGTAGTGCCATGGCAACGTATCTCTTGGTGTTGAAAGCTCTCGAAATGTCTTCTGTGACACGTGTCAGTTGGTGGATCGTCGAGTGGTTACATCTGAAACCGAATTGCTCGTTCGGCAGGGTCTTGTTTTCGTTATGATGTGGGAGGTATCGATTGAGGATGATTTGTTCCAAAACTTTGCTCATTGTGGGCAGCAGGCTGATAGGGCGGTAACATGACGGATTCGAGCGGTCTTTTTTTGCTTTGTGAAACGGTAGAACGCACGCATTTTTCCAGGATGACGGGAAGTGGCCCAGCAATAGGCAGGCGTTGAATATTTTCGTTATGAAAATAATCGCTCTCTGCGGTAGGTGTTTTAGCAGGGCATTGGTGATTTGGTCTTCGCCTGGGGCCTTTTTCTGTTTGAGGCGCTTTATAATGCTGGCCACCTCCTTCGGAGTGCAAAGATGTACATCCTCCGTATCCGTTTGATTGAGGAGTTCAAGTTCTTCAAGTGCTCTGTTCACCGTTTCATTTACAACCGGGTCCTCCATCCCATCGGTGGTTTGATATGCTTTCTCGAATCCGTCGGCCAGGGCGTTTGCCTTTTCTTCGTCCGAGAGTGCCAGGGTTGTCGAGTTGGGCCACTTGAGAGGCGGGATGCTGTTATCCTGATAGCGCAGGGCCTTTGACATTTTCCATATCGAGTTATCCTGCGTACTTAGGGATGTTACTTTCTCTGACCACAGAGTATTTTTCAGGGTCGCTATTTCGTCTTTTATTTCCCTTCCCAGAGAGTTTACTGCCGTCTTGAAGCACCTCTCATGGGTGTTGTGATGGATTCGGCGAAGTCTGTTTTTTTCTGTGATCAGGAATTTTATGTGCGGTGTTAGCTTCACAGTAAAGGGCTGGATTTTTTTCTTTGGGATACAATCGTCTCGTGCTCTTTGTATGATATCGGTCAGCGATTCGACGGCTTCGTCGATTTCGGCTGTCGTGGTTAGAGTCTCGGATGTCAGATATATTTGAGCGTTGATCTCCTCTTTGAATCTTTTCCAGTCGGCTTTTTTAAAATCAAGTTGAGTCCTCGTTATTCTCGTGATTTTGCCGCCCACTGTGAAGCTAACAGGCAGATGGTCGGATGGAAGTTCGTCCAGTGTCATCAGGGGAGATGTCGTTGTTATGTTTTTTACCAACGCAATATCAAGAGTGCTTGGATATTTCATTCGCTGTCTGTAATATGTCGGCTTGTCCGGTGCAAGTACTTGATAGTCATGGCTTTCCAGGTGTTTAAACAGGATATTTCCGTTTTTATTGGCTCTGTAGTTATTCCAATACCTGTGTTTGGAATTTAGGTCTCCAGCTATGAGTACTTTTGTACCGAGCGCGAACAGCTTGTCAAGATCGCCTCTCACGATATTATTTGCGTTTGATGGGCAATATGCAGCGATGATGGTGTGCATTTCGTTTTTTATCTCCATCCTGATGACAGTGGCTTCCATATTTTGTAGTACAGGCGTAGGGAGTCTCGTTGTCAGAAGGCCCTGGCGGGTTAGAATCGCCGTGCCACCCGAGGTTCGTGATCTTCTATCCCCTGCGGGTGGTCTATCATTCCTATGTATGTCAAATCCTGGCACTCTCAATCTGGTTTGTTCATTAAGCTGCGTCTCGCTGAGAAGAATAATGTCAATTTGTTGTCTATTGACCAGGTCAAGTAATTCTTCGACTTTCTGTCGAATGCTACAAGCATTCCACATAAGGAGCTTAACCTCTGGGGCCGAGCTAGCCATCGATGGTGTTCATTAAAAATTCCATGAGAATGCACATTTTCTCATCCCTGCTTGTGCAGGCTGCCAGCCTTCCACGGATTTTGATGAGTCCGCGTAGGAGAGACATGATGTCCTCGTCATCAGAGGCGATGTTAGGTTGGGACCTTTGAGTGTTGGGCCCTGGCCCACGACGCTCGTCGTTTTGGGCAGCCCTGCGGGGCTCTTCTTGGGTTTGCGCAGCCCTGGATTGGCCACCCGCTGCCTGAGAGTAGCTCATCCGGCCGCTTGCGAAGCCCGATGTTTGGGGCTGGCGTGTTTCTGAGGCCCTCTGGCGCGGCTCTGCGGCCCTCTGTGTGGTGTTCTCCCTAGCTCTTTGCTGTAGGGCTGCCACATATTCTACCCTTTTCGGGCATCCGCTGTAGTTGGCGGGGTGAGGGCCTCCGCAGTTGCAGCAGGCGGCCGGTAGCTCTCTTGTGACCTTGGCGCAATCGCCGGTTGCGTGTGTCCCTTCACACTTCACACAGCGGGCAGGGTGGGCGCAATTTCTCGACCCATGGCCGAACTTTTGGCATCTGTGGCACTGTGTGCCGTGCTGCAGATGTCCGCTTCGGTACTTGCGCATGGATATTCTGCAGAAGCAGATGAAGCGCACAGCCTCTCGCAGCTGCCCCATGTTGGTTTCTCGGCCGAAGTGGGCCAGGTAGAGCGGGTATTCTGACCCTGGGGTCGTCATCTCTATGACGGCTTTAGCAGGGAAGCCCTGGTCCCTCAGATCATTGCTGATCTCTTCCGTTGTCAGTTTGGGAAGGCCTCTGATGACGGTCTTCTTTACCTTCTCGGTCTCTGTCGTGAAGGTGTGGAAGGACTTGGCTTCCTGACGCAGGGCAATCGTGAGTTGTGTGTGAGCTTCGACAGAGCTCACGAGGACGCTGATGGTGCCGCCCTTGTTGTATCGGAAATTGAAGGTGGCATTTCCGATATGCTTTTTAATCTCAGCCGTGATCTGGCCATGCGTCATGCTGCCGATCGTCATGATAACAGGCGGCACTCGTGTGCCCTTTCTGCCTGGTGCATGGGTGGCTGTGACCTGTCGGTGGTTGTCAGTCACGTTAGTCGTCGTCGGGCGTCTCTTGGGAGGAGGAGCAGAGTATGCGGAGACGTCTCCGTCTCCGACCTCAGGGAGGTTATCATACCTGTTCTGGGACAGGAATGGGGTGGAAGTGGGTTGGGTTGGGGAGTGGCAGCGCTTTGATGTTGGCGCTCTCTGCCATTCAGCCTCCATGGGAGTGTAGCTGGTCCCCGGGGTGGGAAGGGGTGCGGTAGTGGTAGGAGGGGGAGGGATGGGAGCCTCGATTGGAGCCGCGAAGATGTACTCCACGGTTCCGGTCTTGACGTGGACCCTGGACGTGATGGCCCCGAATGGAACGGGGAAGTCCACGAACTCGAGGGAGCCCTTGGACTTCCTCGACGCGTCGGATGGTGCGGCCATGACGTAGGCGAGTTCACTCGAACTTATTGTTGAGCTCAAAATTTTGCCTTGAGAAAGGCAGTTGTTCAGAAAGGAGAGTGTTCGACTGTTTTGCCTTGAAAAAGGCAGGTTTTGCCTTAACAAAGGCACTTTTTGAGGCTCCGTTGGCCGAACTGAATGGAGGGCGACTGCCGGCTCCGAGCGCCCTAGGGCACTTGAAAGCTTCAGTCAGCCACCATACAGCGCTTCCTTTTTATTTGGCCTGATTATCTCGAGGCCAGGGTCACCAAAGATCGCCAAGCCGCCAGAAAATCAGGTTAATACCCGTGGTCACCTCGCACACAAACCCTCGAGTCTATGTCAAAATAATAAAAAAAAACTTTGGAAAAAGCGTTGACGTTTGATTTTAACCATAGATTCACATATTTATTGACAAATTTTCATAACATTTAAGGGGTACTTGTACCCGACAGCGTTCGGGCAGTGTTTTTATGAAAAAGTGGAGGGGTTTTCGTCCTCAGACCAAATGGTATAAATAGGGCGGTCATTATGTGGGCACCCTATTTTGCCGGTGTCACCGTTGAAGGCGGTCGCTTAAAATGTATTTTTTATAATAATTCTACAGAGTTAATTGTGTACATATGTGTTCGTTATTATACAGTAATCATGAAATAAACCAATTGTCTATTGCTAGATTTTTAGTTAGAGACGTTTAGCTCATTTTTGAGCTAAATCGCATAAAATATAAATTGATTTGCCGTTTGGCTGAATATCTGGTTATTTACAGTTACAATGTTATTTTTACGAGGTCCCCCGTAAGATGTGTTAATGAAACCTGTTTGTTTCACCATCTTACGGGGCACCCGGATTTTTAAAATCGGAAAAACGTATTTTTACCGAAATTTTTCTAAGTGTTTTTTGAGGGTCATTTATTGCCCTAGTTTGAGTAATTTAAGGGCTAGAGACTCAGGCTCTCTTTCCCTCGATGCCTTGTAGGACTGCGGAATGAAATTTCTTAGTTTCATTATCCTACAGGGATCGTAAGTTAAAATATTTAACAATATGTCAAAAAAAAGGAAACATAAAAAATACGTTTGAAATTATAAACTGAAAAATGTCCCTGGTGGCAACCTGAGCATGATAGCGTTTATTTGTTGCACCGGGGGCATTGTACATATAAAAATGAAAGTATTTTATTAATACAATATTACAATTAGAATAACTTTAAATTCTAATTGGAAAACAAACATAAAAATATTTTCAACGAAAAAGATCGCTGGCGGTACGGTACTAACGAGCTCAGTGGGCAAGCGGATTTTTGGATTTCCCAGGACATGGAGACGACCAGGCAGGAGGAAGGTTGGACGAGGCCGTCCAACCCCGTTAAGAGGCCCCTGTCACCTCAGGAACCCCGGGCGGTTGTTGTCGGCAACCGCTTCGGAAATCTCCGCGAGGTAAGCGAAGGCGGCGGCGCACCGCAACCAAAGCGCATTAATACTAATTCCTCTTTCTCTCCCGCAGGTACCAGCGGCCAGCCTGCCCGGAAAGATCGTGTCCCCCCGGTTGTGATGACCCTGGGGACTCTCACCCACGCCCAAATCACCTCGGCGGTGCAGGGCCACATCGGGCATCCGAACTTCACGTTCCGCTACAACCGAGGCGGAACTGCAAATATCTTCGTGCGGAGCATGGCGGACCACCAAGCTCTAACAAACGGGCTGCGAGCGGAGGCACGAGGCTTCCATACATACACGGCGGAGGCCGAAAAACTGAAGAAAGCCGTTATCAAGGGCCTACCGAATGTTGACACGGAGGACATCGCGGCTGACCTCACTGAACAAGGCTTCCCCCCGGTGAAGGTCGTCAGGATGACTACAGCCTCGACCGAGTATCCCATTTACCTGGCCAACTTCGATAAGGAAGTGAATATGGGCCAGCTGAGAGCGGCAGTGAAGTACCTGTGCCACTGCAGAATACGCCTCCAGAAGCACAGGAGCAATCACCTCCAACATGGGACGCAGTGTTATCGCTGCCAAAACTTCGGGCACGGATCCCGAAACTGCGCCCACACCGCGAGGTGTGTGAAGTGCTTGGTGGAGCACGCCTCGGCCGAGTGCCCCAAGACCACCAGGGACGAGCCCGCCGCGTGCTGCAACTGCGGAGGCCCCCATCCCGCCAACTTCAGAGGCTGCCCGAAGAGGGTCGCCTACGTCGCCTCGCTCCAGCAGCACCAGAGACACCCTCAGCGCCAGGCCCCAGGAGCAAGCAGGCCACCTCCTCATACACAGCAGATGCCGAGGACGGATGGACGCAGCTGGGCCAACGTAGCCAGCGGAAGGAGCGAGGAGCGCCAAGAGGAGCAGCCCCGCTCGCAGCCCCGCACGCAGCCCCGCACGCAGCAGCCCGCAGGAGAGGCTAGAAGCGATGCCCAACTGATGATGGCCCTGCTCGAGGGACTAGATCGCCTGCGACCAGAGCTGGCCGCAGCTTCCAGCGAAGCTGCAAGAGCCTGGATCCTTATGGGTCTCATCACGTCCACCATCAATGTCTGATCCCGAGATGGTGAACGTTCTCCTGTGGAATGCCCACAGCATCCGCTTCAAGACCGACGAACTGCTCGCTCTGACAAACAATACTGACATTGACATTTTTCTCATTACAGAGACCTTTTTAAAACCTGACATACCCCTGAGAGTGCCCGGCTTCGAAGTACATCGAGATGACCGACTGGAGGGCGCAGGTGGAGGCACCGCCATATTCGTTCGTCAAACCATCACATCTACAAGAATCCCTACTCCGAAGCTGAAGCATACTGAAGCCACAATTATCGAAGTCACCATAGAGGATAGAGCGCATACCATCATCGCCGCCTACTGCCCCAAACTTCTGGTAAGAGAAGATTTAGATAAATTACTTAATTTGCGCCCCATTGTTGTTTTAGGAGGAGACCTCAATGCCAAGCACAATTATTGGAACAACTACCGAGGCAACGCGAATGGGAAAACGCTCTTTTCACATATGCAGACGCACAACTACACGATTATGGCTCCGGACAAACCGACTCACTATCCAACATACGCAAAGTATCCAAGTACTCTAGATATCGTACTTGAGAAAAACGCCAAGACCATCTCGCCACTGCGTACGCTGGATGAGTTATCATCAGATCACCTGCCCGTGAGCTTCAGTATTGGAGGGACGACTTCAAGGAGCCCCAGAAAACGGCGAAATTACAAGGAGGCCGACTGGGAAGGATTCAAAAAAGAGATTAACGAACGAATATACCTATCGTCGGCAACCCTGCGCTCGAAGGAAGAAATCGACGAAGCCGCAAGCACTCTGACCGAAATCATCCAACTTGCACAAGACAACTACATACCATACAAAGACGAACAGACTTTTACGATCAAGCTTCCCGAGTATGTCCTATCGCTCATCAAGGAGAAAAATCGCCTGCGGCGCATCTACCATCAAACGCGCGACGGCTACTTCAAAACCGCCTACAACACTCTGCAGAGGGAGATCAAACAAGAAATCACCGATCTCAGACGCGAACTATGGACGAAGAAAGTTACGTCACTCACGCCCAAAGATAACAGCCTGTGGAAAATGGCGAAAGCACTGAGACACGAAGATAACACGATCCCCCCGCTTGAGAAGTTAGACGGCTCAGGGCTGGCACTTTCACTAGAAGAAAAGGCAAACGCGCTCGCCGACGGATTTGAGAGAGCCTACGCAGCCACGGACGGCTTATGCGACCCGGAAACGGATCGACTAGTAGATGAGTCTCTACAACATCTTGATCAAGCAGAGCAGACGGACACCGCCGACATACATTTCTGCACGCCGAGCGAAGTAGCCGTCATTATCAGGCGATTGAAGACAAATAAGGCACCGGGAAGCGATCAAATACATAACATCTTACTGAAACATCTACCGCAGAAAGCAATAATTTTCATAACAAAGCTGTTCAATGCCTGCCTCATCACCGGACACTTCCCTCAAATCTGGAAAACGGCAACCGTGCTGCCCTTCTCGAAGCCTAACAAAGACAAGAGGCAGCCGACGAACTACCGGCCGATAAGTTTATTATCCACACTGAGCAAGGTATTTGAACAGGTGATTCTCAACAGACTTTTACCACATCACGAAGACACATTGCCAGACGAGCAGTTCGGATTCAGGAAAAGGCATTCCACTACCCACCAGCTCTCCCGAGTAGCGGAATTCATCGCCAGAAGATTCAACGAACATCGCTTCACCGCCGCTGCGCTGATAGACTTGGAGAAGGCATTTGACACCGTTTGGATCAGAGGGCTACTGCACAAGTTGCACATACTCAACACGCCCATATACCTAACGAGAGTGATACAAGAATACCTAAAGAACAGATCCTTCAGAGTTTTTATCAGAAACGCGCTCTCAACACTTCGTGAGATTCCAAAAGGCGTGCCACAAGGAAGTCTACTGGGACCTCATCTTTTCAACATCTTCACACATGATATCCCCCGAGACGAGAGATGCAACTTATCCATATACGCAGACGACGTCAAACTTTACGTTTCCTCGCTGAAAGCAGACATGGCGGCCATATACCTACAGAGGGCGCTCGACGCTCTAGTAGAGTTCTATAAGAAATGGCGACTCAAATTAAATGAGGCAAAGACCGAAGTGATAATGTACACGAGGAAACGAAAAAGAAGAACACCAGACGTCAACATCGAAATGGGAGGACACGTCCTAGAATGGAAAGATGAAGTTGTTTACCTGGGCCTGACAATGGACTCACGTCTCAATTGGAAATCTCACATAGCCAAGATACACGCAAGAGCCAGAAAGGCAGTCGGCGCGATGAAGCCCATCTTCAACAGACGAAGTCCGCTGCGTCCCAGAACCAAGCTCCTGATCTACTACTCGCTCATCCGACCGGTACTGACATATGCTATTCCCGTGTGGAGTAGTATTTCTCATTCTGACCATTTGAAACTACAGACGCTACAAAATCTCTGCATTAAAATCGCATACAACACTAGAATCAGAACGAATCTAAAAAGACTACATGCCAGAGAATACATACCGACTTTATTTGAATACACGCACAGACTGACAGACCGATTTTACAAATCTCTGAGACATAGTAAAAATAGACTTATCAAGGAAATCGGTCAATACAATGCACCCAGTGACTTTACTTTCAGATATACACACAGACTACCCAAACATATCCTGATGGACCTGGACCACATCTGGTATGAACCAGATTCAGACGCGGACGACTGAGCGAGCAGTAGGTATTCCTAAACACCAGACCCCCCCCCAAAACTTATGTTTACATATCTATGTATATATCTATTTAATATTGTATAATATGTATGTTTATGTAAGTTTATTATAAATTTCCCATATAGTATGTACATATATCTCACATAAAAACAGACACACACACCCCTCACCACACAATGCAGGATTTCATATATTGAAATCACTGAAGGCCGACAAGTTTCATGTTGACTTTCGGCCGACTCTTCCCGGATGAGGTTTTTCATGGTTTCCTCATTCCCGAAGGCAAATGCGGAAGAGATCCAAAAAATAAGGACATGACCGACTCCTTCCCACTCCCAACATAACACAAACAGACACGTATGTATGCATGAGCGCCTGCCGGTGGCGTGGCTGCTTGATGATGATGGAGCTTAGCAAAACATGCAATTTTAGTAGGGTTTTTAGATAACAATTTTTCCCTACCGATGAAATACAAGGCCTTTAAGTCTATAATAGCCAGGTAACATTTTAAAATACCCACATGAGGTAAAAATTGCAAGGCGCATATGACGCCGTTCTATTTATAAAGAACATTAACTTTAAATTCAGTAAATTTAAATGATTCATCTCTTCAAGAAACATAAGAATCTAGTAAATGAAAAAAAAAAAATTTCGAGCGAAATCTCAAAAAATGACCACTGAACTGTAGAGGATACCGCCAAGGATGTTTTTCGTTGAAATAACTTTTGAGGGTACGTAACACGTCGGTTACAGATGTATATATCTACATATAGCATTCTTGTTTATATTACCCACACACAGGCAGTGCCTTAGTGGGTTCGCATTATTTACTTTTGTCTATTATACATATTATATTATTAAAGCTTCTATGAGGAATTCAATTGTAACACTTTTTTCTTTCTTTAAATAATATGTTATATAATTAAACAATGTAAGATAAAATTATGATATGAACTAAATTTGTCAATTTGACTGGCCTAAAACAGGATCCGTTCCTAGTTGGCTAGTCAAAGTTTCCGCATATGTTTATTGTATAATTTTATGTGATATACATTATTTAGTTATTGCTAACTTACTTGTACTTATAAATTATATAAATATAATTACATGAAAAAATAAATTACTTGTACCTTACATCTTACTATATTTAGAAATTATTTAAAATTACTTTTGAATGTATGTAGACATAATGGAAAAAAATGAAGGTTTTTCTATCGTTGCGATTGAGTAGAACTTTAATAAGAAGATTAATTACAATAAAAATGTAAGCGTAAACTCCTAAAAAAACTAATTTTTTCCATTCAAATGTATGAACACAATTAAAAAACAACTTAAAAAAAAATATAATTTTATGGTTAAAATTATTTGTGACAGTTTCCTTTGATTACCTTTTTTCTGTCTTATAAAAGTAATCACAAAAATTATCAAAACCTCTTTTGCGTTAAAATCAAACGTTTCTAGATTACGTTTGCCGAGCGATTTTTGTGGGTATTACGTATATTGGTAATGATATAAGGCACACTAAGAATATGCACATTTTTGGCTTGTGTATTCCTCTTAGTTTTTTTTAAACCAATCTCAAGAATGACTCGATTCTACAATAAATACTTCGAACATGAAGACTTGGATTTATTTTCAAATTCAATCACTACCTTCGGAAGGAACTTATATCTGCATATACCTGACGATCTCCTCACTTGAAAATTCTCGGAAAGTATTTAGTTGTGTCTTATTGCGCCAAAAACCAAAATCCAAATGCGAACTGCAAACGAGTCAAGGCGAATCACTTTTACTTGCGATCTTACTGCTCTATGGGTCACATAATGTACCAGACCAGATAGGGAATCACTCGGCATAATCTAGGTTCTAGGTATACCTACCTGCCCGCGACCTCTTCACTCGCGGGCGTGTATGTGTGTCCAAAGTTAGCTCAATTTTTTCACTACTTACATGCTATTTGAGAGGCGGGTATGGGTACCACATCTACGGGAACCATTTATTGGATAACCAACACCTAAAACTAAAACCGCATTCGCTCAACGACAATAATTCTGGTTCATCGCTCCTAGTTTTAATAAATAATACATTAAGTCAAATAATTCTAAATCCCTTTTTAAAGCCCGTATAAAACATTGGATACATTATATAAAAAATAAAATAAATTTTTTCTAGCACATATTTTTTCCAATTTTTTTCGTGGCACGAATTTCAAAAGTGACTTTAAACATGTAACTAACTAACTACTCGTGTAGAAGAATACCTACCAATTTTTATTTCAATTTTTTTCAAAATATCTTTTTGTTCTTTATTTTTCAGCTTACTTTAATTTTTTATATTTATCCCTAAATATGTTTTTTTTCTTTCTTTCCTCTTCTTTTATTTTATTATCTGTTTCTATAAAATAATATTTCATGCATGACTACCACAACACGGGCATTAGCCTAGTATGGTAGCTAAAAATATTTCAAAAAACTGTAACTTTTAAACATTTATGAAATAATAAATAATTTTTTTTTTTTAAACTCTGCCATAGATCACCCCCAAGTTTGGTGACTTAACAGGGGTGCTCGTAGATATCGGGTGAGGTGTGTTCCGTTCTTGCCTGCTCATCGTGTTTTTCTATTGCTGCGTGGCGGGCTGAATCGGTCCGGTTTGGGAAGACTCTTTGACCCAGTGGCGTAGGGTGCCTTGGAGGGGCCCTGTATCAAAATTAGTTGGGGCCCTTATTATTGCTCGGTACAATACATGATCAGGTATTTTCATGTATTAAAGGTTGCCATTGTTCTTTCAAAAAACAAAATTCACCCTTCGATACTGGTAGATAAATAGGTAGTACTTACCATTGCAATCTAAATCACTCACAGAAACTGATTGCTGAAAAAATGAAGAAATTTTGGGATTTTTTTTATAACCTCCTCCCTTTTCTGTTTACTTTTTCTTTTCATAGCTCCACTGGAATAATCTCTTTCCTTTCACTCATTCTTTCCACAAATCAAACTAATTAACCAATAAATAATCAGAAGAACAAAATTGTATTGTATTACAATGTAATAAATAACGTTTGAACTGGAATGAAATAAAACGCGTAAAAATTGCCCTCCGTGGTTTGTCATTGTACATCGGTTATTGCAGGATTCCCCCGTTTAAATGAACGACTTAAACGGGGGAATCCCGCAATAACCGATGTAGGATGGTGCCGACTTTTTGGCGCACGCTTAACCCGGGAAAAAAGAGTTTTTTTTTTTACTTTTGTCATTTCTGAAGTGAAAACTCTATAAGCACGTATGACAGCTTTTTTTCCCGGGAAACATGAGATTAAGTGACATTGTGGATAACATTTTACTAATTTTTGCTTACACACGTTAGGGGCCCCTGTAGCCCGGGGGCCCCGTATCATTGATACGGCTGATACGGCGGTAGCTACGCCCCTGCTTTGACCTCTCCAGCCGGCGTCTCTCGAACAATCGCCTATCACCGCAACGGGAGGGATAGATTCTAAGAGTACAATTATACTTCCATAGATAGATTCAAACGTCCATCAGTCCTGGACACTCTGACCCAGTACCGGATTATCCCTAAGGCAGAGTAGGCAACTGCCTAGAGGCCCCGCATCGGCTGGGGGCCCCGCATCGGCTGGGGGCCCCGCGCCAAAAGAAAAAATAACTCAACGGTTTGACTCACAATTAGTGAGCAACTCCGGCACACTTTTGGAAAAAGTCAGCCTTCAAGATGTTTTAAATATTTTAATTTTTTATTACGAACATTTATAGGTTAATAACATTACATACATTAAAGAAAACAACGAATTATAATAATTAGATTATAACCCAATAACTGTTCACATCACGCACAAAAAATAAATAAAAAGTCAATAATTGAAACAAATATTTTTAAACATAGTTGTATTTTACTTTACTTTCCTTCGTATCAATGGGGATATGATTATAGGTGCCGTGTGTGGTTTATATTGGCATTTGTTTTGTTTTTTGCTTTTATTTCTAATGTTTAAAATATAAATGTTGTACAAGCTTTAGTGTGCACTACCTTTCTGCTTGCTAAAATTCTTTGTTTCTCTTCGTACCAAGGTTGTCTGGAAGAGATCATTTTAAGTGATAAGACCGCTCATTGTACCATTGTATTCGTTTCATTTTTTTTATTGAATGGGGGTGAAGGCATATCTTCGAAATGTAGTAAAAAAACAGATTAATTATAAATAAAATTACGTTGTGGTAGAAAAAAAAAAGTTTGGAAGTTAGAAAAGGGTAAAGTGCAGTGACGGACTAGGCCCGTCAGAGGCCCGGGGTGGAAAAGTTGGATGAACCGCTCCCCCCCCCCCCCCCTAGTTTAAGAAGTTGATGTAATTTTACAAGCTTTTTCTTCAGTTCACATGGGCCTCTGACTCTGAGGGGCCTCCAAACGCCTCCATGTTTCTTTGAACAAATTCTAAACAAGGCTTTAAGGCACCGTCATTTTTAAAAAATAATTTTCTGAAGATGCATTTGTTAATAATGCTCTCACCAAATGTTTTAAGGAAATTCGCAAAATTGACGGAGATACCTACAGCATTTTATATGAAACCATTTTAAACAGTTGTAACAGTTTTGTATGTTGAACTGCCCTGAAGAACCTACGGTTTTAGCGAAACCCGGTCGGCATATAGTATGTATAATAAAAGTGGTGTTTACTATGTTATTTTTACACATAAAATGCTGTATCTCAGTCAATTTTTCGAATATCTTTAAAACATTTGGTGAGAGCATTTTTAACAAATGAGGCTTTCAGAAAATGAAATAAAAAAATAAAATTACCAAAAAAAAATTTACAGTGTCCGCCTTAAGTGGGAATCACCAGACAAAACCGGAAATATGTCGTTTTTAAATCAAATTTTAGACGTATTGTCTCTTTTTCACCACAAAATTATAAATTGATTTCGAAAGTAAAGTAAATTTATCTAGTAAAGCTAAGTTTTAAATTTTGAGAAAATATGTTTATTGTTAGTGCATTAAGGTTTTACCGTGGGGCGTTGGCAGATTTGTTAAATTTTCAAACAAAATTTTGTATAATACAACACACATTTCAAATTATATAATCATGGAGTAAAATAAATCAATAAATTATCTGGGAAAGATATGTTTCAGAATTTTAATTTTAGTTTAAATAAAATCATAAAAAAAAGATCCGCGCATATATTTTTAAAAAATTACATTTTTATTTGGCTTAGAAATTATTGAAAAATTATAAATACGTATGATCAAAAAATAATTAGAAAAAGTACATAATTTGAATAGTTTTATCATCACGACTTTGAGCATTTTTGAATTTAGGTATTTATCAAAGCAAATATTGTGAATGAAATAATATCGATATTGAGCTATTATGTTAAAATGCTGGTATGGAGAATAATTAATCTTGCTCATCGGAACCGCCCTGTACAGTTGCAAGGGTACGATCGCAAGATCATCGTTCGACGAAATTTAAATTCTCGGCCGCTGATAAATGGCATTAAAGCCTTGTTAAGGATTTGATAAAGGGGACATGGAGGCGTTTGAAGGCCCCCGAGGACCAGAGGCCTGGGGCGGGCCGCCCCCCCCCCCCCCCCCCTCCCCGTTAGTCCACCATTGGTAAAGGGGCCCCGAGACGTGCATTGCCTAGGGGCCCCGACATGGTTAATCCGGCCCTGCTCTGACCCCTAGATTCCTACCCACCCCTCATACCTTTTTCTTCCTGAACTTCCTTTCCTTACCTCCCTTACAGCATACCCTAAGATGACATAGGCGGACTGTAGAGTTAATTTTAAAAAAGCCGTTTTTAGGATCTGTGTAGGTACCCCAGTGTACCCCAAGGCTGAACCTTTTATGCAGGCCCTACCGGGAGATGAGGGGTCAAAATCCGTGACCGCTGTTAAACTGGGGGAAACCCGCCCTCCAAAATTCTTTATAAATTAAACTGGAAAAATCGTATTTAGAGGAATTTTTTACACTAAAAAAAAAAGTTTGTATTAATTCGTTGAAAATTTTCTGCATATATATTTTAAAAGAAATTATGAGATAAAAATTTAAATCCTAAATATTTAAAATTAAATTATGAGATAAAAATGTATATATGTATATGTATATTTAAAAAGAATTCAGTGCCATTTTGTTTTATTGACATTTGAAAGTCCGTTTCAGCTTTTTAATAATGGTCATAAGCAGAAGAGGACAATTATGACGGTGACCGGACAACTCAGAACCACATCAGAAAAGTCATCAGATATATGAAAAAAAAGGTTAAATACATAGGTTAGGGTTAAGGAATATTAAAAAAAAAAATCATAGTATTCAATGACTTTTCAAAGAGGTGTTGAGTTGACTATATTCTCAGTTGGCATGGAACCGAAGATAGTAAAATACAATTGTATAAAAATATCATTGCATGGAACCAATTATGACAACCATCGCATTGTTAAGCTTGTTAGCTTATTTATTACAATTAATTTTTATAAGTTATTTTTAAAAAGAAGGAAAAACTTTTTTTTTCTTTGAGCTAGTTTTTATTACTTACAGGTTTCAAATTTCAAGGTTAGTTTTCAATGAATATATTTTCATCAATTAATTATCATCAATTCATGTTCATCAATTCATTTTCATCAATTAATTTTCATCAATTCATGTTCACCAATTCATTTTCATCAATTCATTTTCATTCAATCAAGTTACAAAGTTCTGTGAAGGTTCTATTATTGTAACACATACATCCATAGAATTTGACCTGCGAGAGAATAAGACAGACTAATTGGTCTCCTTTTTTGTATGGTGCTTCGTAGCCTATCGGTCTCCTCTTTGTGCGGTGCTTCTTAGCTCCTCCACTCGTGTCTACTTTAGTTTTCTGATGGTTTCGCTTCTACCGCATGTGAACTGCACACTCTGATTTTTATTTCATTACCTTCAAGTGATGAATGGTGTAGGAAATACTTTCATGATGCCAGAGCTCACTATTACATATAGAAACCATCGCAGGCATGCACACATCAAATCCCCAAAGTTTCATCGCAATCGGATGAATTTTTTAGCAACGCATAATTTCATGATGCCAGAGCTCATTTAATTATTATACATAGAATCATCGCGGGCACGCGCACATCAAATCTTCAAAGATTCATCGCAATCGGATGATTGGTTAGCAACGCATAATTTTATGATGCCAGAGCTCACATATATGGAAACCATCGCGGGCATGCGCACATCAAATCACCAAAGTTCCATCACAAACGGATGAATGGTTTAGCAATACATAAGGAACAAACATACATACATGCAAGAAGACATACAGTATATGTATAGTAAATGGTATAATTCTTTATTTGAAATTTTTTTAAACAAAATAAGGTATAAATACCTACCTACTTACAAATCTTACGATTTAACAGGAAGTTTTGGTTTCGATTTATTAAATAAAATAAAATTAGAAAAATACTTCTTTGGACACGGGGTCTACTGTTCTTCGAGCTACTACGTTGTTAGTTTTAAAATATTGTACATATAAGTGTCAGCGTTTGATTTATTGGTTCCACAAGGTGTATTAGTATTAGTATTTGATGTATCGTTTCCACAAGGTGTATTAGTATCGGTGTTTGATGTATCGGTTCCACAAGGTGTATTAGTATTAGTGTTTGATGTTCCACAGGGTGTAATAGTATTAGCGTTTGATTTATCGGTTCCACAACATATATAAGTATTGGCGTTTAATTTATCAGTTCCACAAGGTGTGTTAGAATTAATGTTTGATTTATCGGTTCTACAACGTGTAGTATTGTAGTATTAGCGTTTATTTTAACGGTTCCACAAGGTGTTTTAGTATTAGTGTTTTATTTATCGGTTCCACAACGTGTATTAGTATTAGCGTTTAATTTAATGGTTCCACAAGGTGTTTTAGTATTAGTGTTTTATTTATCGGTTCCACAACAAATATTAGTATTAGCGTTTAATTTATCATTTCCACAATGCGTGTTAGTATTAGTGTTTGATTTATCAGCATTTAATTTATCAATTGCACAAGGTTTATTAGTTCCACAAGGTTTATTAGCGTTTAATTTATTGATTCCACAAAGTTTACTGTTGTTTAATTTTTTGATTCCACTAGATTTATTAGTGTTAAATTTGTCAGTATCACAGGGTTTATCAGCATTAAAATTATCGGTTTCATTGTCACTTATTTTATTTATTCCATGACCACAAGGTATACTGGCATTTAGTTTATCAATTTCACAAGGATGAATTTAATTTATCGTTTCCACAAGATGTATTGGCATTTAATTTTGGTATCGGTTTAACCAACTTATTAGCATTGATAATTTATTAGTTTTGATATACATATTACGATTATTAGAATCATATTGTGTATTTACATTTAACAAGGTGTATTGTAGCAATTAATTTGTCGGTTTAACTTGTCTATCTAGGATTTAATTTATCGGTTCCACAAAATATCTTTGGAATCAAAACTAAGCTCTCTCCGTTCTCTTTTGATAGTTGAACCTCACCCCGATCACTGACATCGAGCCTAGTAAACGAGCTTCCCAAATCTTCCACATTATTGATGACAATTTGCATGTTCGCATTAGGGTATATCATCTCTGTATCTAGAATAAACAATCCTCCATGTTTAAGATCAGCACTGGGGGCCGAGCCGAGAATGAATAATGTTTTTTTTGTTTGGTCCATTTTCATCATCATCGGTAAATAATAAAGTCCACCAAGTATTATTTCATACACTTTTCCATTTGGATCTTGAGCCCATGGCCTGTTTCCTGATATGAAATATCTAACATTATCATTGTCGTAAATATAAGTCGTTGTATCGGGAAGATAAATATTAGACATTGTGTCATGCGCAAAAGTCTTGCAAGATTGAGGTCGCCCTGTTCTGTCTGTTGAATCCCTCACTTCGCAGTTGTATATTTTTTTGTTTAAAGTGTAAACGGAGTCATCGGTTGAGAGTGAGAGTGAGACAACACTCTCATCAGCATAAGAGTGTCGTCCAAACATGATGGTAGCATGACAGACGAGGATGAAGACGGTTTGCAACATGGCTATTCCTGAAAAAACATATTTGTAGGTCTTAGGTGTTTATTGCTTTATTAGGAGAGTGTATAAAATATGTAAGCTGTATTATTGGCTCCCCCACACGCACACTTTGGCACGTCCGAGTCCCGGGCCACTTCAGGCCGCCACGCAGAAAAGTACAGACCGATAGGTTTACAGCGCAGTTCATAGTGAGACTTTTCTGCGCGGCGGCCTGAAGTGGCGCGGGATTCGGTCAATCCGAAGTGTGCGTGTGGGGGCACTTATGTTATATTGTGTAAATGTAAAATAAATAAATATAAATTTAAAAAAAATTTATAATAATTCTTACTTTCAGAGTCTGACTTTTTTCAGAGTCTGTTTAAAACCCAACGTTCAAAAGCAGTGTAAAGACTGCAGTGGTTTATAATTGCAATTCACCCTTTTTTATGTATTCAACTGGGAGCGATTTTATTAGAAGAAAAAGCAACACTGTAGCAAATCTATTTATTTCGAGCGTATATTTATAAGTGTTTCATCTCGAATACTCCTCGTTCGCGCATCGCTTCGTCCCTTACTAATAAAGAGACGAGGGATGTTATTGGTTAGAGGTTGTATTTACCCTGCCGCTGAGGCTTAGAGATGGTCTGACCGATATAAGGTCAGGTGATTTCACTAGAATGTAAAGTTGCTTTCCGGGTCTATCCGCTCATCTTCAGAAAAAAATCTCTGGTAGGTCTGAAATACGTTGGCTAACCCAGAGAGAATAATACTAGTAATCCTTTTGTTAAAGGGTTTAACGGGCGGTTGTGGGAACAATTAGTTTACTTTGGGTTATTTATTGTTAAATTACCCATAAAGTTACTATGTATTATAGTTTTGTACTGATTTACTATTATTGAAGTGTGACGTACCGGCAAATTAATTGTACCTACTCCAAATAAAGACTAACGGCCATTGTTCCCAAATGTTCGATCGATCAATCTGAGTCTGCAATCAGCTAAGCGATTTGTAAGTATTTTAAAGGTAACACTCGATTCGCGTTGTTCCCAAATATTTTATCGTTGATTATTTTAAGTGACCCTGCCCACTTTCAAAGACATCAAAGTAAAAAATTTCAATGTCAAATTAATATTAAAGAGTTAATTACCTATTTTATTTATTATTAACACACATAATTATTTTTAAATACTGTCATTTTATATTTTTTTAAGCAAACATATAAAATATATTAAAAATAATTTGTCAGCTTGACTTTTGCCGCCGTCACATCGGTACCTCGTGGCGTTAGTGCTACTTTGTTGACACTTTTTATAACTTTGCTTAGTCGAGCTTAATCCACGTGCCCGGCATCCTTAGATTGAGTGATGTTTAAGCGATGCTTGTGTGTTGGAAAGAGCGTAGTTGCCTTCGTTTCGGCTTAGCAGTTAAGAGGTTTGGTATATTTATGGCAGTTGATTAGTAGGATTGGGAACAGCGGCCGTTATTGTATTTACCGTAAGGTAATTGTGGATTTTATTTAATTATCACCACAACAATTTTTTTTTTTTTTACAAAGTATAATAATTTTGATTACACAAATAATAATAAGTTTTCACAGATTTTTTTATGTTTCTCTTCTATAGAAGTGGAAGCTTGTGATTAGAAGAGGGACGAGTATCGTGATGAAAAATATATTTTGTATAAAGTTATATTAGTTATGAAGATAATTTCATCATTTTGTTATTTTTACATTGAATTGCTCTTTAAATTGCTTTTAGTGGGCATTTATCGTCTTCGAATGTTCTTATCTTTTCGGGTAGGCAATTGAAGTATTTTTTCCCTAGATATGTGTAATGATGTTGTGCAAATGAGGTGTTACAATTTTGTGTTGGAAATATATGTTTTTGACAAGTATGATTTTCAGTTAAAAAGCTTTGATTTTGTTTTTCTTTTATTATTTGAATTATTATATTTTTTCAGACTAGAATAATTAACTTTAATTTTAAGACTTTAAAACCTTAAAAAATAAGGTATGTTGGATAATCTCTTGGTTTTTTTTTCTTTTTTTATAATTAGACGTTACACAATTTCAACAGGGAGTAGATTTGTTTTGTATGCAGCTCCCCAGCTTACTACAGAGTATTGGAGATTTGATTGTACTATAGCATGGTTGACTGATGTTAGATTTTCTAATGAGAGAAAGTTTTGGATTTTTAAGAATATGTAAATTAATTTCCTTATTTCAAATTGAAGATAACACAAAATGAAATTACGTGGAGGAAATTGATGTAAAGGGAAGGAGCGACAATTTTTTTAATTGTATGTACATATATTATGTCCAGTGAGAAGATACCGAAGATCTGAAGCCTCTTCCCTTCCCTAACGCTCGCCGGGTTAAGAATAGACAAATAAGACACAAATAAAATACATTATTATTGACGGGCAAAAGTATTAATTAACATAATTACCTACCCAACATATCACAATCAACTCTGTCATACACTACTGAATTTAAATGATTTTCAGAAATCTGATCTACAAAATGATTTACAGAAATCTGAACGCACTAATGCCACTTGACCACCATCCAAAAGTGTTTAGTGGTGAAGTCGTTTTAATTTATGTATATATAATTTTTCCGACAGCGGCGGTCGACCAATACAAATACCATTTCAAATGATTACTAGCATTATGTTATATTGTATAATACATGATAAGCACCAAACGTTTTTAAAAGTTTGGAGATAGTAAAATATTTTTGCATAAAATGTATATTCGAGTAGAGGTTTAAAAAGTTCTTACGAAGAAATGGTAATTTATTTTAATTTTTTGCTTTAAAATAAACTTTAAAAGATATATGGCCACCGTTGTCGAGGGATGCCTTTCGAATAGCAATTCGGAGGTCGTGGGTTCATACCCCTGCGTACTAAATTTTTTTATTTGATTTATTTAATTAGTTATACCAAATTTCCCATTCAATAAAGGCTATTCCACAATTAATTCTTTCAAACTAATATACGACGGCCAGCGTAGTCCAGCGGTAAGGTTCTTGACTAGCACTCCGAAGGTCGCGGGAGCGAATCCCGGCGCGGCAAATAAATTTTATTTAATTAATTTGTGTTATTTCACAATTTAAAAAAAAAAAAATATATATATAGTATATTTGCGGCACGTTCCAGATTGGAAGATACTCTCAGTATCGCCCTGGTGTAAGACCACCATTCAGAATTGAAATGTTGCTTGAAATGGCTTTAGCCATGTTTGGTGACCAGATCTGAATAGCCAGGTACTTTCCCACCTTCCTCTTCCATATCTCCTTCCCCTCCCCACTACCTTCAGCCTCACAATATACCCCAATTATTACCCTCATTGGCTCCAGACGGGAGCAGTTGGGACTCTTGAGCGGTATTCATGTTAAAAAAAAAAAAATACAGGGTGTCCAGGGGTAAAGTGTACAAACTTCGGGAGGTGATTCTACATGATAGTACAAGTAAAAAAATAACTAACTTTTTTCGAAATTTCAACCTTTTAAGGTAGTTTCGGGTAAAAAGTTGAATTGTTGGTAAGGGAAAAATAATATTCTTTGTAAGTACATGCCTCCTTCCCCTCCCCACTACACTCAACCTCACAACATACTTACAACATTACAGAGTTGTCCGCCAGTTGCATAGACCACGTTTTTGCCAAATGCAAACTAAATATCAAATCTTTAATATATCAATGTACTGTTACAGATCACTACGCCACTATTACATCCATTTCACATAAAATACCAAAATCACCAGCATCTACTATACAACTAAACAAAATTTCATATGACACTCTCTTTAAACTGGTTTCCGAGGAAAACTGGTCAAATTTCTATCAACTTAGTGACCCGAACCTAGCATGTGAATCTCTCATCGACATCCTTCATAAACATCTAGTAAATGCCACATCAAACACAAACAACCACCAAAGTAGACATAAAATTAAAATTAAACTAAAACCTTGGATAACAAATGGCATTTTACACTGTATACGTAAGCGGGATAAACTCCATAAATATTGTAATAATAATCCCACCGACTACGAATCTCTCTTATTCTATAAACGATACAGAAATACTTGTAAAAAAATAGCCTGTACGGCCAGAGAAAAGTATTATAGGAAACAGATAGACGAAGCTGCTAATGATACTAAACAAATCTGGAATATTATCAAAGAAATATGCTACACAGAAAAAGTTACCACACCCATAAATAAAATCACAATCGCAGATAAAACATTAAGTGCAACTGAAAACTCAGGAACGATCACAAAGCATTTCAACCAATTTTTCTCCACAATCGGATCAGACCTAGCAAATAATATCCTTAATAGAAATAGAACATCTGAAGATAACCTTGCAAATAAAATCTCTCTCGATAATCTGAGTTATAACCTTTTTAATCTCACTCCAACATCAGAACAAGAAATCAATGAAATCATATCTTCACTCAAAAATACACACTCCACGGGAATTGACAATATATCCACTAAACTAATTAAACACCTCAAACCAATCATCACTAAACCCCTTCAACATATTACAAATCTAAGTTTTCGAACTGGCCTTTTCCCAAGCACCCTAAAACATTCAACCATTATTCCTGTCTTTAAATCAGGGGACAGATCATCTGTGAATAACTATAGACCAATATCCTTACTAAGTCCGATTTCAAAAATAATTGAAAAAACAGTTAAACGAAGACTCTACAAGTTTCTCGAAGATAATAAAATCCTGTCAAATAATCAATACGGCTTCCGCAAAGGTCGTAGTGCCTCAGATGCAATTGCAAATTTCACTAAACTAATTTCTGACAAACTCGATAAAAGTCGCAAACCCCTCGCTGTATTCTTGGATCTAGCTAAAGCCTTTGATACTGTATCTCACCGCATACTCCTGAAAAAACTCCTGCAGATAGGAATAAAAGGTACTCCCCTTAAATGGTTTGAGAGCTATCTAACAAACAGGTCCCAGTCAACTATTATCAACTCGGCTAAAGAGTATAGAAGTACAAGTTTACCAATCACATATGGCGTACCCCAAGGCAGTGTTCTAGGCCCACTTCTCTTTCTAATATACATTAACACGTTATGCAATCTGAATACTGGTGGCACTATTATATCTTTTGCTGATGACACGGTTATCGTATTTGATGACGAAGATTTGAATTCAACCTTTGAAAAAGCAAATTATGGCATGAACATAGTAAAAAACTGGTTGGATTCTAACCTTCTAACTCTAAATATAGATAAAACAAAATACCTACTTTTTTCCATACGTAAACCAAATATCCTCCACAACTGCCAAAAACTTACCATACATACATGTTCACAGAACCTTAACACGCCTACATCACCTCACAAAAACTGCTCATGCGATAACCTAAAAATATCAAATGAAATTAAGTACTTGGGAGTTATCATAGATGATCAATTACGATGGGAGGCACACATAAATTCTACAACAAAAAGGCTTCGCAAATTATGTTACATTTTCTACTCTCTTAGATCTATCCTTAGCTTACAAACACTAAGATGTATTTACTTTGCACTTTTTCAATCAATTGCTACATATGGTATTGTAGGATGGGGAGGCTGTGCAACATCAATTCTTCATCCCTTGGTCTTAATACAAAAACTATTGCTAAGGATAATATTCAAATGTAACCCATCACACCCATCAGAACCACTTTTTAAAAAATTCAACGTATTAGACATTCGACAATTATACATAAAGACGATTCTCATATACTTATGGAAAAAGGATTTGATGAAAAAAACCCAACAAAAAATTCACACCCGGTACTCATCCCAACTAAAATGCATAATTCCTCCAACAAAAACAGCCTTCGCACAGCACCAGTTCTCTTACATTGCACCCAAAATGTTCAATTTGCTAAGTATTGATACCAGGAAATCGAAAACTGACAATCAATATATCACAAGTGTTCAGAACTGGTTAATTATAAAGGGAAGGAACTATTTTAAAGAATGCCTGACACCACTAAATTGAGTCAACTTGAACTTGATCTTAATTAACCTAACTTGACTTAACTTAACCTGACTTAACTTAACTTAACACTTTCTGCTAAAACAGGGATACATTTCTAAAAAAAAAAAAAAACATGTCTAATTTTATTATAAAGGTCAACATCTGCCTAAACCGTTTCTGTTACTGTTATCTGTATAATATAGTATGTCATATTACTTAATTTATCTGGAGGAAAACATCATTTTATTTTTAAACCTAACATTTATCTGTACAAAAATTGGTGTAAAATAATGTACCTACCAATATAACCATGCACATTTAGATTTTCAACAAAATAAAATTCCTTTCTCATATGCATACCATATAGTACCTACTCTTATTTTATATATTTATAATTACATACCTTTGTTATATTTATTATTATTTATTTATTATTATTTATTTATTAATTTATTTATTTATTTATTATTATTACAACTCTTTTATATTACTCTATAGCAATTTAGATTCTTTTATATTTTTTTGTATTCTTGAATATCATATAATTTTATGTATATAATTTCTTAATTCTTTCACATTCTTCATATTTCATTTGTTAATGTACCTACTGTATATAAAATCGACCACCACAACACGGGCATGTGCCTAGCATGGTGGTCGAAAAATCCCCAATGTATGTAATGAAAAATCTAATGAATAAAGAAAACTTAAAAAAAAAAAATACTCCAATTGAAGATGCCATAGTCCCACTAGCTCCAGACAGCTGAGAGCAGTTGGAGCTCTAGTCTTTTGAGGTATTCACATTAAAAAATAAAATAATTATTATTCCTAAGAACTAGAGTCTCGGCATTAGTTGGACTGTATTAGTGAATATTTTTTTATAATAAAGGCCAAAAGGCTATCTAAAGAGTGTCTATCAGATATAAAAATAATATTTTACATCATAAAAAATGGTGAACGGACTGCTCAAGTAAGACTTCATCACTCCTTATTAAAAAGTCATTACAAGTGATGAAAATAAAGTAGGTTAGTTTAGGTTAGGTTGGGATTTTTGTTTTTTTTTCATCCCTTAATGACTTTTCAAAGGGGTGTTGAAATGACACTTTCTTGAGTTGCTATGGACCAAAAAAAATTTATATTAACCCACCAGACCTCGGGCATTTTCTGTCAGTGGATCAGAAAGTATCCACTTTGCAATAAAATTTTAAAAAAATGTAATATTTCTGAATGTATCTGAAAACGAAAAACTGTTTTTGAAAGGTGATGAAAAATTCTTTCAAATGTTATTATTAGAAATAAACATATAATTTCTGGAATATAATTTTTTTTTAATACAAATATAAAAATGTTTAAAATGTTTAATGGTTCACTATCCGTTTTTTCTATCTAAAACTACTGACATATTGCAAGTATATTTGTGGTACATTCCAGAGTGGAAGGTACTCTCAGTATCGCCATGGTGTAAGACCACCATTGCTTGATGTGGCTTTAGTTTGGTGACCAGATCTGAATAGCCAGGAACTTCCCCGCCTTCCTCTGCCCCATCTCATTCCCTCTCCACTACTTTCAGCCTCGCAACATACCCCAATTGGGGATGCCATAGTCTCACTGGATCCAGACAGGAACAGCTGGGACTCTTGTTTTATATTCACATTAAAAAAGTAATGAAAAAAAAAGTTAATAAAATAAAAATAAAAAACCAAGTTTTTTTATTGTATTTATTTATTTATAAAAAGTAAAAAGATGCAAAAATATGGCTAGTTTATAAAATACCAGATTTGCTAATCTTTCTTCTGATACATTGTTATTACCAAAAAGTATCATGTCGACGGCCTCCAAGAACAATGTTGGATCTGCTAAAAATTGAAAATCGCGCTGTTGACGGATTTTAATTTCTTTTTGTTGATTTTAGGAATTTTAGATGAAATGAACAGTAAAACTCCAAAACAGTAAAAATGTAGAAACGAAACTTTAAACAGCTCTACTGCATATTAACTGAAAAAATGCAAATCCGACATTTTTCTTCCGGACCGTTGATGTGTAATATAAAAACAAAATGCCAAGTCAAAAAATTACATTAAAATATTATGGTGATGTAAAATGATGAAAAAAAATCTCATAAACACAAACAAAATGAAAAATGATTCAAATTAGAAAATAGCATGCAGTCAATTATTTTAAAATATTACTTACAGTGGACAAATAGTTATGAATAAGGTTTTTAAAAAATATGCATTTAATAGTTGTAAAATAACATTTAAAATATTCATTAATGTTAAACATTTAATTAAAAATGGTTTACCCATTTTAAATTTAAAAAACTGCTAGTAAAAAATTTAAAGTTTAAAAATGAATAGTCAATAATTTTATTTTATTATTAGTATTGGAAATCTTTAGTTTTAACAATAATGTTTGTAAATTTAATAAATCAGGTAAAATATATTTTTTGAGACAAAGGACACACATATATTGAAATTTTTGTTGTTAAACATATCAAATTCATATAATAAAATGATACTACAAAGAAAAATTACTAGGGACGTAAATAATTTTTTTTAAATGGTAACACATAAAAAAGGTAATTTGGAAGAAATCAGTGATAAAACTCCTAAAAAATAATTGTTGAAAAAAATGCATATCAAAATATTGTAAAGAAATGGCGCAATTACAATATTTATTTGATTTCCTTCAATTTCAGTATTAATTGTCTGGCTAGGACCAGGTGTCCGCCGGAGAAAGCTACCTGCACGGGAGTCTGCTCCCTCGTGTTCCTCGCATTGATAACAGAGGCTAACTCTTCAGGATCTAAATTCTCCAACCCCTCCATGGTTTCTGCGCTTCCGGCCTTTATATCTTCAAACAGCTGCAGGATAACCCCAAACAACCTAATCACGCCGTTATCCGTCGCTAATTTGAGAGGAGTTTCATTTCTAAGGTTTTTAACATTGTAAACCGCACCGTACTTCAGGAGGCATTTGACAACAGGAAGAGACCCAGTTTTAGCAGCGGTATGCAACGCAGTCATTTGCTTCGAGGTAGTCTTAGCCTCCAGGAAAGAAGACAAGTGCGTATTCCAATGTTCTTTGACGCGCTTTAAAAGTGTTTCAGAGAGCTCTTCATCGCCTTTGGAAGCGGCAGTATGCAAAGGAGTGTTGCCCATATGTGTGCGTGCCGTAGGATCGGCTCCCTGTTCCAGAAGAAAGGCAACGAGATCATAGTGACTTTTATTGACGGCATAATGCAAGGCTGTCCTTCCTTCGGAATCCCTGAAGTTAACGCCGGCCCCGCATTCTAATAAATCCCTAACCACTGAAATGTTTCCTGCGCTCGCTGCAGTGTGAATATTAGCTTCGATCGGATCATTATCGTTCAGATTAATATCTCCATCTGCTCTCAATCTTACAGTAATGAGTTCCATGTTCTTTTTAGTAGTTAGTACTTCTGAACTCTTCGCTCCCAGAATGGCCTCCCTCTTTTCGTAGCTGTCCTTGAAGTGTTTGAGGGCTGCGATCCAGTTACCTTTGTCGAAGAAGACCTGCCCGAGGGTGTTCTGCGTGTTGAGAGTGTCCAAGTTGTTGTCCCCCAGAGCTAGTAGCTGCCTGTTGAGGAGGTCCCGTAGAGCGAGCGTGGCTTCCTCCAGACGGCCTTGCTTTACCAGTAGGATGCCCATCTTGTATAAGGTTTTGAGCGTTTCACTGTGGTTGGCGCCGAGCTGGGCTCTACGCTCTCTATAAACTAATGCCAGTATTCGCTGAGACTCTGCGTACATCCCCTGGTACATATAAATAATTGCGATGTTGCAACGGACACTCAGAGTGACATTGTGATTGATCCCAAACAACGCAGTTCTCTTTACTAAGACTTCGTTGAAAGCTTCCAAGGCTTCTTTATAGAGTTGGAGCTTTTCAAGGACAAGGCCAGAATGCATGAGAGTGGTGATAGTGGATGTGTGGTTAGAGCCCAGTACCGAGCATTGTTTCGTGTAGTTCTCTTGGAATATGGGGAGGGCGTCCTCGTGGTTCCCCAGTCTGTGAAGAGTAAGGGCCGCCATGCCCCACGTATCCAGGATCTCCTGGTCGTCATCTGATATGGATCTTATCTGCTTCTCCAGAACTGCCTTGTACATGGTGAGGGCCGCATTGAAGTCGCCGGATTTGTACAACACCGACGCCACCTTCTTCTCCAAGACCCAAGTAGCTGGACACTCAGCACCTAATGCTTCTCGAGAATGTTGCAATATATCACATGTCATTTCGTAGGCTTCTAGGTATTTTTCGGCCTCTAACAAACTGTCAACCAATAGCATATCTGCTGTCAAGTCACCTTGAAGAGCCTCTCTCAACCTCGTCTCTAAGGTATACTCATTCAGAACAGCAAAAGCCAGAATAGTTTTGCCTCCGCTGTTGCGTACATTCATAATCAGTTTTCGGAAAACTTTTTCGCTGGTGTTATACTTCTTTGTTGTATCTATAAGATCTTCGATAGCTTTCTCATTGTCCTGCTTAATGTATATGAAAATTTTGTCCACTGTTTCGAGCAACTCAATGATGTCTAGATCCTCCGCGTAATCTACAGGGGTTTTATTTAGTAGATTTTTAGGGTTGTATTGTGCCCCATGTAACAACAAGCACTGAACCATATCAAAGTTAGCCGCCATGCAGGCGTAATGGAGAGGCGTGTTGTTGTCAGGTCCCTTAGGAGAGAGCATTGCTTTGTGCTTTACAAGGATCCTGAGTGTTAGCAAATCGGAGGCCCGACATGCCAAGTGCAGCGCAGATAGTAGAGTCACGCTGCACGCGTCCACAGAGGCCCCCGCCAGTAGGCTGCACTCCACCTCCTCCGCTTCCCCTCTCTCCACTGCCGCATACATTTTCTCTGTTAAGGAAAGTACGGTCTCTACTTGTCCTGTCAGTTCTGATGGTCTCTTGTTTTCTATGTCTGTGCTATCGAAGTGCGCTCCGAGGGACAACATGACTTTGATAAAGGTAGTGTGTCTCAGGGTAGCGGCCATATGGAGGGGAGTTAGTCCGTTTCTATCTTTAGCATTGATGTCCGCTCCGTGTTTTATGAGATAAGTGGCTATGGATACTCGATCGTATATTGCTGCGTAATGTAGGCAAGTCTGTTCCGCTGTTCCTCGGTCCTCAACCGAAGCTCCGTTATTCAAGTAGTATTCCAGAATAACCGGGTATCCTTCGCTGGCAGCCAAATGTATGGGCTGAGAGCCCAAACTATTAGTACAATGTATACTGTAGCCAGCTCCAACCAGGTACTTGCACAGTTGTAAATGTCCGTGCTTAGTGGCGATGTGAAGCGCCGTCCCATTAGAACTCTCCTCACAATTAATCCGTTCGGGGTCATTCTCGATAATGGCTTTAACTACTTCCAAGTGGCCGTGGCTGCACGCCAATCCGAGCGGGGTGCTCTGGGTGGTCTTTCGGTTGCGCGCCCCGCGGGCCACTAGTACGCGTGCCATGATGGGTGTCCCTTTCCTGGCAACCATCTGCAGAGGAGTCAGATCCTCACAGCCCACAGTGTCCACCTCCGCCCCTTTATCTAACAAATAGGCGACCACCTCCGTGTGGCCCCCTAAAACAGCCAAGTGCAGAGGCTGCAATCTGCCTGGGGTGAAAGCGTTAATGTCAGCGCCCCTATCTAAAAGTTTCCGCACGAATCTAAGATTGCCACTCTTGGCTGCCAGATGTAGAGGGGTGGCTCCTTCTTCAACAGAGTTGTTGACTCTGACCTTGTTCTTCAACATCCTCCGACTATTGCCCTCCTCTGAGCCAAACAACCAAGTCTGGTCTAATAAAGCATCTACAACGCCCACGCTGTTGTTGAGAACTGCGATACTCAAAGCTGTGTTTTCATCCTTGGTTTTAGCATGTACGTCGGCTCCTTCTTTCATGAGGGCCTTGAAGGTTTCTTCGTTACCAGAGGTAGCCGCCATGTGCAAGGCGGTCATGCCGTCCTTGGTTGTAGTAGTCAGATCTGCCCCGGCGCGCACTAGATCGTGGACTATCTTGGCGCTCGCTTCCGAGGCGGCTAAGTGAAGAGGTGTAAGGCCATCGCCGTCTTTAGAATTTACATCGGTATTAGCCTGTAGTAGCATCTCCACAATTTCGTGATTAGCGACAACTAAAGCTAGATGTATCGGCAACTGGTCAACTTTAGCTTTCAAATGAACACTGGCTCCATGTTTCAGCAAAACCCTGACAACTTCCGGAGCGGGATAATAGATACTGAGATGCAGTGCAGTGCGATGCTGTACGTCTTGAGCCCCGATGTTGGCCCCCTTTTTTATCAGAAATTCCACAGCCCTCTTTTTGCCACACATCGCTGCTGACAGGAGAGGCGTTCGTTTCTTACAATCTGTTGCCTCGAGATCACTCCCTTTCTCCAGTAAATAACGGATGATTTCTATGTGATCTCCGCAAGCCGCAAAATGGAGAGCGGTATTGCCTGAGCCGTCTGCGCGGAGAATATTCGCCTTAGATTCAAACAAGAGGGAAACAATATCAAAGTACCCATTATAGGCTGCCAGGTGTATAGGACCTAATCCATCCAGAGTCTCGAGCCCCACGGCAGCTCCATGTTGTATCAACAAGGCGGCCACTCGAGTGAACCCCCTCTGCGCGGCACAATGCAGGGCAGTCATCCGCGTATTGCGTTGAGTTTTATCAACTCGCGCCTTGTGTTCAAGCAAAACAGCGACTACATCTTCCCGTCCTACTCTGGCTGCTACATGCAGAGGAGAAAAGTCATCCAAGCCGGCCGCATTAACATCGGCACCAGAAGAAAGGAGAGCTTTTACCACATCACAGTGTCCATTCTCTGCAGCCATAAGAAGTGCCGTTTCTCCTATGTCATTTGTGCGATTAACATCTGCCTTCTTGCTAAGTAGATATCTGGTCAACTTAACATAACCACACTGCGCAGCCGTCATGAGTGCAGTCTTCCCTTCAACAGTCTTATCACTGTCCACATGCTCCTGAGGGTCAAGCAAGGTTTCAACTACAGCGCGGTTGTTGCACTTTATGGCGTAATGAAGAGGAGTTAGAGTTGTTTTATCTCTGGCTCTTCTGTCAGCATGGTGTGTCAGCAGTAGTCTGACTGTCTCCAGATGACCGCTTTGTGCTGCCAAGTGCAGTAATGTTCGCTTGTCATTATCTACCATGTGGACAGGGGGCTTTTCTAGCAAGAAATGTTCTAAAACAGAAAACTGGCCCTTCGAGGCAGCTACATGTAGAGGGGTCTGACCAATGACGTCAGGTGTGAGAGGATGAACCTGGTGACTGAGTAGATATTGCACCACTGCGAGGCTTCCTCCCTTAGCGGCGTAGTGCAGAACTGTGCTAGAGTTGATATCCACCCCTTCCATATCTGCTCCTGCATTAATAATTCGCTTCAATTCTTCCAGATTTCCTTTCTCTGCAGCGGCAAACATGTTTTTCTGACTGATGACCGTGATATTGTTCTGCTTGCTCAGTTTCTGAATGCTGTAGTTGTGCTGTGGAAGATTGAGAGGTTGGAGGTCTAAAGTAGAAGTAGAGCAGATGCAGTAAGTGATGGCTGTGAGAGCTGAGGGCACCGAGGGTGTCACCAGTTCCAGCAGAGACTTCCCCTGATCTAGATATTTTTTTAGAATATCTCCCCTCAGCATCGGACAGGGCAGATCTAGCAGGTAAGCCGCATCGGCTAGTGGAAGTGTCGATATGATTTCTTCAAGCAAATACTCAACGGCTGGAACTTCTTTAGAAGTACAGCTATCTTTGTTATTGTCTACGATTTTTTTGAGTCGCGCCACTTTGGCCTCAATACTGTTTTCTTCGCATTCCAGGTGAAGGCTTTTCACTTTTAAAATTGTAGCCTCCGAGTCCGGGTGGAACGGTTCCCGATTAAATAGGCTCATATACATTTGGAATAAGTTCTCATTTCCCGATTCGAAAGCTGAGACAAAGCAAAGCTGAAAGAATACGTCTCTTATTAGCATCAAACTTTTCAGAAGTTCAGGCTCTGGCTCTAAAAAGTTGTTCTTAGTTCCAACCGCTTGCATGGAGGCTTCCATCACCCGTTTAGTGAGAGTGACGACAACCTGATAGACGGGCGGCGGTCCCCGGCTGATGTTCTCCAGGACGTTGGCAGCCTGGACGCTGATGATTCCGGCGTGGACGGACCGCCTATCCGGGGCGCGGTAATTGAGAACCATTGCAACAGCTCTACGGTAATTGGTAGGCAAGTCATCCACATCGTAATACGGAATGTTTATGTTCAGGTCGCAATTTTTGAACGCCTCCTCAGTGTCGAAGCCCCCTTCAATGACCCTGTTTTTGAAATCCTTGTAAATCAAGTGCACCCCCTTGTGCTGGCGAGCTTCTCGCAGGAGTTCATTGTGATCAACTCCGTTGAAGATCCTCTGTACGTCTTGCCAGCAGCATTCTCCGGCGGACATTTTAGTGAGGAAGGCTTTGATAACGTGCATCTTTTTACAGAGGATGATGTGGTTGAGGGCACAGGTGAACTGCTGGAAGAAGTAACGGAGGGAGACAGAGACCCTATAGGGGCCCCAGAAGGGGGCAGCCATGGAGACCAGGCGCCGGATCTTCGGAGACAGCTTGTTGCTTCTCAGAGTCCTGGAAACCAGATTCCGGGTTAATTAGTGCAAATGGCGTGCAAAATCAATACATATTTGGAAGAAAATAAATTTTCTGCCCAATATTTTAAGGATATTAAGTATAAAAATATAAATTTTAAAGTTACGGCATAAGAATACTATGTAAATATTATTGTGGAAAAGTGAAACATAAATGTTTCATGATATATTACATCTGCCCTGATGTTGGACACTGTAACGCTGTCCAAAACGTTGGCTAAGGAGGGAGGTAGCACAACACGGCTTAATACCCCAAAAATAAATCACGAAGATGAAAATAAAAATGTTAATTTAAAAATCACCTGGCAATTTGCTGAACAGCTCTCAAAATGGCTCCTTTGCCTTCCTCTTCCTCGAAATCGGCCGAACAAACCAACTCCGAATACGTCTTCAGTCTCTCCAAATACACGGCGTCGCTGATTCTCCAGTAATCTACTTCCAGCTGCTTCATGGCTGCTGGCTCTCCCAAACCCTCGCTCCTGCCTCCGGCCGGAATGGCGGAAAACACCGCCAAATACTGCAGGATCTTCTCTTTATCCAAAATGTACCGGAAATACAAGTTGATATCGCACGTCTTCGTATAGCTTAGCACTACAGTGGTCAGCATCAGTTCTAGATGAAGCCATGAAGTTCCCCATTTCAAGTCATTCCTCAAGATAAAGATGTGCTGGGCTAAGACCCTGCACAGGTATATGAAGCGCCAATCCACCTCTTCTGCACCTCTGTACTCCTGGATCAGGGTGTCCATCATTTCCATCATCACCTCGATTCGTTCTAAGTGATTATCCGCAGTTTCCACGCCCCAAAACAAGCATGCTCCCAGGGTGTTTGTTGCCACAACCTCCATCTCTTCGGAGAGTATTACATTCTTTACTTTTAACTGCTCCAAAGCTTCTGCCAAGTAATGCAAGTCATCAGAAGTCGTTTTATTCAGCAATTCTTCTAGTAGTTGCGGATTATTGGAGCGAACGGTATAATAAAATGCTTCGCTTTTTCCTTGTTCTGAAATCTCGCAGCAATTAAACAACAACTTCAGAATTCCAGTTTGATTGTGCGTTCCCGCCAAAACAATCAGTCTCGTATTATTTACAAAATCACATGGCTTCGATCTGTCCCATTTTGCCGCATGATCGCGTAAAGCGATAAGTTTTTCCACACCATCCAAATCTCCGGTGCACACAGCACCTTCAATCGCTGCTGTAATTTCAGAAAAAACATTCTCAACTTCGTTTATTTCTAATTGGGAAATTGCTTGGATAAGTTCTTCTTCTGATTTGTCGACAAGCTCGGTTACATTTTTAAATGAGCCCATTTTCACTGTCAATTTATAAAATCCTTCGTAACCGACCCCCAATTAACAAATCCCGTAACAAGGACTTTCTTTTTAACTGTCTTTAGTTCAAATTGCACAAAATAAAACTTTAAAAACATATTTTTATAAAACACACAAAATTAAAATCACACTTATAAATTCACCATTTTGTTACCACAAATGAATATTGCGGATATAAATATACCCTACGAGTCACTATTATTGTTACGAATTACCTACAAATAAAAAATAAAACAAGATCCAAATCGTTGCTTTTGCTCTTGATTTTATAATTCTAAGAATCGTATTCGATCTGCAAAACAAACAAAAAAATGTGTAAAATAATTTTTATTTTACAGAATAGTTATACAATATCGAGGTTTAATGACAATCAATATGGATTTATAGCAACAGTTATAAATATAATGTGTTCAGTGCCTACCCATGTACAACAACGGTTTTAACCCTTTTTCAGTACAGTTCATCATTCTAAGAGGGATTGATTGCTGCGCTGCCTTTTTCATACAATCTTAAATTTAGATTTGAAGTCAAAATACTTAGTCAAGCTGATTTTTTTTTGTTTTAATCAAAAGATGTAGCAATATGTACATAGCAGTACGGATATGTGCTGCTTTATTTTTATTTGTGTTTTAAATTATAAAATGCGGGCGACCAAAGGATTTAATTTTTCCTGATTTTAGAGGCAATTTTTACAATTTTTTGCGAGTTAATGGTATTTATTAATAAAATAATCTTGCTCAAAAAATCACAAATAATTCAAAATAAAACATTGTACAAAAAAAAACGTTTTTTGCGCTGAAATTTTTAATTTATATGAGTAAATTCGTGTTCCAAAGTAAATCAGTCATTTTTAATTTAAAATTTTAGACTATAAAAATGATTTTCTTAACAAATGTTTTTTATTTTATATTTAATTGATAGGGGTGTCCGAATCTTCACAGCGGATGAGTCTGGCTACAAACTGCATGGCAGGCCGTATCGGGAGAGACTGGTTGAGGGAGACCTTTTGACCTCTCCAGTAAGGCTCTAGCAGAACATCACCTTGCGCCTTGGGAAGGATGGATTCATATGTCCGTCAATCCTGGAGACGCTGACCCCCAGATTCCTACTCATCCCTTTTACCTTTCTAGAATTTCTTTTCCTAAAAAAACTCCACACAGCATCCCCGAAGATGACACGGGCCCTGATGGAAATTATTTTCTTTTGTAGGTTCTTTCTTTTTTTTTTTTTTAAAAAGAAAGAAAAACATTCTCGGGTTACGAATAACCCAACAATGTTTGAAAATCTCCTACTACCACCACAGAAAGCCGAAAATGTTGCTTGTGTTGTGATGGAGGACTTAGCCAGCCGAGGAATCGAACATGCGACGCCCGGGTATGCTATGCCCACTCAACCACTGACCAGCCGACCTTCTTGTGTGGAGCCAATGTAAAAAAAAGAATTATGGGTTTAATTCTTCTGCTAGACAATCCACCATCATTGCACAAGCTTCCTTTGTGCTTAGTATGATGGAAATAGGACTTTTTAAATATTGTTGGGTTATTCATTCTCATACCCATCTCCTTCCTCTTCCCATTCCCTCAGCCTCACAGCAAAGGCTACTTTGTGGATACCATTGTCAGGACCAAATAAAATAAATTATTATAATATTCAAAGTATTTCTTTGACTCAAGTTTATTATACAAAATAAGTATTTCAAAACAAATTCAATGTTGCAGTAAAATAAACATAACAATTTAAAAATATTTACGTAAAACTTAATCATAAAACAGATCAAACAAACACTATTTAAATATGGTCACCCTTCTTAATTTTACAACATTTAAAAATAATTTTAATGTACACATATTATAACCCTTGTATATTAACCCTGCCCCTATCTATATTTTAAAATATATTTTTATTAACTCTTGGTGTGCTGTAATATTTTCCGCCGTGCGCAAACTGATTCTATTTTCGTCATAGCTAACAATTTTTTTTTGCAAAATACTCTTTTTGTAAATTGTACTGTCTTACCAGATAATGTGTTTGTCTTAATATATAAAAATGAATGTTTCTTTGTTTGTCCCGTATGCATTCCTAAATCTTTTATCCGATTGCAATGAAACTTTGGGGATTTGATGTGCGCATGCTCGCGATTAAAAATGTGCAAATATTTTAGTTTTAAAATTTATTTTTTTTAAATATTTATATTTGTAAAACTCGACAAATATTTTTCAATGATGTTAAATGTTGTTTTGTGGAATTTCATTTAGAGCATTTATGGTTTGGTTTTAACCAATTATAAAGCATAGTGTTATCTCTTTCTAACACTGTCCCTTGGGCATATATTGTCAGGAGGTCAAAATATTTCCGCTTTGCAATAAAATCCGAATAAATGTAATATTTCTTGTATATATACTTATCCGAAAACCAAAAAAAGGTTTTTGAAAGGTGATGAAATACGCTTTCGAATTTGATAATTCAAAATAAACATATGAATTTTGGAACATTAACTAAAATTACCGATAGGGAAAAAAAAAATACACATATTTTTTTAGACAAATATTATCGTTATCGTCAACTGTTTTTTTTAGTTTCATGTGAAAACTATTAATACAAAATTCGAAAAGTTTCATTTATTTTCTTTAAATTGCAATCGGAAACTTTGATATCATAAAGGTGTACATTTTAATTATATTGTCGTTAACTTTTAGATTTGAATATGAAGTGTGGTGTTTTTTCTTTCTAATAACGTTTAGATCATATTTCTCACAATGATAGTAAGGGAGACACAACGATTTCTATGAGACCTATATGAGTTGTTCCCAAAAGCGAACAAATCAGCCTGAATTACACAAAATGAGTTTTATGAGTCCGTATTAGGCTAGGGGAAATATCTCCAAAAGGACTCTATGGGTGTTTGACATCTGGGAGAAATATCTCCCAAAACTGCTCCAGGGGTTAATATTCTTTTCAAAATGAATATGCAAAACCATTTTCAAAATGGTTTAATATAAAAACAAAAATATAATAATAAATATAATAGTTATATAATTTTATGTACAGAAAAAATCCTGTGTAAATAGAATATTTTCATAATCAAACCCGCAACCTCCGAATAGAATGTCAGTGCTCTTTTCCACTGCTCTGATAGTGAGAAAACACAGCTTTTTTAAATTTTTAGTTAAAACAGTAAAATGGTGGCAATTTTGGCATAAGAACTTCCGGGGAATGACAATGATAAATTTGCAGTCAATGGCAATATCACTATAGATATTGTGGATATCCATAAATAATAGAAACAACAAACAAGGAGATATGGCATGGAAGCACGTCAAATGTCACAGAGCAACGTCCAAGCTGCACGGACTATCAAAGCGGCCATATAATGAAATATATGCGTTCGATGTGTAGGTAGAAACCAAGGTGGAGCGCATAGATGCGATTTGCAGTAGTATGAGTGAACAATGGTGGCAACACTGTATTTCGTGCGTGATTAATAGCCCACCAGCCTTGTTTCTACTATCTATAGGGATATCAGTGCAAAATCCCCAGATGTAGGCTTTTTGGGAAAAAAATCATTATTATATGCATATAACTTAATTTAAAGTTCGAAAAATAATTATTGTAACAAAAACATTACAATCACCATCAGTATATATATAAAAAATTAATTAAAATATAGTATACAAGGGGGGACCCAAAAGTAACGAGACTCGGGCGGTAGAGGGGAGAAGTGAAAGGGGAACGGGTTTTGTGTGGTCGACTGTTGTACGGAAACTCTTTCTCGGTCAGTGTGCGAAGCCGCATCGTTGTGGGTCCACGCGTTTGTCCAAAGTTTAATTTTAAGTAAATCAATATTTCTTCTTTCGGCGTAAACGTGAAAATCTCTCCTCTTTGAGGAAGGATCAAAGAGAGCGTTGCCTTCAAGCCTGCCACAAATTGAAAAATCAACTGTAAGAGGACCGAGTTTTTTTTTCCAAGTTTATTACAGATGATGAGTTATGGAGTTATGGGTAAGATCCCGAAATCAAGCAACAGTCAAGCCAATGGAAGAGTGCTCTCTCTCGGCGCATCAGGTGAAATCGAACATCGAGATGATGCTCATTTGTTTTGGATGTCAGAGGTGTTGTGCACACAGAGTTTGTTCCTCCAGGCCAAACAGTTAACCGTGGAGGTACTAAAGAGGTTGTGAGAGAGCATCAGGAAAAAGGATGAATCCTTGGCGCACAGGGGACTGGTTCTTCCACCATGACAACGCACCTGCTCACGTTGTCTGTGAAATTGTCCAGGTTGTCTGTGAAGCAAGAATGGAATGACCCTGATTGTTCACCCGCCCTATTCACCAGACCGGTCTCCCTGTGACTTCTTTCTATTCCCAAGGATGAAAAGGTACTTGAAAGGGAAACGTTTTCATACTGTATAAGAAGTGAAACAAAAATCGCTGGAGGCCATAAAAGACATTCTAATCAGTGAGTTTCAAAATTGTTTTGAACAGTGGAAAAAAGGTTGGAATACACCCTAATGGTGGTAACTTTGAAGGCGACCAAATTTTTGTGTAAAAATATTGAAAACTAAAAAAGTTATAAAGAAAGACTCGTTATTTTGGGTTTAGAAAAGGAATCTTCCGACCGACTGCAAACATGTCATTGCCAAACCGTAAGTGTGAATTTGTACTTTAAAAATACATTTATTATATCTCTTAATTTAACCTTTACAATGCTGGCCTTTCAAAGCAATCTTTTATATTACACAGCACTTTTTGATACAATGTATATCGTGTTTTAGTAAAACTTCATGGATCACATGTGCAACAGTCGCTTTCATCAGGTTAACTTAACAATTCATATTAAAATCTAACATCTTCAACACTTCACAACAAACTAACTCGAACTTGCGAATGTACAGTCTGGTGCTTCTTTAGCAAACTCAAAACCATGAAGCTATAACCGCAGTCATCACACACAAACGGTTTCTCTCCCGTGTGGATGCGCACGTGCGTCGACAGGTGTTCCTCATCGCGACACGCATACCCGCAAGCCTCGCAAGTGGGAGGGTCCGGCCCCACGTGATCCATCTTATGCCGGTTCAGTTCGTCTATCCGCTCGCATTTATACGCACAGCTATTACACGTGTAAAGTTCTACATTTCGATGAGTCAACTTATGTTTTTTAAGATGGCTCATCTGTCTAGACCGGTAAGGGCAACGATCGCATCCAAAAGGCTTCGCTCCTTCGTGTGTTAATTTGTGCAGTTTTAAATTGCCAGGACGTGCGCACGCATAGCCACATAAGTCGCATTTGTACGGGCGTTCGCCACTGTGTACTAAAAGGTGTTCTTTTAAGCTTCCTTGTTGAATACACGTGAACGGACAAATATTGCACGAATACGGACGCACTCCCGTGTGAGTCAGCATGTGTTTGCGGAGATTGCTGGGACGTGTGCAAGTGTACACGCACTGCTCGCATCGGTAAGCCATCACCCCCGCATGCGTAAGTTTATGCTCGCGGAGCACGGAACTCCTCGTGCATGTGTAGGGACAAACGTCACAGGATAAAGTGCGAGGTTTGACGGCAGGGTGGAGCATGCGCTGGTGCTGTTTGAGGTTCCTAGCTACCGGGGAGGTGTAAGCGCATTTGTCGCACCTCAAGATGGGCATGTCTCCCGATTGGGAGAAGGCCAGCAAGTTTTTTTGCTGCGCGTAAGTACCGCTGTCCAGGAGCATGTTGTTTTGCTGAGCGTAAGTGCTGCTGTCCAGCTGCAAGTCACTTTGCTGGATGTAGGTGTCACCGTCGAGCTGCAACATAAATGGGGTAAGATTAAAAAAGATTTAACAATTTCAGTATATACAATTCCTGTTACAAGTTTATCCTTGAAATTATGGTATAACAAGGGAATGAAGGACCTAGTGCCACAGCTCATTAATTAAGTGCATCGATATTAACGGGGGCTATGTTGAAAAATAGTGAGAGATATGTAAGTATCTAAAATGTCAAATGCTTTGTAAAAAAAAAAAAGATTTTAAAAATAATAAAGGTCTTTAATTCTTGGACAACCCTCGTATATCATTCTTATTCTTACTAGAACCATGACTCTCGATTAAAGCCCGGGCAACGCCAGGGACTTCATCGTATATAAAATTTAAAAATTCACCTCTATTTTTATATGTTTAGGAATGAAAGGTGTCCACTCCGCCATGTCCTTGCCGTCCACTCCGGTCTGTGGGACCCTCTCCGTGGCCATCTGAGCACCGGCACTTCTGCAAAGAAATCACAAGCCACATTTTTAATGCGCTCAAAACATAGATAGAAACTCGCTACAACTGACAGGATACTATTGACAGGACACTGCCAGCATGTACTTAATTGAAATTTTGAATGTAGTATTTTTCATCGCCCCGAATGCAAATAGTTGTCTTTTATAGTAATTAAAATGAATCAAAAGGTTTTTTCTAAATAATATTTGTATTTTTTTTTTTACATGAATACCACACAAGAGCCCCAAGTGTTCCCGTCTGAAGCCAGTGAGACTATGGCATTCCCAATTGGGGTATGTTGTGCGGCTGAGGGTAGTGGGGAGGGGAAGGAGATAGGGAAGAGGAAGGTGGGGAAGTACCTGACTATTCAGATCTGGTCACCAAGCCAAACACGGCTAATGCCATTTCAAGCAACATTTCAATTCTGAATGGTGGTCTTACACCAGGACGATACTGAGAGTATCTTCCACTCTGGAACGTGCCGCAAATATCTTATATTTATTTATTTATTTCAAGACTTGTTTTTACATTAAAAAATGATAACATTTGCAAGGTTAAACAACATTTTTTTTTTATAGTATAAGTTGAGCTCTGGGAGCTCGTGTTTATGGGAGGAGTATTTATTCACACGCAAAAAATAAAATAATAATTCTAATTAAATGTTTAAATAATATTCAAAGAACTTATGAGATAAATACAAATATTAATTGACATAGATTCGTAATTTAGGAAAAAAATTGTTATACAAGGTCAATACTTTTTTTTTTTAATATTAAATATTACATTTAAAGTAAGGATAAATTAAATTAAATTAAATTAAGGGTACAATATATCATTATCCAATTTCAGTGACTTAATTTGTTGTTTGAATTTTTCATATTTCAATGTTTCAGTTACATTAATTTTGTTTTTAGATAATAATTTATTGTACCATCTTACACCTAGATACAGATAGTGGTGCTGAGCCGTGGTAGTTCTAAGCATAGGGATATTTATATTATTATATTATTTTAAATGAATAAATCGTGAAATAACACAAATTAATCAAATAAAATTTATTTGCCACGCCAGGATTCGATCCCGCGACCTTCGGTGTGCGAGTCGAGCGCCTTACCGCTGCTCTACGCCGGCCGTCGCTTGAGCTTGTCCTTGCCGGCTTAAGCTTGTTCTATAAATTTACCCAGTTCAGTACTAAATATAAAGTATGGTAATTACCATATCTTTTGCTTGATACCTTGAGATATTTACAATGTGTATATATATTATGTTTTGTAATGCCATTGAACATATTTGAATATTCAATGATAACCCTGGTGAACTTCTAACTTCAAGGGACTGTCAGAGAGTACGGCACAACAATTTCAACATCCCGGTGTCAGTGGAACTACGGTATCCCCAATTGGGGAAGGTAGTGGGGAAGGGAAAGTGATGGGGGAGAAGAAGGTTGGGAAGAACCTGGCTATTCAGGATTTGTCTTAATATGGCTATCGCCATTTTAAACAGACTTTCGATTCTGAATGGTGGTCTTTCACCGGAGCGATACAGAGAGTATCTACCATTCTTTAGATTATAACAATGTTTCGTAATTGGATAATTAAATTATCAAAATGTTTTGATTGCCTATGCTTATTATCACTATGTTATGTTTTTCTTACCCGTCCATTTATTATCTGCTAAGCGTGTAGCCCAAAGCTGACTGTGCAAATTACACTAAAAACTTTGATATTACAACACGAACTAAAATGAAAAAGAATAAAAAATAACCACGATTCTTGGGGATATTTTATTTAAGTACATTAAAACGATATAAAGAGAAGCTTTTAACGAATATATGTATTGATTAAACTGAGTATAGCTATTATGTTGACGAATTAAGCCACAAAACTTAAAATATGGTAAAGTTCTGACAGATCCGAACATCTGTCACTTATTTTAATTGCGCAAAATGGCGGAAGTAGATTCGAAAACCAAAACATGTCCGAACGTCCGAACAGACTAGCCACCAGAATAAACTTAAAATTTAAAACAAACCAAATATTTTTTACAGCCTAAAATGTGTTTCTGATGATCGATTTTAATAATTAAATTCAGTTTTTTGGTATTATGCCTTGCGATGCTACCTCCTTCTTGAACCAAAATTTCAGACAGCATTGCAGCGTCCATCATCAGGGCATAATTATGCACATGATTGACACTACAAGGCTGAACATGGATGGAAAAGAATGGACACTGAAACGTTGGCTAATAAATTATATACCACTCCATTGGCTCAAGAATGAGGAAGCGTAACGATAATACTTGACAGCATTGATGTAGGGATGGATACTGCCAAGCCTTGGCAGTGATAATTTCAACTTCTTGAAACCTTGAGGACGATATAAATTGCTTTTTGCTGACTTTATTATATGCCGTTTTTCAATAAAGAGTACCTACTTCCATCTACCTGGTTTGGGAGCATACAATAGCGGCCATTAGACGTAGAGTTTGGCCTGCGAGTCTCACTACAGTTCGCGCCGAATCGTTGGCGGCGTTGGCGGAAACGTGCGTGTAAAGGCGACCGACTCGCAGGCGAAACGCTCGGGTCACCCGCCAGTTCGTATCAGCGTTTGGCCCGGTTGAGCCAACACACGTAAGGTTTGGAGCGGGTGTCGCGCGAGATGTCTTTCACTTTTTTTGTTTGTTTATGGCTGTTTGCCGACCATAAATATACTAATGCCGACTGATTTTATTCAAGAATTAATTTATCTACCATTCATTGTTACCAGATGCGTGGTTTTTTTGGGTCGTTTAAACCTCCACGGTTTTCTCAAAAAACCATATCGAACAAGGCATGTCTTTTTAGCGGTCGCCAAATGATCTACTTTTGAGTGGATATGTTTTTTTTTGCATGGGTCGCGTGAGTGAAATGCCGAATTCAGGAATGTAGTTCTTGAACTTTAGTACGGGTGTACGGGTTCACAACGTCTTTTTATTTAATAATGATATGAATAAATTAGTAAAATGATTTGAATATAACCATATAAGTAACTTTAATAAGGTACTTACTCTAGGTACCGTAATTTTTCAATATTATTGTTATTTATATTTTAATCTTAATATTTAATTGAAAATAGAATTCTGTAAATTCTTGATAAAACAAAAAATAAAAGTTATGTATATATATGGTATGTATTGTTAGCAGCATGTTTGAATATTGCCGCTTCACACGTTTACGGCTCCAGAGGTACTGCTATCGCCTCTGGCGGCCAACGGGGAGACTACACCGTCTACAGCGGCCGGTAAAGGAGAGTACTACCAACAACACGCACAGCCAACGGCTGGATTTACAAATGGCGGAACACGGAATATAATCTTGCTGATTCTTGAATGTTGTTATTGTCAATTAACGTGGAGACAATATATTTCATCATAAATATTAACTTAGCGTTTTATTATTGCTAACATCAGAAGTGGGATTCGTAAAGGCAATTGGCTTTTGTTTCGTTCACCTGACAAAAACTCGTGTTTTGTATGCAAACGGCGGCCATCACGGCGTCTCTCGAGTTTGTTTACGTTTTTGATGTTTGATGCCGGTGATTAAAATCTGTGTATCGGACTTCTGAATATATGTGAAATTATTGTATTTAGTGACAATCTGTGTATCGGACTTCTGAATATATGTGAAATGATTGGACTTCTGCTGTGAATTTACGTAAAAATGTCGCGTAATTACAGTGATGACAGATGTAGGCTAAAGTTCGGTTTAGTGGCCAAATTCCTAAAAATACAAACTAGTTATTTTTATACTAACTATGGGCCGGGGAATACGAATCTGAAAGAATTAGGCGGCGGCAAACAATATTAACTGAATTATACGACTTTAAAAATTTTTTTTCACACATAGGCAAATGGCCATTTTGGAAGCATTCTGATTCCTAGAAAATCAAACTAGTTATTTTTATACTAACTTTGGGCCGGGGAATCCGAATCTGAAAGAATTAGGCGGCGGCAAGCAATATTTAATGAATTATATGACTTTAAAATTTGCTATAAACAGACACAAAAAGAACACATTTTGACATTATCGAAGTAGTAAGAAAACATAGAAAAAGAATAAAGATGTTACATCACATAAAATTAAGTGTTGCCATTAAGCAGTAATATCAATAACGTAAAATAACATGTTTATAATTTAAGTACTTACTTTCTATAAATTTTACTCACTTTTGTATCACAAACCATGCTACCTAAACCTAGCGTAGCCGCTAAACTACTTGAAAACTGGGATGTTTTTTTAAATTGACGCGAGCAGGCGGTATAAAGGGGCACAAACCATGTTACACAAACCTAGCGTAGCAGCTAAACTACTTGAAAACTGGGATGTTTTTTTAAATTGACGCGAGCAGGCGGTATAAAGGGGCACAAACCATGTTATACAAACCTAGCGTAGCCGCTAAACTACTTGAAAACTGGGATGTTTTTTTAAATTGACGCGAGCAGGCGGTATAAAGGGGCACAAACCATGTTACACAAACCTAGCGTAGCAGCTAAACTACTTGAAAACTGGGATGTTTTTTTAAATTGACGCGAGCAGGCGGTATAAAGGGGCACAAACCATGTTATACAAACCTAGCGTAGCCGCTAAACTACTTGAAAACTGGGATGTTTTTTTAAATTGACGCGAGCAGGCGGTATAAAGGGGCACAAACCATGTTGGGTTAGGTTAGGTTAGATTAGGTTAGGTTAGGTTAGGTTAGGTTTTATATAATAACATTGATATTGGTGACCGGTCTAGGTAACAACTTTTTAAGACTACGAATTTTCATACTTTTGGTTTAAGAATACGGCCGTTGAGATAGTCATAATTCATCAGGTTAATGTGTTATGTGATGAATTATAGGATGACAGAGATACGACGGACGACGAAGATGTGTTTGATTTATAAGGTATGTTCGATGATATTATTGTTTAATGGCCACACTCAAATTGTTGTTTTTCTATGGTTTCTATGGTTTTCATGTGTTAAAATGCTTTCAAGATGGCTGTTTTCGTTTGTGTTTATTGAAAATTTAAAAGTCGTGTAATTCTGTTAATATTGCTTGCCGCCGCCTAATTCTTTCAGATTCGGATTCCCCGGCCCAAAGTTAGTATAAAAATAACTAGTTTGATTTTCTAGGAATCAGAATGCTTCCAAAATGGCCATTTTCCTATGTGTGTCAAAAAATTTTTTAAAGTCGTATAATTCAGTTAATATTGCTTGCCGCCGCCTAATTCTTTCAGATTCGTATTCCCCGGCCCATAGTTAGTATAAAAATAACTAGTTTGTATTTTTAGGAATTTGGCCACTAAACCGTATTATTGTGATGTCGGAGGAATGCGTGGATCGTGTTCCCGCCGAAAGGAGTGAAAGGACGCATTGAAATTTTTAATTTGGTGCTTGAAAACTCATTTGTGGTTCAATGGATTCGTCAAAAGACCTTCCCCTTTCGTGTTTATCATCGTGAGCCTAATTTGATGATCGAAGACATTTGTCAAAAATGTCGACAAAGGACTGTCAAATAAAGTCGCCAGCATTGTGCTACGCGCGTAATCTGAGGAAAGCTGACTTCAGGGCCAGAAGATAGCAGATGGATATGATCATATGATCTTTTGATGGCAATTGGTGAAATATTCGGAACTTCAAAATGTTTCAAAATTACGATGCTGAAAGTTTACGCGGCGATGACGAAATCTGATCTTGGTAGCCGTCTAGCTGACAAAACAGGATCAATATGGTGATTTGCTTTTGAATATGGACATCGCAGATGCCTTATTGCAATAACTAAAAGGAAATATGTTTGCGAAAATTAAAGCCCGTTTATGTATGGCGAAAAGAAGTTGTAATCATGTTGAATTACAATTATGCCGACTGTCTGTGTCAAAACCTAGTACCTATTATGGTTCGAAGATATTTGAAATGGTTTGGAATTAATCGAAATGATTCAAAGTGGTTTGAAATGATTCCGAGATAATCAAAATGATTCGATGTTGAATGGTTCGAAGATATTCTAAATGGTGAACCCCTAGAAATGTCAGGTGTGGCATTCTTTGGATTCTTCATGATGAGATTGGACATCGAGGTGTTAATCAAACACTGGCTGCCGTCCGGGACAAATACTGGTTTCCATGGAAGAGGAATGTTATCACAAAATATGTGAAAAACTATTTTAAATGTTGGTTGGAAAATGAGATACTGGGCGATGTGATATGTGAGCCCGGGATTTTTAGAAAATGGAGATGTCTTTTGCAGTTGCGTTGAGCAGGTAGATCAATTTACTATGATCTTTCGTGAAGAGCGTGGACGGAATGCTGCGTGTTATTACTCTCCAGGATGGCTTAATGAAAAAAACTGCCGATTAGAGGCAGAGGCAGAAACAAGCACGAAAGTTGTCATCATGACAATTTTGGCGATGGCGCACCTTTTTGGGGTGCCACGGGTGCTTTTGATGAATATCAAAAGCGGCAGATGAAACGGTTCATCTCGAACCGATTCATAAACTCACAGGTTGGTGAGTGGCAGGACCTTATGGTCATACGTGCTGAGCCACGGGTGCTTTTGATGAATATCAAAAGCGGCAGATGAAACGGTTCATCTTGAACCGATTCATAAACTCACAGGTTGATGAGTGGCAGGACCTTATGGTCATACGTGCTGAGACACGGGTGCTTTTGATGAATATCAAAAGCGGCAGATGAAACGGTTCATCTCGAACCGATTCATAAACTCACAGGTTGGTGAGTGGCAGGACCTTATGGTCATACGTGCTGAGACACGGGTGCTTTTGATGAATATCAAAAGCGGCAGATGGAACGGTTCATCTCAAACCGATTCATAAACTCACAGGTTGGTGAGTAGCAGGACCTTATGGTCTTACGTGCTGAGGCACGGGTTCTTTTGATGAATATCAAAGGCGGCAGATGAAACGGTTCATCTCGAACCGATTCATAAACTCACAGGTTGGTGAGTAGCAGGACCTTATGGTCTTGCGTGCTGAGACAAGGGTTCTTTTGATAAATATCAAAGGCGGTAGATGAAACGGTTCAACTCGAACCGATTCATGCTTTTTGATGCAGATCAAAGGCGGCAGATGAAACAATTCAATGCGAAACGGTTAATTAAACCTTCGTATCGCGTTGGCGATACAGTTTTGCCAAGGTCATTTATGAATATAAGAAAAAGTTGGACATGCGTTTGACGTTATTCCTGGCTTTAATACGGATTTCTGGGGGAAATCCGGGGTACAGAAAGTTGAAAGGTCGGTTTCGGAGTTTGCCTTATAAGGTGGTAGAAGTCTTGCCGAACGATCGTTTTGACGTGTACAAAAGTTGAAAGGTCGGTTTCGGAGCTTGCCTTATAAGGTGGTAGAAGTCTTGCCGAACGATGGTTTTGACGTGGTGGGTAAGAGACCCAATCGCAGCACTCACAGAGTGATGGTCGCATATGAAAATATGAGGAATTGACCGGGTGAACAAATTTCTGCAATGGTCAGGAAAGGCGAGCAGGGTAATCTGTTTGTCAGTACCATTTTGGGGTTGAAAAAAATTTCAATCCCTGTAATATTTTTTTTTTATTCTTTTCTTTTAGCTTCCTGCTTTGAGGTCAAAGCAGTGGTCAGTATGGCCGTGTTAGCAGCATGTTTGAATATTGCCGCTTCACACGTTTACGGCTCCAGAGGTACTGCTATCGCCTCTGGCGGCCAACGGGGAGACTACACCGTCTACAGCGGCCGGTAAAGGAGAGTACTACCAACAACACGCACAGCCAACGGCTGGATTTACAAATGGCGGAACACGGAATATAATCTTGCTGATTCTTGAATGTTGTTATTGTCAATTAACGTGGAGACAATATATTTCATCATAAATATTAACTTAGCGTTTTATTATTGCTAACAGTATATATGTATATAGTATATGTATGGTGTTTTTTTAATAAGTATTTTCCTATTTAAATTTTCAATGAAGTCTTTCTAAAAATATTTTTTATCCTCAAAAACATGGTAAAACGTGGTTTGCTTATCCCTGAAATATGTTTTTTTTTAAACTTTTGGGAAATGGCGTCACATTACATAAACCTACCAATAAACAAAAAAAGGCAAATATACATATAATCAGTACCTATATATTATACAAGATAATGTAAAATGTACGTGCCGCTAAAACTCAGAAACGAGTCCCAGTACGATCAAAGGAGTAATACGGTGTGGTGCCCCCTAACCCCCATTCACGAAGAAGGTTCCCGTGTTTACCTGAAGGACGTGCTTTTGAAGATGTAAGGGCTGGAAGTTTCGCACTCTAGAAATTTCTAGAATATTACAGAACATTCGAGAGTATTCCACAACATTCCAGAACATCCCGGAACATTCTGATATTGTGGAATGTTCGGGAATAGTCTGAAACGTTCGGGAACATCGATCATTCAAGATCACTCTCGAATGTTCTGGAACATTGTGGACTATTGGAAGCCTTTTTGGATGGGTGGGGCGTGGGGCTACTCATAGGTAGGGGTATATAAAGCCAGACATATCGTGGGTTTGAAATTCAGTTCAATCTCATATCAACTCCCTGAGCGATGCCGGGTACTTAACTAGTTATACATAACTCCCTGAGCGAGGCCGGGCATCCCTGCTAGTTATATATAACAAGCTAGTGAGTTTTGTGAAGGAATTTTTTTTCCATCTTTTAAAAAAAATGTTTTCAAACCGGGATTTGTTTGCAAAAAATACCATCTAGGTTTAATCATCAACTTCTAAAATAGCTTTGCACGTTTCGAGAATAATTAGTATAATTAATGCAGATACTATTTTTTATTTTTTATTCGGAAGTACAACCAGTCGCAAGAAATTTCAATGTGGCTGTCAAATGTTATTGTTCTAATAATAAATATGTATTTTCTCATAACAGTATTAGTCATTTTTAACCTTCGGCATGCCAAGATGCAAAACGAAATGTTGGGTACTATGAGGGGTCGAGCCACAACCCCAGGGATTTCATCATTTCAATCCCACTTTTACCATCTATTTATAAGTTTGATGGCAAATTACTCTTATGGCTTACACGTTTAATGTATTTACGTTAAATAATTATCATAATATAGTTAATTTCATAATATTAAACCTATTCAGTTAATTTCATACAAAATCATTCATCAGCGAACGCTCTGGCAGCGACGGCTTTGACTTGTTTCCTAGTCGGTATTTTGGTACCTGCCGGCCGGCATGCTGGCGCGGTAGCAAATAACTGGGTGGTTCCAAAATAACAAAAATAATATTATCAACAAAATTAAGATTTTTTTAATATGATAATTGATTTACACTCATAAGAAAATAAACAGATTCATTACAACAATAACATAAAAAAAACTTAACAATTTAATCATTTATTGAAATTCAGCATAAAATAATAAAAATACATATTAATTATTGATTTAAATCATCTTCTAAAACAGTTATTTAGCAAGGTACAAGAGGGGCAAAGTAACACATAAAAGCAATGCAAACAATCAAATAAGTACTAAAAATTACAATATCTACCTATACAGTGGTGGTTTAGAAGAAAGAAGTAGAACACTTTAAATACAAGATAATTATAAGTTAACGTATGTTATATAAAATTACCTACCCTAGAAACTAGTTGAGAACGTTTTTAAACTGTTTTATAAATCGAACAATTGAGCTTGTAAAAATCTAAAAATAATTATTATGAACCCCATTTTGAGATTAAGAAAAATTAAATGCCCCGTTAAGTGCTCCTTACATGAAACGGGAAAAATGTGAGTTCCATGTTCCGCAATAATCATTATAAGTTTCTGAGAAGGCAGTACAATGCTCCTAAGAATCCATGAATGTCTGGAAAATAATAATACCTGTTATAGGTACAATAGAATAAACCATAATGGGTTATTTCCAAAATGTCATTATATTCATGTTATTAGAATTGCCTTCATGTTAATATTAACGGTCCATTTTAAAAATACCCTACTGCGACTAATTATTACCAATTACTCGGAATACCCTTCCAACTACGGTGGGAAATTCTAATAATAAACATATAATTGTCTGTCGCCAAACTTTTACAATCAAATTCAAACGAAGTAACCATTTATTTATTTATAAATAATAATGATTTTTTTAAAGTGTGTAGGTAAATTCATAGAATGATATATTTCTAATTATTTTTTAGTATAAAATTGTATGGGCGAAATGGATAAAAAGTGCATAGTAATAAAAACAGAGAAGAACTGTCAACAATATTTGGATTCACGAAAAAAATGACATTATTGTCGTAGATATATACTAAAAAAAGCAATGCCGTAACGCTCCTAACGAGTGAATTATTTTATGGAGATACCCGATATTGTCTTACATTACATCAAAACAAAGGGACACCTCCCGATAGTTAAAGATAGATAGATAAAACAGGACAATTTTTAATTATTGAACTTATTTTTTTAACGTTCGCTGCAGTGTTTCGGCACGCACTGTATATAATCCCCAATAACACAGCTGGTCGGGTCAGCCACACTGGCGAAATGACACTATGTCCTTACACCCTTATGCAGCTTTAGATGTAGTGCGTGGGAACGAGATGCCGTAAATTGCCGAGGTGCGAAAGGAACAGGGGAAACATATCCATAAGCGAACTAATGCGGGAGAGAGATGAAGTATTTCTCATAGTTTATTTTATCGTGGATTTGGTTCCAGTGAGCAAGAAATATCATATGCGGCAAGGAATGATACCTACACATTAACAAAATATTTTTTTACACTTTTATCAAGGACAATTTTTATTTTTTTTTAATGACCGAATATGTGTTTATCGGTTTTGTAGGAATACAAAAAATATCGAAGTCGTAAAGTCTCTATTAAAAATTCTACATGGAGAATAGTAAATTTAGAAATTTTGAGAACCCCTTTCAGAAACGGGAGGGTTAATGGACCATTGCAAGGAAACTATCGAAAATTTCCCAGTTCGTATGTAAGTAATTTTTATAATCTTCTGAGTAGTTAAGGCGCAATTCTTTTAAAATTGGTAAATGGTTCTCTTAGCAAGTTGTTCCCGAAAAACTATGTATTATATTTAGTCATTTATAGTACACATCATTCGTACTTTACCATCGGTATTTTGTATTACAAAATGGATTTACATTGAGATTTTTTTTCTATTTCTTCCAGTGTGTAAAAGAAAGGCTAATTGACGTAACCAACATTTGGTCGATTTTCAGTTTTTGATGCCATTTTACTCGGAAAAAAAAACTGCGTCGATCTGTATACTCGAAGTTTGTATATTGTGAAAATTTAAGTTGAAGTTTGTATAGGTATTTTTTTTTTTTTGCGAAAGTCCGACCTTAAATTGACGTAAATGATGGAAAATCCGACGTTTTTTAATAAAATGCGAATTACTCCATTGAACCCGGGCGTATCCAATGTTTTAGTTTTAATTTACTAAGAAAAATTATAAAGTATCGTCAAAACCCCGGGAACTTTCATTGGATAACCAACACCTCTGCCATAGGTCACCCCAAGTGGTTCGCTACGTTTGGTGATTTAGAAGGGGTGCCCGGGTTCATGGAGTGAGTTTGTTTAGGTCTTGGAGACGGATGACCAGCACAGACTGAACCCCAGATTCCTACCCACCCCTTAAATCCTTTTCCTTCCCAGAACTCTAATCTCCTTCCTTTCCTTAAAAAACCTCCATACAGCATCCCCAAAGATGACATATGCCCTGAGGGAAATTATTTCTCTCAGGCCCCCTGTGTGGAGCTCATGTAAAAAAAAAAACAATAGCCTTTCCGTGTTTTAGTAAACATTTTCGCTTACGGCAAAAGGCTGACTAAGGTTTTATTTGGTTACATTAATCCTATAAGTTGTGCCGCATCGAAAAAATTTTAGTAACATCATTTTGTAAGTTTAAAAACTTTATTAAATATAAATTAACAAAATAATTTTTTTAAATGGGCTTAAATTGTATTGTATCTAAAATACTGTTTTATCTTCCTTTCTTCAGCTAACTCTTTTTTGTCTCTTTTAAATTACTTGTGTCTTTTTCAGATTTTTTTTTCTTATAGCCCAAACCTGGCACACCGTATGTATAATTATAATTACCTTATTTTTTTATGTTTCCTTTTTTTCTACTGTTATACAATTTATCGGCATATCGTATTGTTTTTTTTATATAGGGTGAGTTGGGGTAAATCGGGAATTGGGGGAAGACCGAAAAACTCGATTTTGCGGTATCCGTGTTTAATACGCGCCAATACCTCTACAGGAGCGCTATTTCATTACGCTTCGCACCCCCTTCGGTCTCATCGGCTCTAGGAAGCTAAAGTGTAGACTGTGAGGCGCGTTTTTTAAACAGGTTGAAACAGGCGATCTTACCCTCATCATAAATATCTCCGGATCCAGGTAAGCTATGGAATTGATTTGAAATCCATTTTGAATTTTTTTTAGATAAAAAATAGTTTAGGAAGGCTCCAGTGCCTATTTTTGAGAGTTGGCAACACTGCATTATTTGGCCTCCAAATGACTGGTTTATTTATGGCCTCCAAGTTCTCCGAGGATAACTGTCAACGCTGTCAGCTGTCATATGCAAATTAAAGCGAAAAGATAACGTATGTTTTTATTGTCCCAGAGTATTATTTTGTAATTTCGAAACAACACTGGTCATTAGAGCAAATAAAATTTCAAAACTGACAGTTCAAAAATTTAAAATAATTTTTCGACTATTTCTCCAGATAATATAATTATCCATTACTATGTGTTTTGATGAGAAGCAAGACTTACATTTGTCTGTAATTCATACATTTTATTTGATTATCGTTTGCAGAAAATGTCTCCTACATGGTGGAGGTGGAATATGATTAACTCTGCGGCTGATCTCTGCCAAGGAGTTGAAAGACGAAAATGAAGAACATTAGAAAGAATTCTGAATTGCGAAACCGTGACACCGCCGACGAGGAATGGGTGGACGTATTTGTTGAAGAAAGACTTGCTGTCAATGACGGTATGCAAAATTATAAATTGTTGTTCTGTAGATACTTTCTATGCTATACTTTGTTTATTTATTTATTACTGATAGATACAAAATAAAGTACAAAATACATATTAGGTAGTTTTGCCTGTCCAACTAGGAAAGTTTTCCGTTCCAGGACAGACAAATTGACAGGTTTAGTTCACATTATTCCTTCAGAAATGTATATGTAATTACATAACAAAAAAAAATCTATTTTCTCTGAAACTAAGTTGTATAAAGAAGAAATATATATATACATACTTTTTTTGTGACAATTTACATAGAAAAAGTAACCTGGTAGCATATATTGAATTCGGATTTACCGAATTAACCTGGTAACATATAATATATTTGGATTTACAGAGTATGAGATAAGTATAAGTAGGTAAGTTAGCGGTATTGAAAAGTGATAAAAACCTAATAACAAGATGGAGGAATCACAATATAATTTACAATATAGATGAAGTTATGTATTTAGAAGTGTGAACTTATAATACATAGTACACTTATAAGAGAAACTACATTCAAATTTACAATATTGGATATAATTTATATATGCAATAATATATATGATTTTTTTAAGCATTGTAACTACAATGTGTAATAAATTATGTGCAAACATGATTATTTTCACATATTATTTTATACGACAATACGAATATACTTAATAATATATAACTATAATTACTATATTGAAACACTTTAGGTGGAAAGGATAGTTCTACCTTTTACGCCGGTTCGACTTGAATACCTGGAAAGGTAATGGTGTCAAGTATTTTTATATGAATACTAGCTGACTCGGCCACGCGTTGCTGTTGCTAATGAAATACAACGCCATCTACTGGATGGTTACCCAACCTTTATAACCACCGCCATCTGTTCATTTGCATACAAATCAAATCAACACCGCCCGCTTGCCAGCAGACATTCTTCTTTATATATTTCAACCAATTTACACAAAAACTTAAATTATATACCTAAACCTTCCTCATGAATCACTCTATCTATTGGTGAACACCGCATGAAAATCCGTTAAGTCATTTTTGAGTTTATCGCGGACAGACAGATAGACAGTCGGAGGACTTTAATTTATTATATGTAGAGATTGTACACCAATTTCTTGGTAAGGGTTCCAACTATATGTTTATGTAAAAACATATAAATATGTATATAATATATATGTATATGTGATACAAGACGGGGAAATCTTCTTATCTCCTTGTCATTTGTGTGGAATAATTTTTATCACAAGGAAACTTACACTTTGGCATTAGAGATCAAATTGTTCGTTTTTTTGTAATAATTTGTACCAAAGTGAAAAGCAATTTTTTTGTGAAGTAATAAAATACAAACATTTTTTATACACAAAAAGGTCACTAAATGTCCCTACACTGACTTAAACTTCTGTTTTTGGATCCCTATTACGAATTAGGCTATAATTTTGGACAAAACTTGTACAGTTACAAACTACAGAAAAAAAAATTAGATACATCGATTTAAAACAACTCCCATTTTCACCAACGGGTTCCTGGTTTTCGCCCGCCTGAAGTTTGTTAATGCTACTTTTGGCACAGGGGGTAGCAAATATAAAATCATGCAATGTCCAGTGTTTTAAATATAGTGTCCTCTGCGTGCAAAGTCGTATCTTCAAGCATTAATATTTTACATTTTTATAATTTAATAATGTTGGCCTCACTGTGTGGCTTACCAATGCTGAGGGCCCCATTTTAAACAGCTCTTTATCTTAATTATTATTACTTTCTAATAAAAGTGTATTGTCCCATTAATATAAACAAGTTATTGAAAGATTATCTACAAAAGTCTGTGTAATGAATAATGTGTGTACAAGTTATTTATCAAGGACCACACTTAATTTCAGATTGTACGAGCTGGTACAGAACCAGTATGGGGCGAAGAGTTGCCAGCAGACCCCCACTGATGAACATCCTCATCCATCCGCCAAGAGCAATGATGAACCGAGACCTTCACTGGAGGCAGCGCTACATTGATACTCAAGACACAACCTGCAATTTTAACTTTTCTGACCTGTCTGAAAATTTTACTGCTGGATATTTGAAATGATTTTTTTTGACAATGATATAATTGACAATACGGTAGAGCAGACTAAGTTGAGTCGTTAACGTATGCACCTCAGTTGAAGAAATAGAGAAATTTCTTTACCTTCATATCATGATGGGTATTATAAAACTAGCACAGGTGCATCTCTATTGGTAGAAGTGCCTGAATATTCCTTACATAAGCAATGTTAAAGTTAAGCAATGTCAAAAAACAGGTTCCTCAAATCTCGAGCCAACCTGCATTTAAATAATAATGCAAAAACTCTTCAAAGTGAGTCTACTGGTAGATGATGCCTTCCACATTTTGCAAAATATCAATCCAAACAACTCAATAACATGGATGAATTCATGATCCCTTGCAAAGGGTGAATGAAACAAGAATTCGAAATCTACTCTCACAACAGATGGCGCTAGTTTCATTATTTTTAGGAAAAACATTTTTTGCAAGTTATACTTTAAAATATTAAGTGGAATTAATGGTTTACATATACAATATGAATATAAATAAATAATTTTGTCCATAAACAAACTCAATTCTTTCAAGAAAGGAATAAATACTTGTACAGATTATTTATTTATTAATCTTAAGTTAGCTCACATCTTTGTGTGTGCTAATATTTTATAAAGATATAAACATTTACATTGGTTGGCAAACATAATTAAATAAACATTCTTTAAATATTACACATAAATAAAGACATTAATAATTGAGGTAGACATACTTTTGTAATTATTTTTTAAACTTATTTATATTTTCTATCTCAGTAATTTCAATTTCATTCGGGATGTTGTTATACAGTTGGACGGCCTGGTACATCAGAGATTTCTGGGTGCTTGATTTTTTTCTTGTCGGCAGTCTAATTTGCTTTGAATTTCTTGTCCCGTACAATATACAATAATGTATCAACCAACTAACAATGTAATATCAACCCTTATATACAATAATGTATCGGCGATTCATTCCAATGTTATATTTGTATGCCTTTCTTGAAAGAATCGATTTTGTTTATGGACAAAACTATTTATTCATATCATACATATTTATTTTTTGTTAACAATTCAGTTTATAACCTCACTAGGTCACGCCTGTGTTGAGGTGCTATATGTGCAAACAATTAATTCATCTTGATATTTTAAGCATAAGTTGCAAAAAGTGTTTTTTCCTAAAATAATTAAACTAGAGCCATCTAGGACAAACCTTATCATCTTAAAGGATAAACCACGTTAGTTCAGATATGATTTTAGATTTTCATTGCCAAAAGTATTTTCAATTAAATGAAAACAAATAAGTTAATGTTTTTGTAGCCGGAAAGCGATTTTCCCATTTAAGAGGAACGGCTGCCCAGCCTTTTTCAAACAAATTTTAAATTTGTATTTGAGCCCAAAATACTCAAACAAACTGATTATAATTTTTTTAATCCAAATGTGAATAAAATATCTAGAACAGATACTGATCGTCCAGTTGATTAATCAGATATCTCAAAATACTAAGTTTTGGGATAATGAGGAAAGGAACATTTAAATGTTCACTATAAATCAAATATTATTTACACTTGTCTGTGTTTTATATACTAAAAATGATACAAAATAACCCCGGGAGGCATAACGGCCCGGTATATTAGTATGAAATTTTGAAATATCCTACTAGTGACCCAAAAAACATCAACAGTTTGTTTAATTCACAAGTTTTTCTGCATTATAATTGATTTGATGGTGTTTATGGGTAAACTGAGTAGGTATTACAAATAACTGCATACTCAACTCAAATATTGATTTTTCGGAGTTGTCTGACTAATCAACTGGATGATCGTTATGTATTTTATATTACGACATATAGGCCATTAAGGAAGTAAATTTTTTATGATTTTAGAGGTTTTAATACACACATATTTGAAAGTGCTGTTCCAGTCATAGTAAAAGATTATAATTTTTATATGAGAGGTGTCAATCATCACAGTGTGCTAGTTGAGTTGTGTGCATCACCAACATATGTTCCCGCGACCGGTCAGTGACTGAGTTGGCTTTGAATCTTGAAGAGACCCAAGTTTGTAGTAGGGAGGAAATACAGAGGCTGGTAAATCGTTCCACCGACGAGCTGTTGAACTCAAGAACGAGAAATACAAATGACCCGTCCTCATGTGACTAATGTCGTGACCGACCCAGTGGCTAAGTTGGCATCGCGTCCAGGAGTCCCATTGTACGATTCCTTGGCTGGCAAGTCCTGCATCACGACACAAGCAAAATTGTCGGGTTATTTGTAACCCGGGAATGTTTGTCTTTCTTTTTAAAAAATATAGATTATATTTTATGCACACGGTTGACATGCTTTTTTTTTTTTTAAAGTCAAACATTCCCGAGTTACGAATAACCTGACAATGTTTGAAAATCTCCTACTACCACTACAGTCAGCCGAAAATTTTCCTTGGGTCGTGATGGAGGACTTGCCAGCCGAAGAATTAAACACGCGATGCCCGAGTGGGACGCTTGTTGGATTGCCAACTCAGCCACTGTCCGGTCATGACATTTATCACACAAGAACGGGTAATTTTTAGGATTTGTTCTTGAGTTCAACAGCTCGGTGGTGGAACGATTTGCCAGCATCTGTGCTTCCTCTTCCTACAACTTGGGTCTCTTTAAGACCCATGTTCAGTCCTTCCTATCCTCAAAAAGACCTTCCACCCAGCATTATTTAGAAATTATTTTCTTCAGGGCCTCCTGTGTGGAGTTAGTATAAAAAATATCAACTTTTTAAATCCTAGCATAACCGAGACAACCTTTAATTTTATAAGTTATCACAGCTATAGTTTATTTCTTCTGTTTTTTTTTAATGTAGTATGTAAATAAAAATATGTTTTATAAGGTAACAAAAATGTTTTATTTATCTTAATACTAATAAATTATGCACCTCTCTCTAACACAGTTAACAACGCTAAATAATGCCATCAGTCTAAGTCACCCTTGTCAAACCAATTTTGAATCGGATCCACATTATTCTCGGACTTACACAATCATATTCCAACATACATTCCACCATTCTGGGAGACAGTAGCGCTATGGTAGCGCTGCAACACCCTGACAAGCCCTCTCCGTATCTGGTCTCCCAGACCAGATGACGAGCCTATCGTTATGCTGCATTCATACTCTCTGTCACACAAAGTACGTCCAAACATTTACTATCCATTGTAAAATAAGTACACTTAAGTTCTTTTACAATTTATTGTAAATTCACTTTTTGGCATCGTTCTAATGAAAATAATATGAAAAATAATTAACTTATGAAAATAACTAACTTCACCCTTAAACATTATCAAAATAATTATAATATGCTTGTAGCGTCAATGATAATATGGTAATTTTTTATTAAAATACTGGTTTACAATTTCATTCGTATAAATAATTTGTCGCCGCCGCTAAAACTGTCAAAACATGATAGGTGACAGCTGACAAGCACGTGATAGGTATCATCGATATGGTCAAAACCGCAGCAAAAACTTTTGAACTGCACGACATGTCCCGCGACACACCACAGTTCGCTCCGAACGCTTGAAAATCACTTTACACGTACACTTCCGCGCGAGGGTCGCCCAAGGTCACCCTTTCAACGATTTCGCCTGCCCGCGGAATTGTGGCGACTTTTTTACCCAAAATAGTGTACCTGTTCGGCCGGCAGGCGGACACGGCGTTTCGGCGGGCTGCTTGGCGAATACCATAGACATCCACCTTCGTGAGTGCACATTTGTATGGAGCTTCTATAATCTATGGTCAGAACTGAAGGTTTGGCCTGCCCGCGGAAGTGGGATGACTTTTTAGCGCAAGGGGTCGGCCTGCAGGCGGACACGGCGATTCGGCGGGATGGTCGCATGCCGCTTTAGCCTGGTGGTCGAGGCACGCGGTCGGAAGTGTACGTGTAATGGCCCCTATAATTACGTGAGCTCAAAATTGGGGGGAGGGGTCCAGTAAAATCTATTTTAAACTGAGAGGGGGGTCAATAAAAGTCAGGTCTACTTTAAAATAGTATATATTATTATAGAGATAATGATAAAAAACATTAAAGTGATTTCCTTTTTTTGAAATGTCCCATTTCGCGCGCTGAAAAAATCTAATGGCTATTATGAAAAACATTTATTTCGAGAGTAAGTAAAAAGTGTAAATCTCACGGGGGGTCATACGAAATCTAACTTCTCTCCAAGGGAGGGGAAGAGTCTAAATTGAAAAAAAAAAACAGCTCATGTTGTAATGTATGCCCCCTTCGGTGTATTAATATTTTTTAAACTGTAGAAAAGTTGAGTTTTCTTAATTTAGCTACTAACTGGTAAAAGATATGCACTCGTTATCGAAGCGATTGGTCGGCAACCTAAAGGGGAGATTTTTTATAATTCGAGAAGTGTTCGCGTCTGTGGCACTTTTTAGCAAAAACTGACCTACCGTGACCAACTTCAGCAACCCAATGACATCATCACAGTCAAAAAACAAGGTATATTTATGGTTGTAACCAGTTGTAACGTTCTAACTTTCAATGAGTGCCTTGTTTTTCAAATTTCTCGCTAATTAAGTGTGTGCAGTGTATTATCTCATGTTTATTAATGGCAAGTATACTTGTAATTACAATATTACCAATTCTACTCGCCTTTTTAAGTGTCACAATCCTCCAAATTTGCGCAAACATGGAATGTTTTAGGTTATAAATTCTTTTTGACAGTTTGATCGTTTGACATTTTGACGAAGGAATGTTTATGAGTTATTTATGAAAGAATTTGTACATGTTGATTCATTTTTGGTTGGCGATCGTTTTGCGCTAATTATGCGGCCAACCTGCTAATCTATTGTAAGCCGTTTATGAAATGCGGGCTTGCGGTTAATTTGTTTATCTCCGAAATGATTAGAATGGTGTCATATGCCCATATTGAAGCCGAATACTTTATTTTATACCACAAAGAACTTTGTTTTCTGTAATAATTTATGTTGTATTGCAACCGTTTTAGTATAGAAATGAAACAATTAATCCGAAATAAAACAAAGTAATTCATGATATCATTTAAATAGGTTCGTAGAGGAAGCTATGAATACTGTTTTCCTAGACAATTTGGTAGGTAGATATCGTAATTATTTACTATAAAGAACTCCGACATAATAATTCAGTCTCGTCTATGTGAATAATCCATCAAATAATTATTTGTTTTTGTATGAAGTGTGAACAATGTTTACATAATATATTTTAGTATATGTATACCCGCCATGTATATTTATTTAAAGAATTTATTTATTTAATATAAAAATTCCGACAGAATAATTTAGGCATGTCTACGTGAATAATCCATCAAATAATTATTTGTTTTTGTATGAAGTATGAACAATGTTTACCTAATATATTTTAGTATGTATACCCGCCATTGTCTCCCTAATTTAAACTTTTTCTTAAATGAGATATTAATGTACAAATTAGAAATTAAATTATAGTTAGGTTTAGTTTATTATGTCTGTGCGAATTATTACTTATAAATAAAATATAAAGACTGCAGACTAAATAAAAAATGACCACTACAAATTTACTTGCAAGAAAATGGTAAAATTTATGTTATGTGTCTAAAAAAGATATATAGGTAGGTAGGTACCTGTACAAAAATAAAGTTGAAATAGCCTCTATGGGAATGGCAACTGGCAACCAGAGTTGACCCGGAAACGGTACCTACTCTCACAGATGCATTACTTGCATACAACATAGTTATTCTACTTCAGAAAACAAAATGCTATAAAAATTGAAAAAGTCCACTCTCTCCTTTTTGTGTTCAAAGTTATAAGTAGGAGCAAGGACTTATACATAGGGGGGGTGGGTTTAGGGGGATAAACCCACATATTGGCCTTATTAAAAAAAAAAAAAAATCAAAACATGGGTGAAAGAAATTAATGCAGACATACTAGAGAATGTATTAAAAACATCATAGAAACTAAATAACGGAAAATCAAAGAAATCTACCAGTCCGCCTCAGCACAGGACCACCTAGTGAGGAAGACTAAGAACAAACGGATTAAATATTTATATATATATCATCATATCTTGTAATTGTCATCAAACCTGTAACTAAATAGTCACTAATAAAAAAAAAAAAAAAAATTATAGCATAGAAAAAAATTTTTACTCATAGATTACATTCCTGTAAAATACAACAATATTATTTACTCCAATGTGATGTTAATAATAAGTTGTGTTAAGTAGGGGTCCCAAAAAAATTCCTAATAAATTTTTACTTCCCTTTCTCCCTTACCCCTCCCCAGGATCGATCCCCTCCCCTTAGTGTCATACCTCCTCATGTGAATGCTATAGCTACCCCCTTGAGTTGGAGTAAGCAATACAATAAGCTGTTTCTCGGTGATGTCTCACAAGGACTGTTATGCGAATGCACAAATACAGGGTGTCCGGGGGTAAAGTGTATGAACTTCGTGAGGTGATTCTACATGATGGTGGGAATAAAAAAGATTAACAACTTTTTACGAAATTCCAACTTCTTTTTTCCCATACAAAAAGACGTACCTACTAAAAATGCTTAGTGTGAGGAACGATATTACTTGCTGAGAGCCTGCCGGGTGCGATTGTGGCAACGTTGCATGGTTGTGTTTGGCCCGTATCGTAACAGCGGAACATAATAAATCTGGCCGCACACGCCGGTCTAATTTTATCTTTTTACCACAAAACTACCCCTAAAAGTTGGAATTTCGAAAAAAGTCATTTAAGTATCTTTTTTACTTATAATATAGTGTAGAATCACCTCCCGAAGTTAATGCACTTACCCGAACACCCTGTACATGGAAAAATAAATGTGCGTTTGGATCAACTCTAATTACGACACCAGCTTATAAAATATACATATACATATATTTTTATAATAAATAATTATTAGTTTTTCTTTGCATGTTTTTATGACACATTGGTGCAGAACCTTTGTTTCCTGTTCTACACTGTTATTGTTCCTTTGTTTTATAGAGTGGAAAGTTTATAATGTTTAAATATTATTATTTCTAATAGAGCCGGTGTCACAAATGATCAACAATGTCCTCTGCAAGAATGTCCCGGCATGAGAAGGTTAAATCGGCACTTGTAAGTACAACTTTCACATTCTATTATTTTACCTGAATGGGAAAAAAATGTATATTTACCATAGACATATGAAATATTAGTAGACCTGCCCTAAGTGATAAAAGCGAATTATTTCCCCCTCCCATTGGAACCGGCTAGGATCGAGTATGACTTCGCGTTAATCTAAAAAATGTGACGTCATCATTCTTCTGCGAGCCAGCGTCAAGCACTCATCGGTGCATTTTACGAAATAACACGGTAAAAATAGTGGCTTGTGTTTTGAAAATGTGTAAAAATAGAAGTGAAAAAGAGAATAAACCCAATTGTTGTATTACATTCCATAGGCAAGTATTATTTTACTTTAGCTAATTCAGATCACACAATATGATCGTTTTTGTAACATATAGGTACTATCACTTGAGATACATGGCATGTGCCCGTCGCTGTTTACGTAAATTACGTTTACGTAAATACGCTGGGTAAGTAAATTATGAAACACTTGTAAAAGTGTCTTAACTAAATACGGCAACAAAATATTGGCTCGACCTTACTTTGCCGTATTTGGACTTCGCAAATTTGTTCATTGCGCGGCGAGCAATTCGCGCTCCCATGTAAAAAGGTCTATTCATTCAAAAGCAGATTTTACTTTTAAGAACTAAATGGTGACATTATAATGCGAGATGCCTATACATATACTGCCAGATTGAGTTTTGACGAATCACATATCACCAAAGCCATCTTCCTGCTCGTCAGTAGGACTACATTATCGTCCCAAATTCGAGTATGTTTGAGCCTGAAAGGAGTTGGGAGAGAAATGAGATGAGAAAGAGGAAGATTGGGAAGTGCCTAACCATTCAGAAATGATCATCAAACGCAGCTATTATTATATATTTCACTAGGGCGATACTAGATGGATATTTTCCTTCTGGCAACATAGTTGTTATAAGTAATAACTCATGTCATAACAAATGGTAAATATTAACCTAACCGCCGCAATTTTAATTTTTTTTTTTACATTAACTCCACACAAGAGGCCCTGAGGAAAATAATTTCCCACAGGGCCTATGTCATCTTTGAGGATGCTGTGTGGAGGGTCTTTTTGAGGAAAGGAAGGAGTGAACATGGGTCTTGAAGAGACCCATGTTGTAGGAGGGAGGAAACACAGAGGCCGGTAAATCGTTCCACAGCCGAGCTGTTGAACTCAAGAACGAGTCGTAAAAACGACCCTTTCTGCACAGATTCAAGGTTTTTTTAAAGGTATTTTGGAGCTCCAGGCGAGAGGTGGCTGCCAAATTCAACCGTGGGGCGCACTTGTGATTTGTACAGGGTTAGCAGTTGTGTACTATTAAAGTATCTGCGGGCCCTGTACAGTACGCCCAGTTTCTGAGAGAAAATTTTCTAATTTCCAATATGCACACATTATGGAAATTACCATTATTTTTAACTTGCTACAATAAACAACTATTTAGAAAGTCGGGAAAGATGGTAAAAGATACATTTAAATTACATTTTTATTCACTCAGAGTACAAAACTTAAATTGCTGTTAAATTGAGACAAGGCAAATATACACCACTCTTTATGTGTCTAACATACCTGGCAGTATTCACGCAAGGTGCTTTCACAGGTGTGAAATAATCAATACATTTTCCTTGCCAATTTATCTAAAAACGTGCTGGAGGCGAGACTTGAATAGGTTAGAATTGTAAAAAAAACAACAGATTTTTTTTACATCGACTAACTCGTACCCGCAAATGCTCAAGAGTAAGCTCTAAAACATACCTACCTCATAAGAATGTTATTGTTGACTTCTGAACTTCTATTTTCAAAATGCTCGAGAGTAAGTTCCAACACATACATCATAAGAATGTTATTGTTGACTTCTGAATCTCTCTTTTCAAAATGCCCGAGACTAAGCTCCAACACATACCTCGTAAGAATGTTATTGTTGACTTCTGTACCTCTATTTTCAAAATGCCCGGGAGTAAGCTCCAACACATACCTCATGAGAATGTTATTGTTGACTTTCGAACCTCTATTTTCAAAATGCTCGAGAGTAAGCTCCAACACATACCTCATAAGAATGTTATTGTTGACTTCAAAACCTCTCTTTTTAAAATGCTCGAGGGTAAGCTCCAACACATACATCATAAGAATGTTATTGTTGACTTCTGAATCTCTCTTTTCAAAATGCCCGAGACTAAGCTCCAACACATACCTCATAAGAATGTTATTGTTGACTTCTGTACCTCTATTTTAAAAATGCCCGGGAGTAAGCTCCAACACATACATCATAAGAATGTTATTGTTGACTTCTGAATCTCTCTTTTCAAAATGCCTGAGACTAAGCTCCAACACATACCTCATAAGAATGTTATTGTTGACTTCTGAACCTCGTTTTTCAAAATGCTCGAGAGTAAGCTCCAACACATACTTCATAAGAATGTAATTGTTGACTTGTGAACCTCTCTTTTCACGCAAAAGGAAAATAACCACAAATAAAGGCGCGAAAATGGATGTAGACGTTCAGAAGTACACCAAAAAAAGCAGAGCAATCTTCCGATACATCCAGTCAATCCAATCTAAACCTAGAACATACATATAATTTAATACGACGAAAAATCTTCAGATTAGGTTTAATTTTAAATAAAATTGGTAAAATGATGTAAGGACGAATGAATAATGACAAAATATGGTTAAGGCCTGAGGGCGTTAAATTATGTTTTTAACCAGAGTTGTGATTTTTGTCCTCTCCATACACATCAATGCACTGTGCGCTCAGTCAAAAAATGTCGGGGTTTGCACTATTTGTCATTATTAGGGGGCATACATTAATTACGTGAGCAGTTTTTCTTCCAATCTAGACCCCCCCCCCCCCCCCCTTAGTGAGAAATTCGGGCCACTTCGTATATTCTTTTCAAGTAAAGTGAGATTTTGATGGACCCCCCCCCCCCCCCCTTTGAGCTCATGTAATTAATGTATGCCCCCTGATACTATATTTGCCATGTATTCTTATGTCTTAAAAAAACATGTCTTAGTTAAAATACGAGTGACCTTTGCCTAGTAACGCAAAGTTTGCTAATTTGAATAAGAATGGATCATATTATAGAAACAAACCGCAGAACTCACTTGCCTTACGAGAACGGAGTTATTGTACAGTGAAGTAAGGTTGAAATTGCTTCATCGCGTCAACCGCATCTTTCGAATTGTAGCTGGTACCTGTAGAGCCTATTGAGGATAATTACTTTACACTAGTAAGTTCTTCCCGTAAGTCGCTCACGTAAGCGACTTATCGCCAACTTACCAATTTAAACGATACCAAAAGTCACATACGAATCTAAATCAAGTTACAGAAGTTGTTCTTACGTAAGTTTTTACGTAAGACTAATCGCGTTCTCGTGAACTCCCAGCCTTAACACAGCTTAGGGGCATCTATTAATTACGTAAGCAGTTTTTCTTCCGATTGAGACCCCCTCCCCCTATATGTGAGATAAATTTGGGCCAATTCGTATATTTTTTTCAAGTAACGTGAGATTTTGCTGGACCCCCTCCCCGTTTGTGCTCACGTAATTAATGGGTGCCCCCTTATCAAATCAGTTTGATAAGTTTATACGCTTACCGTATGGGGGCATACATTAATTACGTGAGCAGTTTTTCTTCCAATCTAGACCCCTCCCCCCCCCCCTTGAGATAAATTTGGGCCAAATCGTATTTTCTTTTTAAGTAACGTGAGATTTTGCTGGAACCCCCCCCCCCCCCCTTTTTTTGAGCTCGAGTAATTAATGTATGCTCTCTAAGAAATGGCACCAAAATGCGCCGATGCGAGATGTCAAAAATTAATAATTCTCTTAGGAATTTTTCCCTATACTTAAGTACTAGTATTCTTATTATTTTAACTAAAATCTGATTAGGTTAAATGGATAATTAACTACCTTATTATCTCCCGAAAACGATATATTGTAAAAATAACACTAGATAAAACTCATGTGTCACAATAATCATAATCACGTCACCTCCCACAAAAACTAATAGAAACGGAAAAAAAGTTTTCTGATTCCAAAAACCGAAGAGATATCATTTATTTTTCAGGTGGAAAAAAACTTTCTTCAAATGAGCATCCTTCTATTTAATTATCGGTCCAATCCTTTCTAATTACCTATGTTACTGTTTATAACATTACGTATTTACATTGTATTGTACATTATGTTCCAGATGTGCTAATATCTTTTTCTGTCTCCAGATTTTCGTTTGAGTTTCACTTATCTTGTATTTATTTAATTAAATATTACGTATTTGAATTCGAAGTCATAATACTTTCATTAATTTCCGCACTTAACGGAACAAAAGCCCAAGGAGAATTGTTTATTTCAAGCCAACTTCTGTTTCAACACTTTATTTGGGCCTTTTCGTCTTAATTGACAAAATCGCATAAATTTGACAGCAGCAAATCGTTGTTGACAGGAAGCCATCTTACTGCAAATAAATTTACAGGTGTGAACGTCGCTATGAGCACTTATATACCTTGAACTTCCAAACAACTTCCGTGATCGATGGTTAATGGATTAATGGTACTGACCCACATGCTCATAAATGAGCACGCTCATTACCCCTTCCTGTCACTTACTCATTAGTAGCAAGAGGAATTCCTTCAGGATTCTGAGCAGTACTTGACTTAGTCCCGCCTTGTTCAATAATTACCTGTACCAAGTTTCTGTATTACTAATGCGTATTCTTAACACTGCCTCTTGAAGACGTGCTAAGTATATTGTGCTTTGTGACTGCAAACCTCGGTTAAAGGAATCGCACCTGTCTCCTGTCTTGATTCCAATAGACAAACGATTCCATTTACGATCTCGACCAAGATTTAACCCATCAGGTCTCGGACATTTTCTGCCAGAAGTTCAGAAAATTTCTGCTTTGCAATAAAATTCAAATAAATTGAATATTTCTGAATGTGTCCGGAAACCAAAATAGATTTTTTAAAGGTTTTAAAATATGCTTTCAAAAGTTATTATTAGAAATAAGCATATAATTTCTGAAGTATTATTTTTTTTATAAAAAACATAAAAAAGTTTTTAAAATGCATCATCTTACGTTTTTTTTCCACCTAATAACGAAACGATAACGAAAAAAAAGAAACACACTTTTATTAGGCAAATGTATCTATTATAAAAGTTATTTTTCTCTCAAGATTTTGTCGTTTCTTGAATAAAAAATTCTCGAAATTTTATACATTTTTCTCAAATTCCTATCGGAAACTTTGCTTAGAGGTGCGTATTTATTTTTTCTGTGGTTAAATTATAGATTTGATTATAAGGCGTGGAGTTTTCTCTTTCAAACACCCTTTAGATCATATTTCTCACCACGAAAGTACTCCCAGACTCACCTCACAGTTTGAGTTTGAGTTTGTACCCAAAATCACGTGTATTTTTTTTTAGTAAAGAGTATATTAGCGCCATATTGAAATATTTATTTTATCTTAATGTGTATAATTATTTCTGGTTAAGTAGTGAAAATGTAATTTTCTTTTAACTGAAATAAAAAATTAAAAAATATTCAAATTTTCAGAGTATTATCTTTAAGATGAAGCCATACTAAATAATGCAAAATCATACAAAATCATACGTTTTTGTTGAAAATTTAATCGCTTAGAAGTATTATAGATGCTTTAATTAAATACTGCGTGTAGAACATATTATCTTGGCCCTTAAAAATATCGGTCATTTTTTTATAAGTCTTTTAATGAGCCTAGAAAAAAATAAATTATAAGGTCTATAAAAAACACTTTGAAGTCCAAACTATTTATAAACCTCATTTCGGATATAGTTTTATTGTTTAATGTGGCAAATTTAGTTAATTTTATGATAATCGCAAAAAAAAAAAAAAATTTACGCCCGAACCTCACAAGATAAAATATAATATGCATTTTCGCGTTGGTATTTTTGACATCACGGCGACAATACGGCAGTCGACGAATTTGTAATATCAAAGTGAACCTTATACCGTCCACCGACGAACGACTGGCAGCGGCCCCTATTTTTGGTCACTACTCCTCCGGACGGAGCGGAGAAACGACGTGTTGCGCTCCGCGCCGCTTGTTTTCGTGAAATCACTTTAAAAATTCCGTTTTATTACAATAAACAATGTGTAAAAAAGGAATTAATGTTTTTTACAGGCCTTTACGAAATCAACATGTAAAAAAAAAATCTCAAATATCTTTTCCAACCTTTCCAAAAGCTTTTTCTCAAGTATTTTTAAACTCCTCCCATAAAGGGGCGTGAATTCCGATTTCAATTTTTTCCTGTACTAGTGGATCGCCTTAAATACATGTATAATCTGATTAAATTTTGGAAAATTAAGCATCGTGATAAAAATTTCCGGAGAGACATTAAGGTTGCAGGTTGTTTTTGACTGGCATTTGATTTAGATATCGTGCGTTCAACGAAAAATAAATACACGTGATATCTCACTATATCCCCCCCCCCTCCCTCCTCTTTCGAACCTCACGTGATTAATGGACGACCCCTTAAATCGACTCGAAACCAATAATCACAAATGTGATAAATTCTCTTAAATATTCTAAAACACCACTAGCGTAATGATGTCATTTTTTAAATTAACAATGTAAATAATGGATGGAAAATAATTACGTCTCAATAGCACAATAGTTAGTGTATTATCCTGGTAAGACAGAGGCCCTTGGTTCGATCCCCTCTTTCTTCATTATAAGTAATTATAATAAATAATTATCTTTATCATAAGTAATCGAAAAATGATTACAGTAAACGATAGAACATCACGACACTTTTAAATTAATATTCCATCTTTCTTACCTCGGCTCTGCAAAACACATTAGTCTACCTCATGTATGTACCTACTGACAAGCACTGAAAACACAACACTACCGAGACGCTATCAATATTATTATTCCTTAATTTTCACTCTTATAACCGACCAATGATGCTAATAAACATCACACATTAAAAAAACAAATTAACGCAATTTGTACCTCGAATAGTTGTTGTTTTTTTTAAGATTCGGGTGATCTTACTAACCACTTACGAATACAATACGCGGCGTTTGCTGTACACATTGTACATGGTGCAATTGACACCTTTGTGAAATATTCTAACCTCACAACTTGAATATTCGCTACGCGCCTATACCGCTTGGGATATAGATGTCACTGAATAGATCGCATCCAGAACTGTTTTTCGTATTCTAGTCTTTATCTAGATCAAATAACAAACGATGATATCACATTTCTAGATCACTCTTCGTTCTTATCAGATGCGTTCCTTATCCTTCTGATAAGGTGAACAATTAATATACCTGGTAATTTTTTATCAGTTGATTCATACAATAAATAGTACCTGAAAAAATCGTAGTTCTCGTTGTGGAATCATCTTAAATTTCAAGGCGTATTCATGTGAGAATTATCCTGTTAAATTGGTGTACGTACTGTTATAATACGCGTCCTATTTACAAGAATAATAAATAAATAGATCGGGTTGAATTCGTGATAATATATTATGTTATGTTATCTAGTAAAAGATTGGATTAGTTTTGTCAAACTTGTGATAAGTGCCATTTTCAGGAAAAGTGTTTTGATTATGTAATTATTATTTACATTTGGTTTTAAAAGATGGTGATTTGTGACATTAAAATGTCGTTTCGTGGTGGATTTTGAATCTTAATTAGTGATAAATCGGTCATAAATTAATAGTTAAATTGACTGCAAGCTAATTTGGTGATATCCTAACTATTAATAATAAGCTAATTGCTACGTGTTGTCGATAAGTGACAAGTCACAATGATTATGGGCAATATAATAAAGTTTGGGATGTATTTATTATAAAAATAGTTAAATTGTTAATATTTTTGCCTTCAATATAAGCTATATGGTGAATTCCTAATTTTAGTGATGTGCAATGTTTATAAAAGACCTATCAGTGATGTGATGCTAGCAAAGTACTTAATGGTGATGTTCGATGATAGAAAAGTACTCATCGGTGATTTTCGAAGCTAGAAAAGTACTCTGTTAGTGGTATTCGATGCTAGAAAATCACTTTCTGGTGATATGCATTGATAAAAAAATGCTTATTGGCGACATGCATTCATGGAAAAGTGCTTTTTGTTGATAAGCATTGATACAAAAGTCCTTTTTCGTGATACGCATTGATAGAAAAGTACTTATTGGTGATATGCTTTCACAGAAGTGTGCTTTTTCGTGATACGCATTGATAGAAAAAATCTTTTTCGTGATATGCGATAGAAGAAAAATCCTTTTTGGTGATATGCATTGACAGATAAGTGCTTTTTAGTGATATTATGCGATAGCGTAATATTTGAAAATCGGCAAATAATTGTAATTTATCCCTAGTCTACAATGCCGAGGTTAAATAGAAAGGAGACATGGAGACACAAAACGGTGAGAAAATTAATTTTCCTTTTTAAAAACCTCTAGTTTTTATGCTTTTGACAGACATACATAGCTTCTGCTCATTGCGGAAATTACGTTGCTAGCTGAAAATAGTTCAGAAAGCATCCATCTATTTTTTTTTCATCAAGGTGGAAAAATCTTTACAGATTTCATGATGCTAAATATTTATTAGATCATTTATTTATTAGAAATTCAAATTTCGTTTAAAGAAGGTCTTGCGATCGAACCTTTGCAACTGTACAGGACGGTTCCGATGGGAAAGATTAATTATTCTCCGAATCAGCATTTTTAACTGATAACTCAATATCGATTTTATTTCAGATTATTTTTTTTATTTACCTACTTTCAAGTTAGCAATAAAAAAGCTCAAAACATTATGTACTTTTTGTAATTATTTTTTATAAGTGATTACAGGTAATTATCTAAGCAAATAATAATGTCTGCAAAAGTGTGTAAACAAATCTGAAATACGAGGGGTGTTCAGAAAATAAGTGCACTGTGACCAGAACGGGCACATCTTTGGTTTTTTGAGGGTTGACAGCACCGAGTGGTATCTCAGAACAAGGTAAAATGAAGTTAGAACCTTATACAATTGAGATGATGATGTAGCTATGACAGAATGGCCTCGGACCTCAGACCGGATAACCGCAATAGGAATTTTTATTGAACCGTGATTTTTCAGAGTACTTAATGAAGGGGAATTCTTATTTTTATGTAATTTCATCCCGTTTAAACCTTGAAAAAATAATTTGTTCGTTATTTTTTAACCCAAATAAAAATAGTTATTAGGTAATTTTTTTAACACCCGGTGGTCATATATGTCTTGCAATTGGGATTGTCTCAAACAGCACTTAGGTTAGGTTTACGCATTTTGTCTGGCTTACGCCAACTTATCGTTTTTAGCAAAAAAGGGACAAGTGTATAATATTCGTAGTTCGAATTTAAATTGATTTGTTTTTTATGCTTGTTATACAGTTTACCGGTAAAAATATGCTAAGTGCAAGTATTACAAAAAATGTTCCTAATAAAAAATAAAACAATGTTTTTTTTTCTTCAAAACTAAAAAAAAAATCCACGTTTCATAACTGGTCACTCAGCCGAGTAACTGCCCAACCCATTGCCCCGATCCTAACTGTCCAATACATATTATTAAAGTTGAAATATGTATGTCGAATTACGCTAGCAGTTATTTTGAATGTTGAATTACGCTTGTAATAATAATAACAAGTCTTTGAATATGGTTTGCATATCGCGCTTTAAGCATTATTTTCTTTATGTACTTATGTAAATTCCCCTCCCATAACCAAAACTACTGGAGCTCATCTTATGGATTAGCAGAATAATTAGGAAGAAAACGTTATATACTTTAGTACATTGTCATAACTTGAAACGTTATATTTTTTTGTAATACATAAATAAATAAAAAAAACTACAAAAACATAAACAGTCACCGGAGAACCAACATTTTAATAACGTTTTTTACTCCAAATAATGTCAGAAATCACTGGTTAAAGTAAGTCAAATATCCTTTAACACTATGTATACATATAAAAAAACTTTTTGTCTTATACATGTTATGACTAATATTTGTGTAAAAAAATGTAAAAAGTAAACGTAAGCCCCGTAGGCGTAAAGATTAAATAAATTAAAAATTAAAAATATTGACCACCGAAATTTGAAATGCTGAGTAGTAGGTACAAAACGTTAATAGGCCACTGAAAAAAATCGTGTGGATAGATTTTTTTACTAAGATTACGAAAATGTTACTAAAATTTTTTAGAAATGTATATATATATATTTTTTTTTAAATAAATAAATCCATTATTTGAGCTCGTGACGTCACTACATGAAAATGTCCCGTCCCTGATTATGTTCCCTTAATTTTGTAAAATTCCACACTGATTAATTTTTTTTTACATGGCAACACTTTGATTTCCGGCGAATTTTTGAATTTGCGTTTAACGTTCACTAGATTTATTGTTTGTTCTATGCGAACTTATCCTTTGATTTGAATTTTTGATAAAGATGGCGGTGTTTTTACAGATGTTACGAAGAGAACCCCGTACAATTTATTGCTATTCGTGTGGAAAACGTTATTTTTTAAAAATGATTTTCGGCTATGTAATTATTGTTTTTTCGCACCCATAAAATTATGTCCCGTCTTTCCGGTTTATAAAAAATGGTCTGATTTTTTGGATTGAAATTTTCAAAAAATCGCCAGGGTTTCAAAAATACGTTAAAAAAAATACAGAATACCGGATTTTTTTTTAAATGTGATTGAAGTAACATATTGTTCACGAAAGCAAAAAGATTTTTTTTTTTCAAAAAATCATACCTCCAGTTTTTGTACACCTATAATTATGATTTTTTTATTATAAAATAACATTCAATAGATCTTTCTTTGATAATAAGTATTTCATTTATTTTTCATTTTTCAGAAAAAAAATCTTATTAAAAGGCGCGTCGTAAAAGACGCACTTATTTTCCAAGAAATATTTTGATAAAATATATCGGGGAGAAAAAAAACTTAGAAAAATGACACTTTTAACTCATTTTTGGATTTATTATCCTTTACAGCATTTTGAATTTCAGCTATTTTATTTTACTTTTAATTTTTCTTTATTCATTAAATACAAAAATAGGGTTACATCATTAGTGGATTTTTCCGACCACCATGCTAGGCTGATGCCCGTGTTATGGTGGTCGATATTATTTGTTCATATTAATAAATTTTTTTATATTTACTCCACACAGGAGGCCCTGTGGAAAATAATTTCCCTCAGGGCCTATGTCATCTGAGATGCTGTGTGGAGGGTCTTTTTGAGGAGGAGAAGGAATGAACATGTGTCTGGAAGAGACCCATGTTGTAGGAAGGAGGAAACTCAAAGGCCGGAAAATCGTTCCTCAGCCGAGCTGTTGAACACAAGAACGAGTCGAAGATGCAACCCGTTGTCGTGTGACAAAAAATGTCAACCGTGTACATATATTTGACATGAGTTTGGCGTGTTTCTCGACTATGCACCGGTCCCGAAGGGATTAATGGCGCAAGTTCCTCGGAGCATCTTCCATTGAAATACCGGGAGAAAAAGGATAGTATTCCCACCCGACGCCTGTGCTCTAAAGATTGCAATCCGTTTGTTAGGAGAGTATATCAAACGGACCGCCCGTTTCTGCACAGAGTCGAGGGTTTTGTTCAGGTATTTTGGGGCTCTAAACCAGAGGTGGCTGTCAAATTCAACTGTGGGGCGCAGTTGTGATTTGATCAGGGTTAGCAGTTGTGTTGTTGTGTACTATTAAAGTATCTGCGGGCCCTGTACAGTACGCACAGTTTTTGAGAGGCTAACTTTACTCTGGCTTCGATAGTTACGCCATATCTGAGCTGGTCACTTAGAGTTACACCAAGCGTATCAATGGAGGGCCTTATTAACAAAGAAAAAAAAATCGGCTTCCACCGTGACCGTTCCGATACAAATTATAAATAGTCGATGACGTGATTTCGATTAGCTTCGATATTGCGTGTTTATCGAAATACAACATTTATTACACATTAAAGTATAAAAACATGTGTTCATTGGTATTTATGCCGCAGCATTGATAGTTTGGCAGAGGTATGACTATTGACTGTTGACTTGTGTCAGTTGATTTCCGTCGGTCCGTGGGTTAAGTTCGCAACTAAAACTTGCCCAATTAATAATAATAATAATAAAATCATCAACAAATAATAATAATGTAATGAAAAACACCTTTTAACCTGTTGACCGCCATGCAATTTTCTGTGATCTTCAGCATTACAGGTCGCACAGTTAGTGTTGAGGCAAACCGCACAAATTTTTGGGACTTAATAATGTGTATGTTTGTGCGGTTCATGGCTTAACAAAACAGTGGACAAAATAGAACATTTAAGAAAGTGAAGGAAAAATCTGACCTAAATTATTTTTCCTAACAATGTTCTGGGTAACATCCTTGATAATAATTATATTTGGATTATTTATATAGCTCCGTTTTTGTGAAAAATCACTTCTAGTAGATACTGTACAAATGCATAATATATTTCTACAATCGTTCTTTTAACCACGTTTCGTTTCAATCTAAATACGCATTAATTACTTAGTTTACAGAAACTAAGAACCGAATATATTAATTGTTTTGTACTTAATTCGTAGAACTCCATTTTAATTTTTAGATATTTAATTAAAATTAAATTTGATAATGTTATTATCGAGTTCTGCAAAACCTTGCAGAACTCGATAATAACATTATCAAATTTAATTTTAATTAAATATCTAAAAAAAAACCGTATAACCTATTTTGTGCAAGTAAATGTAAATAGTTGTTTCTTGTAGTAATTGTAAAAACGAAGTGAAATTTCCATAATCTATGCCTAAAAGTGCGGCGGTTAGTGGAATAATTACCAAAAATACCTATATTTAAAAAAAACATTAACAAATAATACTGTCCTCGTAGTAGCACTTGCGTGCCTGCACGTCTCGTTCTCTGGTAGTTCAGCCTTGGCTTGCCTGCACGTCATAGGCATTTAAAGAGTTACATGTGCATATTCCGTAAATACTGCATAAATTAATTTCGTTCAACGTTGTTTGCATATATTTATTTTCGTGAACTTGCTGATATACGGCTCTTTTTTTTGTAATTGCGCCGTACGGTTAAGCCCCCCCTGGTTTGGAGCCACAAAATGCCTAAAAAAATAACTCCCAACTCTGTACAGAAACGGACAGTCCGTTTGATAGATTCTCCTATCTGAACAAGCGGAATGCAATCTTTAGATTAGAGCATAGGCGTCCGGTATTTAACCTGTCCTCGTTCTACCGGTATTAAAATGGAAGTGCTCCGAGGAACTAGCGTCATTGATCCCTTCGGCAACGGTGCATAGTTGCGAAACACCAAACGCGCCCCATATGAAATTTGTCACATGAGAACGGGTCACTTCTACGCTACGTTCTTGAGTTTAGCAGCTCGACTGTGGAACGATTTGCCGGCTTCTGTGTCTTCAAGAGTCATGCTCATTATTCACTCCTTCCTCTCCACAAAAATAACTTCCACACAGCATCCCCAAAGATGACACAAGCCATGAGGGAAATTATTTTTCTCGGAGTCTCATGTGTGGAGTTAATCTAAAAAAATGTAGATATCTTTAGAGTATTTTATTTTTGTAATTCTTCTAAAACGTGACAGAAAACAACTGCTCTCGGTGTACCTTAATTAAAAAAATTGTTTCGAATTGGTCGTTGCGACAGTTATTGAATGTTTAGTTTGCCGTAAATGTATATTATAATTATAAAAGGTTCCATGACAACTCAGAATCGAGTCAACTCAACATCTTTTTGAAAAGTCATTCAGAGTTGAATTCATTCAGAGAGTTGTCCGGTCACCGTTATAAAAATCGAGTGTAGTTCATACGTGGTAAAAGTAAAACCTTCACAATAACTTACACACAATCTCAACCAATAGGAGCCTTGCAAAGTGAGCTCATAATCAAAGCGGCAAGGTTTCATTCTCTCGCAGACTAAATCCTACTAAATCTATACGTTTGTCTCTTTTTAGTGCCTTTTCAGTTTCATTGAGTTTAAAATCACAACTGTACTAAAGATGTCTCACTTCAAAATATGTTGGATCTTGTTTTTTTTTTAATCCACGATGAAATACAGTTCAGTAGTGTTGTTCGATTTAACTTATCGGCAGTATTCAAATGAAAATCAGTCTTCACGTAAACAAATAGTTATGACCGTGAATAATGTAATTAGGTATGCATATTGCATACGGCGTGAGGTGTGTGAATTATTGGCCATTTTTTTTCAAGGTGGGATTCTTTTACTGGCTTGACAAATAATATATGTACGTTTTAGTTGTTGGACATAGCTTTAACGTACGCAAATCATTTTAACCCTTCGGGCTATTTTATTCTCTTTTGTGAACAGCTCATATAGGTTTCATAGAAATAGTTGTGTCTCTCTTAATGTCATACTGAGCAATATGATCTAAACGGTATTAGAAAGAGAAAACACCACGTTTTATACCCAAATCTAAAGTTAAACCCAGACAAAAAACAATATATATAAATAAAAATTAAAAATAAATTACGTCTATAAACTCGATCGATTTTGATCTCTATCGATTCAGAAAAAAATCATAAAATACCTTTCTTACAAATCGCACAATCGATTTAATAATTATCTTGACGCAACAATTTTTTTTTCAAAATTGTTGCATTGATTGTACGCAGACAATTCTTAGATGCGATGTTGCTATATAAAATCGTAAATAACATAACCGACTGTCCTGAATTTTTTAAAGAAAAACACTGTAACACAAATTGAAACCAAAATGATTGCCTTAGACTGTGTTCAACATATAATAACATTTTCTCTGATATGTATATCTTCAATTGTGACGAAAGTAAATATAAAAATTCTATCAAAAGTCTATTAAAATGTATTAAACTAGTCGAAACTGCATAAATGTAATGATATTATGTAATGACATATATTATGTAGGTACTACCGACGTCCTATTATAATAATGTAATATCTTTTAGTTGTAAGATTTCAGTTTGAGTTAATAATTAATTTCTAGATACACAGTGTAATAGTACAATGAGGACATCTATAATTGGTTTCTCAGTTAGGTAAATTATACATGTATAAATTAATCAAATTGTAAACTGTTGATTTCCCTAAAATAAAATAAATAAATAAAACCAAAGTCTTCGCCCGCAATTTGAAAAATAAATTGTGAAATTTTGCGATGTTTTTATTAATTATTTTTACATGAAACAACGAAAAAGGAAAGTGATAATAACATTTATAATTCATGAAAAAATATACGTGTTGTTATTTTTTTCGTTACCGGTAATTTTTAATTACAAAATACAATAATTTTAGTTTAAAACTTTTTTATGTTTGCATTCAAAAAGTTTGGTTTCATAAAGATGCACATTGTAATTGTTTAGTTTGAATATAAAGCTTGGTGTTTTCTCTTTCCAACACCGTTTAGATCATATTTCTCGCCTTGATAGTAAAGAAGATACTATGATTTCTACGAGACCTATATTAGCCTGAGGAATTAAATAATTAAAGAAATTTAGACAGGCGATCATAATGAGTTATATTCATAACATCAACATGGTTATATTTCCCATACAAATAATTATCGGCTACATCCGTTTTCATTCCCATTTCCGACAAAAATAGGTATTTGATAATACGCCGCATCAGATTCGTTCGCTTTTCGCATTAACGTTTTAATATTATTTTTAACTGGTGTTGATTTTTCTATTTTCATCGCTTTACGCAATATGTTAGACATTATTTGATCGTTAAACGAATATAAAATACATTTGATGTGATATGTTGATGGATCTCTGATATCGTCACTTTGGTTTGACAGGGTTCTAACTTCACTTTACCTTTCTCTGAGATATGAGGTGTCAAAGTTTGCAAAAACGATTTCTAATAATCTGTATAAAACTTTATGATTTTGAGTTTTCTTGTGTAAAGTATTTTAGTTTAACACAGTTAAATTTGAAAAAAATTAGAACGTTATTCGATCTCGGAATGGCATTAGCAAAATGTAGTTAAAACCCTAATCTAACTAAAGTGATGATGAACCGCGGATCAAAAAAAACAATCATTTGTCAGATAGAAACAAAATTGCATTTGCAAAATGTTCAAAATGAGGTTAAAACCTTATAAAATAAATGGAAGCTTTAAAAACTTGATGTTGGAACTTCGTCATACGTATCCCCAGAAATACAATACAGATAGATGGCTCTGAAAATTATGTTGGTTATAAAAATTAGCAAAAGAAATGTTTGGAATTTAGTGGTCATTTTTGACAAAAATGTTAGTTAGAACCTTGTCCAACTGAGGCGACTATATTTAAAACGTCTAAAAATAAACTGATCTCTTGTATACATAAGGGTATTACATAGTTTGATAAACAATCCGTTTTTCTTTTGCAAAATCTTTGCTATCGGATATAATATTTGCATTTAAATAAACGTTTATCAGTATTTGCGAACCGCAAAATGTCGGTTCACGATACTTTCCTAATTTTTCTGTAATTCTATTCATTCTACAACATAGGTACAATATCTAATATGTAGCGCCCTCTGTTATTTTCAAAAATAACCGTTTAAGTTTTAAAAGAGTATCCCCGATGAGGAAATGGCAAAAAGAAAATTTACCAAACTTGGAATTTCTCGGCTTCAAAAACTTTTATACATTTTCCCGACCAATTTTCCAATAATTGCCGATGTACATACAAAGGGGCAAATCTCTACTACCAGGGAACTTTACTAAATTGGACAAAGCCCATCAAAAAGCCGCTTGCAGGTCCTAGTTTAATTAATCTATGACTGATTAATCAACCATTTACATAACAAGATGTCTTATTCATTCATAGCGTTTTGGTAGAGAAGTTTATAAAATTAGGGATATTTATTATAATAATTAAATACATCTATTGTTTTTCAATAGCTCCATTCATCTTGTCATAATGACAGATGCTTAATTAGATCAGTACCTACGCATTACATCACTGTTAAATAAAAATAATGATAGATCGGCATTTTGTCTTAGCCAGAGACAATAAAATTTATTGAGGTCATAATCTATTCCCTGGACTGTGACGATCTTTCCGGAAATAGCAAATAAATTACGTTTACGCCTAATAAATAAATTTCGATTGTTTGTGGATTCTATGGAAAATTATGAATTAATTATGTATTTATTTGGTCAGCTGATGCGGTGTCGTCATCTTCGCTTCCGCCATGTTTGTTGAAATGCCTTTAGAAAAAAGAATTGATTTGGGAGGAGATTTTTGAAATAAAACTTCTTTACGCACGCTTGACTTGGGGAGTGAGCTGGTGAGTGCGTGACGAGAGCGTTAAGAAAAGTGTGATCGGGCGAGGCGAACGGAAGTTGAGAGGGAGATATAAGTTAATGAAGGTAGAAAGAGAGAGAGATACATTTCGTATATTAAGGTAGGGGCAAGAGAGAGAGGTGCGAGCACACATTTTCTTTCTCTCTTTCTCTCATATCCAGTTACGTTTCATATATCTAAGACACAGTGCAGGCCTATTGTCTGTATCACAATGTAGGAGCAATAGAGAGCAGTGCGCTCGCACATTTTCTTTTTTTTCTTATTTTATAAGTTAGTGAAGTTATACTTTAGTCGTGTGGTCTAAACTAAAGCACACTTGTTTTGTTATAAAACATCGTATCTTATTTATTTTTGAAGAGAAAACTTTAGCACCGCTGTGATTTGAAACTCGATGACACTAAAAAGAGACAAACACCTATAGGATTTAGCCTGCATGAGAATGAGATAGTATAATTGGCCTCTTCTTTGTGTTGTGCTCCGAAGCTTCCCCACTTTTGTCTACTTTAGTTTTCTGAAGGTTTCACTTCTACCGCGTGTGAATAGCATACTCTGGTTTTTTAAGTGAAAACTTCTTTAGCACCGTTGTGATTTAAAAATCGATGAAACGGAATCGAGCGACACTAAAAAAGACATATACATACATCGATACAATTTAACCTGCTAAAGAATGAGATAGCAATAAAATATTTATTTAATTCACGGGTACTCGGTTCCAATATAATACGATAAATCCACATTCTCACGCAAGACTCCTTTGGTGTACTGGTAATAAGCGCCTGTCAAATCTTATCCTGATCGAATCCTACGAAATCAAAAAATATATATAGGTATTTTAATTTTTGTAAAATCAATAGGATATCTTCAAACCACTCCAAAATGAACAAGCAAAAGAAAGCGACAACTAGCGACTCCGAAGAAGAAAACACAAATACTAATAAGATGACCAAACGTATAACGAAAGGTGTACAAGGACAAAAATATTTTAAAAATCATCCTTCACATTGATAAAAAAACGAGTGTGTTTTAGACCACACGACTGAAGTGAAACTACACTTTTTTTTTTACATTAACTCCACACAGGAGGCCCTGAGGAAAATAATTTCCCTCAGGGCCTATGTCATCTTTGAGGATGCTGTGTGGAGGGTCTTTTTGAGGAAAGGAAGGAGTTAACATGGGTCTTGAAGAGACTCAAGTTGTAGGAGGGAGGAAACACAGAGGCCGGTAAAGCGTTCCGCAGCCGAGCTGTTGAACTCAAGAACGAATCGAAAAAACGACCCGTTCTCATGTGTCTAATATCAACCGTGCACAAATGTTAGGCGCCTGTTTGACGCTCTCGTCACTAACTTATAAAAGAGAGAAATAAAATGTGGGCGCGCACTGCTCTCTCTTGCTCCTACAGTGTGATACAGACAATAGGCCTGCACTGTGTCCTTTAGATATACGAAACGTAACTGGCTATGAGAGAAAGAGGGGATAAAAGTGTTTGCTCGCACCTCTCTCCCTTGCCCCTACAGTAATATACGAAACGTTACTCTCTTCCTTTCTATCTTCACTAACTTATATCTCCCTCTCAACTTCCGTTCGCCTCGTCCGATCACACTTTTCGTAACGCTCTCGTCACGCATTCACCAGCTTCCTCCCCAAGTCAAGCGTGCGTAAAGAAGTTTTACCTCAAAAACTGTGTTTGAAAGGAGATGAAATTCGCTTTCAAATTTTATTAATATAATAAATTACTTCAAAAAGTGCTTCGTAGTCCACTCTTGTCTACTTTAGTTTTCTGAAGGTTTCACTTCTACCGCGTGTGAATTGCACACTCCGAAGAGCGATTCTCTTTCTTTTGTGGAATAGTTATCAAGATAACGGACGTAATCTCCTGTCAGATTTGTGTGATTTATTTGCTTTTTCTATGTACGACGTACATTAAATGAATAAATAATTACGCATACTTACAGGCATTCGTGTTTTAAATGATCTAAACTAAAATATGTGACAGTAAATATGTAAAAATCACACAACTCTGACAGGAGATCACGTCCGTTATCACGATAACGATCCCACAAAAGATAGAGATTCGCTCTTCAGAGTGTACAATTCACACGCGATAGAATAAATAATCAAGCATACTTGCAGGCATTCGTGTTTAAAACTATCTAAACTAAAATATGTGACAGTAAATATGTAAAAATCACACAACTCTGACAGGAGATTACGTCCGTTATCACGATAACGATCCCACAAATGATAGAGATTTCGCTCTTCAGAGTGTGCAACTCACACGCGGTAGAATAAATAATCACGCATATTTGCAGGCATTCGTGTTTAAAACTATCTAAACTAAAATAAGTGACAGTAAATATGTAAAAATCACACAACTCTGACACAACGATCCCATAAAAGACAGAGATTCGCTCTTCTGATTTTTCAACGAAATAAAATCGGCTCCCATTAAAATTGTGAATTCGCCCAGAGTTTCATCGATGCGTCACCGATGTGATTACGAATATCTGATGATTACTTCATCGGTACCAAGTATTCAGGTGAAATATCTCACCTTGGGTTCATTACATATCGTCAAAATCACTCAGTGGAAATGTCAGCCTTATCACCACCATACATTTATACCTAAATAAACCACATTATTGTTTGGCAATTAAGTCTAGAAATTTATTATTTTGGAACTAAATTTTTTCATTACTATGGTAACACCGAAATACTCGTTTTTTCAACGACATTTCGTATGGCTCTTGGCTTTACTGACTTAAAAAGTGTAGAAAACGCTGAAAATCACTCGTTTAATGTTTGTTTTTTTGATTGTTTGCCTGTGCATTGTTTGAATTGAATAAAAATGAACAAACCAATACGTAGTGGTGCAAGAGAAGTTATATACTGGGTTTTCAACGCTGCCTAGCCGATTATCGCGCGAAGAAGCTCCTATGCCTAATTCGTAAGATCTTTACAAACGAACTACAGAAATGACTGGTACGTAGTATCGTTTTTTAATGAATTTCATTAGTATTACAAGATTTATGCCAATTTTCGAGCGATTATAACCATTACAATCTGATTTGAGGTTATGTTTAAAAATCCGAATTTGACATTTACATTTGACAGTTAATATTAGGCCACAAGAAAAAGGCAATAACTCAATTAACAAAAAAATAATAATAATATGCAACTTCTTTAAACTCATAGAAAAGTTACTTTTTTCTTAGTTTTCTCAGTCTTTCTTTCTAAATGAATATTATCTAGTGTGTTTTTTTAAACTCCCTTCTATAGAATAATAATTTTAATGATATTTTCCACACACAGGTAAATCTGAATCAACGGTAAGATGAATCGTCAAGGAAAAAAGCATGAGGGACAAAACCCATTGGCTTTCAGCGTGAACCATGATCCAGCGCTTACCTTTTGAAATATCGTGCTGAACTCCAGTCACATATATAGATTGCCAGCATATCTTTAGCTTGTAGGATGAATGGATATAACTTTCATTTAAGTTAATTATATTTTTTTGCAGTTCTTCTGGTAAATTTCGGATATCCATGTTAATTTTTAAGTAATGCTCTCTTTTAGCCGCTATCTTTGTTTTTTTCAATAAGTGCAGTTCTGTTTGTTTTGCACTTTTTTATAAACAAAGCCAATGGAATGCAAAATTTTTCGTAAATTTTCCCGGCTACCATCAAATCCAATGTCTTCTTTGAGTACGGTTAGTAAAGTTCTTAAAGTTGGGACTTCTTTACGTACTATGTAAAGAAATGATTTTTTTGACGAATGGAACGGACGGATGATTTACCCCCATAAATATGTAGGACTCGTGTATATGGGGGGGGGAGGGGGTTATTATATTGGTTTAATTTTTTTTTTTGTTCAGTACAAATTTTCGTTGTAATTTTTAAGCTGAGTTTTAAATCTTTTTAAATTACTGTTCCTGTTTCTGATTTTTTCGGGTAGTGAATTAAAAAAATTAACTCCGAGATATTTATGATTTAACTGTCCTTTTGTTTTTTTTACATTTCGGAGTAGGAAGTATTGAGGTTTGCCTAAGATTTCTGTTATTTTTAAAGGGTTCAACTATATTTTGAATATTATCTTTATAAATTTTTTAACGTTGCATGATAAAAGTATAATGCACTTAAATTTCTGACCTTAAATCGTTTGAATAAAAGTTCTGACGAATATGAGTAAGGTTGTTGTTTTTATAATTAATTTTTGTGATACCTATGAAAATTGTTTGTTTTTGATTTGTATATATACCGCCCCATCCTATATTAATATTATTATTATTACCTTATAACGAAATACAAGCCCACTTATAATTTGTTTTGTGTTATTTTATTTATAGTAAATTGTAATTTTACTTCGATTAAATTATAGTTTTTTTGCAAAAATTTTGAGAATACAAATACATTATAAAATATACATTTTGAACAAAGTGTTTTTTAAAACTTATATTCATTGTCTAATGAGCCATCTTGGTGTTGCCATTTAAAACCTGAAAAACGATCGTGGCGCCATCATTTATTTTCTACACTTTCTTGCCAAACTGTATTTAAGATTTGAGATTTTCGCGGTTAAAAGTATTATCGTGATTAATTTTTGGGTTAACTTACGGAATGACTGAAAACGAATTATGTTTGCATTCGGGGCGATGAAAAATACTGCGTTTAAAATTTTACGAAAATTAAAAAATATTAGAGGCTTTAGGAGTTAAAATCAATGACGTTACAATACTCGCACCCGGGGGATAACAATGGCACAACTCAAAAAAACTCTTTTTTCGGGAGAGCAATTTGAATATTTCGTTTGAGTGTATTAAATCAGTTTATTAACCAATAGAAAAAACATTATTTTACAAAAGTTGAAAGCAGTATATTAATATTTATTAGGTTAAATGTTATAATTAGATCATATTAGAATAAGTTAACAATAATAATCTAAACGAAAATATGAAAGAGAACAAGACACAGAAAAGCAGAAAAAAGACAATGGTCGCAACTGGGACTTTTTTTTTCTTTTTTTTTTTTTTATTTAGAAAAAAAGTAAATACTCACAATAAATACATATTACATTTCATATCAGACATCACTTTTTTGGTTACTCAATTAGTAGAGAAATATTCTCGGGTCTAACTGGGGAGCTAGTCTATGTAATTATATATATAGATAATAATATGTATAGTTACAAAAATGGAAAAATAATATTTTCAAAAATACTGCAGAATATTGTACAGTAAGAAAATTACATATAATGATAGAAACAGAATATCAACAAAAATTAACAAAAAATCAACAAAAATCAACAAAAATAATAGCAACAGAATATATCTGAAAATCATCGATAAAAGTAAGTCAATCTTCTCTGTAAAACTTGTCTGTAAGACTTAATAAATCTTCTGTCAGACTTAGTAAATCTTCTCTGTAAGACTTGAACCAGGACCTCTCCGTCTAACCGGGACGAGCGCGTTAACCAATTTCGCTATTGCCACCTTCTGTCAAACCGTCATATTTGTCAATCTCATATTTTCAAATTTTAGAATTAACATTATTATCAACTAATTATTTTTCTCCATATTACGGGCAACTACACTTTTCACTGGAAACAATCATTCTAAGAATTGGTTTGTAACCTGGATAGCGTCTCGGATAGATATATCCGAATTTATTTATATGGGACAATTGACTTTTTATAAAAGTCTAAATGAATATTCAATTTTTATAATAGTGGTACAATGATCATTGTTCCGCTATTTTTGCTTGAATTCGAGTAAAACATTACAACATAAAAACGACATATTCGCTTTTAAGGCCACTATTTTTAAGAATTGTGCCGTTTTTCATCAAAGATAGAATAGATATCCAGGAACATTTCTGCATACTTAACTCAAAAATGCGTTTTTTGACTTGTGCCACTGTTATCCCTCAGGTGCGACATCTAGAGTTGTTATTGTCTAATAAAGTCAAGATAAAATTTGGCAAATAAGAAAGATTTATGTTTCCAGTAAATTCTTAATTCAAACGTTGTTCGTGTATGACAAAGTTGGACATTCAAAGAAAATGTGCGTGTGAACGAAATGAACGGTAGGACCGGGCGGCGTTATCGTACTCAAAAGTTCCGTCGAATACTGCACAAGCAGGAGGTCTGAACCCCAGATATGATAGATTTTGATTTGTCAAGTGATCAAGCTATAATAGAGCATCAACAATTTGCAAATGGGGTCGATTGTTGTACTCGTTACTGCTGATTTGCATATATATTTTTTTTACTTATAAATAAACAGATCGATTAGACTATTTTGAACAGTGTACTTTACTTAGCGATAGCACTGACTTTATATTTTGGCTGTTGCGCGATAAGACCATTCTCCAATGATGCATAAAATCTTCAGGCGGAAAACAATTATACCTCTACATATTATAAATTAAAGTCCTCCGCCGCGTCTGTCTGTCTGTTCGCGATAAACTCAAAAACTACTGTACGGATTTTCATGCGGTTTTCACCAATAGATAGAGTGATTCATGAGGAATGTTTAGGTATATATTTTGTCAAGGTTTTGTGTAAATTGGTTGTAATTTAAAGGAGAATGTCTGTAAGCGGTGGAGAGCGGGCTGGCAAGCGGGCGGTGTGGGTTTGATTTGTATGCAAATTAACAGATGGCGGTGGTTATTAAGTTTGGGTAACCATCCAGTAGATGGCGTTTTTTTTTATTTTTACTGTGAATACCGCACAAGAATCTCAACTGCTCCCGTCTGGAGCCAGTGAGACTATGGCATCCCCAATTGGGGTATGTTGTGAGGCTGAAGGTAGTGGGGAGGGGAAGGAAATGGAGAAGAGGAAGGTTGGGAAGTACCTGGCTATTCAGATCTGGTCACCAAACACGGCTAAAGCCATTTTCAAGCAACGTTTCAATTCTGAATGGTGGTCTTACACCAGGGCGATACTGATAGTATCTTCCACTCTGGAACGTGCCGCAAATATACTATATATTATTTTAAATGAATTTATTGTGAAATAACACAAATTAATCAAATAAAATTTATTATGGCGTTGTGTTTCGTTAGCCACAGCAGACGTGTCCGGGTCAGCTAGTTATTTATAATTATCTGGCTACAACGTGTCTTAAGATGCAGTTGAAAGCCTACTGTGGATGCCTAGTTCTTCCAGGATGGACAAATTTGGAGTCCATGGAATCCTGAGCATTTTTCTCCAGCACCACATTTCGGGGGCGTCTATACTTTTTCTTTCGCTGGTTCTATAGAAGTATGGGGAAAATCAATGCCCGGACGAGTCCTCATCTTGGTGGTCTTCGTTATGCTTCTTTCACTCATGTACCTGTAAATACCTACATATCAAAATGAATCATTCAATTGGAATGTTATCTATCGGCAACACCTAAATACATAAATCCACACTCAATTATGATTACAACATTATGATAATATATGAACAGTCTTACCAACATCACGCGTTATTTTTGTTTATCAACATGTTTAAAGTGTTCAAAGTGGTCGTTTTGGTAGTCGAATGTGATTTGATACTAAATGGGTGTTTTTTGTGACAGTGGCGGTTACGATCTGCCCGGGGCCAGTGGGTCTACGACATCCCCGGTCTGGGAAATCGTCGAGAGATTCAGTGCGATGTTTGAAAGAAAGGTGACATGTTTTTTTGATATAATCTACTTCGGTTGTTATCGTTTTTTGTCGTGTTTTTTTTTACAGACGTAGGTTTTTTTTTAAGTGAAAACTTTTTTAGCACCGTTGTGAGTTAAAACTCGATGTAATGGAAACGAGCGACACTAAAAAGAGACAAACACATACATACATCTATAGGATTTAGCCTCCGAGATGACCTATCGGCCTCCTCTTTGTGCAGTTCTTCATAGATTAAAATTTTAAATATTTTTAAACTTATTAACAATATTATAATAAATAAACCCTACAATTGTATTACTTGCATTCGTCTCATTCTTTCGAAGTTTGGTTTTCTGATGGTTTCAGTTCTACCGCGTGTGAGCTGCAAACACGTTTTTTGAAGTGAAAACTTCTTTAGCACCGTTGTGATTTGAAACTCGATAAAACGGAAGCGAGCGACACTAAAAAGAGACAAACACATACATCTACAGGATTTAGCCTGCGACAGAATGAGATACTCTTTGTGCCGTAGCCTCCCCTCTCTTGTCTACTTTAGTTTTCTGAAGGTTTTACTTCTACCGCGTGTGAATTGCATACTCTAATGTTCGGGGAAAATACCTATTATTTAAATTCCTCAGCGACCACTTTTCCTCTTAACATGTTAAATTCAATAATATTCTGCGCGAGTTCCATTAGGATTCGAGTCATTCTAGAAATATCCTTGTGAAGAGCAAATATATTTATTATTATTATTGCAAAGTTGTTGTTATTGAATGTCAGGTGGGTGACTGGTGAGTGGTGACCTCAGGGAGGTGCGGGGAGGGGAGGGGAAGGAGAGGGGACACTTGCAGTGGTGACACAATGCGCGGCCACCTCTGGCCAGTATTGGCACCAGCCCACTTCCTCCACTAGAACATTGTTATTTTGGGAACACACTACACTCCGATACAGAGTGTTTTAACAGTATTTCTTATTTTTTCGGAATTCAGTTTTCGCTTCGCTTTTTGGCACTTTCATACTTGGCCAAAAATAACGCGTCTATTAAAAATAATTTGGGAATGCTCCTATACAGAGTGTTTCGACAGTATTTCTTATTTTTTCGGAATTCAGTTTTCGCTTCGCTTTTTAGCACTTTCACACTTGCCGAAATAACGCGTCTATTAAAAATATTTTGGGAACGCATTACACTCCTATACAGAGTGTTTCAGCAGTATTTCTTATTTTTTCGTAATTCAGTTTTCGCTTCGATTTTTATCACTTTCACACTTGTCAAAAATAACGCGTCTATTACAAATATTTTGGGAGCGCACTACACTCGGATACAGAGTGTTTCAAAAGTATAATATTTTATTTTTTCGAATTATAGTTTTTGTTTCATTTTCTAGGATTTGCACACTTTCAGAAAATAACACATCATGAAAAAATAAGTGTTTTGGAAATACACTACATACGTAGGCAGTGGCGTAGCTAGGGGGGGGGGGTAGGTCCGCCATGGGTGCCACCCGATTATTTTTTTTTCGTTTTCTGGCATCTTCACATTTGCCAAAAATTACGCATTTTTTGCAATTATTTTAGTAACTCGATACACTCGGAGAGTGTTTACAAATACCTATATATCTTTCTGTTGGTTTGGGTTAGGTTGGGTTAGGTTAGAATACAGAATTCAATAGGATAGGTTAAGGTAGGTTAGGTTAGGGTTGGTTGGGTTAGGTTAAAAGGGACATTGAGGGATATTGCAGTCATGTTATAGATGTGTAAAATTATACAGTTTATTATCATAGATTTTATATTTCGTCTGTATAACAATCGACGGCCGGCGTAGCGCAGCGGTAAGGCGCTTGACTCGCACATCGAAGGTCGCGGGATCGAATCCCGGCGTGTCAAATAAATTTTATTTGATTAATTTGTGTTATTTCACAATTTGTTCATTTAAAATAATATATAGTATATTTGCGGCACGTTCCAGAGTGGAAGATACTCTCTGTATCGCCCTGGTGTAAGACCACCATTCAGAATTGAAACGTTGCTTGAAATGGCATTAGCCGTGTTTGGTGACCAAATCTGAATAGCCAGGTACTTCCCCACCTTCCTCTTCCCTATCTCCTTCCCCTCCCCACTACCCTCAGCCTCACAACATACCCCAATTGGGGATGCCATAGTCTCACTGGCTTCAGACGGGAGCAGTTGGGACTCTTGTGCGGTATTCATATAATAAAAATAAAAAAACAATCATACCTCTACCAAATTATATTATTCTATCAATAAACATTTAGGTTTTTTTTTACATTAGCTCCACATGGGGTCATGAGGAAAATAATTCCCCTCAGGGCCTATGTCATCTTTGAGGATACTCTGTGGAGGGTCATTTTAGGGAATGGAAGGTGAGGAAGTTCTGGAAAGGAAAAAGAAATGGGTTGTGGGTAGGAATCTGGGGTAAATGTGTCCAGGAGTGACAACTTATGAATCCATCCCTCCCACTCGAGTCCGGCTGGAAAAAGGTCTACCACAACCGGTCCCTCCCAATCCGGCCCGCCATGCATTAGGTGGGAAAACGCATCCGCCGTCAAGACCTAGACAAATCTCACCTCACGAACCCGAGCACCCCTACTAAGTCACCAAACGTAGCGAACCACTCGGGGTTACCTATGGTAGGAGTGTTGGTTATCTAATAAATGGAACCCATACCAGCCTCCTAAATTGTATAACTCAGTGGTTTTATTCCCAACTGCTCCCGTCTGGAGCCAGTGAGACTATGGCACCCTCAAGTGGGGTGTGTTGCGAGTCCAAATGTGAGGTACTGGAAAGGGGAAGGAGATGAGAAGAGGAAGATGGGGAAGTACCTGGTTATTCAGATCTGGTCACCAAACACGGTTAAAACCATTTCAAGAAACGTTTCAATTTTGAATGGTGGTCTTATACCAGGGCGATACTGAGAGTATCTTCCACTCTGGAACGTGCCACAAATATACCATATATTATTTTTAAATGAATTAATTGTGAAATAACACAAATTAATCAAATAAAATTTATTTTCACACACCAGGATTCGATCCCGCGACCTTCTGATCGCGAGTCAAGAGCCTTACCCCTCGACCACGGAGGCTGTCGAAAACCGTATAAAAACTAATAAAAATTATTGCTTTCAAGAAATGCATTCACCATTTCTTTTATTCAAGCATAAATCCTTTTGTTTATTGTAATTGTTCAGGTGTACAATACACTATAAATTATTGCACTTGTAAACACAAATAACATTTATCAACATAAAAATCATAACGTTAAATAAAGTGATGACTGAACACTTATTGCCTACAGTCTCCTGCAAAATATTGCTAACACCAAATAAAATAAACTCGTTTATATTTTTTAGTTTTCTTTTACAAATTACCAACGTGGCTCCGCCCGTCTCTTAAAATGTATTTATAAATTTTATAGCTCGTGATGGTAATGACGTAATGTTCCGAAATTAGTTTGCGGTCACCTAAAAATTTTATGATGTCAGTCAGCCCTCGTATATATTGAGCTTTTACACAGACTTTCTACCTATATCTGAGGTGAGTTTAAATAAAAATGGCGCTAAATAAATGATCTATAATTAGTGTTGCTATAGGTACCCTTAACAATGTTGTTTATTACAGACTTATGGTGTTCATTATATGTGTCAAAAATTCGATGTTTTAATTCATGTTCACTCTTTTTTGATATAAATATCTCAACTTGTTGGGGTAAAATGTACAGAAAATAGGGACATTTCGCACATTTTAATTTTAAAAAACTTTGTTTCAGTTAGATAATATAAATCAGAAGTAGGTATTTTAGTTTCTCGAAATGGTTAAATAATGCATTTTAATAGTTATTTCGTTAAAATTAAAATCGATTGTTCACTTGACGGCCATTTTATTGATGTGACAAGTTTTTTCTTGATGATGATGATCCTAAAATATGTTTTGGGTTTAATTAAAAAATAAACTAGCCGAAAAAACTGTATTAATATTACTATGTCAAAACATGGCTTGAATAAAAGATGCCAAATTACCCATTATTTAATAAAATAGCTACTAAAATGCATTATTTTTCATTTCCAGAAACTGAAATACTTTTTCTTTATTTATTTATTTATTCTTAGTATATTAACATTACAAATGTGTAGTATATTGTCCTCCACACTAGGAGTTCACCTGTATTGTAGAGGACATTTTTCAGTTGTAAATTATAAATTATAAATTGTAAGTAGTAAAACAAAACAAACAGTGGTCTTAGTTAATATAAAAAAAGAGAACCAATAAAAATTAAAATATAGAGAAGCAATAAAAATAAAAATATAAAATCGACTTTAATTTGACAAAATTAAAACTACACAATGACAAAATTACTTACTTCTCCTTATTACGTAACTTATATATAAGTGTTAATAAAGTAAAATGTGCATATTAAGGCTCCGTAGTAAGAATTCAAAAAGAAGAAGAAGATGGTTTGTAAGTTAATACAAATGTTTTGATACGTAAATATAAAAGTTAGAGGGAGCGCGCTAATAATAAAAAACGAATATAATTAAGCTAAAATTGTGAAAGTATTTAATAAAACACAACTCGTTTAAAATACAGCATAAATCTCACGGCACATATCTAAAGTAATATTTAAAGATACATTGTGAATTTTTTCATACCTATGATCTAGATAACAGAACAAGATGTGTTTCAGCATACTTTGCGATTTTTTCTTTTGAGGAAATTTCATATAATTACCGTTTCGGCTCAGTAAATGTATAGATATTATCTTAAAAAATAACATTTAATTTTTTAAGAACCGTAAAACAAAGCGTTCAAGGAAAATACGTTATAAATAGAAAGAAATTCAGAATGCCGGGCCTTAAGTGCATTCTTATTTTCTGTATATTTACCCATAATAGCTGTGTTCATATATTTTAGCAGCTGACTGTAGCAAGTGATTTCATCATTTCTAAGAACATAATAATATAGTGTGCATTATCAGGCATTTCCATGGTTTAGTGCCATTTAGTGCACAGTTCGAGTAACAGAGTCATGTATGCAGTTTATAATGTTGTAAGTTGTTTGTATTATTGTGAAAATTTGTATTATTATTTATATATAACTAACCTAATTACTAAAACAAAATATTTTCTTAACCCTTGTAGTGTGACTGGCTATATTTGCAGTCCAGTGAAATAATAACTATCTCGAGGTGCAGTGTGTACAGCTAAGTTTTAAAAGTTTTGAACTATTTCGTTACTGTCAATGGAAATTCCAAAGTTAAAAAGTTGATATTGTAGAAGTGTGCCTATTATTTCAAATACAATTTTAAATATTATATTAGGCTTTTAAATATTTGCTAAATTTTACCCATCCTATACGAGTTTAATAAACTCTTTTATTTAATACCAGCGGGTTCCCGGCATGCGTTGCATTACTACTCAAATAGAGAAATTGTTTCTCCCTCCTTGTCCTTTTCCATTCATTCCCATTCTCGCCTTTCCCCCTCCCTTGTTCCCCCTCCTGCCAATCCCTTCCCTTTCGTTCCCCTACTACTCATTTTTCAAACAACTCTCGCCAACTATTCCACAGTTTTTAAACAAATTGCATGAAGCCAGAGCTCACCTGTATATATTTAAAAACCTCTGCGGACATGTGCACAACAACTCACCAAAATTTCATCGCAATCAGATGAATAGTTTAGGAAATAATTTCATAGCGCCGTAGCTCACAATTATATATAGAAATCATCGCAGGCATATGCTCATCAAATCCCTAAAGTTTCATCGCAATCGAATGAATGGTTTAGGGACCCATAAGGGACAAACAAAGAAACTTTCATTTTTATTATATTAAGATTATTAGAGGTTTCCCATTACTTACTTTTACATTACGTTTGTCTTATGTTTATGTATGTAAAAATAATGGAAAGAAATAAGAAGAACATCTCCTCGCCATCGCCTCGATAAGACTCCCTCAGTGGTTGAGTTAGTAAGATCTTTGACTTTGAATCCGGAGGTCGCGGGTTCGAATCCCGGTGTGCAAATATAAAATTTATTTGATTAATTTGTGTTATTTCATATAGTGTATTTGCAGCTCGTTCCAAAGTGTAAGATATTAATTATTATTTTTAATTGATAAACTAACGTTTTTTAAGATAAGATTTTTATGCATAGCACAAAAGGTAACAATTATTTTAAGCAATAATTATCAGCCTGAAACACTCATCTACATTGAAAAAAATCTTTCGAGAAAAGATACATGCCGCCAACGGGACTTGAACCCGTGTCCTTCTGATTGCCGGTCAGGTGCTCTACCACTGAGCTCATAGCTCATAGCTTGTAAGATATTTTCAGTAGGGCCCTGGTAAATGATCACCATTCAGATTTTTAAGCGTTCCTTGAAATGGCTTTAGCCATGTTTGGTCGCCAGATCTGAATAGCCAGATACTTCCCCACCTTCCTCTTCTACTCCCCACTACCTTCAGCCTCACAACATATCCCAATTGGGGATGCCATAATCTCACTACCTCCAGACGGTTGGGAGCAGTTGGGCCTCTTGTGCGACATATATGTTGGTTAGACGTACTTTGAAGGAAGGTTGGACGAAGGTCTTAAAAATACCCAGACTGTAAGGGGAAGGAAACACACAAGCTTGTGTTTGATCAGTATGAATGAGTAAAGCAAATATATTCCTATTGTAAATAGTTGTATCGCAATCAATTTTATGTGTTCTTCAGAGCATTTTTATTAGGAATACTGATAGAAAAGACATAGCATATCCAATAATAATCATATATGCTCCACTACTGGAAGTAAATGAATGTTAGAAACATTTATTTCATCCGACTCATATCCTTTCATACTTCATTAAAATGACCTAGAAAAGGTTGTCAATTGTACAAATACCTATCTTTCTAACAAGCACAAATTTTTTTTTTTTTAATTTTGTAATGGTAAAAATCACAATATATATTTTTGTAATTTAGTGAATAATGTGTTAAATGAATTGGTGCGTAAAAAAATCACCCTTTTTTTATCTTTCGTTCATTCTATTTTTAAAAAGAGATCATACGCTTTGGGACTGTCACATGGTGAGATTTACTTAAATTGAATGTTTTGCTATGCGTCTTGTTTATTTAAAAAAATAATTGCATATAACAAGTGCTTTTTGCTAGCGCAGCTCATATTTGAATTAATTTTAATCTGAAAATTATTAAAGTGGTTTTAGATTAATTTCACTTTAAAAAATATTGCGGTTTTTTTTGTGAAAATGTGATTTGTTTATTGTTTATTTTATTTTAATTTTTTTTAATAATGTCTGGTTTGCGAGCAGTGGAAAATTTCATCAGGGAAAGGTCACCATTTCAGGTATATTTAATTGTTTTTTATCTCAATCCCGCACAAGAGTCCGATCTGTCTGGAGGTGATGAGACAATATCATTGTGTGAAACTAATGTAGAAAAAAAAAGATTTATTTTTAATTAAGTACCTATGCTAAAACTCATAAATTTCGTCAAAAATAAGTCTAACATTTAGGTATACCTCAAAAAGATACAGTTTCACCACCGACCAACAAAGTCTAGTCAGTTCAAAATAACACCCAAACCAAAATTACTGGTTCCAAAAACTTGGGTTACGAAAACATTTATCAAAAAGAAAGCGCTTTATCTCCCAGTCGCAAGAAACAGATCGCAAGAAACATTGCTTTTTTTCCCTTTGTTGATCTGCAAGGACCAAATTTGTCTCCCAAGATATTATGCTTTTGAAGCGAGGCGACAGAATCAGACGGGGATTTAGTTACCCAATAACTCACAGGTGGGATGAATTATTACACTGAAAAAAATGTCTTATCTAGAGTTGATATATCGAGGGGTGCCACCAGTGGCGGTTCTTCACAGGGGGACAGTGGGGACAGTCCCCACCAGTTACACCCGAAACCTACTAAAGGAAATAACAGTCGATGTGTCTTCACCAAAATGAATGAATTAACATTTGCAGAAATAATATATAAAAAGTTAGGTAATTCTTCGGAACAAATGTCAACGGTTAATACGGAATATTTATTTCATAACAATCAATCATAATTACACAAACCCGCTAGGATAAACCCTGCCTTGCCCTCAAACCATTCAAAACCTGGGATGTTTTTTAAAATTATGATGACATGAAGCTAAAGGTTTTATCAAAAAAAAATGCGTATTAACCGTTGACGTTTGTTCCGAATATTTACCAAAAGTTATTCCGGATGATTTTAATGTGACCAAGGATTACCAGTGGATAGCCAACCAGCGCAAGAAACCTCAGTCCATATCTCAGTGCGCAGAACCTACCGCGCACTTGGGGGACAATCCGAGTTGTCCCTCAAGGCATTTTGGTTCATTCTGGCATTTCTTTCTTGATTGTAGGCAATCTGGAGAACCGCGCATGTGTATGTGAATTTCAAATACCACGGGGAAAATCCAATGGATCCCCACTGAATCATTCGTTTGCGTAGTTACAGGCGGGAATCACTCACGGACAAATTAAGTTCAATAATAATCTTACAAGATAAAGCGTTATTTTTATTACATATACTGTATTATAAATTGGTATATATGTATCTACAGACATTTTATATTATTTTGTGTTTATATATCCGATTAGCATGATTTGATCGTCATCATTTTTGTTTGAGTAATTTTATATTATATTCTCCGGGTGTTGAGATTACAGTATAGTAGGTACACGTAAAAAATGTCGATCTCCACCATCAAAGACTTGCTCGAGTCGCCACTGGGTGTCGTTTGTTGGAAAGTTGATAATAATAATCCATATTTTACTAAGTAAGCCAAAAAATATATTGAAAAATGTCTAATGGCTTGATTTATCTATTAATACACTAGTGTAGATAATTGAAAACCTTGCTAATTGACAGAATGACACTTATTTATTATTGTTTGTTGTCATTTAGGAATAATTTTATTTTCACTCATTCATTGTATGTTTTCTTCGAAGTAAAGATTATTTATCTGCAATCTATATTTTACCTCTCAGGCTTCTGGCATATTCTGTCAGATGGTCAGAGTGTCCAAAAGACAGAAGAGAAAAGAGAAGCATAAATAAATAATTTGATAGTAGCATTTTCGCTCCAATGCCACGATATTTCCGCGCGTCTACAAATAAACTCTGCTAAAATGGCGGGTTTGCGCAGGGATATGTGGGGGGGGTCCTTACTCGCCCGAAAAATAGAACGAAATGGATTGAATCTACTGGAAAGAGCTGACTAACCCACTTTACTAAAATTATGGTGTTCTGACGCTTTTAGTTACTACTATACTCTCCACTCGACTGAAATACTTGGCGTGTCCGATCGGCTCTTTAGGGTTAATACAAAAAAAAATACTAACATTTAAAGCTAGCAAAATAGTTTTAAACTTGCTACAAATATATTTTCATTGACTGTTACAATACTCTTACATTTTAGAATATTAAATAAATTGATGCTCACCTGTCTTTTCTTTCTTCCAGCTGGACACCCTGTTTGGGCGACCTAAAAAGGGCGGAGGCGATGAGCGCGACTCCCCGCCCGCCCCGGCGCCCCCCCCCTCTCCCTTCCTCCCCGTGGGGGGCGGCAGCGCCGAGGGGGGGATGCTCGTGCAGCAGTTTGCCCCCGCCGCCCCTGACATACTGGCGCAGCTCAAGCGCATGGATGACAAGAAGGTCAACGACAAGTTCGATGAGATGCTGGTGAGATTTTGCTTATGCTGTTGTATTTAATACCTTCCAGTATCCAAGATGTAACGATAGTCTACCACGCTCTTTAAATATTCCGCATCACTTTAAACTTCTGGGCTAATTTTACCCTTTTAGGGATCAAAAGATTGGAGATAAATTTTTGATACCGCTCATAAAAAAGTAGTTGTCTATGGCCGGCGAATTCTTGAGTATTTCCGCATTCTAATAAAATCAAAATAATTTGAATATTCCTGAATGTATTCAAAAACTAAAAACTGTTATTGAAAGGCGATTACATACTCTTTCAAATTGTATTATTAGAAGTAAGCATGTTATATTTGAAATATTAAAATTTTGAATGCAAACTTTAAAAAGTTTCACCTTACATTGTTCTGGTGGAAGTTTGACGTCATAAATCCGAATATTTTATTTTTTTTCCGGATATCTATGGAACTCAAATTGTAGTGTAGTGTTTACTCTTTCTAACACTGTTTAGATCATATTTCTCGTCATTAGAGTAAGGGAGATAAAACGATTTTTATGAGACCATTTGAGCTGACCCCTAAATGTGTCAAATTTACTTTGTGTCAAAGAGTTGTTTGGCCCATATATGGGTGAATTTTTCTCATAGGGTTAACTTTAGAGTCTATTGGACCCTTTTAGGGGTCAGCTCGTATGTTTTCATAAAAATTGTTACATCTTCCTTACTATCATAACGAGAAATGAGATCTAAACAGTGTTGGAAAGAGAAAACACTACGCTACGATTCGAGTTCCAATGAAAAAAAAAATTATTCGAGCTTGTCAGATATTCAGTAGGAATGTTAAGTGAACCCTAAAAGACATCATATTCAAAAGACTGACAATTTGGACGTAACCAAAACTCATGACTGATTTTTAAAAATGTAAAAAAAAGCGTGACCTTGAAATACTCAAGCTCGTCAGATTTTTATACAGACGGTTCAGCTTGATGTCCTTGTCGTGCTGACCTATAATCTGACAATTAGGGATTTTATTCATTTGAAATTTCAATGAACAAAAAATAATATATGTAATGATAAAAAAAGTAAATATATATGCGTAAAATTTTATTGTGTATTTGTAAGAAAATCGCTTAATGAAAAAAAAAAGTTAAGAATGAGTTTTTTAATCATCGTCATCATCAGTGGAATCATCTGCGGATTGCAAGTTCGAATCGATTTGGTCACCTTCATCAACGTCTTGCGTATTTGTAATCAAAAATGGTTATGATACTTCTTCTTCTTTGTGTGCCGTTATTACTAATCTTCTTCGGCGTTGGCGATCACTCTGGAAAATGTCTCTCTGTCTTGCGCTGCCCGGAATAGCTCCTCCACGCTTCTAATGCCGGTCCACTCTCATACATTTCGCAGCCAAGACATTTGTCTCCTACCAGGCCCTCGGCAACCCTCTATCTTGCCTTTCAATACTAAATGGAACAAGTGATACTTTTCCCCTCAAAGTATAAGACCCAGATATGAAATTTTCCTGATTTTTATTAATGTAAGCAGTTCTCTATCTGCTCTAGCCCACCTGAGAATTTCTGTGTTCGTGACCATGTTGGTCCATGGGACCTTGAGCATTCTCCGGTGAAGTCACACTTCAAATGCCTCTAACCTGTTCATGGTATTTACTTTCAAGGTCCATGTTTCACATCCATACAGCAAGACCGACCACACATAACATTTTAGCATTCTCTGCCTTAGTTTTAAATTGATATGGTCATTGCAGAAGAGGAATTTCATTTTACTGAATGCAGTTCTTAATACTTAACAATCTTTTATTTATTTCATGATATTATTAATGTATTAAAAAGAAAAAATACCTGAATCTGGAGTATCCCCTGTCCTGGAGTGTCAGGTGTTGTGAAAATATCTTGATTGCCAACAAACCAAGTCATCTCCAACTTTCCATCCACATTTTTCCATCCGAAATCTGTTTGTGACATCTCAGTGATGACTCTCGAAGTACATCCACGTGACGTTTGTTTTTTGCAACTTTGTGACTTGCCAATTTTTTTATGTCGTGTTCAAATCGTCAGATTATTGAAATGTTAACTTTTCTGCAAGTATGTAATTAAGTCACTTTACCTTAATCTGACATGCTCGAGTATTTTTGGGTATCGATTTTTTTTTACTAATTTGATTGGTTGTCCTAGACGCATCCCCCTATATTAAGGATTCATATATGGTGGTAGTTCATTACAGGGCGCAAAGGTATCTCCCTTTAGTTATTCTGTCATGCTTGAGTAAATCCAGAAATCCCAGCTTGGGCTCCCCTACTATTATCAGTTCGATGCTTCAATATTGATTTCGATTCGTAAAGCTAAAAAAATTATAATTTCAAACAATTTTTATACCACTCTCCCGTAATATATTCAAGCGCCCTTTAGGTGATTTTTCACAAAAACGGCACTCTACAAATCGTCCAATACGGTGCTCCAGATTTTATGTCCGGGTTAAATCTTTCCCAAATGAAAGACTAAACCCTTCCACACACTTTTCCACAAATGAATATCTAGTAAATTCACGCAATGTAAGTGCACTATATAAGTATAATAAATACAAAACAATACAATAACAATACGTCAATCCACCAGAAACATAATGGGAAAATATTTCACCGACTCCAGATATTTTCATATCAGAGGGTTTGGCTCTGATGAAATCCTAACTGGTCCGATAAATCCTACTGATCCCTCAATATAAATATTTTTAAAATCTTTCGTAATCCTACATGTATTTAAAATGACCGACTTTTGCATTTTTATGTACAAATCTAATACGCCTAAATTTTGAATGAGATAGCTAGGTATAATGCCAGTAGCCGATATAACAAATGGTAATATTTTTATAGTCTGAGAATGCCAAATTCTTTTAATCTCATTTCCTAAATCTGTATATTTTCTTATTTTTTCAGAAATTGTTTTCTGAATATTTATATAATAATTATATTATTTAATAATAATTATATATTTTATATATAATTATTATTAATTTATTATTATTGAAGAACATAATAATTTAATAATAATTATAATATAATAAATAAATAATTCCACCTAAATAATGTTTTTACTTATTGAATAGTTTCATAGATTCTTCCATACAAAATGATAACACCTGTTGAAAATAAATAAAACTTTTGGAGAGTGATGACGTCACACGATTCACCATACATACGGTGGTTTTTGGGGGATCATGAAAAATTAAAACTTTTGACAATTATTTTAACTATTAAGTTATTTAAGTTAGAAGGTCATTCATTATTCATTAAAAAAAAAATTAAAAATTGGACTGGAGTTCCTTATTTAGTAATTTTCTTTCACCGATCATTTAAAATCGTGTCTGGGGGTACATTTTGGCCCCAAGAAGAAAAAAACCTTATGATATATAGTTGTAATAGAGTACCAGTCATTTTTGTCCGTTTTCATCCTTTTATAACATCATGTCCTTAATTTAATTTGGTTTAAATAAAAAATGCAGGTTGTTTCAGATTTATTATTTTTTAATTAAATTTTTCCGCGTGAGTTTAATGAATAAATAAGTAATGTTATTTATAAATAAAAGTAAGGTTTTTTAATAACTTAAGTGCGTGTGTAAATAGATACAAATTCGAGAAATCAACGTTTTGTGCAAAAATGAATCCAATATATCAGATTTTTTTCAGTTATTCTTAGAGAATTTTATTAATATACTAGCCGTTGATTAATAGTATAATTCTTGATTTATTTACTTTTCAGACGGACATGAACCTTTCTGAAGAAAAGAAGGTTCCACTGAAATCGTACTCGAGGGATCAAAAGGAAAAGATGCTGATCGCCTATAAGGGAGCCAGCCTACAGGTTCGGATAAAACTAAAGCTTTTTTAAAATGGGGTCATCTCCAACAATGAAAATTCATTTTTATTACAAATGTGTCACATTAATTAGACTTTGCTGCGGACATAACTTTTAGAATTATCCAAAAATACCGAATAGTAGCGAAGATGTAAGTCGTCAAAATGTTGATATTTGCGGCCGACTTGAAAGCTTGTGACATACTGTATGCATGGTGGTATTGCAGCACTGCGGATATGGATACTACCGCCCCAGGAACCATTTATTTGATATCCAACCTCTGCCATAGGTCACCCCAAGTGGTTCGCTATGTTTGGTGATTTAGCAGGGGTGCTCAGGCTCATGGGGTTAAGTTTTTCAAGGTCTTGGCGGCAGATGCATCTGCCCACCTACTGCATGGAAGGGCCGGACCAAGGCACACTAACCCCCAGATTCTTATCCAACCCTCATACCTTTTTCCTTCCCAGAACTTCCTTTCCTTCCTTTCTCTAAAAAGACCCTCCACACATCACCCCCAAAGATGACATAGACCCTGAGGGAAAATATTTTCCTCAGGGTCTCTTCTGTGGAGCTAATGTAAAAAAACCAAAACTGAGAGTTCAGCTGGAGAAATTAAAAGGTCTACCTCAACCAGTCTCACCCGATCCGGCCCGCCGGGCAGTAGGTGGGCAAATGCAACCGCCGCCAAGACCTAGACAAACCTCACCCCATGAACCCAGGCACTCCTCCTACGTCACCAAATTTAGCGAACCACTTGGAGTGACCTGCGGCAGGGGTGTTGGGTAAAATATGCCATGTTTGATACAATTTTTTTTTATGTAACACCGTAATTTTGTTGTCAGGACGGGCGCTCCAAGTTCGACAAGCCGTCGGATTACATAACCTACCTGGCTCAGGCGGAGCTGAGCATCGGCAAGCTGCTGTCGTGCCTGGAGAGTCTGCGCGTGGCGCTCACTAACAACCCGCTGTCGTGGCTCGAGGACTTTGTGGGCGGTGAGGCCAACGGACTGGCTCAACTGCTCGCCACGCTCAACCTGTGCCATAGGACGTGAGTGCCATCTTTATTGCAAACCACTAACTAACCTAATTTATATATTTTTTAATATTCAACTTTCATATTGTGCTAAATGGGTAGTTAGTTTGAACACAATGAGAGATTTAACCACTAAAACGCCAGCATATCCATAAGAATACGGTTAATAATCATTTCTCTTAATATAACTCGCTATTCTGATGGTAAGGATTATATTCTATTTATACAAGTACATTAAACATTCATTTTTATATATTACGATTATCTTGTAAGATGGTACAATTTACAAAAAGATCATTTTGCAAAAAAACAAGTAAGTTGTGACGAAAATAGAATCAGTTAGCGCACGGTGAAAATTTTGCATCGGCGCACTAAGAGTTAAAGATTGGCAACTAGTAATTACGAAGAAAAAATGTTACTTTTTAGTTTTTAGCTACTCGGTTATCAGATTTTTATAAAATTTGGATTCTGAATATTAAAGTACACAATTAATACCTCAGGCTTTGGGCATATTTTGTCAGAAGGTCAAATTATTTTCACTTTGCAATAAAATCCAAATAAATAGAATACTTCTCAACGCATCTAAAAACTAAAAGCTGTTTTTGAAAGGTGATGAAATAAGCTTTCAAATTTTATAAATCAAAATAAACACATAATTTTTTCTACATAAAAAAATTTTCCATCTTAAATTACTGGTGATGAAAAAAAATAAAAACACACATGAATTATGCAACGTATTATGAACGTTATCTTCAACTCACATTTTTGTCATTTCATGTAAAAATAGTTTATAAAAAATAAACTAATAAGTTTCTATGTACGAATTTTCCAAGGAAATTTTGGATTCATAAAACTATACATTTTAATTATTTTCCAGTTAACTTTTAGATTTGAATATAAAGCCTGGTGTTTTCTCTTTCTAACACTGTTTAGATCATATTTCTAACCATTTCTACAGCTCCCTTGAGGTGATTCTTCACAAAAAAGGCGCTATACAAGTCATCCAAATATTATTATTATGATAGTAAGGGAAATACAATAAATTTTATAAGACCTATGTGAGTTGTGTTTGAGGGTTTAAAATGTGTACTTTTTTCAATGTGTTTGTTATTTAAACTTCAGTCAATTCTGTATGTATTACATTAGGCATATTTAAAAGTTATTAAAATTTTTTGCCATATTATTAACCATAATAATTATTCAAAAACAGCTTTCTTAAGTGCCATATTTTATCTTACTTTGAAGATGTCTACCTTTTAATTGAACGAAATTTGTTTTTACCTGTTTTGCCTAACGGTAGAGTAAGACGTTTTTAATAAGTACTTGAAGAAATAACGACGATTCCTTATCAATTTCTCAGAATATGGCCCGGCAAGCTGACCGTTGCGTTTTCGCAACGCCAGCATTATATGGGTTAAACAAAAATTGTCAACTGCTGTGAATCCTCAATTGTATTAAATGTCTTGTTTTTTTCCATGCTGCGTCAAGCTTAGGATTTAGATTCTACAGGTAAGTTACTAATAAATATTATTTTGTTAGTCCATCTTCATGGAGCCTCAAAATACCTGAAAAAAACCCTTGCCTCTGTGTAGAAACAAGCGGTTTGTTTGATAGATTTCCCTATCTTAACAAGCAGATTGCAATCTTTAGAGCACAGGCGTCAGATAGGTATGCTGTTCTTGTTCTGCGAGGAACTAGCGCCATTGATCCCTTTGGTACCAGTGCATAGTCGGGTAATACGCCAAATGCGCGCTCAACAAATGAACGGGTCACTTCTACGACTCGTTCTTGAGTTTCCTCCTTCCTACAGCATGGGTTTCTTCAAGACCAGCATCTTCAAATATGACATACTGAGGGAAATTATTTTCCTCAGGGCCTCCAATGTGGAGTTAATCTAAAAAAATCGTCAGGACAGATGATTTAACCCTGTAAGGCTGGCCAAAACATAGACGCATTATTTTATTGTTTTTTTCTGACTGGCTTTTTTTAGCCATGAGAATTTTAAGTCATGTGAAATTGATCATAGAGAGAATTTTAAGTCATATACCAAAAAATAAAATGTACATTGTATTTTGTGTATATGTATTGCAATATCTTGGTTAACCGCCCTGCCTTTGAGTTATTTTTCTAAAAGTAGGTAAAAAAACATCGGGTTTTTTTCCACGTGCTTGGAGTATCGCTGACTAGCGGCGTGACTTGTATGGAAGAATACTAAAACACCCGAACACATCCGCCAGCTTCGGCTAACCTCGGCATACTAAAAGCGATAACGCAGGAACGAACTTGATGTATACGAACGTATCACGGACGTTTTGTGGGTTTCGGGTGTAGTTAGTTTATAACTTGAACGTACGGGATACGGCTTGTTGCGTTCGGGCGATGATATAGCGGCCGGATCACGTACGTTCGTATGGGTAGGGCGGTTAATAAATAATTTGAAAAAAAAAAAATTTTAAAAATATATGAAATTGATCCTAGAGATAATTTTAAATCATGTGAAATTGATCATAGAGAGAATTTTAAGTCATATGAAATTGTTCATAGAGATAATTTTAAATCATGTGAAATTGATCATAGAGAGAATTTTAAGTCATATGAAATTGTTCATAGAGATAATTTTAAATCATGTGAAATTGATCATAGAGAGAATTTTAAATCATGTGAAATTGATTGTAGAGATAATTTTAAATCATGTGAAATTGATCATAGAGAGAATTTTAAGTCATATGAAATTGATTGTAGAGATAATTTTAAATCATGTGAAATTGATCATAGAGAGTATTTTAAGTCATATGAAATTGTTCATAGAGATAATTTTAAATCATGTGAAATTGATCATAGAGAGAATTTTAAGTCATATGAAATTGATCATAGAGATAATTTTAAATCATGTGAAATTGATTGTAGAGAGAATTTTAAGTCATGTGAAATTGTTCATAGAGATAATTTTAAATCATGTGAAATTGATCATAGAGATAATTTTAAATCATGTGAAATTGATTGTAGAGAGAATTTTAAGTCATGTGAAATTGATCGTAGAGATAATTTAAAGTTATGTGCAATTGATCATAGAGAGAATTTTAAGTCATGTGAAATTGATTATACATTTGAACATACATCATCAAACACCACATGTACTAACATTGCTTAACGTTTGCAGCGAGGAGAAGGCGACGCAAGAGCGCACCAAGTACGACCGGCCGCATTACGAGTGCATTCGCTGCCTGGCCGCCATCATGAACAACACAGTCGGCATCCGCGCCGTCTTTGCGCGCAAGGATGCGCTCATCGTTCTTGCGCGCAGTCTCGACCACGAGAAGCCACAGTGCATGCTGGAGGCGGCCAAGGTACTGTTTCTGTTTTACCACTATTTCATTGTATGGTGCTCTGAATAACTGACTAATTTTTCTCTTGAATGATATCACACATCAATCAAATCAGTAACAATGGATTGTGAATCAGATGGACCACTCTCCTTTGCATGGAATCAAGTAGGTGTATCAAGTATTTTGGGGCTCCAGCCCAAAGGCGGCTCCCAAATTCATTAGTTGGGCGTTCCTTGACCTCTTTTTGATCATTTGATACCCATAACGCCTACTTTCCTGTTCCAAAGAAGATCCCTACCACTAAGCCACTTTGGTGGCCGACGCTCTAAAAATGGCCCAGGGAGCTTACCGTTTAATTCAGTACACCTGCTACTGAACCATTGTACATTGAGAAACCTAAATTGATACCCATATTGTCTACTTTCCTGTTTCAATGAAGACTCCTATCACTGAGCCGAAGGGTTCACAGCTTGTCACTATTGAAGAATCTGCTAACCCTTAATACAAGACACCCAGTTCCTTGAAAGTCAAATTTACTCAGGTTTCTGTAGAGCCCCTGTACATCTATTACCCCCCCCTCCGGTGTGGGAGGGTTAAAAAATGTTTTCAATGGAATCGCCTTAAGCAACATCTGAAGCCCCATTGTTGGAAGCACTTGGAGAAGCCCAAATTTGTCTATATGGTTTTATCATCTGTACTGCAACCAAAAACCTAACCTAACTAAAGAAGCGAAGCTAGCAGTCCACAACAGAGTGCTGGTACCTACCCTGATGTATGGCAGTCAGGCATTCAACCGGCAGATAAAGGATGAAAGTAGAATGAATGCTGTAGAAATGAGAACCCTGAATATGTGTGGTAAAACCATGTACAATCGTGTGAGAAATGTGGAGATCCGCAAAGAAATCAAAGCTGATGTAAGTGTGATTAGTAAGACTAAAACCGGACCCTGTAGAGCATATGAACAAAGAAAGGAGTCCAAGGAAAATATGTGACGCAAATGTAAATGGTAGAAGAAGTCGGGGACGCCCATGGGAAGATATAGCACGATCAAGTGAATCAGATACTTGAGTCGGGCCATGTTAAGAGCCAGAATAATAGAAGAGTATGTATGAGACGACGTGTGAATGTGAATGAGGCAAAGAGTGGATGTGAAGACCGAGCTGTTTGGCGGTCCGCAGTCCTCTCTGCCTACCCCTGCAGAGAAACTAATGAAACCGGATGGTTGGTTAGATACTTAGTTACTACAACTAACTATTGGCGAGTTTAAGCTGCCTCTAGGAAAAGCCTTCACTCCTACCGATGATCTATTGTTTCCATCAGAACATTCTGTTAAGTATTTCCTTTATGTTCCAGGTTTTGGCGGCCACCTGTCTGATCCCCGGCGGCCACGACCGTGTCCTGGAAGCCGTGACCTCGGCCGGGGAGTTCAAGAACAAGGATCGCTTTGTCTCCATTGTGCGGGCCTTGGCGCTTCGCAAGTCCTCCGATAGTTTAAAGGTTACATTTTATTTATTTATATTGTCAGAGAAGAAAATATTTTAATTTTGCACACCATGTACCTGAGGGATTTAACCAGCGATTCCCGAACATTTTTAGAGTTAAAAATTTAGATGTCATTTTGTTGTCTGGTGATATTTTTTTTTCAATTAAAAACAAAAAATATTTTTTTCTATCTTACGTCGCCACTGAAAACACTGCTAAACTTCGGATCACATCTCTTCACTGGGTATAACCTAGCAGATCACTTGATACGCAATCCATCTCTTTCCAGCAACAGCAGTAGCACATGAGACAGAATGTGTATCACATCATCTTTTTTTTTAGATTAGCTCCACACAGGAGGCCCTGAGGAAAATAATTTCCCTCAGGGCCTATGGTATCTTAGGGGATACTGTGTGGAGTGTGGTTTTTTTTAGGAAAGTAAGGAGAGGAAGTTCTGGGAAGGAAATAGGTATGAGGGGTGGGTAGGAATCTGGGGTTCAGTGTGTCCAGGCGATGGGTCTAGGGATTCTTGCTAGAGAAGTCAATGGGACTATTCCGGCCTGCCATGCAGTGGGTGGGCAGAAGCATCCGCCGCACACCCCGGACAAACCTGACCCCATGAATCCGGGCATCCCTGCTAAGTCACCAAACATAGCGAACTACTTGGGGTGACATATGGCAGAGGTGTTGGTTATCCAATAATTTTTTTCATTTTTCAAGCAATCTCAAAAGCTGGACACCAAAGGGCTCTTGAATAAGAATTAAAAGTGTTTGAATTGTGAACTTTGTCCAAGACTACATTAAAGAGTGTTTATTGTCCCTTGGCAGGTGGTATGCATGCAACTCCTCAATGCCATCATCACGCAGCCCGATGACTTGGATTTCCGCATGCACTTGAGGAACGAATTCATGAGATGTGGCTTCATAGACATCATAGGTAACCAGACAGTCTTATCCATAAGTAAAAAACCTTTCATGTTCGCTTTCACTGCACGCGACATTGTAAATAACTAATTGTGTAAAAATAAAGGTTTCAATGGAAAATCTCCAGTGTTAAAGAGTCCTAAATTCTCAAGTCTTTCAAAATAAATATTAACTTAACTTTGGCAATAATCTTCTTAATACCAACAGTGATGGAGGTCGCAAATAATGTAAAATCATGCAATGTCAAGTGTTTTAAATATAATGTCGTATTTTCTCCAAGCACAAACTTTCTAATAAAGTGTGTTTATCGGAATTGACCTGCCAGGTATTTAACCACTCTAAACTTGTCAGATTATAAAAACTTTGTGTTATTTCCGCTTCACAATTAAAGCTCTATAAATGAAATATTTCTGAACGTAGCCGAATACTAAAAACTGTTTTTTGAAAGGTTATGAAATAAACTTTCAAATTGTATTATTACAAATAAATAATAACATTTGCAAATATTAAAATTTAAAATGCAAATATAAAAAAAATTGTAAAAATGACCCACGAGATGTTTTATGTGAAAACGATACTAAAATCACAGATAATGTAATATATTTTCACCTCACTTTTTTACCATTTCATACAAAAATATTTTAATAAAAAACTAACAATGTCTTAAACAAATGACAATCAAACAAGGTGAAGGTTCCATTCGGCTCAGATAATTAATCTCTACGTTCCATAGATATTTTTGAATTCAGACGCGTAGCGTTGTTCATTATCGTTATTCCGTTTTTTATTTCATGGTAATCCGTATACTAGTAGTGAAAATAAATAAATTTTTGTAAAATCTCGCGCTTTTACGTCAAAAGACGCTCTAATGTCTTGACCGCTATTATTATATTGCGTCTTTTGACGCTCTAATGTTCCGAGTGGTTAAGTATGTTTCTATATCTATTTGTAAATAATAAAGTTAGATAGAGTCTAAGAATTCATTCACAGAATAAATTGTACAGTGCCGTAAAAACAGCACTCTGCAAATTATCCAAGTATTATTATTATTAAAATCCCATTCCTTTAACAAGTCACTTGTTTTAACCCTTTCAGACCTGAATTAACCCTTACGGTGCTAGAAAATACCTTATTCTGAAATGTGAGGTGTCAAATTTTGCAAAGACGATTTATCTATTTACTGATTTCTGAATTTGAGGTTCAATCTTGTCTAAAGTATTTTAGTTTAACATATTTTAAAGAAAATATTTAAATGGGACATATATTTACCATTTTAGAACGAACCTAAATGTGCAAATAGCAACCAGCTTTAGCATAATAATTCATTGCATAAGGTTCTAACTACATTTCCTTAATGCCATTCCAAGATTGGGCCACATTCTAATTAAATTTGAAAGTGACTACTGGCAGTGGTAAAACATATTTTTTTGCTAAATTTTAGTTAGTTTTTTTTTCTATTCTTTAGAAATCATTTCTACTTATATTAACCCGGCACCGTTGCAGCCGGGTATATTTTACCCATGTATGTTTTGTACATATTAGTATTCTATATGTCATTATTAGTATTTTATATGAAGGAAATAGGTAGTTTATATGTTATTTATAACAGTTATTTATTATAAAATTAGCATATAATCATCAAAAATTAAGGAACTAAACATTTTTCTCCTGAGATCAATTTCTTACAACATAACATAGAATATATTGACCGGTCAGTGGTTGAGTAGGCATAGCGCTTGGGTCCCACCCGGGCGTCGCATGCTCGATTCCTCGGCTGGCTAAGTCCTCCATCACAACACAAGCAACATTTTCGGCTTTCTGTGGTGGTAGTAGGAGATTTTCAAACATTGTTGGGCCATTCGTAACCCGGGAATGTTTGTCTTTCTTTTAAAAAAAAAAAATATATACAGTGGAACCCTCTTAAGAAGTTCTCTCTTAAGACGTTTCGTGGCTTAAGAAGTTTGGTTTTTTCGGTCCCTCGGCCCAAGATTGGCCCAATTTTTCCCACATATAAGGTTTTCCTGCTTAAGAAGTTTGTTTTTTCCGGTCCCTTGGAAAACTTCTTAAGAGGGTTTCACTGTATATATATTTAAAAAAAATCAAAAAATAATAACAATGGGGTATTACCACAAATGAGGGATTCTGTTGAAAATGTACGGAATTTTTCAAGATCATTTTTCTGATTTTAATAATCCTACTAAAAATGTTTGATTTTTATGTTTTCATTCAATGTTATTGATTTAAAAACGATCTAAATCTGACAAAATCAAAACGGCCCGTGCTTGGCAAATGGTTTTGTGACGTCACAAGTGTCACTCAGCTGGACCAGCATAAATAAACACTGTCAGTGAACGTCCTCGCTCATGACGTCGCACAATGACCACGCCCCAAAATATCATTTTAGCGGTAATTCAAAAATGGGAAACTTTAACTCACTGTAGAAAATTTATTCGTTAACATAAAAATAAAATAAAAATGCTATAATCATTGTAATTTTTTGCTTAATTAATTTTTTTAAGCAATAAAAAAACGTGGAAATACCCCATTGATGAACAAAATTATTTTTTTTAACACGATAATATAATCAAATAGTGAGTAATGTGGAACGAAGCTTGTGAACACCGTGGCCGCAGAGACGCTAAATAGAATAGCTGATATGTACACTCAAGCAGTTCAACAAACTGCAGCTACTGAGAGCGCCAAATAATGCGCATATTTCGTTTTCGAGTTATTAGGATTTTAAAACCCGTCGGGTATTAGATACCCGGCAACAATGAGACGCCGGGTTAATTTGAACTTTAGTTAATTTGAACATAGTGTGTTTAAGTTAATATCATAAAATAATCATCCGCTGTCAAAATATAAACATGGCTACCGCCTGAATGAGTTGCCAGAATCAAATGGAAAAAATAGCACACAAAGCCAGTATTGCCAGCAATTAGAAAACAAAAATCGATATATTTTATTCATTCTTGCTAGGGAGGAAAAATTCTCGAAATCTTATTTATTTTTAAATAAACGCACTGTTCGAAAGGGATAACTTTATTTAAGTATGTAATTTAATGAATGTATGTGTTTCAGAACACTTGAAGAAGGATGCTGAAGGCTCTATGCTAATCCAGATGAACGTGTTTGACCAGCACGCTGAAGAAGACCATGATGAATTCATGACCAAATTTGATAATGTCAAGTGAGTTACTTTTTTTAATATCGATAAATAATTGCATGTTAACTGAAAAGCTTAAACTCTTATTTAGGTTTACCTGTAAACTTAAACAAAAGAAATACAAATTTCAAATATAGAATTTATTCATGAAATAATTTTCTTAAAATTTTTTTTTCTATTTTTCTGAGAAAAACAGTTTTTCATTCCCTGTTTGTATATTTCAGATTGGAGTTTGACGATATCAACGAGTGCTTTGAGATGGTGAAGAACGTAACCCTGGACACTTCCTCGGAGCCGTATCTCCTCTCCATCCTTCAGCACCTCCTCTTCATCAGAGACGATCATGAAATCAGGTCTGTTGCTTTTCACAAAACCTTTACAACGCCGTTTCAACACAATTTCTCCCGTCACGCGGCCTGCTTTGACACGATGTATATGTTTTAGTGAATCTTAATATGTTGTGGCAATCCCACAATATAGTATACTAGCTTTTGCCCCCGGCTTCGCTCGCATATACTACTTATGGTGATTTAGCAAGGGTGTCCGGGTTCATGGGGTGACGTTTGTCCGCGTCTTGGCGGCGGATGCATCTGCCCATCTGTTGCGTGGCGGGCCAGATCGAGAGAGACTGGTTGAGGGAGGCCTTTTGAACTTTCCAGCCGAACTCTCTCGACCCATTGCCTTACACCGCAGTTGGAGGGATGGATTCATACGCCCGTCACTCCCGGACACACTGACCGCCAGATTCCTACCCACCCCTCATACCTTTTTCCTTCCCTGAACTTCCTATCCTCCCCTTCCTTCAAAAGACCCTTCACACAGCATCCCCTAAGATGACATAGGTTCTGAGAGAAATTATCGCAATATTGCTGCAGTTGCATACAAAATGTATGACAAAATTAATTTTCTTCATAACTTTCTTTTTAATAGTTATTCTGTTATCCGGGGCGGAGACATATCCAACAAATCAAAGATCATCAAAATCGGTCCAGCCGTTCTCGAGTTATAAATAGTGTAACTAACCCGATAAACCAACTTTCTTTTAAAAATAATTACAGGTAAAACTTATAATCAACCAGAAACATAACTTTTTGGACGCGAGGTCTACTGTTATTTTAATTTGCTAGTTTTGAATTTTGCTATTTGTGTGTTGTGCATTGTGAGGGGGAATGTCTTGACGAATCTGTCAGAATTCACCTGATTTATGTTATATAATTGTGTAAATGATATTGCAGGCCCGCCTACTACAAGCTGATTGAAGAGTGCGTGACGCAGATAGTCCTTCACAAAAACGGCTACGATCCAGACTTCCGCGCCACTTCACGCTTCAGTATTGACGTGCAGCCACTCATCGATGGGCTCGTCGGTTAGTATCATCGTTTACTTGACAACATCTTATGAAATATTTCCACCATAAAATTACCTTCGTCTTTAGATTATGTACGTCTCTATACCCTTAACATCAATAGTGTTTTTGGGAGATATATCACCCGGCCTGACACGGACTCATATTAGTCATGATATCTCATTATGTATTACGGTGAGATATATGATTTAAACAGTGTTAGAAAGAGAGAATACCACGCTTTGTATTTGCATTTAAAAGTTCATCATAGATGCTACTGAAAATTTTTATATAAATCTATGGAACAACATTTGGCATTTGAAAAATATTTATCAAGTTTCGCAAATTTTATAATACCTTTGTCTAATTAAATATGCGTTTTTAGTTTTAACGCAGTGTAAGTTAATGTCGATCTGCTGGTTGTTATAGGATGTGGAAGCATGTTAGAAAGTATTTAAATAAAATTACAAAATAATTAAAATTAATATATAAAATAATAAATAAAATTACAAAATAATTAAAATATACACCTTTATGAATCCAAAGTTTCCAACCGCACTTTGAAAAAAAATTATGAAACTTTGGGAATTTTTTATTAATTCAAAATGAATGGTATTCATTCAGATAATAAATGGCACCTTGTTAATGCAGAACAATAGATAGATACAATACACCCAGACGAAATAGCTGCAACGCAATTCTCATTTCCGCCCAGGGTCTGATTTTGTGTTCTAGTTGTGTTCCCATCAAAATATCTATAAGTCTTGTCGGGAAGTTGCTTTTAATGATCATTGTTATTGGTGTACTTTTGCAGAGAAAACAAAGCTGGAAGACGAGAAGCGGTCGGAGGAGTTGAACCAGAAACTGGAGGAGGCGCTAGCGGCGCGGCAGGAGGCGGAGGCTCGTCTGGCCCACATCGAGGAGCGCCTCAAGGAAGGTGGCGCCACTGGCTCATCCATCGCTGCCATCACAAAGGTTATTTACATTCCTAAATAACCACAGTGAAATTCGCTTAGGAAGTTCCCACAAGAACTTTTCTCAATTTATCCCACTTACAAGGTTTTCCCACTTAAAGTGAGATCAGGCCGCTAACAATAACACTCCTTATGTAGATGGCGATAAGGTTTAAATTCATCTTTAACACCAGCTGCCTATTTTGATTTATTCATAAAAAAAACATTGCCATAAAGTGTGTTTTATTTTATTTTGCGAAGCTCAGACAAGAATATTTTCTGAAGATTAAATTTTTCAAATTATACAACAAAACCATAACCAAAAAGGGGTTCGCAAGTAATGAATTGAATAAATAATAACAGTAAATTGTCAAAATAACTCTAATGAGGATGATCGACAGCAAACGTTTAAAAGGCAATTCAATTCGCAAGTGTCAATTTTATCAATATAAAATCTAAATTTCTTATTTCAGTCCCTCTCAACGCAATCAGGAGGCCCCCCACCACCTCCCCCTCCTCCAATGCCAGGTAATTGTTTTTAATAATTAGAAAAAAATCGAAATTGCTAATATTTTTGCCAATACTTTCGGTAGTCGTATAACATCTGATAATACATGAAACTATAATTTTATCAATTTTCTTTCTTACGAAACTGATTCAACTTTGTCATTAACAAACACTACAATTAGTTACTCCACCAGTCTCTTTTTATTTATTTTTATCAATAGTGACCTTTTAACATAAATACCGATAATTTTTTTTATTGTTACAATTGGTTTAATAGTTAAAATGTAGATATCTATATACTATATACAACAGTACTAATATGTCTGTCTCTTTCTTTCGCTATCGCGTATGATATAATTTGTAAAAATACCACAAAAAATATATCTCTGGCCCAAATTTATATCAAAGGCTCATCGGAGAACTAAAGACAGGGTATGCACACGTATACCAGAATTGGTCCAGCTGGGTAAGCTCCTGAAGAACTGGCAGAATCATTTACTGGATAACCAATACCTCCGCCATAGGCCCCCCTAAGAGGTTCGCTAAGTTTGGTGACTTAGCAGGGTGCCCAGGTTCATGGGGTTAGGTATTTTTTTACATTAGCTAACAGGAGGCCCTGAGAAAAATAATTCCCCTCAGGGCCTATGTCATATTTGGGGATGCTGTGTAGGGAGTATTTTTAGGAAAGGAAGGAGAGGAAGTTCTGGAAAGGAAGAAGGTGTGAGGGGTGAATAGGAAAAATTGGTAAATGTATTTAGGAGTGTTAGACGAATGAATCGATCTCTTCCACAGCGGTGCAAGGCGACGGTTTGAGAGAGGTCCTGCTGGAGAGGTCTAGATTAGGTCTCCCTCAGCAAGTGTCTCGTGACCTGGTCGGCTACGCAGTCGGTGGGCAAACTTATTCGCCACCTAGATCAGACAAACCTCACGCAATGAACCCGGGCACCCCTGCTAAGTCACCAAAAATAGCGCGAACTACTTGGAGTGTCCTATTGCAAAGGTGTTGGTTATCCGATAAATGGGCGGCGGTACCATATTCGCCTACCAAGTGGCAAAAAGTGATCAGCCGTCAAAATGACGGTCGTGGTCTTTATAGGTATGGAGAAGTACCCGGTCTTTCTAGTGTTAAACGAAATGTCAGATTTACAAAAACTTAAAAACTATAAAAGAAACATTTCTGAACGTAGCCGAATACTAAAAACTTTTTTGAAAGGTTATGAAATAAGCTTTCAAATTGTTATATTACAAATAAATATTAACATTTGTAAATATTAAAATTTAGAATGCAAACATAAAAAAAAATTTAAAATGACTCATGTGATGTTTTATGTGGAAACGGTACTAAAATCACGGATTATGTAAAAAACAATACTTATTCTATCGTATAAATGTACAATAAACAATTTAGTCACCTCACTTTTTTATCATTTCATACAAGAATATTTAATAAAAAAATAACAATGTGTAACGGCGGTTAGGCGATTTGGCGGTCTACGTATCTGACAGAATAGGTCTTTTTATGTATTTCTATGGACAACTTGAATAGGGATGTGTAGCTTGATTTATCATCGACCTTCTACTTTTTGTTTTAGGGATGTCACTAGAACAATAACGGAGTTATAACGAAAACACGTTTATTGTACTTGACTGCTATCGTTGTATTATCGTGTATATCCGCTTACGTATCGGAATGGTTAAATGAAGATTTATAAATTCTAAATATAATAAAACTTATACATTCAGAATCGGCATTTGTTGATCTGTATGAACATATATTTTTGAAGCCATGATATTTTTCACTGGAGTTTCTTATTCCAACGATAAATTGACGCTGATGAGAAGCAGATTTTTTTTCCTAATCGAGTGAACCCAATGCTTTTACACGTAGCATTCAAGTATGCCTTTCTTTTATGCTACTTTGGTGATTTCCATCCATACAGACCAAGTATCCTCACTTATTTTCTTTTTGCAGGAATGCCCGGCATGGGTGGCCCACCTCCCCCCCCAATGCCCGGAATGGGCGGACCCCCCCCGCCCCCAATGCCCGGAATGGGGGGACCACCGCCTCCCCCCCCACCACCGATGATGGGGATGGGAGGGGGACCTCCCCCACCGCCCCCGCCACCAGGGATGGGGGGACCTCCCCCACCGCCACCACCTGGAGGATTCATGCCCATGGCACCTATGGTAATTTTTTTTTTTTTACATTATCTCCTCTATCTTTGGGAATGCTGCGTGGAAAGTATTTTTAGGGAAAGGAAAGAGAGGAAGTTCTGGGAAGGAAAAAGGTATGAGTGGTGAGTAAGAATCTGGGGGTCAACGTGTCCAGGAGTGACGAAAGTGTGGATCCATCCCTCCCACTGCAGTGCAAGGCGATGGGTCGAGAGAGCCCGGATGGATAGGTCAAAAGTTCCCTCCCAACTGCTAACCCTGCTAATTCACCAAATGTAGTGAACCACTTTGGGGCATTGTTATAATAATATAAGAATAATATTGCAGTTTTTACTGTCCTCCTCACTAGGGTTTCCTGTTCTGAGGCGACCTGTAGTAGTTTTTATATTTTTGTATTGATTATCTCGATGACTTCATAATGTTCGCAAGTTGATTATCACTGTTCTCTCAGATGTTTTTTTACTTTAGTTTTAATTACATGTATTCATTTCTGTTATATTTTTTGTTGGATTTGGTAAAGCCTTACATATTTTTATAGCAAGAAATTTAATATTTCTCTGTCGAAAAGATGTATATATTCAAACTGGAATAACCAGTATATTTAGGCTTATTGGCCTGGCTGAGTGAGTATTTATATTCAGCAGTGGAGTATTCAGTATTTTTTTAAGTACAACTACAATAATTTATTATTTCCAGATGCCGAAGCCCGACGTCCTCCCCCACGGCCTGCAGCCCAAGAAGAAGTGGGAGGTGGACTCGCGGGGGCCCCTGAAGCGCGCCAATTGGAAGAGCATCGTGCCGCAGAAGATGTCGGAACGCTCCTTCTGGGTGGGAGTGCGCGAGGACCGAATCGGCCTCGCCGCGCCCGACATCCTCAGTGGCCTCGCGGAACGCTTCTGTTCGCGCCCGGCCGGCAAGTCTAGGCCCACCGATGACTCTGATGCGCCAGTCAGGTGGGATTAAACTAACCATATATAAAGTGGGCTATAAACATTTGCAATTTTGAAATAATCCTGAAAAAAATACAGATTGTATTTAAATAAATGATTATTGATAAAGAACAAAAATATGCTGGAAAACCATTTCGTAGACCTCGAAAAACTCTAAAACGACCTCCGTAGTCCAGTGGCTAAGACTCTTGACTCACAATCCGGAGGTCGCGGGTTCGAACCCGGCGTGCGCAAATAAATTCTATTCGATTAATTTGTGTTATTTCACAATTAATTCATTTAAAATAATATATAGTATATTTGCGGCACGTTCCAGAGTGGAAGATACTATCAATATCGCCCTGGTGTAAGACCACCATTCAGAATTGAAACGTTGCTTGAAAATGGCTTTAGCCGTGTTTGGTGACCAGATCTGAATAGCCAGGTTCCTTTCCAACCTTCCTCTTCCCCACCTCCCAACCTTCCTCTTCCCCACCTCCTTCCCCTCCCCACTACCTTCAGCCTCACAACATACTCCAATTAGGGATGCCATAGTCTCACTGGCTCCAGACGGGAGCAGTTGAGATTCTTGTGCGGTATTCACTGTAAAAAAAAAAATAATTTTGTAAAAATAATTTCGCCATCTCGCCGCTGGCATTCCTCAAATCAGGCCCTTATATTTTTGAAAACTTTTCGACACAAATTTCAGGATAAGTTAAACATTTCTTTATGTTCTCCTTTAATTGGAGGATAGTTGCTGGTTTATTTACGTAAACTCGACTTGTTTGAGTTAATTTTAACAAAATTAAAATGTTAAATGCATATTTTTTGCAGGTTTTTTTGTCTCCCCCGACATAAATACTCTCTTTTCGTAGGAATAAAGATAAATCTAACTGTTTGATCAAAAAATATTCCGTATTAACAAGTAAGCGGTTCAATACACAAATAATTTTGTTTCTAGTGTATAATTTAAATTTCAGCCGGGGAACCATGAAGAAGGTGAAGAATCTGAAGGTATTGGACGGCAAGGCGGCGCAGAACATCTCTATCCTACTCGGTGGGGCCCTCAAGCACATGAGCTACTCCTCGGTGCGGCGCTGCATCATGCGCTGCGACACGCAGGTCCTCACCGCCACCGTGCTGGACCTCCTCATACAGGTAGCCTATATGCAGCCGTGTCAACTGTTATCGATATTTCCTCAACTTCACTAACATCAGTGCGATGGTCAGTCGGCTGTCACCAACATACTGCACAGTAAAGGTCTATTCAACCTTTTCTTCTTCTTCTGAGTGTCTTTCCCGAATTTTATCTTCTACTAGCGAGTTCCCGGCATGCATCGCAATACCACTTAAATAAAGATATTGTTTCTCCCTGCATGTCCTTTCCAATTGGTCCCCGTTCCCCTTCTGCCTTCTCTTTCCCTCCTGCATTTCCCTCCACTTTCCACGCCTTCCCCCTCCCTCAACCCCCCCTTCTGTTAATCTCCGCCCTTCATTCCCCTTTACACCTCTTGGATTCCCCTTCCCCTCTCCTTTACCATCCTACCGCTAAACTACATGCGTTATACACAAAATACACTCATTTTTCAAACAACTCGCGCGCCACCTATTGCATAATTTGTATACAAATTTAATAATGACAGAGCTCACCGGTGTATATAGAAACCTTCGCGTACGTGCACACAACAACTCACCAAAGTTTCATCGCAATCGGATGAGTAGTATAGGAAATAATTTCATAACGCCAGAGCTCACTATTATATATAGAAACCATCGTGGGGCATGCGCTCATCAAATCACCAAAGTTTCATCGCAATCGGATGAATGGTTTAGGAACACATAAGGCACAAACAAACAAACAAGCAAGCAAACATACATTCATTTTTATATACATATATAGATGAAAGAACTTTGTGGAACCAAAACTTACCACAACAACATCAGCTGAAGGTGTTCGGACACAAAACAATCATAATACACTCTTTTCATTGACTGCTACCCAATAATAATGCAAAGCACAGTACCTCGAAGTATTAACCACAAAAAGGCAAATATAAATGTAAAAAGTATACTCGTTTTTGTTTCTTTCTTTTTGTTGAAAACAAAAGAACCAGATTTTTTCACTTTCTTCTGTTCCATTTTTCAAATAGTTCAATCTAAGTAGTGACTAATATGTGATGAGTAGGAAAGTTAAGTACTATAAATAAATTACAAGCCAGTAGGAACCAAACATGTTCTTAATTTGAAATTCAACAATTTGGCTACATAATATTATTTTCTGTAAATTCTCACTCTTGACTACGTAAGTACTGCCCGAAATGTGTATTTTTTTTTAATGGTTTAAAATTTTATTGTTATTTCTTGCAGTACCTTCCCCCGCCAGATCAGCTGAAGAAACTCTCAGAGCTGAAAAATTCCTATGATGAATTAACGGAAGCCGAACAATTTGGGGTGACCATCTCCGACGTGAAGCGGCTACTTCCCCGTCTGAAGAGTTTGTCCTTTAAGCAGCACTATCGGGAGCTGATCAACGAGATCAAACCTGTACGTTTATTATTTTTAGCTTTTTATGGAGGTGATTGATTAAATGGTTTTAAATGGCAACACCAAGATTGTTCAAAGAAAAAATAAGGTTACTTTTAAAAAAACACTCTGGTTCAAGTGAATAATTTTCATTTCAATATCAAACGATTTGGGAGGCGGGTACAGGTACCGCCGCCCCGAGAACCATTTATTGGATAACCAACACCTCTGACATAGGCCACCCCAGGAAGGTAGGAACCACTTGGGGTGACCTATGACAAAGGTGTTGGTGTTGTCTTGTCTGTGAGCGTTCTAAATTTCTACACTTTCTTGACAGACTACTAAATTTTGAAAGAGTAGGAAAGCACAGTGTGCCATTGAAATGTAAAATATTCTTTGTATTCTCAATGACTTATTTCCTATTCCAGGACATAGTGTCGGGAACGGCGGCGTGCGAAGAAATGAAGTCTAGCGGGAAGTTTGCCAAGATCCTGGAGCTGGTGCTGTTGTTGGGCAACTACATGAACACGGGCTCCAATAACGCCGGCGCCTTTGGCTTCGAGATCAGCTTCCTCACCAAGGTAATACCTTCTGATCATGTTCATCATTCAGTACCCTATATACATCAGGTCCTTACACCTGCATTCACTGTCGATTGTCACAAGTTGTCTGTATTTAACTCATGAATAAACCACTTACTAGATTGATAACTTCAGCTTTTTGTATGGGGAAAGTTTCGACACCATTCATTAACCATAGATATGCCAATAAATCAATTATGACAGCACACACCATCGACAAGGATAGAGAAAACTAAAAAAAAAGGCCAACCATAGATAATATAATCCTGCTTATATAAAACCTCCACACAAATACCATTCAGTTCTCCATAGTTTATCCATCGACAATAAAAATTTTCTATTGGACGCGATTATTTAACATCACAATGACGTCACATGGATAATTGCGTGTGTAATTATTCGGTTACAAATTTAACCCCATATGAATTTGCTAGTATCTTACTGTACTTACGCTGTATCGATTTTAAGGTATTTTGAACCTTAAAAAATTCTCCGAGCATACTAAAATATATTTTATTCGCTTTGCAAGGATATAATGTACCTTAATATTATTCTCTAGCTTGTGTTTTCGTCACTTGCAATATATTCATTTTATTTGTGAAAAAGCACGTCGCAAAATTGCTTGTTAAATGTCATCATTTCAATTTTCAAAATTCAATTTCACTTAAATTAATCTCTACTTTTGCTCAAAAGTCTTCTTACATTTACTATTCAACCTTTCATGGGGGTTACATTAGTCCATGATAGTTAACAATACATTTTTTTTATGTAGAAAATCTGCAAGCCAAAGTAACCCTCTCCTCATGGCCCAATTTTAAAAAAATATATAGATATGCACTTGAGCATATGTATTTGTTTAAACTTGCGTATTGTTTGACATACCTCCGAGTTGATACCAAAATCATTGTAACACTGATGTACCAATATCAAAAGAAACTGCAGAGTGATTAGTGAAACTTATTGTTGTATATTCCAGCTCACATCCACCAAGGACATGGAGAATAAGCATACGCTGCTGCACTACCTGGTGGACACCATCGAACAGAAGTTCCCTGAGGTGCTCAACTTCCAGGATGAGATCACCCACGCCGACAAGTGCGTACTTAATTATAATATTGATATTAATAAAAATATTTATTTGTCAATAGATTTTTACATACTTGTTCATCTTTTTTACTTTTGTTTTATCCGCTGGGGCGATTTTTGCCATATATTGTCTCCGATTGCTTTTCGGTAAAAAAACGCCCATTATCTCTTGATTCGGCTTTTTTTTTTTTTTAATATTTGTAACTCCCACATTTGTTATTTTGGACTTGAAACGAAGATATTGAAATGCTTTATCTATTATGACCATAGATGTTGCAAATCCGAACTTTTGTAGACTGTGTTTCATAACGTTGATGGATTTCTTTCGTATTTGTGTTTCGATCGGCCTTTAGGATCGGAAGGAATCCAGATTTTGGTATTCCACACATTAAGGTACCTAACTACAGGGTAGCAACAGGAGTCAAGTACCGCCTTGAGCCAGTCTGTTAACAACATCGAAACATACCGTAACGTGACATTTCATTCTTATCGTAACGTATCGCTAAAGTGTTATTTATCTTATCGTCACAAAGTATACATCCTATCGTTATTTATCTTATGCTTTGTGTAAAATTCTTACGTTAACTTGACTCAAACTAGAACGATCATATCGCACGCTTATGGATATATCTGTGCCTGTCACCGAATGAGAACCAGCCAGAAGACAATAGCAGTGAGGACCATTTAATTCCCTTTTCCATAGATATGCATTTTTCATTATCAGGTATACCACAGACAACATACAGAAATCGAAAATATTCTATGTTGACTCGAATAAGTACCTCTCACGGCAGTTTCAAAGTAACAAACACGCAGGATTTGCACGGTTATAAACTTTACAATTTTTTTTATAAATCCTACAAATATGAATAAACGGTAAAATACGGGTTATTTCATTAGCTATATAGCACTATAATAAGTTTTTATGTTTCCTTGTTAAAATTGGAAGGTATGATTTTTTTAATGTTGGTGAAAAATTTAAAAAATTATTTTCTGAAAATCTCGAGCAATCTAGGTAAATTTATTTATTTCACGTGGTCGCTCCAGTGGTTAGAACATTGATTCTATTGACAAATGGGTCACTGCTCAGCTACGTATTTTTCATTGTATTAAATTGCAGGGCATCCCGTGTATCACTGGACAACCTGCAGAAGTCCCTGAAGAAGATGGACTCCGACATCAAGGGTCTGGAGGCAGACCTGCAGAACTCTAAGCAACCGCAGGATTCGGAGGATTGCTTCTACACCGTCATGGCTGTATCCTTTTCAATATGCAAATAGCCTAATTATGATTGATAAAAATAATGTGAATTAAAGTAACAAAAAGATGTGGCCAGTCGAAGTCTATTGAATGAATGCTATTGTTTTTGATAGACTGTCCGGGACAGTAGTGTATTGTAGTGTAAGTTTTGTTAGGTGCCACTGTACCTTTTGGGAGTCTGGCTCATCAGGGAATTAACAACGGAATATCTCACTGCTAAATAACAGGAGCAGTTTGGGATATAGGTTATATTGCATTTAGGACACAAATTAGAACAAAATGGACATCCTACGATATTGATGCTAGGATAATCTATCTCTGATGTAGTTTTACTAAGGCATTTACAGTTACATATTTCAAAAGGGCACATTATACAGGAAGAAATTCAGATGGTAGGGCCAAAGGCGGACTTGCTTGTTCTGCTGTCCGACCTCGGGCAACGGTTATCGTGCCAACTGCCCAAGGAAGACATGGCACAATCAAATGAATCAAAACTTGAATTGAAAACTTGTTAGTTACATAACTAAGCAATTATTAAAATTAAAAAGTTATTAAAAGATTTAGCCTTGACTGCACTTAATTCAGCCATTTGCGGAGGAGTCCCGTGCGCAATGCGACGTGCTGCGTTCTATGCTCAAGAAGATGGAGGAACTATACGCAGATCTGGCAGAGTTCTACGCATTTGACCAAGCCAAGTACACCCTGGAGGATTTCTTTGGGGACATCAAGATCTTCAAGGACTCTTTCCACGTAAGTATTTTTCTTGTCGTTTTTCTAGTTGGTTCATTTGACTACTAAAAGTGTGGTTTTTTATTAGCTCATCAGGTCATTCTAAATGTCCTGCTTCTGATTGGTTCATTTAGCTGCTCAACTCTGTTTTCAAATTGGTTTATTAGGTTACTCAAAGTATCCTGTATCTAACTGGTACATTAGGTCACTTCAATTGTCATGTTTCTAATTGGTTCAATTGGTCACTTCAAGTGTTCCATCTAATTGGTTTATTAGGTTACTCAAAGTGTCCTGTATCTAACTGGTACATTAGGTCACTTCAATTGTCATGTTTCTAATTGGTTCAATTGGTCACTTCAAGTGTTCCATCTAATTGGTTTATTAGGTTACTCAAAGTGTCCTGTATCTAACTGGTACATTAGGTCACTTCAATTGTCATGTTTCTAATTGGTTCAATTGGTCACTTCAAGTGTTCCATCTAATTGGTTTATTAGGTTACTCAAAGTATCCTGTATCTAACTGGTACATTAGGTCACTTCAATTGTTATGTTTCTAATTGGTTCAATTGGTCCCTTCAAGTGTTCCATCTAATTGGTTTATTAGGTCACTTCAAGCATCTTTCAAGTGGCCACTCCTAGTGTGGGATATATATCACATACCGATGACGTAGTGTTAAAATATTAAATTAAACAAAGTGGTAAATAATTGTATCCCGATAAATCATAACATTGATAAAACTGAAATTGAAAGTTTGCAAACTTTCAAATATTAGATCTTGTAAAATTAAGGTTTTAGTCCATTTTTAGTATCTAAGAAAATACAATATTTTGGCATGGAGTTCCATTCAGCCTAAAGATAAATTATATTGTTAATAATTTTGCTCATAAAAACATTGCCGCTCTAAGCCATCGATACTAGACATCTGCATGAGGGGATATCTGCCGATTAATCACATATAGATAGCGGCATAGAAAAGGTTAAATAATCTATTCTTTCTAACATGTTTGTATGTGTAGAATGCTCTCACGGAGAACACGATCCTGAGGGAGACAGAGGAGCGAGCGCAACGTGCCAAGATGGCGCGCCAGACAGCGGAGCGAGAGCGCGGCGAGCGGGCGCATCGCCAGAAGGCACTCGTCAATATGGACACGCAGCAAGAAGGCGTCATGGACAGGTACACATTAACACTTTCATTTAACTTTGTATGTTGTACGACAATTTTCAATTAGGGAGGTGGGTGTGGGTACCACTGCCTCGGGAACAATTTATTGGTCACAGGTCACCCCAAGTTGTTCACTATGTTTGTTTACTTAGTTTTTCTGGGTCTTGAATCACCAACTGCGTGGCAAGTGAGACCTTTTGTTCTATCCAGCAGGACTCTCTCAGAACATCGTTTCGCACCTGGGATTTGCCCTGCAACGAGAGGGTTGGATTCATTATTCCGTTATGCTAATATCCCAGCTCTACTCTGTGTACAGTGAAACCCTCTTATAAGATTTTTCCACTCCCTTGAAAACCTTATAAGAGAGTTTCACTGTATATCAGAAATGTGGTTTATAGATCTCTCTATATCCATCAACCGTCAAAGACTTGTCTTTTGATGTAACAGCTGTTTGTGTAAGCATTCTAATAAACCTGATAATTTTTCTTACAGTTTGATGGAAGCCCTGACGAGCGGATCTGCCTTCAGTCGAGAGAGGCAGAGAAAAAAGGGGCCCAGAGTAGCAGGAGGTACGTCTCATCTTATATATTATTGCACTTGAATTTATATAGCTCTTTAGGTAGAATTCTGACCACAGTGTCATTATTCACTTCCGAGGGCGGGACTCTCTCAACCCATCGCCTTGCACCGCAATGGGGGAGATGGATTCATATTATGTCCGTCACTCCTTTACACACTAACCTCCAGATTTCTACCCACCCCTCATACCTTTTTCCTTCCCAGAACTTTCTCTCCATCATATCCTTTAAAAGACCCTCCACACAACATCCGCAAAGATGATAGGCTCTGAGGGAAATGATTTTCCTCAAGTCCTCCAATATTTAAAAAATAATTGAAGAAAAGTGAAAAAAATAACAAAAATTTACCGTAAAAAATACAAAACCGATGTAAGGGTAATGAATAAATCTATAAAGGAATGCTTAGTTGGTTTGGTAGGAGTGTCTGAAGAATACATGTTGCGAGAAATAGTTGGGATGCTCCGATAGTAAAAACAGGACACTAATAAAGTCAGTTGAGTTCTTGAGTTCTATGTGTATCTATGAGATGATGGATAAACCTGGTTGAAGCAAAGGTATTCACAAAGATTGAGTTGCGTGGCATTCCTCCATCTTTAGCCAACATTTTGGACAGCGTTACAGTGTCACATCATCGGGGCAGATGTGTAATCGAAAGTGGTAAAGTGTGTGCTTGTGTGTGCCTGTTGCCAGCTCCAATCCTCTACGAGCTAGTATTGCACTATAATTCAAAATGTTTCTCTGTGTTTAGCTTTTGGTGTAGCCGTCAATTACCGGATACCATGAACTATTGAGCTTAGCTCTGTCTTCTGTATTAATATTTATTAATTTTTAAATGATAAACGTTGGCCAAAGAAAGAGGTAGCGCAACACGGGATAATACCCCAAAAATAAAGCCATGTATTCACTTAGAAACAATGTTTCAGATACACTGTTTCTAAAACACTACGTGGATGTTTCACAAATCTTGCCGTCCATATTAGTTAGTAGTTTTAAATATGTCGCAGTCCCAACTCTTGTAGTTTTCAAAGAGAAAATTTTCTTCCTCTCTCTCGCAAACTGTGACCGCAACACATGCATTTTGCTTTCAATATCTTGGGTTTGGATTTCCAAAGCTTTCGAAATGTCTTCCCACGCTTTTTTTATTTTGTTTTTATAATTTTTAGTCGTGCAATCCCACAAAATTCGGTTTGTCTCAAAGATTTCTATTAATTTAAAAATCGTTTCGTCACACACTACCGCCATGTAACAAGTGAAACAGGCATCCACACTCAGTGATGTTTGTTGCGAAACTGATCCGTTTCTGTGTTCTCCATCGCCAGCGGAGAGCACAGAAACATGGCCCAAAAACGTGGTTTTTACCCAACAGTTTTAACAGTAGATTTTTGATATAAAACAGTATTTATAAACAATCTCGGTGAATATATGGCTTCATACTTTTGGCCGTGAAAATCTAAAATCATATACAAAAAATATCCTCTATTTTACATTTCTTTTTTAATTTTATCAATTTCAGAGGACTCAGATTCAGATGAATGAATCATTTTTGATAAACGGTTTGGGCTTCTTGCTACGCTTGTCTAATGGTATTTAGTGAAAACATCCAATGGTGAGCTATTTCACACGGCATGCCATTATCATCAAATGTCTGGTATGTGCGTGCACGGGGCATGTTTGTGAAAAGTGTGTAATCAAAATGTTAGAATGATTTCAACCACAGCACTGTTTTAACCTAATTTTATTTCGTTTGACTTTACCATTGGCATTGGTCATTACTTTGTATGTATTTAATATGCGAGATGATAATTATGTATTAAGATCTCTAATTATTAAGATACTCATCTAGTTTCACTCATACAGTTTTAAGACTCATCTACTTCACAATTTGGGAGGCAGTTATGTGTACCGCCGTTTTATTGGATATCGTTTTATATGACGTACAACTTTTTATTGGATAATCAAAGATATTGAAATACAAGAATATGCTATGATAGCCGCTCGATCGTCGGCGGATTACCGTCTTTAAGTACTTTGCAGTAAGTAGTGTTGGTTAACAATATCGTCCAAACACAGTCCCACCCAGTAAAAACTGCCGATAGCACATCTCTTATATTTCAATATCTTTTTGGATAACCAACACCCCTGGCATAGGTCGCCCCAGGTGGTTCGCCACGTTTGATGACTTTACAGGGGTGCAACATTTGACATGATCTGGGCCGTGTTTTCAATTGTAATATTGTGAATTTGGCAAAAAATTATCATTCAGTCTACCCCCTCTTCCCATTCACAACCAACTCATCCTGATGAAGAGAACATTATTCTTGAAACTTTAAATCAAGAATTATCATTTTCAAAAATAGATATTTTATCAAAAATAGTATCCTTTTGAAGAAATGTCTTTGTTTCTGTCCCTTGCATTCACTAGAGGAATTGGAAGGATCTGTTTTACACATTATCTTGGAGCTTCCTTCACACGGTATGGGTCATTTCATTTCACCACTGTCCTAACCATACATATATATTCATTATACATATTCTTTATTATGTACATAAATCCTCATACTGTCTTCAATCTCTGTGATTTTGTTGTGTTATGGTCGAACCACACAATCAACTTTACCGTCCAATTTGCATGAGACTTGAAGTTTGATCGAGTAAACTTGAGTCCTATAATTTCAATACCCGCTTTAATGATCTGAGTTTGACATCTTGTTCACATTTTTGCCAGGAACAAAAGGAACCTAATATTGAGCTTCAAACCTCCCTAATTACGACCTAAAACCATGTTAAAACTGTGAGTGAGAAACGAAATCTGCTATATCATTCAGGAAATTACTATCAAAACTGCTATATCGGAATTCAACCAATCACGAGCAGTTACCAATCGTATGTCAAAATTATCTAAGCGCGAGTTTCTAAACAAGCCCTGTTAGGTCAGTTGAGTTTCAAAAGTGAACTCACAAAGTGAGTATCTAAATCCGCTGAGTATCTAAATATTACTCCATTTCATTATTCAAATAATTGAAATTCAATTACTTACTTACGCTAGAGATGTGACAGATTTTTGCAGTTTCTTCAAATCAAAGAAAGTTTATATAGCGGATATAGAAATTATATAACTCGCTTGACCGTGTGTATATGTCAATTTGCATGACGAAGACAGAATTGATTTTCGATTCTGCGACTTGATCAAGCTTCATGCATACTTGAAGTGAACGTATGCAGCCACTATGAACGAACTGCAAATTGTCTCAAACCTCAAGTCTCATGCAAATTGTGTGGTAAACTTGATTACTTGTAGTGACCATTATGTTGAATTTATTGTAACAAAACTAATAATGAATGTTTGTGTTTTGCAGCTGAGAGAAGGGCACAGTTGAGTCGCAGCAGATCTCGGTCTGGGATGGTGGGTGGTCTGTCCACGAGAGAGCTATCCAAGTAAGCATTCTCATTAAAATCTAAGCAATCACCTCTGATCTGGAGCCCCTAGGATAAATGATAAAAAAAAACTCTTGACTCTGTGCACAAATGCTACTACCAGCGGCGGTCCTTCCTTCAGGTCAATTGGTCAAAAACCTCCCAAAATTATAAGATGACGGTAAAACACAATATTGTGAAATATTAGACTAATCAAAACAACTGATATTATTCTGCTGTATTTGAAATGCACCGCGAGATAACATCTAACGTCTTAAATGGAAGCTTTCTTTCCCACGCACTATGATTGGTTAGGTCAATTTTTCAAATGTCCCAATATCTTGTCTTCCGTCTCTTTACGCGCCATACAATAAACGAGATGGCACTATACCGCATAGAAAAAATGTTTTCGGATTCTGAAGACAGTTTGGGTCGTGGCCATGAGCTAGAGAAAGCATGATGAATATTTTGCATCTGAAAGAGATGGTTTGATAAACGTAGGTTGATTTTGAATATTGTACGCTTATCGCATGAAATAATTTACCATATTAAATGTAATTTGACTGTCAAACTCGTGAGGTAATTGCAAATTAATATTATCATATTTAATTTGACATTGTATCATAATATCATTTTTTTGAAATGATCTTCTACTTGCGGACCCCTAGAGCCGCCTCTGGCTACTACTATAATAAACAGGTTGCTATGAAAAGGGATGGGGAAGTAGAAGGTTAAGAAGTACCTGGCTATTCAGATCTGGTGACAAAACACGGATAAAGCTATTTTAAGCATTGTTTCAATTCTGAATGTTGGCCTTTCAACAGGGCGACACTGAATGCCGCAAATATACTTTTTTTTATTTATTTTAAGTCTGCCTTTGTTTTTAACTACTCGCCAAATACATAACTTTAATTGGCTCCACCACTTTGATAGTCCGTGTAGTTTGGTAGTAGCTTGACAACAGTCGGCACACTTTCTTCTTTAACTGTGGTCTCAACAAAACAAGGTTCGTGACAAGGTTCTAAGTGATATTTTTGTCAAAAATGACCTATAAATGCAAAACCATTTCTTTTGCTCATTTCTACAACCAAAATAATTTTCAGAGCCATCTGTGTTATTTTTTTATTTTTTTTTTTATTATTTTTTTTTTATTTTTTTTTTGTGCATTACAGATTAATATAATCCTATTACAATACAAGTAACATATTTACATATTTTAGAGTCCTTGCCTAAATTTATTCTTGAAACCTTCAAGACTAATGTTGAAAATGTCAAGAGACCTAGAAATATCATTTAGCAGTACCATACCTCTTGTCATGCTGTGTTGGGCCAGAACGTCTGTTCTGCCATGTGGGATATAGAACAAGTTGTGGTGGCGACCCTGGCAGTAGTTGTTCGTTTATTTTTTATTTCCATAGATGTATGATGAAGTTCTAAAATCAAGCTTTTAAAGATTCCATTTGTTTTACAAGGTTCTAACATCTTTCGACTTTGACATTTGATCATTGTTACGATGCACAGTTAGTTTGTCACTTTGGTTGGACAGGGTTCTAACTTTTCCTTACCTTGTTTTGAGGTGTCAAAGTTTGCAAATACAAATTCTCATAATCCATTAAAATTTGATTTTGGGATTCCATTTTGTGTAAAGAATTTTAATTTAACATATTTTTTGAAAAAATATTTAAATTGGACGTAGCCCTAGCTTGGAATGGCTTTAAGGAAATATAGTTAGAACCTTATGCAATGAATTATTATGCCCTCGCTGGTTGCATATGGTTCTATCTGCTTGTTTAGATATGTTCTAAAATGGTAATTATACATCCTATTTAAATATTTTCATTCCCACTTATTTTAAATCCGAGTACTAGATAGTCCACTCTGTCAGTGCGGCGTTTAAAATGAGACTCTTGACCATGTATTCTTTAATTGTAAAAATCATTCGTCTTTCAAAGGCATTTATCGTTTACTTATTAAAATCACCCACCAATCTCCCCTTAGTATTCCATATTTGCTTTCACTCAATAATTCCCGCGTTTTTTTCCGTTCTATACAAGTTCATAGACAAATGACTTCAATATTTGAGATTTCCCATGCCCTTATAGATTTTTCATAAAATATAATTATTTCCCTTAATTTTAACTGAACATAGCACTCTCTTTAGGGTAAATTGCCTTAAACAACAAAAGGAAAATTATATTTTCATTTAAAATATGTTAAACTAACATACTTTAGACAAGATTCTACCTCAAAATCGGAAATTAGTAAATAGATAATGAGAAATGTCTTGCAAACTTTGCCACCTCATATCTATCTCAGGACGAGGAAATCGTAAAAAAGTGAAGAAATAATAATATAAATATTTTATATCTGTTTCAGTGAATTACTCAGCTCCGCGTAACCCGAGGCCTGTGAAGAATAATGTAACCAGAGCTGCACAGCACACCGCAATCACAATATTCTTCCAAAATTATAAAACTACTGAAAAAAACCCATCATGTATTATATTCGCAGTTAGTTTAGACAACTCCCCGTACATACCAATCAATACGAATTTAAATAATCTACATGTGATAGCTGCTACGCCTTCCAAATCATCACCAAGGAAAGAAATTATTTTCTTCAGGGCCTCCTGTGTGGGGTTAATGTAAAAAAAAAATCATAATATCAACGCTGGGCACGTAATACCTTCTCCAATGTGAGAAAATTTATATTTTTCGGGGGAGTGAATAAACGCATTTTTAGTATGAAATGAATGGGAGACTTCAATTTATTTTTAATTATTGTAAACTTTATTTAGAGGATCACCTTTTATTTCCCAGCTTCAAAATTGCCTTTTTCACTCTCTTATTATGGACCCAGCGACGATGTACATTTGGAAACGAGGTAAAAAGATTTAAACGTAATTAAAATATGTTTTACACGTACACATATGTAATTATTTATTTTTAGTTGTAGATTCAAATATACACTATTATTCTGATTACTGTAGTCAATAGAACGGGGATTACCCTATTTATTTATGTAAATTGGTTAAATTTTCTGCACTTCGATAAACATAATGCGGCGGTGACGAAAACTGCCCCAACCGAGTTCATTCCTTCCATGAAGTGTTTTTTCTGTACAATTTTTTTTAAATTATTAAGTAAATTTTGTTTTATATTATTAAGACATTTAATTTTTATGACAATTTTTGTTTAAATCCATTTGATTGTCCAACTGATTATCGTGACAATTCACGGTAACGGTACCCTGTGACGGCATGACGGCAAAAGGCAATAAACATACGTTCCTTGACACAATAATGATGCAGCTCTTTCAAGAGGTGAGATACACGATGTACGTAGGTCTGTTGTCTCCAAAGGAAAAAGTCATAATTTTCTTGCATCTATCTCACACAACGCACCGTGACGTCCCCGTAGACCCTACAATACTATTAATAATAAAAATAAAAAAAAATAAAAAAATTAAAAATTAATTTAATAAAAATAATTTATATTTTTTTTTAAAAGAAAGACAAACATTCCCGGGTTACGAATAACCAAACAATGTTTGAAAATCTCCTACTACCACCACAGAAAGCCGAAAATGTTGCTTGTGTTGTGATGGAGGACTTAGCCAGCAGAGGAATCGAACATGCGACGCCCGGGTGGGACCCAAGCACTATGCCCACTCAACCACTGACCGGTCAAATTAATTATTAGCCGTGATGATAATTTTAGTATGAAATATAGTTACAACGATAATATTGAAATGTGAGTGAATTCTAAAAATTTAAAAACGTCAAATATCAATGCGCTGATGGTTTTGCTAGCATGTAATGCTGTAGCTTTACACACTAAATAACAACAGTCGAAAATTAGACAAACGGTGAACGTACGTCTGCACGCCCCCAAAGGAAACTGACAAACATTATCATACATCTCCCTCAAATGTATGCCGTAATAAGATAAATCTGTTTCATCCAAAAAAAAAAGTAGTTCTTTGGAGGAAATATTCACACGTATTTTGTGAGTCTCATCATTCGTCTCACCATTAAAAGTGAGTGTGTAAGAAAAAGCTGCGGCATTATAACGATAAGGAACATATGTTTATCGCCTTTTTTTGATGTCACGGTACCGTAACCATGAATCTTCACGCTAATTATAAAAGCGTCTATTGTATGAATTATTTTTATAATTAAATGTCTTTATTTTAAGGTACATTAGATTCAAATGCTCAATCGATTAAATTATGAATTTATTCTTAAGACTGCGGATCTGTGTTACTTTCCAAACAATTATTGTTGTTTTGGTATGGAAATCTATTTGAACGCTTGTGTCTTAAGCATTACCCCGTTATGCGTTTCCGCTTTGGATAGAAAAACAAACCAAACGCAGCAGTCGGGATTTTTTTCGTTCAGTTTATATAGAGAGAATAAAATCTGCCTCATAGATTGGATTATGTTTTATTTTGATAATATTATTAAATATATGTAAAATTTATTTTTATAATTATTATTATTTTGAAGAGATAGTCAGTTGGTATCAGCTGTGGATTTCAAATATGTCGATTGTAGACTGTCGGAGAATGATAAATGTGTATATTTTGTGGTACCGATGGTGAGTTAATTTATAATTTATAATTTGAGTGTAACTAACTGCCATCTGTTGACGACTGTGAAAAGCATATTAAACAAATTTAACATGAACGACATGAATATTTATAAAGGTGCCTGCGTACATCACACTTTTTTCTTTTTTGTTCTGTTTAACCAATGCCACCTGTACAAAAGGCCCGAACACTTACGGCCGATTATGTTCAAACACTACCTTCAGCCTCACATACCCCAATTGGGGATGCCATAGTCTTACTGGCTCGAGACTGGAGCAGTTGGTGATTCTTGTGCAGGATTCATATATACATATATATATTAAAAAAAAATTAAAAACACAATTTCTCACTTTGGTGGATGTTTGTTTATTCATGCAAAGTTGTTTATTAAAAATTGTGAATCTTTTATGTTACTTTTCATTAATTTTCATCACAATTTGACACAATATAATATGACATGAGAAACCATTCTAATTTTATTTTTTTCAAAAAACTGTGGTGTTTTATTATGAAAATGGTTTATTTTAATTCTGTTTTAATAGATAGTGCATTGAATTTGCTTGAGCGAAATGCAATATAAGTATAATTTTTTTATCAAGATGCCGTGTACATCTGGCGTTAAAGGCTCTGCTATGCTAGTCTTTTGAAGAGGTGGCATTGGTTCAACTCAGTTAGTAGCTGAGAGGACAAATGTGTTGGGTTCCCATTCAGGCTTTGTGGGTTCACTCGTCGAGCTAAGTCCTCCATTACTGCACAAGCGACATTTACTAGTTATTTTTATAGCAATACTTGCATTTATTCCTATACAAAATATTTAACAATTCGTCTTACAATGCAGGTTAAATTTCTATTACCTACGTTTTTGATCTGCTGTTGTGAATTTTTTTTTTTTAAATTTTGAATATTAAAAAAATGTTCACAGAACTGTTGAAAGGGTCATAGATAAATAGTTAAATAATTATGATAACACACTTTAGGCGGGAAGTTCTACCTTTCGCCGGTCCTACTTAAATGCCTGATAAGGCATTGCTGTCAATTATTTTTATATGAATATTGTACACCAATATCTTTGTAAGGATCCAAACTATATGTATACATATAAAGCATGTATAATAATATATATAAATATGAATGTATGTATATATGATACAAGTCCCATCTCGTTGTATTTTGTGTGGAAGAATATTTTATCAAAAGGAAACTTAACACTTTGGCACTGGAAGTGCGAAAATTTTTCTCTTTTTTTTAATGATTTGTACCAAAGTGTAAACCAATTTTTTTGTAATGTAATAAAATACGCACATTTTTTTAACATAAAACGTCACTAAATGGTCCAATACTGACTTTTAACTTTTGTTTATGGAGTCCTATTACAAAGTAGGCCATAATTTTAGGCAAAACTTAAAGTTGGGGTGTGATGAGTACTATATAAAAAAAATCATTAAATGTACATATTATTTTCATAGATATATCGATTTTACCACTGGAGCGATTATGGTCGAAAAATGGACCACCTTTATTTTTCTGCGATTGACAGCAGTCCAAAATTGGACCACATTTCCACGGCCAGCCATTTATTTTAAAACGAAGCTATTGAAATGATTTGTCTATTATGACCAAAGACATTCAAATACAAGAGATATGCTATGATGTCCGCGCGAAACTCGCCGAACTACGGCTTAATACGCGTAGTTTGCATACAAAAAGAATTGTTCATTTTCTTGATTTTTTTAAGGTGTTCATTATTATTGGTTAACAATATAGTTTGAATACGGAAAGAATTTGTTCATTTAGTTTAGCGTTAGTTTAGTTTATTAGTTAATTATTCGTTCGTTTTGTTTATTCGTTAATTGCAACACCGGCGACACCCGGAAGCGCAGTCTCACCTAGTAAAAACGGTGGATAGCACATCTCCTTATATTTCAATATCTTTGATTATGACCATACTTTGTAGGATATTTTAGAACGATGTTAAAAATAAATTTTTTAAATATTTTCAAATTTCGTTTTCTCGAACGGGCTCATTGTTTTCCCCGTCTGAAGTGTGTTAAATATTGTGTTTAAATATTTAAGAATTTTCCTACTTACAAGGAATCTGTAAATAACCCAGTATGAAATAATAAAAACCTTGAATTATATTTTTAGTTACTTTTAAGTATAATCTAAATTAGTATTATTGTAAAAACGATTTGTAAAATTGTGTGGCCTTAATTAGATTATAATTTTAAATCTGTGTTTTTCTACTGTGTAATATTAGCAGACTTTAGGCAATAGAGACCCCCCAGCTCCAACCAGCGGGTCTCTCACGAGGTGTTAGATTTACCGACTTAAAGTGGTGACATTTTTTACACTGTAGTGTAGCAGGGTAAAAACTAACGTTAAAATAAACAATTTGTATGTAATTTTTTTTAAATCGTTCTTACACTTCGATTGTCGTAATTTTTGTATGCGACTTTCTAATTTCATGTGTTGCAGTTAATGGAGAAGCGATTTACACATTAAAATCTTAAATAATTGCTTTTATGGTTTAAAATATGGACTAGTTCAATTAGAATTTGAAAGAAAAACTTTAAACAAAATTTATTATCATCATTTAAATATTTTTAGATTTACCTACATGTTGTTTTTATATGTGTCACGACTGCCTCAATTTTTTAGTGTAGGTATCGCAACCCATTGCTTGCTTACAACATGCTTCTAACTCGTTATTCAACACCGAAAAGAAAATTCCAGTGAAATTGAACGGAAAGCTTTTGAAATATTCCAAATCAATCACTCGTTGTTCCTTTCTCACTAAAAATAATAAGGTAAAAGGCTGTTTCTCAGTGACTTTTCGCTAAGACAACACTGACAGAAGAGCATACATAAGCATCAAAACACACAATCCTAAGTGCGCATTTGTATAGGTTAATTAGCAAGTGTTAATTAATTAACCTATAAATTTTTGATATGCAAATTATTATTTATTTTGTAAATTTGTTTCAAAGACATTTCCACGCACATTGTATATATTTTGTTATATTAAAATTAATAAAATTCCAACTCTGGTTGTATGTAATTATTAATTCTATGATAAATGTTTGTATGTATTGATTTTAGTTGAGATTTGTTCAAATTATTAGTTTTTGGGATGTGTTTAACAGGAAATTATCTGTTGGACGAATGTAGATTATGAAACTGTAGAGGATACACTTGCTTCTGTTACTTTCCAGTGCCACGGAGGACCATACGAAGGTCCTTGAACATTTTTACAAGAAGGTTGTGATTGTTTGATAAAATATTAATCTACTTATGTAATAAACTCGATTCATGTATATATTCATACCTTACCTTGAAATTATTTACCTCTCAAAGATGATAGAAGCAAGGAAAATTGGGCATGAACCATTGTTTGTATTAACAATGCATGTTGCCAAAATTATTTTTCACTACCGCTCGCGACGCCCCGCCTTTGTTTCGAACCGCATAACTTTCATTGCATAGCCATTTCAATAGTCTGTGCAACTTGGCGACTATCAGCATGCTTCCATGTACAATGAAACACTCTTAAGAACCAAATACAGTGAAACCCTCTTTAAGAAGTTTTCTCTTAAAAACCATATACAGTGAAACCCTCTTAAGAACCATATACAGTGAAACCTTAATGCTTAAAAAGTTTGGTTTTTTGGGTCCCTTGAAGACTAATGGCCCAATTTATCCCAAGTAAGTTTTCCCGCCTAAGAAGTTTTTTTTACATTAGCTCCACACAGTAGGCCCCCTGAGGAAAATAATTTCCCTCAGGGCCTATTTCATCTTTGGGGATGCTATGTGAAAGGTCTTTTTAAGGAGAGGAAGTTCTGTGAAGGAAAAAAGGCATGAACCTGGGAACCTTCAGTGTGTCCAGATCATTTGCTGTTCATTGTTGTTCAACAAATCTCACCCCATGAACTCGGATACCCCTGTGATCTATGGCAGAGGTGTTGGTTAACCAACACATGGTTCCTAGGGCGGCGGTACTCACTCCCGCCTCCCAAATTGCCTTTGAAAACTTCTTAAGAGGGTTTAACTGTAATATGCCTTTGTTTCTATTATCTACGCCTGAGGGATACAGAAGCAAAAACCCCACTCTCCACAAGAAATGTTCAGGAGAGTGGCGTTTTTGCTTTTGTGGCTCAAAATCATGAATTAATATTTCCGACTTTAAGTTGATAAGTTATCTTCATCATCACAATGCTCAATCAATCCCAGGGTGGGTTTTGATCTCCACAAATTTTATCTTCTCCAATCATCAGAGGCCTTCCATTCCCCCTCCAATCTTCTTCCACGGAGTCAGTCCACCTCCTTTCTTAACCGGTCACTTCCACTAGGGCCCCCATTTGGTTAAGATTTTCATTGTCGTGTCATTTGGCATTCTTTCCTTATGGCCAGACCATTGCAGTCTTTTACCAGACATTTTAACAATGGTTTCATACTCAATTAAATTCTGTAGTTTGTAGTTTATTTTGATTCAAAGATTTATTTTCTAAATCTCTTTATGGTGAGTGAATTTGCTATATATTATGATTGTTTATTTAATAAATACACTGTGAACATGTGATAATGGGATATTTTCACAAACTACGAATATCGTGAAAAATGTGTATTTTTTAAATATTTTCGTTCTTAATTATAATAATTTATTATTGATTTGACAAACTGCAAATTCCGATACTGTACCAACTGGCCAACCATCATTACGACATAGAAAACATCAATGTCTGGTGAAGACGGCTGTCACCATATTGCCCGGCGTGACGTTAACAAATAAAAACGAACATGTCATTTTGGCGGCAATTCATTACCATAATTTTTTTTCGATAAATAAAAAACTGAAAATACCCTATTGCAATATCCTACATATTATTAATTTGAGGTGTTATTCACAGATGCCACTTATACATAATAAAATTTCTAAACACCTATGATGTACATACAAGTATTTTGTATTCAACGACAAAGAAGTGTTTTCCATTCATATTAAATCCATTGTCAGCCTCTTAGGCCGTTCTCAATTCTCGCTGTAAGGTTATAATGGAAAAAACTTAACTAAACCAGTTTCAGCAAGAGCTCGTTCGGTCCTCTTCCTTCTTACGCGTCTTGTTTTAAAACAAAAAATACAGAGGATAGGTACTAAAACAATGACATCACATACAACCCATCGCTGTGACTAGTATATTTTTTCTTCACAATATGTATTTTCTCCACTTTTCTTCCATATCCGTGCACCTCGTCAGTTACTGTCATAGCAATATGTAGTTCTCTACGTTTATTATATTTAATATATAAAAATCTGTCCATTATTATTCTAGGGTTAGTCTTTGTATATAAACTTTATTCTGTATAATATTGAGAGCTTCAAGTTATTTTTTTTATTTTATTTAGATGAATATAAATAATATTATATAATAAAAGTGAGAATAAACAATATTATTGTACAATTTTTATTATTGTTTTCTTTTATCTCTTTCTGTGGAATATTTCTTCCTGCTCCTATTGAACCAAAAGCGGGATAGCAACATGAAGACAAATCATTAAAATGCACAAATTAAGAGTGTGAATGCCGTAGGTAGCTCTTCCCAGGAGGGTCAAGTTATTATTATGTAGGACATAATAATCTGACAATATTATTAGGCTAGCGACTGTACAGTCACTCCAGCTCGGCTGTGGAACGATTTACCGGCCTCTGTGTTTCCTCCCTCCTACAACATGAGTCTCTTCAAGACCCATGTTAACTACTTCCTTTCCTCAAAAAGACCCTCCACACAGCATCCTCAAAGATGACATAGGCCCTGAGGGAAATTATTTTCCTCAGGGCCTCCTGTGTGGAGTTGTAAAAAAAAAAAAAAATACGGTTGATATTTAATTTTGAATACATCTCTGACGCCGCGCTTTATCCAAAACCATCTTCGTACTTGAAGTTTATTAAAAAGCTACTTTTGTAATAGAACTGAATTCAAGCAAGTAGCCAATGATGCCAAAAGATGGCGCCACTTATGTCAACAGCTAGCGTGAGGAACTTCAGCTGGCAGGCGTAAGTACTATTGGATTTGTAATTTCGTGAATCTCTCCGGGTATGGAGAGATTGATGAATATATGATTATTATCATAACTGGCAGTTGTGAATAATAATACCACACGTCTATATATTATATATGACGTCATTGCATGTCGCGGTTACTTTGTCCTGATGACTAGCTGTCACTGGGCCGCCTGAAATTGTTTTTCATAGGAACCGGCTACTTTGGAACCAATTCCTGTCGGATTTATAAAATGGTCATGGACACTTAAACTGGGCCTAGCAATTATTTATTCCAGAATGTATGTGAAATGCAATACATTCTGTATTTCGAAATAATACAAAAAGAAATTATGCAAAATAACAATACAGACATAGATTAATAACTCAGGTAAGCCTCATATGTAAGTCTAGTAATGTTACATTGTCGTGTAAACAAGCTTTTATGGGTCCGAGTGGTTAAAAACAGTGAAACCCTCTTAAGAAGTTCTCTCTTGAGACGTTTTGTGGCTTAAGAAGTTTGATCGTTTCGGTCCCTCGGCTCAACATTGCCCCAATTTTTCCCACGTATTAAGGTTTTCCTACTTAAGAAGTTTGTTTTTTCCGGTCCCTTGGAAAACTTCTTAAGAGGGTTTTACTGTATTCATTTATTTGACCGTCTCCAGAGGGCCATCAGGGGGACTCCATCCGGGCAACAATGGCAGTGATGATGGTGTTCTCCGATTCGCATGCGGTGGCGGAAGTACTCCGGAGAGTGCACTCCTCCCTCCAGGAACATTTCCGTAGCGCTGTAGTATGTCATTAGGCAGAGTAGTTGGCAATGTAGACGAGTTTTAGCTTATGTCATTGGGATGCAGTGTAATCTACCCACAGTTCTGATATATACAGCGATGTATACAGTTGACGTTTTTACTGCAAAAGTAAAAACGCCTTGACTGCAATACCTGCTCTAACAGATATCACTCTAGTTTGTCTATCCATATCCTCGATGTCTTTCAGGTTGTCTATGATAATTTTACCCTATGACTATCATCCATTTTCCTTTGCTTCTTTCTTACATAAATATCTTGCACAGATAAGTTGATGGGCCGCACGCAATGAAAAAATTACAGGGAAGGATACAAAAAAATTGTATTATCCATATCGCAAAAACCCAGGGTGATTTTTTACAAAAAAGGTGGTACAAAAATAATTCCAATATTTATATTAAATACTTGACCATCAGGATCTTCTGGTATCCTCAATTCTTTCTGTAATAGACTTTCTGGACAGCACCAGAACCGTAGCACTTTATTAGAACCAATAAAAACACACACAATAATTTTGAAAAACTTATTTATTAGTCCAACTTGACTTGTATCACATTTTTTTTTATAAAACATCGAAGGACAAAATATGATTAGTTTAATTGTGCTTTTAAGGCACCTAAAAATACCTAACAATAAAAAATAATAAAGTTTTGCATGTCGAGATTTTCTTCCATTGATTGAACAAAGTAGGTAATTATCAATTTTCTACGAGTATAAAGGAGCGACGTTTGGGAAATGTTGAAAATGAAGTACATAAAATGCAATACCGCGAATGTAACATAAAACATTGTTCAGGAGAGAAAAAAATCACAACAAATGTGGTATTATCGTTCAAAGCAGTGTTACATTATATAAAAATAAATAAAAAAAAAACATAAACTTTTTAACACATAATCAGCATTCTATGGACAAACATACTCGTAGAAAATTATCACCTTGAATGGCATTAAAATATCACTTTTGGAAAAATTAAAACATTCGCAGAATTACATGTTGAATGACGATACAACATTTCATATTATTGTTTGCAACTTTTGTGTTTGAAAACAACAAATTTGGGAATGATACATTTTAGGAATGGATAGATACGATATAAACTATCAAACTTATTAAAAAATAGTGTGGGATAGTTCAGAAGAGACCTTTTTAGGGATGGGAAGGTCCTATCCAGCTTACGAACTAAAAGTATTTTAACAGTAGGTTCAAGCATTGTAGATATAGAACTAATAATTTAGGGATTTATTGTAAAAAGTTGATAAACCACAATAATAATTATGACAGTGTGACCCTCTTATAAGGTTTTTCAATATAAAAATTTTATATGTGGATCTTGCCTGAATTCTGCTTTATTCAATTCCACTGAAGAGATAAACTGATAAAATTGTTTTGGGAGCGTATCTATGTGCCCCAAAACGGGACAATTTTATCTTACTTTTGGTGAATTGATAAAAAGTTTCAAGTATACAAATTCTTTCTTGGACAGATGATTAATTTCATTGGTTGAATTGACGACATCAGGGCCGGCCCTGAGCCAAACGACATATGGCATCCCTTCTTGTCAAAATCAAAGCACACCAAAATGCTTGTGAAGAAAGAGGTGAGCCATAAACAGAACTAATGCCATCTGTATTTTTTTTATACATTCCTTGACAGGCCAAAACCATTGGAAGAATGAGATGGCGGTATTAATTTATATAGCACGGTCTCTTTCGTTGGAACATTCGCTCGCTTCGATGCCTATAGACTTTTTGCTTTATCACATTAGTTTCTTTATCTGCTTGTCTCGTTTCACATGCAGAAATAAATACATTTTATAACCGAAATAGCTGGAAGGCCTATAATCTGCTCTTTTTGCTGCTAGTTTAGTTAACTTAAACTTGTATACACATATGAAATATAGATTAGTGGAAGGTGTGAGGCTGCGAGCTTTATTTTCAGAGACATAGAGCCTGTTTTGTATTTTAAGGGCTTTTAAGAATGAATATTATATAAATGTTGGGCGCGTAGGTAGAAATCACTGTAAATAATAATATTTGGATGATTTGTATAGCGCTGTGTATTATCAGCACCGGAGCAGACTGCTCCAATTGCACCTGCTTAGGGCCTGGGTAACATCACTTTTCTTTCAATTCTTCTAGGGATTTCCTGTTTCATTTCATTTAATTTCTCATTGTGGTTTACCAAATTTTTACAAAGACACCTTTTAATTCATTGTTTAGAGGCAAAGCAATGACCCAATGTAACACGCACTGCCTTAACTTGACTTAACTTATTGTAATTGACACCCAAATTCAAAGATATGTCACCAGATAAGGTCACCACAGTAAAACTCCCTTATAACGTTTCCCACATAAGAAGTTTTTTTTCGCTCACTTGAAAACTTAAATGATTTTGGAAAAGGCTTTAATTTAATAATACAGTAAATTTAAACATCTTATTTTACATCAAATGAGGTAGTTGCGATTTTTTGGTTTGTTGCACATACGCGAAAAAAAAGTTTTCAGCCTCGGCAGAACAGAAAATTTGGATAATTTTGAATATCTGTATCTCGAACACTATTAAGTTCACAGAAACTGTTTTCATTTTAAATCACAGGAGATTCAGTCTACTTTTAAAAAATGTAAACATCATTTGCTGAAAAATTAGTCCTTCAGGGTCAAAATTAGCAAAAACTGAAAGTGTAAAAAATTTTGGAGTTTTTTTGACAAAGATCCGGAGGTCTTTGTTTTACATTAGCTCCACACATCAGGCCCTGAGGAAAATAATTCCCCTCAGAGCCTATCTCATCTTCGGGGATGCTGTGTAAGGGGGTCTTTTTAGAAAAGGAAAGTTGGGAAAGAAAAGGGTATAAGGCGTGGATAGAAATCTGGGGACAGGTGTGTCCAGGAGTGATGGACGTATAAATCCATCCCTCCCATGGCTATTACGAGAGAGTACGGATGGAGAAGTCAAAGGGACTCCCTCAACCCCTCCGTCAAGGTTGAAAACTTTATTTTTTCGTTAGCCCTCCATCATTTACAACATACCAAAAAATCAAAACTACCCCATTTAATGCAAGATATAAGTACATGCCAAACTTTAATATTGATGTAACGTTGATACAGAAATCATGGCAATAGGCGAGTTTAACGTTCGAAAAGTGGCATGCCTCCCAGCCCACGCCTTTCTCTGTCGCACATAAGTTTTTAGGCATCATTCTCTTCCACTTACTGTCATTGTAAAGTCAGTAAAGTGACTGTATTTGCGCGAAAATGGATCGTATCAAGTTCAGATCGCTATAAAGATTGGCATGTACTGTAACTCCCTCTTTATGTGATAAATTTACTGCATTATAATTCACATAAGATATTTTTTTAAACTTTATAACTTCGTAATCGTGGCACCTCGGGCTTATAAAGTCGACCGAAAGAATTACAGTGAAACCCATATATAAGGTTACCAGTCTTGTATCACTTCCTTAAAACTAAAAATATTTTTTTTAAATGGGCTAATTTAACCTATATACAATGAAACCCTCTTAAGAGTGAATAACCAGCACATGACAACTTCGATTCCGACACTAGCGCTAACACATCAGGGCTCGCGAGCGGGCGTTTTCAGAACTAAATTTCGTTCCGCGGCAATCCGAGATTTGAGGGTTTTGTTCACTCGAGCTAGGGCTACCCGCTACTATTGCTACTTTATATTACTATTCTCGCTTCCAGAATTTTAATTAGTAGTAGTTATTTGTATATTGAAGTGCATAAACATAAATAGATACAAGTGAAATGCGTAAACACAGTAGGTATTAAGTAGATAGCTACATGAATAAACAATTTGTTATATTCTTTTTAATATTTTGGTTTTTTGTTTTTCAATTGTATTTTACGGCCATTAGAGTGGAAGATACTCTCAGTATCGCCCTGGTGTAAGACCACCATTAAGAATTGAAACGTTGCTTGAAATGGCTTTAGCCGTGTTTAGTGGTCAGATCTGAATAGCCAGGTACTTCCCCACCTTCCTCTTCCCTATATCCTTCCCCTCCCCACTACCTTCAGTCTTACAACATACTCCAAATTGGGGATGCAATAGTCCCACTGGCTCCAGACTTGTGCGGTATTCATGAAAAAAAACGAGTAATATTAAGTTGGATTGTAAAAAATGTCGCATTTTGAAATATTTATTCGTGTGCATAATTAATAATAAGCACTTCAACAAACAGAATTAAAGCGCACAAACCCTTTCTTTCTTTGAGTGGCCTTGCAACGCATGCCGGGTACCCGCTGTATATAATGTTATATAGTGCAGGCGCTTGCATTATAATTCCCGGGACTTGTGATGGAACCATAACAGTTTAGTTGACCGCGAGGTTACAGTGCCCATGAAACGCATGCCGGGTACCCGCTGTATATAATTTATTTATTTATTTACGGACAAATAGTCCATTAACAATATAACAATAACACGAAAAACAAGCGTGCGTAAAGGCCCGACCCGCCGAGCAATCGATCACCGTTCGCATTGATTACCGTTCGCATGTCATTTTTCGTAACTATCACCACTTTTCGTAACCCATTCACCAGTTTACCCCCAAGTGTCGAGCGTGCGTAAAAAAGATTTACCCCAAAAAAATATTTTGGAGCAGTTGGGACTCTTGTGCGGTATTCACACAAGAAAAATTTAAAATAAAAAAAATATTCGAAATTATAAAAATTTTTGCAAAAAAATATTCAATGAACATGAAAAATTGCGTTCGGGCAACCCTGTAGATTTAACAAACATGAATCAAGGAATTCGTGTTTATTTCAAATTTCGTTTTCAAATTTCATTTCCAAATATTATTATTCAAAGCGTCGCGAAGACGTGCTCTCCTGGCCGCGTTTGGGCCCGTAATGAAATCTGAAATTTGTGTTTACGGGCTGCGATAAAAATGGTAAAATGCGATGTTCAAAATTATTTAAAATTAAATACTTCCTGAAATTTTTTTACGATCAAATTATTTATGATTTGTCAATAACGTCTTAGCAAAATAAGTATGTAAAAAAATCCGAAATATATTTGTTTGTAAGTGCACAAATAAATGCACAAACCGACCAATTTTCGTCAAGAAACACATGTCCGTATATATTTTTTAATAATTTTATTTAAACTAAAATTAAAATTCTGAAATATACGTTTACCAGATAATGTATTGATTTATTTTACTGCATGATTATATGATTTGAAATGGGTGTTGTATAAGAAATGTACTTTTTTGAAAATTGAACAAATCTGCGAACGACCTATGGTATAACCTTATTATTCTAAAAATATTTTTTTTTTCTCAAAATCTAAAACATAAGTTTACTAGATAAAAGAACAATCTTTTGAAATCCATTTATAGTTTTTTGTGGAAAAGAGTCAATACGTCTAACCACTGATTTAAAAATGACATATTTCTGGTTTCTCTGCTTATACACTCTTAAGAAGTTTTGTGGCTTAACCTTTCCCAAGCCAGGCGTATTTGGAAAAAACCGCGCGAAATTAGATTTTTCCCATTCCGGAAACAAATCGTAAAAATATATATTTATACGAAAATGAACTGATTTTTTTATTTCTACACAAACCCGAATAGACACCCTACGTGAAAAAAAACAATCCAAGGGTGTTTTCGAAGAAGTTATGACATTGGTACTTGTTTGAAAATGTTAAATATTTTACTTTTTCAAAGTTTACACACCCAAAATTACGGTTGTAGTGACGCCGAGGTCGCCAAGTCAACCATAGGTATTTTTTTGTAAATTATTCCGAGAGGCTAGGCGCTATGCGGGTTTTTGTTACGTCGAGAATGAGAACGGCCTAAGCGATTCTGACCTTTTTCTTCATACAATTTCTTTATACATAGGGGACAAAATCGCTTCAAAATTTTTTTTTTAAATTATATTATTTCCCCCCGGTGGGACTCTGGCTAGCCAGAGGAAGTTTGTTTTTTTCGGTCCCTTGGCCCAATTTTTCCCTCATATAAGGTTTTCCTGCTTAAGAAGTTTGTTTTTTCCGGTCTCTTGGAAAACTTCTAAAGAGGGTTTCACTGTATTAACAGGTTTTTCCGATCTCACAAAAAACCTTATAACAGGGTTTCACTGTCAATGCTTATTTGAAAGATTTACTTGGCATTATCTATCTTAGTTACTATCGCAATAACAGTCTAGGGCCCAGATGAGGGCCTGTTTATCGTCAGACTTCAGAAGCCCCCAATGTGGTCCGAGCTGGTCCCAAACTGGAATTCCCCGTTGGACACCTGGGGGGCATGCGCCCCGTCTCGTCCCTCGTCCTCCGAGAAGAACGCGTCCAGGATGCGAAGGGTCTTGGCGTAGATCTGAAAACATACAAGATATTACCATCAAATTAAAGAAATGGAATCAAATACAATGAAACCCTCTTAAGAAGTTTTCCAAGGGACCGGAAAAAACAAACTTCTTAAGCAGGAAAACCTTATATGGGAAAAATTGACCCAATTTTGGGCCGAGGGAATGAAAAAATCAAACTTCTTAAGCCACGAAACTTCTTAAGAGGGTTTCACTGTACAATCTGTACATATATACATATTAACTGACCCGGCTACGCTTACTCTAACAAAACACAACGCCATCTACTGGATGGTTACCCAACCTAGATAATCAAGTGTTGTGTCGATAAATTAACTCACATCGCCATCTGTTAGAAACTTATGGAACTTACTAATAATTACACAGCATTGTCCTATAACAAACATTTAATTGGCAATAATAAATATTGAGGTCAGTTGAACCAAATTACACACACTGAGCCAAATTTCATCAAAATCGGTTAAGCGGTTTCGGAGTTTATCTCAAACAAACATTGTGATGCGAAATTTTTATATTTATAAAGATATATACAGTAAAACCCTCATAAGAAGTTTCAAGCTGAAGAATTTTGGTTTTTTCGGTCCCTACAATTAAAAAAAGTAAAAGGTTTTCCCATAGAACATTAAGATTCCTCGGAAACTTTCACTGTATCTTCATAACCATTGAAGAGATACATGAAGAGTGTGTTGTTCTGGGTGTCTGTGTGCAGGAGGACAACATTTCCTGGGTCAAATTAGGAGCAGTTGCAAAACGCGGAAATCTGATTGTATGAAGCAACAAAAACTCTAAAACGGCGAGCTCTGGCTCCATGAAATTTGCACAGCTTGAATTTCTCAGATGAACCACTTTCAGCTCGCAATGTCACTTTATTTATTTTATTTTATTTATTTGAGACACAAACAGGATATTTATAAAACATTTTTGCAGGTAATATAAAACAAATTCAAATACACATATAAATATCCCTAGACTAATTTGTCTGCAGTAATCACATATGCATATACACAGAAGCAAACACATGAAAAACAATTTAAGTATTACTTATCCATAACTTGAAAACTAAAATACAAAATTTCTACACTTCTAGCATAAAAACACTTCTAGCGTAAACAATTATGAAGCTTTGAATATATGAGAAAATGTGAGCTCTGATGTGCAGTGTATTCTGCATGGAATTTATAGGTCAAAGCAGAAATTTTCAGTTCACATTTCCATCAAAAGCTATGTCAGCTTCCTCATTTTGCCAAAATAGCATATTGTTGCATGTTTTTCAATTGTTGTTGAGTGTTGAAACTTGCAATAAGCTGGAGTGGTAAAACTAGTTGCTTGCTTGGCATTTTAGATAGTTAGGTTAGGTTTACCTCTTCGTTCTGATGATGCTGTAGGCTCTCCAATTTGTCCAGGTTTCCATCCTCCTCGATGGTCATGCACAGTGTCTCCAGTTCTCCGAGCATCTCAGCCCTCTACAATACAAATATACACTTTACTCTTCAAAAACTACATTATTTTTTTATTATTCTTTAAATAAAGAACTACTCAGTATAAAATTATTTTTAATAGCAACAACAATATCAGGATTGCGTCATTTAGATACTCACTTGTACCTAGATTTCAAGCAGTTGGCAATTTTTCATTTCATACTTTTGTGTGATTCAGATTTACTGCCAAGGTTTTATTTTTTTTACATTAGCTCCAGACAGGAGGCCCTGAGGAAAATAATTCCCCCTCAAGGCCTATGTCATCTTTGGGAATGCTGTGTAGTGGATCTTTTTGGGGAAAGGAAGGAGAGAAAGTTTTGGGAAGGGAAAAGGTATCAGGGGCGGGTAGGAATCAGCATAGAGGTCAGTGTGTCCAGAAGTGATGGACGTATGAATCTATCCCTCCCACTGAGGTACAAAGCAATGTTCCGAGAGAATCTTGCTGGAGAGGTCAAAAGATCTCCTTCAACCAGTCTCTCCCGACCCGACCTTCCATGCAGTTGGTGGCCAGACGCATCCGCCGCCAAGATCCGGAGAAACCTCACCCAATAACACATTTTTTCGAATTATCGGGGTTATGTTAACAGGCTTCAACTGAATAAAGTGTTTTTCTTTAAAAATTTCTGTAATTGAATATTTTTTATACATTTCGTCTATTTCTACGATTTGTTTTTTTTTAGTCGTTCAACAGCAATAGAGCTCTTCTTCAATCAAATATTATATTATTTAAAATAAAAATAAAGAATTAATTTCCAAGTCGGATGGCACACCATACCTTGAGCAAGTTGGCAAGTCCATCCAACACCACCAGCGTAGTCCTGGTATCGGTGCCATCCAGCAGAGCCAGATAGGGTTTCAGAGCCCCCGCGCCCAGCAGGCTGCCCAGCTGCGGGGTGCTCGCCTCCAGGGTCATGTTGGTGATGGCCCACGCGGCCTCTCGCTGGCATCTGTTCAAGACAACAAGTAAAATTAGTATTGCCAGAGCAGAAGATAATCTCAGAATTGTCTATTGTCATGACGAGAGTATTTAGAAATGGATGTACAGTACTTTCTCGGTAATCTGCAGTTATTTTTAACTATTTGAAGGCACAAAATCAAGCTCGGAAAATCAGTATTTGTATGTCAAATTCAGTAGTCTGCCACATGCATAGAATCGGATGCCGAACTTTGTACACCGACAGGGTGATTTATATTACTCTTGCTAGAGCTAAACATTTTACCAGTCGCCGTTTTTATTAATTACTAAGTGCTCTAACAGATTGAGTTTGCGTCCTTTATTTTTTGAGTGTACTGTTAGAGCAGTTAGAAACTAATAAAATCTCTAATAATCATAAAATTATTTTAATAAAGGAATAAACAAATATAATTCGATCGCCACTTTTAGATATACAGTGAAACCCTCTTAAGAAGTTCTTTCTTAAGACGTTTCGTGGCTTAAGAGGTTTGGTTTTTTCGGTCCCTTGGCCCAAAATTGGCCCAATTTTTCCCAAATATAAGGTTTTCATGCTTAAGAAGTTTGCTTTTTCCGGTCCCTTGGAAAACTTCTTAAGAGGGTTTCACTGTATTCAAATCAAGTTCAAATACCTAATTGTGCTGTAAAGTAAATCCATGAGTCATAGTGGGTTTATTCTAGAGCATAATTACGGCCAATTTAAATTTCAAATATTAATTGTGTTATAAAGTAAACCGATGAATCATCGTGGGTTTATATTATGGCATATCGACCAGACCTTCAGTCAAATTTAAACAATGTAGTAATTGGGAAACTTAACCAATAGTATTTTCAATCATTTTACTGGGAAGTTAATATGGGACGCAAGTAATAAAAATAAAAGCAATTCATTTTTTCATCATAAGTACCTGTCTAGAAATGATATAAATACATCGTCTTTAGGTGGTAACAACCACAGTTTGACAATGCCTTCAGAGGACAAAACAGCTTTAATGCATAATAATAATTACAAAACAGAACTTGTTTATAATAAACTGTTTTTATACATTAAATAATAATATTATTGAATTTATAAAATAAATAAAAAAATAAATTGAACTATATACTAAGTCAGTACCAACAGTATCACCAACGAGAATAAAATGAATGTACCAGGAGCAAAGAATAATTAATGATATAATCACCTGGGCTCGGAATGTGACAAGACCTTGACCAGAGTGGGCAGCATGTCTGCGTCCACAAAGGCCTGGATCTGTGGCGGAGTGCCCGCCAGCACGTTGCAGGCCGCCCACGCCGCTTCCTTCACAATGGCGCCGCGCGGGGACTGCAGGAGCTTGCGCAGCATCGGCAAGGCTCCGCTCTCCAGGACTCGGTCGGTCTGGGGAACACAACAACATTACATGTAAATGACATGATGTTCAAAATATATAAAACAAATGTGCGACCTCTCCTAGAATATGCTTTCCAAATATAGGGTCCATATTTTGGCAAGAATAAAGAGATAATAGAGAGCGTACAAGATGTGGATCTACAGAAGAATACTCAAAATAAGCTGGATGGACAGAGTTAGGAATGAAGATGTTATGGTTCGGATGAATAAAGAAAAAGAAGTTGTTAAAACAATAAAAATCCGAAAACTTCTTATCTAGGACATGTGATGGAGACATCCAGAGAAGTAAGAGATCTTGCATCTCATAATGCAGGGAAAGATTGCCGGAAGTCGGGGCCCCAGAAGGTTAACCACTCAGATACGTAAGCGGATATACAGGATAATATAATGATAGCAGTCAAGTACAATAAGCGTGTTTTCACGTCAAAGTGTTTGTTTCCACAGAAATCATTATAACTTCGTTATTGTTCTATTGACATCCCTAAAACAAAAAGTAGAAGGTCCATAATAAATCAAGCTGCACGTCCCTATTCAAGTTGTCCATAGAAATACATAAAATGACCTATTCTGTCAGATACACGGTAGGTAGAGATTTTACCCGCCAAATTGCCTACGTGATGCTAAACATTGTTATTTTTTTAATAAATATTCTTATATGAAATGATAAAAAAATGAGGAGACTAAATTGTTTATTATACATTTATATGATTGAATAGGTATGGTTTTTTTTACATAATCCGTGATTTTAGTACCGTTTTCATATAAAAACATCACGTCAGTCATTTTTACATTTTTTTTATGTTTGCATTCTAAATTTTAATATTTACAAATGTTAATTTTTATTTGTAATATAACAATTTGAAAGCTTATTAATTTCATAACCTTTCAAAAACATTCAGCTACGTTCAGAAATGTTTCATTGTTTCATTTATAGAGCTTTAGTTGTGAGGCAGACATAACACAAAGTTTTTGTAAATCTGACATTTCGTTTAAGACGCAAAACTCGCATATTCGCGATAGGTCGGATTGGTTAAAATAATGAGTGAAATCATAATAATAATAATAATATTTTTATATTTAATAATTACACAATCATCAAGGTTAAGACATACGACTTGCACATGGCTAGCAATGCCATCAAATAGACAGATATGGGGACTCTACCTGCACATCACTGCCAGTGACCATGTTGCCCAGCGCCCGGAGCGCAGGGGTCTGCACAGCGGGGGCGGGGTGCCCCAGCAGAGGCACCAGCGCCGTCAGGACCCCCGCCTGCTGCACCGCCTCGATGCGCTCGTTGGGCCCGTCCGTCAGGTACGAAAGCGCCCAGCATGTGTCCGCTATACCACCAAACAAACAGATTATGTTATATTTCAGAGCAATTTATAGAAATAACAATGGAGCAGTGACGCTAGTCATTATTAGTTCCTAAGAGGGGTATAAAGGTTATACAACTATGGAACTGGATTATAAAAAACTTATTTCAGTACATTAAACTGGCATGATGCCCAAACATTTAACATACATTTTTTTTTAATACGTCACAAGAGTCCCATCTGCTCCCGTCTGGAGCCAGTGAGACTATGGCATCCCCAATTGGGGTATGTTGTGAGGCTGAAGATAGTGGGGAGGGAGGGTGGGGAAGTATCTGGCTATTCAGATCTGGCCACCCCGCAAGGCTAAAGCCATTTCACGCAAAGCTTCAATTCTGAATGGTGGTTATACATCAGGGCGATACTGAGTGTATCTTCCAATCTGTAAAGTCCCGCAAATATATACAGTGAAACTCTCTTAAGAAGTTTTCCAAGGACCGGAAAAAACAAACTTCTTAACCAGGAAAACCTTATATGTGGGAAAAATTGTGGGACCAACAAAACCAAACTTCCTAAGCCACAAAACTTCTTAAGAGGGTTTCACTGTACTATTTATTATTTTTAAATTTCATTGTGAAATAACACAAATTAATCAAATAAAATTTATTTGCACAAGCCGGGATTCTATCCCGCGACCTTTGGATTGTGGGTCAAGAGACTTACCCCTCGACCATGGGGAGGCCGGATTAACAGCTTGATTATCTTTGAAGTCCTCAAGATTCAAACTATGTAAAAGGGGAGTGTAATTAAACAGAAAACATGAATTAGAAAGAAGCAAATAACAAATTGGAAAAGAGAAAAACAATTACATGATTTTTACACAGTTCTGTTTTGTCATGGAATCAAATTATTAATACCCGATCTGCCTTTACTTCCGTCTAGAGAAGTGCACTGCAACAGGCCACCATAGATATACAGGATATACCAACCTAGAACATCCTTATCCTGGCTGCTCAGCAGCGAGGTAAGCACCGGCAGGGCGGGGGACACCTTGCTGAACTCCACCTGCGGGGACTTGTTCCGGCAGAGGTTGGACAGCGCCCAGACGGCCGTGCGCTGCAGCGAGGCGCCAGGTGCCCGGAGTGCCACCATGAGGGGCTGCAGGGCCCCGGCCGCCAGCACTCGGTCGCGCGCCCATGCTCCCTCGCCCGCTATGTTGCCCAGCGCCCACAGGGACTGCTCGCACACCGACGGGTTGGTTGAGGAGATGAGCGCCACTAGCGGGGGAATGGCTTCGGCCTGGAAGATTTAACACCAGTTATTGACAAAGCATTATTGTCAGCGCTGCAAAACTTGGAGTTTTGCCATTCTTTAGGAAACACCTCCAGTCTCCACTCCTATTTTTCCTACTATTTCTCTCCACTTTCTTAAGCCCCATTAACCAAGGGGCCGAGAATTCAAATTTCGTCGAAAGGTAGTCTGGCGATCGTACCCTTGCAACTGTACAGGGCGGTTCCGATGAGATAGATTGATTATTCTCCATACAAGCATTTTTAACTAATAACTCAATATTGATTTTATTTTTTTCAAAATTCGCTTCAAGTTAGCAAAAAAGATGCTCAAACGCGTGGTGATAAAATTATGTACTTTTTGAAATTATTTTTTGATCGTAAGTATTTATAATTTTTCAATAATGTCCAAGCAAAATAAGTGTGTAAAAAAACTAAATATATTAGTTAGTAAGACCATACATAAATAGACAAACTAAAGTATTTTTGTCACAAATTACGCGTGCAGATTTTATTATTTTATGATTTTTATTTGAATTAAAATTCTGAAAAGTAGTTTTTCTACATAATTTAATGATTCATTTTTATGCGACTTGAAATGTGTGTTAAATATTTTGATTAAAAATTTAACAAATCTGCGAACAACCAACAGTATCCTTATTATAATAAAAATAAACATATTTAAAAAAAAAAATAAAACATAACTTTACTAGTTAAAATAACAATCTTTCAAAATCAATTTATATTTTTTTTTGTAGAAAAGAGTCGATAAACGTAGATTTTGATTTAAAAATGACTTATTTCTGGTTGTGTCTGGTTATTCTCTTTTAATGTACGATACCATCCTGAGATCAAAATTTAGGTCTCCCAACATTCCTTTGTCCTGCGGACTTTGGTGCTCAGCTATCTTCCACCCTTGGAACATGTCCTGCACAGCGAATCCTTCCCAGTTTTATAAATCTTGTTATTGATGGCTCTCCAAATAATTGGAAAAGGGTTGTACCTTGATAACCAGACACCATTTTTGTACATAATATTATGAATATATATCAGGAATGTCAATAATGGACAATTTTTGTCACTTACACGAAAATTTGGAAACAGTTTGTATAATAAGCATGCATTACCTCTACAACGACTGTCGTCTGTTCAGAGGTTCCTGAAGCAATGTTGGTGAGAGCCCAAGCTGACTCAAACTGCAGATCAGTGCTGGAAAAGAAAGCAATTCATCATTGTAATGTTTGCCTAATCCACGGGCAAACACTAATTGTTGGGTTGGGGCTCCTCAAAAATAAAAAAAGGTCCTTGTGACTATCAGGTTTATTATTGTTTTACTGTTTATAATATATTGTGCTACGAATTGTAATTGTGGTGCCCCAAGCGGCATCTTTCGGAACTTAAGAGAAGCTCTAAGTCTAACGACATCTATCGATATCAAAAAGAACTAAGTGTCTTTTCAAAACACTACAATCATCAATATCCTCACTTTCTTATAGTCTACTAACCGTTCATCCATTCAAAAGCCTCAATTACATTGAGCAAGTTTACTAGCGGTGTTTAAAAGTGGGTGAATCGGCGAGTGAGATTGTCATGATGACACACAAAACTGTAGCGCCACAGCTAGAAAGTAGCGAGAACAACGACGCCTGCGTGAACTAATTCTTCAGACATTTGACAGTCGAAATCAGCTGTTAATTGGCAGCCATATTGGAAACATAAATAAACCAATCACAAGTAAGCGAGTGGCAAGTAAAGTTGACGACCTTTTAACTTTTTTTGTTGATTGTCAACAATCTTCTAGTTAGCAAGTAACATGAATAGATTAGCGAGTTTACTAACAGATAGTGAATTTCCCAGATAGTAGCTTGTAAACTCACCCAATGTCATTGACACTTAACGCAAATAGCATTTAGGCATGAAGCGTCCCACTTTCAACTTTCAAGTAGCTCGGTGAGAGTTAGTCGCTTCCAAGCCATATTACCATTTATTGATTAAGTGCAGCGAAGTCCTAATTTATCTAAACCGTTATGCTATTCGTCTGTATGTAAATTTGTTTATAAGTTTCATTTCTATTTGGAGATGGTGGCTGTTTTAATGGTTCAGTAAAGGTTCTTTTCTCAAATGTGGAAACCTTGGCGTATTGTGAACCTTTTAAGTTTTGTGTCTTTCACTATCAAATCTCTCAAAGCGACATTATGAGAGATACAGTGATTTCTATGTGGCCTGTATGAGCTGTTCCCAAAAGCGAACAAATTAGCCTGAGGGGTTCAATGTTTTATAATTACGTAGGTGAATATTCATGCATGTCCCCTGTTTTGTTTTCTAGTAAGTTTCAAACCAATTATGGATTATAAATAGTGATAATTATTATCAAAAAGTTTATTAAATTAGGCCAAAGGTGGCGCCAGTAATTTCAGATGTCGCTGATTGCGTGATCTTTTTTGAACTTCCTCCCTTCTCAATATACAAAGGAACTATAAAAAGCCCACGCTAGCTAAAAATTAACACTTCTCTAACTTGCATAGAAAACATATTGATTAAACCTTTGTCCGTCGAGTGGGGAAAAAGTTATGTGTCGGTAACTTGTAACTTTAAAAACATAGCAATAAAAATGATGGATTTAATTTCTCAAAGGGTGCTTTATTTAAAAAACAACACAACCACTTCTTTTTCTGTTAAGTCCTAACTTTTTTACATCCCCACTTACAAATCTTATGATTTTGGAGGAAGTTTTAATTGTATTAAATAAGAAAAAATTAGAGACACCTTTTTGGACACGACGTCTTATGTTCACAGAACTGCTAGTTCCTATTAAGTAGGTATGATGATGCCACCAAACATCAAATGAAATAGCAACGGTCAATAATGTTAATAATTTTCTCACCAGTCCTCAAACTGCAGCAACTGCACCAGGCGTGGCACGCAGCCGGCGTTGACCAGTAAGTCAATGGGAGGGTTCTGCTCGCGGGAGAGCGTCTTCCTCGCAGCGCGCGCACCAGCCAGCTGCTTGGCGCGGTTGTCGCTGTTGAGCGCTGGAAGGGTTAACACATCCTGAAGTTAGCAGCTGATATAGATTAGTCCTGGGTCGATCCATAAATATAAAGTGGGCCATACATTTTTGTATTTTGTAGTCGTACTAGCGGGTATACCGAACCGGCTCCTCGCTTCTTGGAAATTTAGTCACAATTGATCGCTTTACGGGAGAGCAACACGCTTTCCGGGTAAAACATTTTTTACATAAACAATTATGATTGCGTCAGTATGAAATGATTTTCCATTTATTTAAATACACCCATACAATAGGTACTTCAACTATATAAAATTTAATATACCTTATCACTTGTAACATTATGTGCTGGGTATGTCTAAATTAGAGATGAAATGGATAACTATCCGGTATCCGGCCTAAATTTACTATCTGGCCGGATACCAGATAGTAACTCAATATCCGGCCGGATACCGGATATTCAAAAACTACGATAATTTCCTATAATAAAATGCAATACATTAATCTTTGTGAGGTAAATATCAATAAAATGGCTTATAATTATGACGGCTTTTATTTAAAGTGGAAAAAGTTACATAAAAGCCATAAGGCCTTCCAAAAATCTAAAATTTTCTTCTGAGATATTCACTCTAATGATAAATGTATAAATAGTAAATATCTAAACTAAAAACTTTTAGTAAAAACTTACAAAAACCTAGCAGAGTAGCGAAAAATTAAAATAACATGATTAACTAATCACAATCACCATTATAGTGAACTTAAAAACGTAAAAACACAGAGACTATTGAAATGACAATGGGCCCAATATCCGGCCATCCGGCCTCGCAGCTCGCCGGATATCCGGTACCCAGCCAAACAACTATCCGTTTCATCTCTAAAAACATTCATAAATGAACATTAATTTTACAGATTTTACCAGGAGCACAGAATTTTCAATAGATAATAACATTATTACCTCTGAGGATATCATCCAGGGGGGGCAGACGCTCGGGGCTGGGGCTCGTGGGGTCCTGGGGCGCCTCGGGGCTAAGGGGGCCATCCCCGGAGCCGTATGCGCGCCGCTTTTGCAACTGCTCATCGCGCACCGCCTTTCGTAGGGCCACGCTCTGCTCCGCGCGCTTTCTCCGCAAATCCTAAACATTACCACGAAACACGTCAGTAAATGTAATAAACTAACTCACTAATCACGTATAGAATATGGCCAACCACACAATTTTTTTTTTCTATCACACTTTTGGCTTGTAAATTTGCTAATTTATTATATTGAGTTTTTTTTTTATTTTATTTATTAACATTATAAACGGTCTTCATAAATTCATATACGCCAGTGTTAAGAATATTTATGTTATTGACTAATAATTGAAATATTGATATTGAAATTTAGGACCATAATAAAAAAATTCGTATAAACGATTCTTATAAAGTGCATCTTCTTACTTAAATCTACAAAAATTGTTTTATGAAATATTTCCAAGGTTTACATTTAAATTTTAATGGATATCAATACAATATCTTTGAGGAAGCGATTTTATTCAAATTCGAACTGCTAAAAGTAAAAGAGATTCATCACTCTCGAGTTTGATTTGTTGTGAAAAAATTTAGTTTATTTAACATTATCTCTTATTTGTGTGTATACCCATGTTAAGCATCGTTTTCTTTTGCAGTATTTTCATTTTCTCTTCAATATAAAAAAAGCATTCACATTCATTCATCTTCTGAGGGTTCATTGACACTTTCGTTTTATTTCTATTTTAGCTTGTGCGAACAGTTACAGCGGCGTCTCTTAAACATAAAAAATTACTTAAGTATTTATTTCTGTACAACGCTGTTACTATTTCCCTCAAAATAGTAAATAATCACTATCTGGGTTTGTTTGATTGCAATTTAATTTATTGTATCAGAACTGTTCAAAGCGCCAATAAGAAACAGCCACCACAGCAAACTCTCCACACAGCATTACCAAAGAAATCAGTACACTCAGGGCCTTCGTTTCAGAGTTAATATAAAAATAACACAGTGGTAGATGCTCTCCCAATCGCCCTGACGAAAGACCACCATTCGGAATAGAAATGGCATTGGCCATGTTTCGTCACCAGATCTGTTTAGCCAGGTACTCATTTCCTTCTCCTCCCCACTCCCTTCAGCCTCACAATATATTCATTTGGGGATGCCAAAGGCTCTTGACAGTTGAGACTCGTGTGCAGTATTCATATAAAAAAGGTTAGCTGTCTTATTGCTAGCATAATTGACTTTTATTTAGGGGTTGCAGGTTCACTGCAAATATCTTAACCAATTTCAGACCAGCCAATAATAATATTGTTATTATTACTGGATTCGAACCCACCACATCTGGATACAGAGGGTTACTACAAAGAAGCGAATAAAAAACGTTTTGAGTTACCTTCGAAATTTAACTAAACAGTGGATAACTTTTAAAGTAATTTGATTTCACCTTTGTTCGTTAACAAAGAATATTATCCACCCGCGTGTACAAATTGTATCCCAAAACGAATCTGATTACAGATACTGATAGAACTATTACATACCAGAAAAAGTAAGTAACGAAACAATTATAATGAGAAAAGTAAGTTAAATCCTAAGATATTTCAAAAACTTGCAAGTAAACTTTTGAATAAAAAATAATTATCACCTGTGGGCCTTTGGATTTGAACGCGACCAACCTCGACTTGTGCTGGCTTTCAGACATTATTAAAAACTTAATATACACGTACAATAAATGATATTTGGAAGAAACACGGAATCAACGAAACCAATATGTAGAAATTCGATATAAAAGAACGATCAAAGAATTGTCGATGACCTTCGATGCTACAATTCATTACAATTCAAATCACAACGGTTGAACAAACACGTGTTGCCCGCCGTTAAATTTGAAATGTAACAAAATGGCAGCTGTCATTCATGTGGGTAGTTGTTTATTCTGGTTTCTAGTAGCTACCCGATAATAATATATTATTTTAGGGTGACTATGGGTGGTTTGGTATATTTATGGTGATTTTTCACGGATCTTCGTGATCGAGCGGAAGGTTGATGTTCGGCAACGAATTTAGAGGTTGCGGCTCATAAATATACCAATCCCTGGCGGGTACAAGATCCTACATTAATATTTATTTTATTTAAAACATGCTCGTTGCCACAAAACTTTTAGGACGCAAATTATTTCCACCTAGACATTCCCTATCGGGGACGGTGACAGCAAACTTAGCGAACTAGTTAATTTATTGAACATGTTATTTTAAATAAATATAGTACTATCAAAACATTGCCTCCATTTCATACAGTAAATCACCTAAAATATACATGAATGTTATAAAAGCTTATGGGCATTAATAATAAATAAGTAAAAAAACTTGTAGAGCGAAAGAAATAGAGGTAGAAGACACACTCTCATGTAAGCTCGGCTTAAGAGATATTTAGGACAGGTATATATATCAGTTGCTTTTTATGGTCGCAATGAGAGCGATTTACCCCCGTCAAGTTGTTCTTTGGTTGGAACCAACAAGATAAGCCTGGAGAAGGTACCATTACTAAAAAAATACTGATATATTGACCCACGTCTGTCTCCATCCGATCTATCAAAAGCATTTTGTATTACAGTGGTAAATCTTTTGTCAATCGAAAATAATTTTTATTTCGTAAATTTGACAAATACATTAAGAAATGGACGAATAAATTACCAGGCTGCTACAAAAAATACGTTTGTGCAATTCACACGTGGTAGAAGTGAAACCTTCAGAAAACTAAAGTAGACAAGATTGAGGAGACAATGAAGCACCGCACACGGAGGGACCGATTATTCTATCTCATTCTATCGCAGGCTAAATCACATAGATATATGTGTTTGTCTCTTTTCAGTGTAGGTTTTTCGTTTCATCGAGTTCACTTCAATAACAAAAACTACTGCAGTTATAACTACGAACTGAGCCCAAGAGATATTTCCTTATTATTCCTTATGTTGGTAGTTGTTTTAAAGTGACATTTATCATGCATTTATCTATGGATATTTGAATTTCACAGCTGACTTTTGAAATTTGAATGTCAAAAACGTCCAAAACAGTACGAAAGGTATTATTAGTTCATTTATGGTCAGAAACAGAAATAAACGAGTGTGGAAACAGACAAGTTGATTGAATGATTGAAGTGAATAAAACACCAATCGTAATTAATCGCATTATCTGATATTAACAGTGGATCGTGAACTTTATATAATTCATCCGCAGCTTATTTCAATCTAAGATTAAAATGTTCGCCCGTCTAAGAAGTCACGCTGATTCCATCGAGGCAGAACTTCAGGTATTGGAGAGAAGCCTGGACATGAAGACGAAATCGTTGTTCTCAATACTGAATGCGGAAGTTTCTCCATCATCTGTGGAGTATATGAAAAACCTAATTGCAGAGCTGGAGGAAATGAACCGTACCATGTCGACTCTGGTGGCAGAGGCCACATTGATGACCTCAAGCAGCCAAAGCGAATACGACCATGCGGAAGACGACGTGCATGTAATCAGCGATCAGCTCAGAAAAATGGAGGATCACTTGACAGACTTCGGCTTTGTGAAGAATGAAACGTTTAAATCAGAAACCAGTAATAATTATTATAGTCAGGCGCTGTCAGAAAACAGTTCTTACTTAGAAACTAGCTATTAGTTATTTGCCTCTGTCTGTTTTTTTTTTTAATATTTGATATGCTGTAAAATAACCTGGGAGGCAAAACGGTCCGGTACATTAATATGACATTTTGAAATATCCTACTTGCGACCTCACTACAAGTTTTTCTGCATTATAATTGATTTGGTGGTGTTTATGAGTAATCTGAGTATTGTACCAGATAGATGGTACACTTTTACACATAACTGTATACTAAACTCATATTTCGATTTTTCAGAGATGTCTGACTAATCAACTGGATAATATGTAGAAAAGTGACACTGTTGCAAAGTATTTTAAAAATAAAATGTGCCGAGCCGTGTCCCACTTTCCTGTGTATTTATCTGTATTATTGTATTCTGTATAAAAAACTGCTTTAAAATTCAAAATCTCCTACTTATGAACCCCTTTTCATTCATCATTTTATTTTGTTATATAGAAAATTAAATTCTTTAGAAAATGATTGTAAAACATTTAAATATTTGTGCCTGAGTTTCGCAAAATAAAATAAAACACGCTTTTTGGCAGTGTTTTTTTTCTTGAATAAATCGAAACAGGCGGCTGGTGTTAAACGAGTATAAACCTTATCGCTATCTATGTAAGGAGTGTTGTTGTTAGCGGCCTGATTCAGAATTTTACACGATGTGGTGCATTGGATCAGGATTGGACCCGAATAGGACAAGGGGAAGAAGATGTAATGTAATGTAATGTAAGATCTTCAATATATAGAATAATAATTGTTCTTTATTCCGGAAGCAATACATTCCATAAGCAGTGTCAATAATAACGAATGATCTTCTGTGAATATATTAATGTTGTATGTATGTTAATTCTCTATTTTTACGGTGATAATAAATTTTTATGCTTTTAAAACTCTGTGTTGTCATTATTTGACCCATAATTCTTCTTTAACATTCTAGACCATGGGTCGGCAACCTGCGGCCCGCGGGCCGCATGCGGCCCGCGAACAGTTTTGGTGCGGCCCGCAAGATTCTCGCTGCATCACACATGACGGACGATTTTGTACACAACGGAGTAAAAGGGTTAGCGAAGGGGGAGCGGGAGAAGGGACAGGACGGCAATAACGCCACCCGCACCTCGCCTCATTCCGTTGTCATATTTATTAATTGATAATACCTATCTGTGTTGCGGTTTTTGTGCATTTTCTTAGAGTTCTATCTAAGTACTTACATATTTAATGATACTATTATTCCGGACATTACAAGAAATAAGAAATGACTATAACAAAGCAATATTCTGTAATATGTTGTTCTGTTATTTATGAGTTTTTGGTCTCAATAGCTTGCAAGTAGGTTACCCGCTGACAACAGGCCCCCGAAATGATGTTTACCATGAAATTATATTGTTTTTGCTTATTACCAATTTCAAACTTAAAATCGATTTCAATAATTTCGTATGAATATCAAACGAATGTATACGCAGTGTCGTTATTTTTTTTACTTTTGCGCTGGTATACACAGTATGTAGAGAAGCAGATTTTTGGTTGATGCATTTGAATGACTATATAGTTACTCGGTGGTACATTCTCTTTGCACATATTTTGTCTAATTAGGTACCTATACTGTATTTTCCCTAAACCGACTGCTGACTACTACTGTATATAAGTACGCCGGGGACCCTCAAGTAGATACATAGATTCGCTGTTGTGCTTGCCTAAAAATACGCCTATAGATATGCTCGCTGGCGGAGGATTTTATTTAGGAAAAAAAACTATGACGCTATACGTAAAAATAAATAGATATTTTAATATTTTATTTATGGATTCGTTGATGAATGACGGATTTTTAATGAAGCATGGACGAATTTAAAGAAAAACCATTGTGATTAATCTGTCAAAAGAGTATTTCCGTACTAAAGGAATATAATCTGAAGCGACATTATGTTATTGAGCACAAAACTAAATTTGGGTGTCTTGAAGGGGAATCTCGAAAAAACAAAATCAATAACTTGAAACTGTCATTCCAAAATCAGCAGAACACCCTTAAACTTGTGACAGACCAAAGCGAATCATCTGTTCGTGCCAGCTACAAAGTAGCAGAGATATTAGCAAAGCATAGTCGCCCATTTACCAACAGTGAACTTGTAAAAGGGTGTGTCTTAGCTATCGCGGGGAAGTATGCCCGGAACAGAAAAAAATGTTTGAAATCGTTAGTCTCTCTTCAATCTGCGAAGACTTGGGTGCTAGCTTGCATGAACAACTTAAGGATAAAGCGCAGTCTTTTACGTACGTTGTGTCACCCCCCACAGTTGACAGTTGACTTGAGCAAATTCCAATTCGTCCTGGGGGGGGGGGGGGGGGTGGCTAGAGAATTTTTGTAAGTGCGGCCCGCGCAAGTTCCCACGTCACATATTTGGCCCTTGGACCACAATAGGTTGCCGACCCATGTTCTAGACCATAAGTACATCATATCCTTATTTTATTGAAGTAAATCTTCTTTACGCACGCTTGACTTGGGGAGTTAGCTGGTGAATGAGTGACGAGAGCGTTACGAAAAGTGTGATCGGGTGAGGCGAACGGAAGTTGAGAGGGAGATATAAGTTAGTGAAGATAGAAAGAGAGAGAGTTACGTTTCATATTACTGTAGGCCAGCGATTCTTAACTTCGGGTCGCGAGAGGTATTGGGTTGGGTCGCGGAAATCGCGTATTGATAGCGTATGTGCCCAAAATTTTGGGCACAATAATCTGGGAAGCCTGTTCTGAGCAATGAAGCTCAAAAAGCCCTGATACCTTTGCCAACTACTTATTTACGTGAAGCAGGATTTTCATGCCTTTCTGTTATGAAGAATAAGTACACGAATATGTTGGATCCTCAGCATGACCTGCGGTGTGCACTTTCTATAAACACAACTCCACGTATACACGATCTGTGCTCAAAAATACAACACCAGGGTAGTCACAAATTATTTTTCTGTAATTTTTTAAACTGTTTTAATGCTGAATTGTCTGATTTTAATACAGAACATTTAAATAAAGTTGTTTATTTCTAATTTTACAACTACATCCTATAAATTTTATAGGATGTATTTGTAATTTTATAGTTTAAAATTACATAATATATCATTTTAGTACCTTTCACTGGAAAATAAAATAAAAAATTAGATTTGGGTCGCGTACTTCAAATATATTCGTACTTTGGGTCGCCAGCCAAAAAGGTTAAGAACCACTGCTGTAGGCGCAAGAGAGAGAGGTGTGAGCACACATTTTCTTTCTCTCATAGCCAGTTACGTTTCGGCCTATCACTGTAAGAGCAAGAGACTTCTTCTTTCTTATTTTATAAGTCTATATTTCTCTCTTCTTTTATAAGTTAGTGAAGTTTTACTTCAGTCGTGTGGTCTAAAAGCCCCGTTTCCACGCTTGCCAAGCCTACGCAAGCCTCCACAAACGCCAACGTGGAAACAGGTCGTTTGTCTTGGCTTGCGTAGGCTTGCAAGAGCTTGCCGCCGATCCAGTCGGGGTCAGATCCAGCGGCAAGCTTCGGCAAACGCTCAGTGTAATTTCCGAACTGACGGTGAATGCACGCCGTTTTTGCTCCATGCGGTATATCGATAATTAACATTACGAGACATATGTATGACGTAAGAGGCATGCCTGACTTATTAAAATGTATAAGTACATATTTGAATGCACTAATTTAATTTATTGGATTTACCTAAAAAGTCAATATAAATAAATAATCTTTTATTGATGATTTATTACTTATTACAATAAAAAAACAATAGATTTTTGTTGGAATAACTTTTTTTTTATAATACAAGACAATATTATATTGTTTTTTTATACTTTGCTTGTATTTCGAATAAAAGTATGTTAAACCAAACGCAATAGCCGACACAAGTTCGGCGTCCACCACGCTTGGGTGTTGGTAGCGTACTGACGCAGTCACAAGCGTGTAAACGGCTTCCAAATGCCAAGCGAGATTTGTGTACGCGTGGAGCTTGTGGAGGCTTGCCGAGCCTTGGCAAGCATGGAAACGCACCATGAAGCACACTCGTTTTTTTTTTTTTTACATTAGCTCCACACAGGAGGCCCTGAGGAAAACAATTCCCTTCAAGGCCTATGTCATCTTTGGGGATGCCGTGTGGAGGGTCTTTTTAGGAAAGCAAGGAGAGGAAATTCTGGGAAGGAAAAGGGTTTAAGGGGTGGGTAGGAATTTGGGGGTCAGTGTGTCCAGGAGTGACGGACATATGAATCCATCCCTCCCATTGTGGTGCAAGGCAATGTACCAAGAGAGTACGGCTGGAGAAATCAAAGGAACTCCGTCAACCACTCTCTCCCGATCCGGTCGACCATGCAGGTGGTGGGCAGACACATCCGCCGCCAAGACCCGGATAAACCTCAACCCATGAACCACTTGGGGTGACCTATGGCACAAGTGTTGGTTATCCAATAAATGGGTCCTGGGGCGGCGGTACCCATACCCGCCTCCCAAATTTGTTGTAACATACACAAATAATTGTATGCAAATACCTTACATACCAGCTAACTAACTACCTTTGTTGGGTATTATTATTTAATTAAATGAAAACAAATTACTTTATTAAACACCAATTATTTAATGAATTTTAAACTTATCTTGACGAAGAATCCATTGATTTTGAAAAATGTAGATATACTCATAATATATCTTACTTATAATTTTGATAAATAAGTAGTGATGTTTTGCAAAGTGATTTGTTTTCATTTAATTAAAATGACTCCACAAAGTGAATTTGCAAAGATTGAAGAAAGAACTTATGTAAAATCAATTTTTTGTTGTTGTCGCTAAATTGTATTAGTTTTTTTTATTGGTACAATTTTAACAGCCTTACTTCCCAAACAGTATTTTAGTTACACATTGTTGGTTGAACTCTAATTATTTTTTTATATCTCTGCTATAATATTCTATACTTTATGAGTAAATTACATTCTTATTTATTCTGTTTTATTGGTTTGAAACATACTAAATTAATTCATATTATAAGTGTTTTCGCAAATACTTGCTCTTCTATGTTATACTTACAATTTGGGAGGCAGGAATGGGTACCGCCGCCCCGGGAACCTTTAATGGATAAGCAACACTTCTGCCATAGGTCACCCCAAGTGGTTCGCTACGTTTGGTGATTTAGCAGGGGTGCCCGGATTCATGGGGTGAGGTTTGTCTAGGTCTTGGAGGCGGATGACCAGGACATACTGAACCCCAGATTCCTACCCACCCCTTAAACCCTTTTCCTTCCCAGAACTCTCCTCTCCTTACTTTCCTTTAAAAAACCCCTCCACACAGCATCCTCAAAGATGACATAGGCCCTGAGGGAAATTATTTTCCTCAGGGAAAAAAAAATGTAATTATCGATTAGTATTTCACACCAAATTTTATTAGATAAGTACGTAGGGGGACCCATAAGTAATGAGAATCGGGCGGTAGTAGGGAGAAGTGAAGGGGGAACGGGTTTTGTGTGGTCGGCAGTTGTACAGAAACTCTTTCTCGGTCAGTGTGCGAAGCCGCATCGTTGTAATACAAAGTTTGATTTTAAGTAAATCAAGATTTCTCCTTTCCGCGAAAATCCAAAAGTCTCCTCCCTGAGGATCAAAGAGAGTCTTCGCCTTTCAAGAGTTCAAGAAGTCATCTCTATAACCATTTTGAAAATGTTTACTGTAATAATCATGGATGTATTCTGTTGGCGAGCCAATAAATAAATATTAATAAAATAATAAATATGTACGTTGTAAAAAAAAATTAAATCCATCAGTATCCCCACTGAAAATGAGTTTTGGCTTGGTGCGGGGCCATTTTGGCTCGTTAGCTTCGTTGTGTGTCCAGCTTTATGAAGGAACTTTTTAACAGGAACATCTCTTTTATTTGTATGTTGCATATCCATTACAAGGTACATAGGTACATGTTGGTTTGTGGTATTTTATTTTTTTATTAGCAATTTTTTTTGATAAATGGGAATAGGTACATACATAAAAACATAAAATATAAGAGAGTAACAAAAAAAGATCCCACAGAGGTGAAGCCTGTTCATGGGTATTATATTATGTGGATATTAAAAAGTCAAGTGGTGGTTAAAATAGAATTTAAAAAATATATATACATACATAATATATGTAGATACTATATTATAGTATCTATAGGAGTTACTGAGAATTTTCTTCAAATTAAAAACTACTAACAGGAGTTACTGAGAATTTTCTTCAAATTAAAAACTGCTAACAGGAGTTACTGAGAATTTTCTTCAAATTAAAAACATATAAAAACGTATGTATATATTCACCCAAGGGCGGATTTAGGGGGGGGGCACGTGCCCCCCCAGGATGGTATTTTTGTGTACTGTGGAGATTCCATCACAGTACATACTTAGAAGCAAATCAAACTATCAGGTACGGTCGGGGGAAAGCGCGGTCGGAAAAGCCCCCCCCATTAAAGTTGACAAACACAAATTTCGACTTGATAAAAAATCAGGGGGGGGGGGGGCGCCTCCCCCCATCCCTTGTGCCCCCCCCAGAAAAAAATCCTGGATCCGCCCTTGTATTCACCTATATTCGTACATACACACGTTCATACATGTATAAGTGTGTATACCTATACCTATTTATTATTATTATTTATTTATTTATATTTCCTTTTTTAAAATCTAAATATATTATGTATACAGAAAGATATGGAATATTTTAGGAATTTGGAATCGAACGCACATTTACTGATCAGATCAGATATTATGCCAGTTTATCGACGCAGCGCAGCACCTACTCTCTCGCAAATAAAAATAATAATAAATTTATTACAATATTTTTTGATCTCTGATTTGGAACATGAAAACATTCCTCAAAACATTGATTGTAGAGAAAAAACGTAAATAAAAGTTACAATAGTAATCGATAGATGGCATTACCCACCGATAACCATAAATAATGTCGGATTTTATTTAGCCTTCTACAAAAATTTAACCCTTTTGATTTCAAGACGTATTTTTTAATATAAGCAAAAATATCAACAACATTATTTCTTAGCGAAAACGCGATAAAATAGGTAAATGAAAAAGTAGCAATAACGCAATGTCAGCATATCGCATCGGAACATTGCACAAAATGAGCAAAACATTCAAAACTGCGACAGTTATCGAGTGCTGGGCAGGACTTGCCGACATGCGCAGAAACGCGGGAGCATCTTTAAACTAACGACACTGCCATTATAGGGTCAAGATGGGTGCCATTAATAGCTTCATCGTGCTAATTAACTTCAAAACCGCCGATAAAAAAATGCATAAAAAACAACACATGAAAGATTGGCGCTAAACTGTTCGTAATTCACTAAATTATTTGCGCCGTAGGGCGTGTCTAAATCATCGCCGTAAGAATCTATCACCGACAGGCGTCCTCGGGGAGATTTATTTAATGGCCGCGGTTATATATTGTTATCGCACGGGACGTGTGTCGAGTCGCGCCCGTCGCGGACGTACAGGGGAGTCGCCATTTCTAGATTTGACGAATATTGACAGACGTCGAAAAGTACTCGGTCTAGACATACTGAAAAATCATTTGTTATATTATTTGGTGAGGTGATAAGGCGAACGCGTGTGGTCTGCGGGAAATATCGCCATTACTAAAACGCGTCAAATTAATCTTATCCGTCCACAAAAGTGTATACGAATCTTGTTTTTAGTGAAACTGAAAAATCCTTTATTAAAAACGCAAATAACCTTGTTCTGTCTTTCGCGAGTTTTGACTTCCGGACAGCTCCTGCCAAAAATCTCAGCATCCATGATGATTGGATTACGAGGGAATTCTACTGTAAGTCTCTTTGTAATATACTAATATGCGATCAAAACATGACTATTTAATGATATTTACGTAATTGTGTAAAGGTCAGAATCGACCTGGATGCATTTCATACCCCTGTACCCTTTTTTAATCGTGGAATTGTGATGATTTGTTCATTTTATAAGCACCTCTCTGTTTGTTTACGAACTGTCACCTCGCTTGAGTGCCGGGAGACAAATTACTCCCGTACTAGGGCACAACTATGGAAGCCATTATCGCCCGAATGGCGTGGTGGCCCAAGGGCGGTTTTGCGCCGGCAATGGCGGGCCGTGTTCGTAGCGGGCGTTGAGGTAATTTGTCATTTTAACTGACAATTTGTAAACACATGTCGGCTACTATTATTGTATTATTCCTCTTGAAACCAAATATGCCCCTTATTGACTGTACACGAATTTACACGTTTTAGGGTCAACAGACGTTTCTTCAACGATAATTACAAAAATATTTACATTTCAATAAGCACAATTTATAAGAAGTTTGTCATGTCAAGCAAGAGTCAGAATAACAAAAGAGTACCTACCTAGATATTATTTTATGAGATGATTTTCAAATGTAAAGTAAGGACGAAAGGAACGTGTGCCAAGACAGATTTGTGGCGGTCCATCCTCTCTTCCTACCCTGTGGTGAAACGGCGGAGAGAATAGGTAGTAGGTACCTAAAATGACAATTTATAAAATTTCGTTTCCCTTGTCTCTTGTATTTCAAAGACGCCTTGTATGCTTGTATCGAGATAATTCTCTAGTGTTTGAAGTTTTGGAGAAAAATACCAATTTTCGGTTGTGGCTGTCTGTCTGTGGAACTCTGATTTTCATTCATTTTCAAAACTGATTGTGTGAAGTATACAGACGAGCAATAAAGTACCTACCCCCTAGGTCTTAATAATATTCGAACGGAAAATTATTTTAATTTTCAAAGTTGGAACTGAATTGTCAAGAATTCAGATAAGCGATACGGTTCCTAGGCAAGTAGGTAGTTCCTAGGTACCTACCCACAAACCTATAAATAATATTTTTTACAAAAAATATTTTTATTTTATATTTGAAAAGTTTTTTCTTTTGTTTAAAATTCTTAGATTTAATGAGATAAATCAGATTTTTCATTCTTTTACCATTTTCAAGAAAACGTTATTTACTGACTAGATTTACTTTATATTGACAAACTAGGTATATTAATAAACGATGAAATGTATTTTTTTGTACAAACATATACCTAGGTACTATGACAGAAAATTATTTTAATTGGCATTTGGAACTAGGGTGTCAAGAATTTAGACAAGTTATTAAGTATCTAGGTAGGTAGTCAAGGGCATAGCGAGGTACGGGCAGGGGGGGGGGGGGGGCAGCTGCCCCCCCTAAAAGATGCAGGAATGCTCACAAACCGTTAAGTAATATTACGTCTGTGGCCTATTGTTTGTGAGAATCAATTTAGTTGTTATTATTACCTTTTCAGTTTATAATTTTTGTGTGCATCGTGGAAAGTTGGGATAAATATTAGAAAAGCTTTTTTTTGTACCCGCATTACTTACGTATCTAACTAAAGATTGTACGTTTATTTGTATTTTAGTCAAGGGCGTAGCGAGGTACGGGCAGGGGGGGGGGGGGGGGGGGGCAGCTGCCCTCCCCTAAAAGATGCTGGAATGCTCACAAACCGTTAAGTAATATTACGTCGGTAGCCTATTGTTTGTGAGAATCAATTTAATTGTTATTATTACCTTTTCAGTTTATAATTTTTGTGTGCATCGTGGAAAGTTGGGATAAATATTAGAAAAGCTTTTTTGTACCCGCATAACTTACGTATCTAACTAAAGATTGTACGTTTATTTGTATTTTACTTTTCCTTTTTTCATGTATTATTTTTAAGTGAATTTGTATAACTTCGACCGTATACGGTTTCAAATGTATTTTTGAAGTAAAACATCTGTCTTTAATTGTTTTATTGCTTCTTTTCTTATAATTTAAAATACGGTTAGGGCCCTGAGGGCCCCAGACACAGAATTGGGACTTATACTCAAGTTAGTCAGCCAAAATTTTAGTTAGTACCTCGTTACCAAAATGCCCACCTGAGCCAAGGGGCCCATCCATAAATTACATCACACGAATTTCATGATTCCCCCCCCCCTCCCTGTCACATTTGTGAGATCCCCCTCCCCCCTAGTGTGACGTCACATATCTTGCAATCTAAACCTCCAGACAGAATATCTCAACTCATCGCCTTGCACCGCAGTGGGAGGGATGAATTCATACGACGGTCACTCCTAGACACACCGACTACCCAACTCTCAGACCTTTTTCCTTCACACAACTTCCTCTTCTTCCTTTCCCTAAAAATATCCTCCACACAGCATCTCCAAAGATGACATAAGCCCTAAAGGATTTTTTCCTCAGGGCCTCCTGTGTGAAAGTAACGTAAAAAAATAGTGTGAAGTACATAGCCGTTCCGATCTAGTCACCAAACACGGCTAAATTAATTTCAGAACTTTGCAGCTGTCGTAAGGTGCATTGATAAATAAATGTAAAATTGAAAGGGTTAATTCGAGGGGTTGTGGGTAAGTAAGACCACCATTCTGAAATGAAACGTTGCTTGAAATGGCTTAAGCTGTGTTTGGTGACTAGATTTGAATAGCCAGATACTCCGCCATCTTCCTCCTGTGTGGAGCTAATGAAAAAAAAGGTGAAGCACTTCACGCACTTGGCTGCTCAGATCTGGTCACCAAACACAAATCCATTTCAAGGCTTCGTAGCTGTCGTAAGGTGCATTGATAAATATGTGTAAAATTGAAAGGGTGAATTCTGGGAGTGGTGGGTGGGGAAGGGGGGGGAGTAGTCCACCTGCTCTCAGCATCAGGCCAAAGCCGCCCGCGGTCCCACGGCGCCCTGGGGAAATGTCATAATGCAGAAGGAAGGGCGGTAGAAACACACAGACACCAACCAGCCAACAAGTCTGATAAATAAACCCGAACTTATCATTCTTAGGCTGGGATGTTCCAACGCCGGTCACTTTTGATCCGAGATTTTGACCGCCATTTTGGATTTTTGAATTTTTGCATTCCCGCAATATATACCAACCAACAACAAACCCGAACTTACCATTTTAGATTTTCACGGCCAACAGAATTTCGTTATTTGTTTTTGGGGTGTTATGCCGCGTTGCGCTACCTCCTTCTTTAGCCGACGTTTCGGACAGCGTTGCAGTGTCCATCATCAGGGCAGATCTGACAGATGTTCTCCATCCTCTTATTTATTTATAATCAGAAACAAACAGTAGGTACATTAGCTACAGTGGTGAAAACAATTTACAATAATTATTAAATATATTTCATGGTGTGTACCATGGAACTAATTTTGTAGTGTGTACCTATGATATTATTATGTTTCTTTGTAGTGTCTTATTTATGGTATGTATATTAAGTAATTACCGGGTGATGTGCGTAGTGGGAAGGTGTGTGTGTGTGAGTACGTGTATGTGTATGTATGTATGTGCATTGAACAAATTATAAATATTATTGACATGATGCTCTTTTTAAATTTAGGCAGAGAATCGGAGAAAATTTCGATGTTAGAATTTAGACCAATATTATGAGCATGATTGATTGGCGAATTACTTACTGCATTTGTCTTGTAATAATTAAACGTGTGGAATCATTCGGTAAGGCGTGTACGTCTTAATGGTATTTTAAAATTAACTAGGGAGAGAAGTTTAGTACAATCAATGTTATTATTTAAAATGTTGTGTATAAATGTCAAGTCTTGATACCTTATCCATAGAATGACATATATTTACTATATATTTATTTATAAAGTTCGAGTTTACTATTCAGCATTAGAACCTATGAATATTGGCTAGATGCTAGATAAAGGATAATTTAATCGGGTTTAGGGGGTATTTCACCATCCTTTTGATAGCTTATCATATAATAATAATTTATTTATTTATTTATTCACGCCTTAAAGGCTTTTACAAAAACACGTTAATACATATACATAAGTTTTTCAGGAGTACAATTAAAGTAATATATAAAATAGTATTATTTAACAAAAAATTAAGAAAATAACTTATATCATTGATGTCGCTATTCCAAATTCTTGTAATATTCAGAAAACTGTTTCTGAAAAAATAAGAAAATATACAGATTTAGGAAATGAAATTAAAAGAATTTGGCATTCTCAGACTATAAAAATATTACCATTTGTTATTTCGGCTACTGGCATTATACCTAGCTCTCTCATTCAAAATTTGTACATAAAAATGCAAAAGTCGGTCATTTTAAATACATGTAGGATTACGAAAGATTTTTTAAATATTTATATTGAGGGATCAGTAGGATTTATCGGACCAGTTAGGATTTCATCAGAGCCGAACCCTCTGATATGAAAATATCTGGAGTCCGTGAAATATATTCCCATTATGTTTCTGGTGGATTGACGTATTGTTCTTGTATTGTTTTATTCTTATATAGTGCACTTACATTGCGTTAATTTACTAGATATTCATTTGTGGAAAAGTGTGTGGAAGGGTTTAGTCTTTCATTTGGGAAAGATTCAACCCGGACATAAAATCTGGAGCACCGTAAATAAACTGAACAATAAGGATATAAGCAGAATTAAAAAGATATATCAACAAAAACCATATTAGAAGAATAATAATAAAATTTACATAAGAATTTTAGAAATTTCTGTTATAAATTTAGGTAAAGAATAAATGAAAATATCAACCGAACTGAATTCATTTCCAAGCCTATGAAGTCTTTGGATTGGGGAATTAATGAAATAGTTTGTTTTAGACGGATAAACAAAGAACAGCTCAGGAAGTCTCGTGTCACGATTAGGTACTCGGTAAGTTATTAGTTTTGTTAAGTCAGGTGCGTCAAGTGATCCATTAACTAATTTGAATAATAGAACCAAATCGCTCTTGGATCTTCTACACGATAGGTCAGTTAAATTAAGCATTTTCATTAAATTAACATAATTAATTTGTTCAATAGGTATGGAGAGTTTGAAATTAATGAACCTTAAAAATTTATGCTGAACTTTCTCAATTTTTATTTTGTGTGCTTTATAGTATGGAGACCAAATAGTGGAATTGTATTCTAAATTACTTCTTACTAAAGCAGTGAAGAGAATTTTAAATGAATAAAGTGATGAAAAATCTTTTACTGTTCTTAAAATAAATCCCAAACATTTCATAGCCTTATTAGTAACTTCATTAATGTGTGGAACAAATGTTAATTTTTCATCAAAAAGGATACCCAGATCCCTGATATTAGACATCTTTTTAAGGGAAATATTGTTAATACTATAATGAGACATAATAGGATTTTTGTTTCTACAGAAAGATATAAATTGACATTTATCAATATTTAAAAATAGTTCATTATAATTACACCAATCCTGTAAGCGATCAAGATTAGCTTGAAGAATATTACAATCATTAATTGAGGTAATCGTTTTGTAAATTTTTAGGTCATCAGCAAACAAGAGTATGTTTACTTCTTTAAAAATGTTTACAATATCATTAATAAATATTAAAAATAAAACAGGTCCTAAATGTGAACCTTGAGGAACTCCACTGGAAGCCACAAATTGTTTTGAAATTTTTTTTATACACATAATAACTTATTATAGGTAGAAACCTGACTTAACAAAACTAATAACATTCCGAGTACCAAATCGTGACACGAGACTTCCAGAGCTGTTATTTGTCTATCCGTCTAAAACTAACTATTTCATTAGAATGAAGCCATACTAAATAATGCAAAATCATACAAAATCGTATGTTTTAGTTTTGAAAATTTGACCGCTTAGAAGTATTATAGATGCTTCAATTAAATACTGCGTGTAGAACAAACCTTGGCCCTTAAAAATATCGATCATTTTTTTAATAAGTCTTAATAAGCTTAGAAAAAAATAAAGTATTAGGTCTATAAAAAACATTTTTAACTGAAAACTCTCCTACTTATAAACACTTTTTCGGATATGGTTTTATAGCATAATGTGGCAAATTCAGTTTCTTATATAATTATCGCGAAAAAAAAATATATTTACGCCCGAACCTCACAAAATAAAATATAATATGCATTTTCGCGTTGTTATTTTTGACATCACGGCGACAATACGGCAGTCGACGAATTTGTTATATCAAAGTGAACCTTATACCGTCCACCGAAGAACGACTGGCAGCCGCCCCGATTTTCTGTCATTACTCCTCCGAACGGAGCGGAGAGAAGACGTGTTATGCTCCGCGCCGCTTATTTTCGTGAAATCAATTTAAAAATTCCGTTTTATTACAATAAACAATGCATAAAAAAGGAATTAATGTTTTTTACAGGCCTTTACGAAATCAGCATGTAAAAAAAATCTCAAATATCTTTTCCAACCTTTCCAAAAGCTTTTTCTCAAGTATTTTTAAACTCCTCCCATAAAAGGGCGTGAATTCCGATTTCGATTTTTTCCTGTACTAGTGGATCGCCTTAACTCCCCAATTCAAAGACTACATAGGCTTGGAAATAAATTCAGTTCCGTAGATATTTTCATTTATTCCTTACCTATTAAATTTATATCAGAAATTTCGTAAATTCTGAAGTAAATTTTATTATTATTATTCTAATATTGTTTTTGTTGTTATTTCTTTTTTAATTCTGCTTCCTTTGTATTAGTATAAAGGAAGAGAAATAATAATATAAAATAATCGGTATTTTATTTATCTATTATTAAGTACTAATTTATTACAGACCGGTCAGTGGTTGAGTGGGCATAGTGCTTGGGTCCCACCCGGGCGTCGCATGTTCGATTCCTCTGCTGGCTAAGTCCTCCATCACAACACAAGCAACATTTTCGGCTTTCTGTGATGGTAGTAGGAGATTTTCAAACATTGTTGGGTTATTCGTAACCCGGGAATGTTTGTTTTTTTTTTTAAAAAAAAGCTATGTTACACGATTGATATAAATGCTCCAAGACGTAAATAAATAAATAAAATTCAACTAATTTATCCGATATAGAGCCGCTATTCATAGGTTTTAAGTACGAATGGTAAACTCAGACTTTATAAATTAATGAAACTAGAATGTTTCGACCTCCGTCAAATTCGAAGATCAGTCCTATTTTTAGCAATCTTTCACTTGATTACTCTTATTGAATTTTGTATTGTAAAATGGGGCCCAACATTATCTAATTATTTGTAAAAAAATTAATTTGATTTTGTGTAAATTATTGACTAAGCGTAGCGAAATCCTGTTTGGACTCGACCGATTGGCATTTCATCTGTCTGTAAATTAGTTTTTACGTTCCGTTTCTAGTTTCGAAAATCTGCTGCATACATTTTTTTATTCAAGCAAGCCTTACTTTTTTCTAGATTGACAACTTTGACTAAGTGACTAACTTTTACTAGATTACTAACTTTAACTATATTACTAACTTTGACTATAATAAGAATAATAACAATATTTGGATCACCTGTATAGCGCCATTTTGGTGAAAAATCAATCGGGCGCTGTATTACTAACTTGACTAGTTTACTAACTTTGACAAAATTGCTAACCTTGTGTATTCGATAACTTTGACTAGTTTACTAACTTTTAAAAAATTGCTAACCCTGTCTATTTGATAAATTTGACTAGTTTTCTAACTTTGACAAAATTGCTAACCCTGTCTATTCGATAACTTTTACTAGCTTACTAACTTTGACAAAATTGCTTACCCTATCTATTTGATAACTTTGACTAGTTTACTAACTTTGACAAAATTGCTTACCCTGTCTATTAGATAACTTTAACTAGTTTACCAACGTTGACAAAATTGCTAACCCAGTCTATTTGATATTTTTGACTAGTTTACCAACGTTGACAAAATTTCTAACCTTGCCTATTTGATAACTTTGACTAGATTACTATCTTTGACTAAATTGCTAACTTTGGCTAGTTTACTAACTTTGACAAAAATGCTCACCCTGTTTATTTGATAACTTTGACTAGTTTACTAATTTTGTTTAGATTACTAACTTTAACTAGATTGTTAACTTTGACTAGATTGTGCATTTTGACTAAATTACTAACATGACTAGTTGGCTAACTTTGATTAGATTACTAACTTCTACTAAATTACTAATTTTAACTGGATTGCTAACTTTGGCTATATTACTAACCCTGTCTAGATTGCTGACTTTGACTATATTACTAACCCTGTCTAGGTTCTGACTTTGACTATATTACTAACCTTGTCTAGATTCTGACTTTGACTATTTTACTAACCCTGTCTAGTTTGCTGACTTTGACTGTATTACTAACCCTGTCTAGATTGCTAACTTTGACTATATTACTAACCCTGTCTAGATTGATAACGTTGACTATATTACTAACCCTGTCTAGATTCTGACTTTGACTATATTACTAACCCTGTCTAGATTGCTAACTTTGACTACATTACTAACTCTGTCTAGATTGCTAACTTTGACTATATTACTAACCCTGTCTAGATTCTGACTTTGAATATTTTACTAACCCTGTCTAGACTGCTAATTTTGACTATAATACTAACCCTGCCTAGATTGCTAACTTTGACTATATTACTAACCCTGTCTAGATTGCTAACGTTGACTAGTTGTCAAAATAAACAATCGTCAATCGAAAATATACGTTATTTTTATTTTTATTTTATATTTGGGAAAGTTGACAGCAAATCATAAATTACACAATAATACAATTATAAAATGGTTAATTATGCCAATTATAAACTTTCCACAGATAATAATAGTAAATAAGGAAGGGTTTAGTCTTTCATTTGGGAAAGATTCAACCCGGACATGAAATCTGGAGCACCGTAAAAAAATGTGTGACATTATAAAGGTGTTTACTTAATTAGTTCATTTTTAGTTACATTATGTGAGGGGGGAGGAGAAATATAGGATAAGGATCAAAAGGCTAAGGACGCGAATATATAGGGAGAGGGGTAGATTTAGATTTATCCTGTCAGTAAGCTACCAAGAGGATGGCTAAATTAAATAATTTATTTTTATTATAAGCAATAATTATTAGCCTGAAACGCTCATCTACATTGAAAAAATCTCCCGAGAAAAGATAAATGCCGCCGACGGGACTTGAAACCGCGTCCTTCTGATATCCGGTCAACTGCTCTTTATCCACTGAGCTACGTCGGCTTATCTCCCACCCGCCAAATAATTCAATATATACTAGTGTTTCATTCAACAATTACTGCTTATTACATTTTTCACCTGAAAACAACCAACTTTATTTTTGTGAGAAAGGCATTATAAGTGCTAAATCTCCCACTAGATGGCGTCGGATATCAGAAGGACGCGGGTTCAAGTGTCGGCGGCATTTATCTTTTCTCGGGAGATTTTTTCAATGTAGATGAGTGTTTCAGGCTAATAATTATTGCTTTTAATAATTGTTACCCTTTGTGCTATGCAAAAAAAAATCTTGTCTAAAACATTAGTTTACCAATTAAAAAATAATAATTTATTTATTTTTATAACTTTATGAGTAAAACCTTAAATTGTAATATTTAATTAAAGGAAGTCGATATTGGCGAAACTCAATCGATAATCTGGAAACAGAAAAATCAAAAAGAGATATTTGCACCTCTTGTTTGTGTTTTTGTCCCACAGCCTCACAGGTGCACATTTATTTTTCAAATTTTTCTGTCTTCACATTTTCGATTTAGTTTCGCTATTATTGTCTTCATTTAATTAAATATTACAATTTGAGGTTTTACTCATAAAGTTAAAGATAAATAATATTTCTTGCTCCAAAAACAGCAAAAATGTAGACGTGAAACTTTAAACATCTCTTATACAAGTTACCAATTTGTCCATCCGACATGGCTCGTTAGGCCGTCGATATTTTAATATTTGTATTATTTTATTTTATGAAAACAAATAGAATGGGAGGAAAATAAAATGGTTTATCGCGTTTTTATCCCGCGACAAAATATCATACGGACAAAACATCCCACAACAAAATATTTACTAAAATCTAACCTTTTTTTACATGAGCTCCACACAGGAGGCCCTGAGGAAAATAATTTCCCGCAGGGCCTATGTCATCTTTGGGGATGCTGGGTTTTTGGAACTGGAAGGTTTTTTAAAGGAAAGGAAGGAGAGGAGAGTTCTGGGAAGGAAAAGGGTTTAAGGGGTGGGTAGGAATCTAAGTTTCGGTGTGTCCTAATCAACCGCCTCCAAGATCTATACAAACCTCACCCCTTGAACCTAACCTAAAAAAAAAACGAGTGCAGTTCACACGCGGTAGAAGCGAAACTTCATCAAAACAATCTCAACCAATAGGAGCCTTGAAAAGTGAGATCATAATCAAAGCGGCCAATGAGCGCAGTTTGACGCTTCGTAGGTACTGTAATGCGTCATTTCCGTTTCATCCGAGTTTCAAATCACAACGGTGCCAAAGAAGTTTCACTTCACAAAATGGAGCATAAAATAATACAGACAATAAATTATTGTTATCTGTATTTTTTTTGTATCTGTATTTTTTTTAACAATAATTTATTGTCTTTACAGGATGTCTGTATTATTTTTGTCCCATTTTTTTTGTTATGTTAGGTTAGGTTATGTTGCAATCTTTAGAGCACAGGCGTCGGGTGGGAATGCTATCCTTGTTCTACCGGTATTATAATGGAAGATGCTCCGAGGAACTAGCGTCATTGATTCTTTCGGCACCGGTGCATAGTCGGGAAACAAACGCGAGCCCAACATTTGTACACAGTTGACATTTTTCACATGAGAACGGGTCGCTTCTTCGACTCGTTCTTGTGTTCAACAGCTCGGCTGCGGAATGATTTGCCGGCCTCTGTGTTTCCTCCTTCCTACAACTTGGGTTTCTTCAAGATCAATGTTCATTCCTTCCTCTCCCCAAAAAGACCCTCCACACAACATCTCAGATGACATAGGCCCTGAGGGAAATTATTTTCCTCAGGGCCTCTGTGTGGAGTTAATGTAAAAAAAACGAGTGTGCCTTAGACCACACGACTGAAGTAAAACTACAAGACAAACCTCGCCCCATGAACCTAGGTATCCCTGCTAAGTTACCAAACGTAGCGAACGGGGTGATCTATGACCTAGGGGTGACATATGACTTTGGGGTGAAATATGACTATGGGATGACCTACGACCTTGGGATGACCTACGACCTTGGGGTGACCTACTACCTTGGGGTGAACTTCGACCTTGGGATGACCTACGACCTTGGGGTGACCATCTTTATCCTTATCCTTATCACTCCCCCTTTGATCACCGTTCGCATCGATTACCGTTCGCATCACACTTTTCGTAAGAATCACCACTTTTCGTCGAGCCGTGCGTAAAGAAGTTTTACTTTTAAAAAAAAGTTAAGGGTTAGTAGATATTTTGTTGGGGGTTGTTTTGTCCGTAGGATATTTTGTCGGAGGATATTTTGTCGGAGGATATTTTGTCTGAGGATATTTTGTCGCGGGATGAAAACGCGCATTACCAAAAGTCTGTTGTAATTTTTGTTTGCCCTTTTCCTCTGGTTATGTATATAATTTAATAGTTTGAGGATCCTTTTTGTCAATGAATGGGTTGGGCGGATTTAGCCGTGGTCGGAGTTCACGTCCGGCATACCGATTATATTAGACTTTTTGTTCCCGGACACTTGGGAGCACACAGCAGTTAAGTACTGGGTGACTATAAAGAAGCCAGGCCCTGCAAACTTAGGGCCGCGTCCTTAACCTGTTTAATCACAGGAGACCAAATTTGTCCCAGCTCAAATCGGTCTCATGTAAATCGTTGTATCTCCCTTACTGTCATGGTGAGAAATATGATCTGCACGGTGATAGAAAGAGAAAACTCCATGCTTTAAATTCTTGTCTAGAATTTAACCGTCAAAAAAAATTATTTTGCACCTCTATGAAACCAAAGTTTCCGGTAGCAATTTGAGAAAAATATATAAAATTTCGAGAATTGATTGTTTTATTTTTTAAAACAACGAAAACGTGAGGTGATAAAAAAGTTAATACATTTTCCTGATAAAATGTGTGTGTGTTGTTTTTGAAATTTTTTTACGTTTGCATTATTTCGAATTATAATCATATTTCATCACCTTTAAAAAGCAGCTTTCAGTTTTCGAATGCATTCAGAAATATTCCATTTATTTGGATTTTATTGCAAAGCCGAAATATTTCGACCTTCCGACAAAATAGTCTCGAGGCTTGAATGATTAATATAGTAATAATCTTATCTTATATATAGCCACTATTTATCGGTTCAAGTACCGAATAGTAAACTCAGACTTTTTAAATAAATTAATCATATTTAATTAATCGAAAATGTACTCGTACGTTATCGTATGGACAATTTATGAGGAGGATGGTGAAATACTCCCTTAATAAGTTACCCCCTTAATAAATTTGAAAATCACAAACATAGACCTACTAACGCTTTAACCAATATTTTAATCTAACAATCTGGAAAATGCGTTTAAGGCTCCACAACCGGGCTCGAAAAGAAGAAGATGGAGAGATACGAAACTGCGAATGTTAGACGAGAGTGCTAACATTTACAGCGCCAAAATCGATGGGAAAATCATGAAAATCTTTAATAAAACACGACTCGTTTAAAATAGAGCAAAAATCTCTTGGGGAGCATCTTAAGTATCATTTAAAGAAACATTGTGAATTTTTTCACAAATATAATTTATAAAATAATAGAAACAGACTTGTTTTTAATAATTTTTGGAGCGTACTTTGCGATTATTTTCTATCGAGGGAATTTCGTATAATTTGCGTTTCAGCTTGGGCAGCATCTAGACATTATCTTCAAAAATAACATATATTTTTTTAAGAGCTTAAAAACTTCAAATGTTTAAGGGAGATATGTAAGAAATCGGTAGAAATTCGAGCTGCGGCCCCTTAACAAAATTAGCTCATACGGGCCTTTTTCGAAAAAAAAACTAGTCGGACTGCTTTCAAAATTTCCAACGCGTAAAACAATACCACTTGTATTGCTGTTATTTCAAATCTCCCAGTGGAACATGGACTTCAGGCTACGTCACGAATTTGTAGCCAATCACCGCTCTACCCTCCAAAGAGCTAACATTGTCAATAAACGCATTTTCTACGAACCTTGTCTGGCAACCACACCTAATTATATACCACAGCGCCCTCCTTTTTCGCCAACTTATTTGAATTCTATCTTTAAAATCATAAGAATTAGTTGTCTTCTTTGTTCTGTGGAATTAGCAGACTTGACCTCCTCTGCGGCACCTACCCGCTATCCTACAGATAGGTACTAGATTCTTCCGACTAACTTTTATTAAATCGCATAAAATACAACTGTCATCTCGTTCTGGAGTCGCGGGCGGCGAGGGCGGGGGCCGGGCGGAGCGGGTGGGAACGGGAGAGGGCGGGGGCGGTAAGGGAGGGCGGCTGGAGATAATAACATGGAGATGAGAGAATACACGTTTTTTACTTTTACTCTGGTTCTTTACATCGAGGAAGACAAATTTTTCGGGATTTTTGACGATTTTCGCTAAACAGGGGGACGGTATCTCCCGATTTTGCCGCTTGCCGCCGGTTTGCTCCAAATTAAACGGTGTTTTCTGTAAGGTGGCATCTCTACATGGCGTTGCCGAAAAATCTTTTTTTACAAATAACTTTTTGAATGAATATCAGACGATCTCCGTTCTATTACGACGTACCTACTTACCCAACGAAGGGCAGAATCAAGAAATCTGTTTCATAGTGATTATTATTTATACTGGGTTTTTACGAATGTTCTCACTAACGTGAAAACAATCCATTTATAAAAACTCAGTTAATACACAAATATGTTAACAATTACATAAATCTAATCAGACAAATTATACATTTGCATATCTTACTAATATTATAAACGCGAAAGTTTGTATGGATGTATGTGTGTTTGTTACTCTTTCACGAAAAAACTACTGAATGGATTTTAATGAAACTTACAATACAAAAAATATGGCTCATACATCAGAGTAACATATAGGCTATAATTTATGTTGCTAGCTAGGAAGGGGACGCGGGAGGGGAACGGTGACGCACGGGAAAGATGATTCGGGGAGAAACAATGTATTTCCTTGAATATGGCCTTGCAATGCATGCCGGGAACCAGCTAGTATCTTAATAAAGATTAATAAACAAATAAAAAATACATAAAAGTTAATAATGACAAATAATACAAAGAGGGACAAGAGACACGAGAGACACAATTAGAGACGCAGTTAGAGACAAGGGAGACAACTCAGTATCAACTCAATTCAACACCTCTTTGAAAAGTCATTATAAACTTTTTTTTAAATAGCCCGTAACCTAACCTAACGTAACTTATTTAATCATTTTTTCATCACTTTTAATGACTTTTCAAAGGTGGTGTTGAGTTGAATTCATTCTGAGTTGTCCAGTCACCAAATAACGATGCATAATATAATTAACACAAAATATTTTTTAGCATATACATAGATTATCTACGATAATATCTATTTCAGCACACTAAAATAGGTGATATTATATTTAAATGTATTCAGGTGAAACATGTTATGACGTCTTAAACGACGGGAATTGGGAATATTTATTTTAATATTGCCAAAATGTTTTGAATTATTAATGAATTAGAATAACAGTGAATAGATATTACGCACCAGAAATGCCTTTCATAAAGATTTTAATTGAAAATAATCTCTTCACTGACATAGTAAAAATCGTTTAGGCAAATGTGTTATAAACTTTATCGTCAACTCACTTTTTTACGTGTAAAAATTATTAATAAAAAAATGCCAATGTTTCATAAATTTTTTTTTTCAAATTGCAGTTGGAAATTTGGGTTGATAAAAGTGTACATTTTAATTATTTTGCGGTTAACTTTTAGTTTTGAATATTAAGCATGGTGTTTTCTCTTTCTAACACCGTTTAGATCATATTTTTAAGCATGATAGTAAGGGAGACACAATGATTTGTAAGAGTTGTTCTGAAAACTGAACAAATTAGCCTGATGGGTGATGTGTTGTTATCTGAGGATTTGTTATGTTTGTTGTTTTGTGATTTAATAGTGCATTTTCCATTTTCTCCACACAAGAGGGCCACAAGGAAAAAACCCTCAGAGCCTATTTCATTTTTGGATATGCTGTGAAAGTGTCTTTTTAGGTAAAGGAAAGGGAGGAAGTTCTGGAAATGGAAAAAGGTATGTAAGGTTGGTTGGAGAAAAATGTGTCCAGGAGTGCCGGACTTCTTATGAATCCATCCCTCCTATGGCTGTGCAATGCGTTGATGTGTTGAGAGAGTGCGGCTGGAGACGTCTAGGTTAGGTCTCCCTCAACCAGTCTCTTCCGAACCAGCCCTTCACGCAGTTGGGAAAACGCATTCGCCGCCAAGACCTAGCCAAACCTCACCATATGAATAAGAGCACCCTTACTAAATCACCAAATGTAGCGTACCACTTGCGGTCAACTATGGCAGGAGTGTTGGTTATCCAAAATGGTTCCCGGGCAAATTGTAATGCATACGGTTGTTTTAGGTCTTCACTAATATGAATTTAACTTGGAATTCGTAGTAACTGAATAAATTATATTAAATGTCTATAAGAACAACTCTCCTTTTATAACTTTTAAAGGTTATTCCCATAAATGTAAATATCATTGAAGTAGAAGATAACACTAATAAATCTAAACGAAAATATGAAAGAGAACAACAGAAAATTATAAAAAGATAATGGTCGCAATTGGGACCCGAACCCAGAACCGCTCGCGTAACCAGGACGTGTCCTTTTACCAATTTAGCCATTGCCACCTTCTAAGAAACCGTCATAATTGTCAATTTCATATTTTTAAATTTTTGGAATTAAAATTATTATTTTCAACTAATTTTTCCACATCATAAGCAACTACCCATTTTATTGAAAACAATTGTTCTAAGAACTGGTTTGTCTCGGAGAAGAAGAAGAAGAACCTGGATAGCGTCTCGGATAAATATATCCAATTTTATTTATATAGTACATAATATATTGACCTTTTTATAAAAGTCGAAATGAATATAATTTTTTTATTAGAACAACTCTTTTTATAACCTTTGAAGGTTATTCCCATCAATGTAATATATAATTGAAGAAGAAGATAACAATAATAATCTAAACGAATATATGATACACAGAAAAATAGAAAAAGATAATGGTCCCAGTTGCGACCGTGATATTTTTGTTGTTGTTCTTCGTCTTCAATGATCAAATTAAATTAATTTTCCCAACAACACACACAATAACAAATTACTGGATGCAAACCTAACCAAAACAACTTCATCCATGAATTTCTAATCCACCGAAAATGCTGTTTTAAAAGTCCCGCTTGTGAATTGAACTCGACGTATTTTGACATTTAATAACAAAAGACTTAAAAATACTGGGCTTCTTTATTGGACTTTTTTATTCAGCAAGTGACGTTGTGACATTGTAGGGATTAGGATATTATATAAGGTACCTAATTATACTTTGTATTTTCTGTTTTTCCGACCTTCAAAGCAGTAGTACGATTTTAAGAACGACCCTTTAATTTTTTTTTCATAAGCTCTATCTACAATTTCTTTTCTATCATATTTGAGGACGCTGTGTCGTAGGTCTTTTTTTAGAGACAGGAACGAGAGTTCTGGGAAGGAAAAAGGAAGGAGAGTAATAGCCGTTTACACCATATTTTTTCAGCCCGATTCCCATAAAGACATTATAATTAGCCCATATTTCCATATAATAATAGTAATAATAATTGGATAATTAATAGAGCGCCGTTTTTGTAAAAAATCACCTCAAGGGCGCTGTATATATAGAGACCAAAGACAATTTTTTTCGCTTGACGCGATTGCTATGTTCATATCCACGATTTCAGTTGGCATCACTGCAAACATACCTACTATATATTATTGTTCTCATGTTTAATGTGTTAATTGCGATGATAACAGAAATCGTAGATATGAAAATAGAGACGAAAATAGCGATCGTGTAAAGCGAAAAAAAATCTTTGATCGCTATACGGGAATCGGGTAAAAAAAAGAGATGATGTAAAACGCCTATAAGTTCTGGCAAGGAAAAGGTATGAGGGGTGGGTAGGAATATGGGTTGTGTACAATGTGTCCAGGAGTGACAGACGTAGGAATCCATCCTTCCCACTGCGGTACAAGGTGATGGATCGAGAGAGTTCAGCTGGAGAGATAAAAAGGTCGCCCTCAACCTCTCCCGATTCGGCCCTCTGAGCAGTAGGTGGGCAAACGCACGTACCTCCAAGACCTAGACAAACCTCACTATGTGAACCCGGGAATCCCTGCTAAGTCACCAAACGTAGTGGACCACTTGGGGTGACCTATGGCAGGGGTGTTGCTTATCCAATAAATGATTACTTTAGTAAAGTTTGATATTTTCACGGCCAAATGTATTATTACCGTTTACATTAATTTTTGGGTTATTATACCGTGTTGCGCTTCCTTCTTCTTTAGCCAACGTTTGGACAGCGTTACAGACGTTACAGTGTCTATCCACATAAAAACATATAGAAAATGATACTATGGTGTTATGTAATTTGCCTATATTCCGGAGCCAATTATTTATGAACCTGCAAAAGTTCGTAAGTCCTGCCTATAGATAGATAAACATAGACCCTTCCAATGGGATTGAGACGATTATTGCGATGTACCTGGATATTTTGGTTACTAAATATACCTAAAGCCACTTCTAGCAAAAATGAGATGGCCTTCATAAATCGTGGTCGGAAAATTGTTAGTTCAATTCCTGCGATTTCAAAAGTATATTGGTTAACCTTGATTTAATTTAACATATGGGTCAGGAATTCTGACGACCTCCGTGGTCGAGGGGTGAGGCTATCGACTGGCAATCTGATGTAAGACCACTATTCAGAATTGAATAGTGACTTGAAATGGCTTTAGCCGTGTTTAGTGACCAGATCTGAATAGCCAGGCACTTCCCCACCTTCCTCTACTCCATCTCCTTCTCTTCTCCACTATCTTCAGCCTCACAAACAACATACCGCAAATAGGGATGCCATAGTCTCACTGGCTCCAGGCGGGAGAAGTTGACTCTTGTGCGGTGTTCACGTTGAAAAGGGTGTTGTGATTTTCATAAAGTTTGACTGACCCGAAAATGCTCTACACTCTACAGCTATCAAGGAAATTTGATAAATTATTTGGTACATTGTGAGAAAAATCTATGCTATATAATTATATTTTTAAATTTATCTTCTCTGTTATCGATCTCATGTTTTCGACTACTGGGCCCGGATGCAAGAATTTGACGGCTTTTGCAACGGAGCTAGCTTTTAATTAATTAATTAATTAATATTCTATATAGATAAAAATAAATGTATACTTGCTCGTTTGTTTGTTAAGCATAGAAAATGTTTGAAACTTTCAAAATGTCTTCTTTCCACCCTCGCGAAGATTCTGGATTATTACAACCAGATGACAATACATCTGAAAAGTTTTTTTAACCATTTCAAAAACTCTTACGAAACTGTCAACCATGTCAGACTTTGAGAATGACATTTCGCAAACCATCGATTGTTCTTAATCAAAATTAAATTTTCGAATAAACTCTTTAAATTAATAAATTTAATTGAAGTACCTACTCACCTTGATGCTCGCCCAAATCGAATACATTGAATCTAATCAAGTATAGTTTGGCAATTAAGTCTAGAAATTTATTAAATTGGAACTAAATTTTTTCATTAATATGGCAACACCGAATTACTCGCTTTGTCAATGACGTTTCGTATGGCTGTTGGCTGTCATCCGATTTACTGTCTTAAATCGTGTAGAACGCACTGAAGATCGCTCATTTAATAATTATTTTTTTCATTGTTTGCCTGTGCATTGTTTCAATTGAATAAAAATGAACAAACCAATACGTAGTAGTGCAAGAGAAGTTATATACTGCGTTTTTCAACGCTGCCTAGCCGATTATTTTATTTTATTTTATTAGTTAGCGTTATAAACAGTCATTACAAGTACATATATAACAGTGTTAGAGATAATCATATCATTGACCAATAAAATAGCGACATAAAAATTTGAGACCATAATAAAAAGAAAAACAAACAAAACAATATACGTATGTTATATAAACAGTTCTGAAAAAGTGCATCTACTCACTTATATCTACAAAAAATGTATTTTCAAGGGTAATATATACTGAAACTTTTTTGAAGAGGTTATTTAATGCAAACTGCTGAAATCAAAAAAGAAAATGTATTGAAAATGAAAAAGAAAGATAAGGAATTAATGAAACATTAAGTTTTCCATTGAATATTACTTTTTACGAATTTTATTATTTTATTATCGCGCGAAGAAGCTCCTATGTAATTTGGAAGATGTTTACGAACGAACTACAGAAATGACTGGTACGTAGTATAGTTTTTTCAATGATTTTCATTCGTATTACAAGATTTATGCCAATTTTCGAGGGATTATAACCATTACAACCTGATTTGAGGTCATGCTTAAAAATCCGAATTTGACACTTCCATTTGACAGTTCATACGATGCCACAAGAAAAAGGGAATAACTCTTTATTTTCTCTTTCTTTCTTTCTAAATGAATATTATCTAGTGTTTTTTTAAACTACCTTCTATAATAATAATTTTAATGATTTTTTTCACACACATGTAAATAATCTGAATCAACGGTAAGACGAATCGTCAAGAAAGGGGAAAAGGTAGATGGAAAATTTGAAATACCGGGAAAACGGAAAATGGGCATAATAATAATAATATGTAATAGCATAAGTGCTGATGATTGGAAAAATTGTTGCAAACACGTGATGAAAATTGAGGCAGAATATTATGCACGAGGCAGTACTATGTATATATGATATGAGTGTGCAAATCATTTGTCAATTCCGCTATCAATACTGTATAATATATCGCTTAAGACTGGTACATTTCCAGATATATGGAAAAGAGCCTACATCACACCAATTCATAAATCGGGAACTAAGTGCAAAGCAGATAATTATAGACCCATTTCCAAGCTCTGCATTTTTTCAAAGGTGTTCGAAAACATAGTCTATGACCAGTTATTCCCTGTGGTAAAGAATTCGATCAACGAATTTCAGCATGGATTCTTTGCAGGTCGCTCTGTTGCTACAAATCTTATAACATTTATAAATTTCTTGTCTGCCTTTATGGATAAACGTGTACAAGTTGATACAATTTATACTGACTATAGCAAAGCCTTTGACAAGATCAACCACAGGATCCTGCTTAGAAAACTTGCTAATCATGGTATTCATGGAGATCTTCTTCGTTGGTTATCTTCATACATAACAAACAGGTCCCAGGCTGTGACAGGAGGTGGATTTTCTTCCATCTGGAAAATCATTACTTCTGGTGTGCCTCAGGGGTCCATTTTGGGTCCTTTGCTTTTCTCTATCTATATAAATGATATTACGACATGTTTTCACAACGCTCAAATTTTACTATTTGCCGACGATATGAAGATATACCTTCCTATAAGCTCCCATGACTGTTCTGTCCGTTTACAAGAAGATCTTGACCGACTGACGGATTACTGTCTCAGAAATAAGCTTTTTATCAATATTTCCAAATGTTGCAAAGTCACATTCACACGTAACCATATAAAAATACTGCATGAATACACCATTTCTGGATCGCTGTTAACAAATAAAGATTATATACGTGACCTCGGGGTTATTTTGGACTCTAAACTTACCTTTGATAAACACATTGATAATATTGTCACCAAAGCAACAAAGAGTCTAGGCTTTGTACTGAGAACATGCAAATTTTTCAAAAACACTAAGACTTATCTGATTCTGTACAATTCACATGTTCGTCCTCACCTGGAATACTGTTCACAGGTTTGGAACCCGCGCTATATTGTTTATGTTAACAGGTTAGAAAGAGTTCAGGAGCGATTTCTCAAATTCCTCAATTTTAAATCATTCAACATATACAATTCTTACGACGAAATCGAGAAACATTTTCGAATCTCGAAACTGCTCAATAGGAGGCTTGTCGCTGATCAGATGCTTCTGTACAAAATTATTAACTCAAAAGTTGACTGCCCGGAGCTGCTAAATAAAATAAATTTCCATACGTTATCGATACAGCAGACAAAATACCCTTTTCTACATTGATAGATGCAACACTAATTCCAACCAAAATGAATTTATACAAAGGACATGTAAATACTATAATAATAAACTTGCTCATATAGACACACTTGCTGACATATTCACTGCTAGTTACTGTCGTTACAGAATTTCTTTGTATTACATTCTATGTAGGTGCGAATAACACATATTCATGACTAATTTTATTGTACCTAATATTTTTATATTACTTGCGTGGCAACTTTCCCTTATCCCTCTCCTCCCCTTACCCGTCCCAACCCAAATACCTATTTCGCAGTCTATTTAAGTATTGTTTTAATTATTTTATTATTGTGTATAACACTTGTTTATCACTTGTTGAATTAACATCTGTATTACTATTTTTTTTTAAATTGCTGCTTAGTTCTGTTCTTATTTTTTCTGTTTTTCTTAAATTTTCTAGTTTAAATTCAGTTACTTTTATGTTTCTAAATACCTATCTGTGAACATTAATAATTGGTCTGTTTTTTTTGCCATCCTCTTATGTATATTTTGTTACTATGACTGTTTATGTTCCTTAAATAAATAAATAAATAAATGATATCGATGAACTGATAATACGTTTAGATAAAGATGAAGACACGGAAGAAGAAGAATCTCATGAGGACGAAGACAATAATGTCGGGTGTTGAATTACTAGACTCAAAATTTTAAGTACCTATGTTTTTATATCGAAATAAACGCCCACTTAAAACTTGTTTTGTTTTATTGTACTTGTATTAAATTACAGTTTTTTGTGTAAAATTTTTGAAAATAAAAATACGCTATGAAATATGCGTTTTGGCCGAAGTGTTTTTTTAAACATACACTTTAAATAAAAATATAGTTAGATACATAATAATTATAAAAAAATATATATATTACAATTAATTATACGTTTTCAATTATGTTTATATGTATGTAAATAAATTGATTGAATTATTAATATTTAAAATAAAAGTATTAATAATTTCAACCACTTGACCGAAACTCCTCTGCTTCAAGTCGGTCTCCGACTGTCGCAAAGCTCGGCGCGTCTTCCCTCGGCAAATAATTATTGGCACTCCACTCTCTGCCTTCCCTTGCAGTACCTACCCGGCACCTACCCAGTACAGTACCTACCGACAGCGGCAAGGGCGAGGGGGAGGGAGGCAGGGGCAGGGTAAACTAGCAACACTTGCGGGTAATGGCCGACAGGGGGAGAGTTAGCGCAGAGGCGGTGGGTGATTTGTGTGAAAACCTGGCAAATAATATACGACTATTTATTAGTCGGAATTTTTTTGTGAGGTTAGCGTTTTATACATCAAAATTTTTAAAAAAAGGTGATAATAATGGATGACTAGCAGTTGAAAACCCGGCTATTGGTTCGGCTTCTCCAAGTTTAAATGTTAGTGACAATTTTATAAATCCGATAGGAACTAGTTCCAAAAATAGCCGGTTCCTGGGATCCAGTGATAGCTAGTCACCGGGACAAAGTAACCGCGATAGGCAATGACGTAATATATAATTATAATGTATAGACGCGTGGTAAAAATCACAATCTGGTATTATTATTCACAACTGCCATTTACAATAATATAATCATACTACTACACCATCGACCTCTCCATACCCGGAGAGATCAACGAAAGTACGAATCTAACAGTACCTACGCCTGCCAGCCGACGCTCTTCACGCTAGCTGATAACGTAAGTGGCGCCACCTCTTGGCACTGTTTAATTCGGTTCTATTACAAAACTTTATTTCTAACACACTCCGCGTACGAAAACGGGTTTTCGTAAGACATGTCGTCATAGTTCAATTTCAACCGTACATACGCTAGGCTATAATACTGTTAGATTAGTTTAGATATTTGGATGTTTTAGTTAAAATCACCTCGACGGCGCTGTAGGTACTTATGATATCGATTGTCCATGGTCATACATCTCCAGATACTATATTTTGAGATAATGAGGAAAGCGGTATTCGAGTACTCACCATAAATCAAATACAAATAATAAATAATACTAAATAATCTATAAAATAACACTGGAAGGCGTAACGGTCCGGTACGAATGCCATTTTGAATTTTCCTACCAGTGACCCAGAAAACATCAACTTTTTGTTTAATTCACTGCTATTGCATTATAATTGATCTGGTGGTGTTTATGAGTAATCTGAGTATTGTACCGGAAAGAGGATAATATACTTTTACACATAACTGCATACTCAACTCAAATTTCAAATTTTTGGAGATGTCTGACTAAACAACTGGACGTTCGATATATTCTACAATGCTCTATCTTACTGTACTATACTAACTATTAACTACAGACCAGACAAACTATTATAACTCATGGCTATCCGATTGCTTCCACCGTTTCGTCGATTACTAATACAAAACTAAAATGTACAATGCATTTCACTAATGAACGTGTTGCTACGTTAAAGTTAAAGGAAATATACGGGACCATACTTACCTGGGAGATCACTTAAGATTAACACTGTTTAGTGTTTTGGTAAAATAAAACAAATATATTAACCACTCGAGAGACATTGCTATTTTGCTTATGATATTTTGGATATCATTTTAAATATTTTTCGCCCACATTAAAACAATCACACCTCCTAATTTTAATATGAAGATATACAAACTGATTATAGTTGTTCTATATAGCCAATAAATTCACATATCTTTTGTCGATTAACACGTATTCGTAGGATTTATAAAAAAAATATTAAAAAATCGTAAACTTTGGTAAAAAAAAAAGTTGTCTTATTTTGGACCGCTGTCAATCGCAGAAAAATAAAAGCGGTCCATATTTTGACCATATTCGCTCCAGCGGTAATAATCTATAAACCCGAGGTAGAAATTTAATCGTCAAAGACGACATAGCTATAAATATATATCTGAACCCAGTAAAAGTTTCGCAAAGAATCATTATTAAAGTAATACTAAAAAAAAAATCTACCTTCTCAACAGAATCACTTTTTAAATTGTTTCCAGTACCAAATGTCGATGACATATTCAAGCAAGCTTCCATTATAAAAAAGTGCAAAGAAAAAAATAACAAAGAATATCAAGAATTTTACAATCTAATGAGAAATGTAAACCAATTTATTACACCTAATTTTAAAACAACTCAAATGCAAAATAATTATATTTTCCAAGCCATAAAATACTATATAAATAACCTCCCTTCTGAATTACGCTGTATCATCAACCAATCAGAGCAAATAAATAAAATTAAACAATTTAAAAAAAAAAAAATTACAATACAAAGTAAATAATTTTATACAAAACATATTATAACTTACAACCTAAGTAAGAATCGTGGCTCCCTTACCAGGCACAAGAGCTCCTCTTTTCTGATAAGGTATACATGACCAATAACGACATTTATTATAATATTTTGTAAAATATATATGTATACATGTAACTCATGTTTTATATTACAATAAAAAAATAAATAAAAATATAGGAAAACCCTTATAGATTGAATAAAATCCTTGTGGACTATGCCCTTTCCTATACATATGTGTTATGTATATAAAATGTAGATTAAGAAACTTTCAGCATCCCCTAAGATTACATAGGGCCTGACGCAAATTATTTTCTTTGGGGCCGCCTGTGAGGAGCTAATGTAAAAATCTCTCTTTAAACTTCGACTTCTTGATGAAAACTAAACTTTTGATACCACGAGGGGCCATTACACATATCCATGTGTATAGGTTTGTAGGAAGGTTTTAATAAGAAGAAAAATTGGATTAAAAACATTCTTAGATTTAAAACAATCTTACAGGTACGCCACTGCGCGTTCCTAGGCATGTTTTCCTCCTGTGTAAAACCGCCCAGTCGCTGTATACACAGCACCGAATATTATCGGCCAGGGGCGTGTCGGGGACCAAATAATAAAAGGCAGCCGAGGGCAAAAGTAGTCTATAAAATGGGCAGGGCCGAAATGCGGTCGGTTGATTAAAATATCTACAAAATTCTATCTGAAAATCGTGCAACAAACACCTCATTATTCTTTTATCGCATTATTTATTTATTTGCACTTCATTATTTGTTTATTCTTTCTATTTATCTATAATGTAAAAACTTGTTCTTCTCTTTTCTTTTTCTGTATCCTAGACTATCAAGTATTAATCATCCGTACATTTTGTATTATTAACCCGTTTTCGGAACAAATCAAAGAAGTCTCGTATGATATGGAAATCGTTCTGTCTCCCTTACTACTTTGTGAAAAATTTATGTAAACCGTGTTAGAAAGAGAAAATATCACGCTTTTTTTTCAAATATAAACAAAATAACTACAAAAGAAGTAAAATGTAGACCTTTATGAAACCAAAGTTTCGAATCGCAATCATTACATAGTATAAAATGAAGTCGTCCAAAATGTTTTTGCGCTTAGATCTTTTAAACTACGTAACGGATTTTCATGCGGTTTTCACCAATAGATAGAGTGATTCAAGGGGAAGGTTTATTTGTATAATACATGCTTATCGTAGTAGAGAAAAGCCGAGAAATTCAAATATTCAATTTAGGCAGCTGGCAAGCGGGTGGTGTGGATTTTATAAAGGTTGGGTAATGGCGTTGTGTTTCGTTAGCCACAGCAACGTGTGGCCGGATCTGCTAGTTTGTAATAAATTTATTAAGCTTTGGGAAATTTTTATTAATTATTTTTAAATGAATGCCAAAATGTGAGGTGACAATAACCTTTGTATTTGTAATACGTTTGTCTAATAAAATATGTAGGGTCAGTGGGTCAACAACGAACCACATTTTTTTCCGAGTCAATTTGAGTCACCAAAATTTTATGTAAAAATGTCAAATAAATTTTGTTGTCTTCAGTATTTCTTTGGCTTTTCGTGTGCATAAACTCATTTTCGCCAAGTTTCCTATTAATTAAACATATTGATTTACATAAAAAATGGCATTTTGGTTCACTGTGTACATGGCTGGTACACAGTGAACCGCAGGCATGGTACACAGTGAGCCGAAGAGGTACACAGTGAACTAGCATGTTAATTCTCTTGAAAATGATTCCTGGTTTCAAGAACTTTCCCAATATGATAAATTCTTGTTTTTTTTCGTGGCAAACATTACCACAACAAATTGTCCTTCGCCTGGGGATCTCTCTTACGGTTCCATCATCATTCTTCTGTCAACTCTATCTCATCATTCTCCATCCAATTCATGTCGTCGCTTGAATCTTGCAGAGAGATTTCCGTTTAGTCATCTGAACGGGATTCTAAAATAATACGAGTTATTTTCTTATTTTTAGCATCCTTCCTCTTTTTGGCAGCTGATCGTTGTTGATTGATTTCGCTTTTTTCGGGCGTATCCTTAGCAATCAAACTACGACTAAGTTGTCTAGGCTTTCTCTTATTTTTCCAAAGGGCCTGTCTTTATTGGATCGCGGAATTGTTCCGGACCAATAAAAGACGCAGAATCTGCCCCTGAAAGCCTAAAGGGTCCAGCTATTGATGAATCTTCGTAATCTGTTGGTGATGTATAAACAGACTCCGCTCTTGAAAGCCTAGAGGGTCCAGCTATTGAAAGATCTTCGAAGTCTGCTAGTGATGTGTCTTCTTCAATAACTTACGTTGATCTTTTTCTGTGTATAAAGATTATTTTAGAAGCCATGTACACAGTGAACCAGATACTGTGTACACAGTGAACCAGTTCACTGTGTCCCACATTACTCTGGTTCAGTGTGTACCATAAAGCCATATTGAATTAACTAGCCAATATTTCTAAAACCTATTAGATATTGAAAATTTCTAATAATAGGTAACAATTAAAACTAAATTCTAAACATAAAAGCATTAAAAATTCTCGCGTTGACAGAAACATAATTTAGTAATAAAACAAAAACACTTCCGTGAAAATGATGTTGAGGATTGCAAAAATCAGATATTAGCTTATCAAACGACCTATCGCCTTTGCACACTGTCACATACTAAATCAAATCTTGCCTGTTCCTGAGCCCGAGCTTCGAGCACAAGCTTGACACTAACACACTTACAGTTAGGGCTGTAGAGGTGGTGGTTCACTGTGTCCTGCTGGTTCACTGTTGACCCACTGACCCTACTTGTTTTTATTTTTGTTAGTAATTTAAGTTAGAAAAAAAGTAAGGTGGGCCATTTTTAAAAGTGTTTTTATTTTTGCAAATTTTAATATTTCAAAAATTATATGTTTATTTCGATTGAAATCGAATTTTATCACTTTTCAAATTTTATTTTTCGGACACATTCAGAAATGATGCATTTATTTGGATTTTATTGTAAAGCGGAAATATTTTGACCCTTTGACAAAATATAGTCGAAGCCTTTGGTGTTAACCTACATATATAAAAAAAGTTTGCACCAAATTATTATTTTTACGCCATTTGCAATTTCAAAACTATGTTCTGTTTTCTTTCCTTTTCTTTTCCTATATACTATTTTCACTTAAATACATCTTTATATCTACCATATATTATGATACCATATATTATACCATATATGTACGTTGGCGATCTGCAGCCGTCATCGGGAACGTTGACAAGTTAAATACATTATCGATGAAACCTTTATCGATGTGATTGTACTAGGGGGCCTGAAATGTCAAAAAGTTAGTCGAAAATGTCCTTTGAGCAGTTCGGCCGTGCACGCGTATGTGACGTCAGTGACGCCACCCAACGATTATTGGGGGTGCCTTATCTAGTTTCTTCTAGGTCGATGGTTCTTCATAACCTAATTATATTCCATTTTCTTCGCTTATTAACCTTCTGATATTTTTTCTTTATTTTTGTACTTACTAAAATATATTTTGACGTGATGAAAAGCATGCAGAGAATGTGGTACTTACAAATTTTTAACAACTATGTCCCCGTTTTAACAACTATTCCCAATTATGTCCTCTGCGTGCGAACTGTGTCTTAATTTCTCTAAATAAACAATAACAGTGTTAATCCCTAGTGACCCTTCAGCTAAGTATTTTTTTTATTTTTTATTTTATTTGGTATGGTCTTGTATATATTTTCTGCCTGTACAGTGCATTTTTAAAAGCAGCATCGCGTTCATTGGTCAAATCATTGCACGTATATAGTTTCGTATCGGTGATCGATGAACCGGTGGATGCATTTTTTAGCCATAAGTTGTGGTTGTCTATAGTTGAAATAAGATTGTATAAACGTTTTATAAATTTGTACAGCGCCCTTGAAGTGATTTTTCACAAAAACGGCGCTATACAAGTCGTTCAAATATTATTTTTAATTATAATGTTGATTTAAAATTAATAAATTAATATTGGCATTTCAATTTGGTTGGCGGTTATGGGTACCGCCGTTTTTTGGTTAACCAACACCCCTGCCATAGGTGACCCCAAGTGGTTCGATACATTTGGTGACTTTTTAAGAGAACCCCTCGTTCATGGGGTATCATCTGCAGTGGGAGGGGTGGACGTCCGTCGCTTTTGGACACATTGACTCCCAGATTCCTACCCAATCTTCATACCTTTTTGCTTCCGAGAACTTCATCTCCTTCCTTTTCCTTAAAAAACCCTCTTCACAGCATCTCCAAAGATGACCCTCAGAGTTGTTTTTCCTCACGGCCTCCTGTGTTTTTTTTTCCTCACGGCCTCCTGTGTTTTTTTTTCCTCACGGCCTCCTTAGTTTTTTTTTCCTCACGGCCTCCTGTGTTTTTTTTTCCTCACGGCCTCCTGTGTTTTTTTTTCCTCACGGCCTCCTTAGTTTTTTTTTCCTCACGGCCTCCTGTGTTTTTTTTTCCTCACGGCCTCCTGTGTTTTTTTTTCCTCACGGCCTCCTGTGTTTTTTTTTCCTCACGGCCTCCTGTGTTTTTTTTTCCTCACGGCCTCCTGTGTTTTTTTTTCCTCACGGCCTCCTGTGTTTTTTTTTCCTCACGGCCTCCTGTGTTTTTTTTTCCTCACGGCCTCCTGTGTTTTTTTTCCTCACGGCCTCCTTAGTTTTTTTTTCCTCACGGCCTCCTTAGTTTTTTTTTCCTCACGGCCTCCTGTGTTTTTTTTTCCTCACGGCCTCCTGTGTTTTTTTTTCCTCACGGCCTCCTGTGTTTTTTTTTCCTCACGGCCTTCTGTGTTTTTTTTTCCTCACGGCCTCCTGTGTTTTTTTTCCTCACGGCCTCCTGTGTTTTTTTTTCCTCACGGCCTCCTGTGTTTTTTTTTCCTCACGGCCTCCTGTGTTTTTTTTCCTCACGGCCTCCTGTGTTTTTTTTTCCTCACGGCCTCCTGTGTTTTTTTTTCCTCACGGCCTCCTGTGTTTTTTTTTCCTCACGGCCTCCTGTGTTTTTTTTTCCTCACGGCCTCCTGTGTTTTTTTTTCCTCACGGCCTCCTGTGTTTTTTTTCCTCACGGCCTCCTGTGTTTTTTTTCCTCACGGCCTCCTGTGTTTTTTTTTCCTCACGGCCTCCTGTGTTTTTTTTTCCTCACGGCCTCCTGTGTTTTTTTTTCCTCACGGCCTCCTGTGTTTTTTTTTCCTCACGGCCTCCTGTGTTTTTTTTTCCTCACGGCCTCCTGTGTTTTTTTTTCCTCACGGCCTCCTGTGTTTTTTTTTCCTCACGGCCTCCTGTGTTTTTTTTTCCTCACGGCCTCCTGTGTTTTTTTTCCTCACGGCCTCCTGTGTTTTTTTTTCCTCACGGCCTCCTGTGTTTTTTTTTCCTCACGGCCTCCTGTGTTTTTTTTTCCTCACGGCCTCCTGTGTTTTTTTTTTCCTCACGGCCTCCTGTGTTTTTTTTTCCTCACGGCCTCCTGTGTTTTTTTTTCCTCACGGCCTCCTGTGTTTTTTTTTCCTCACGGCCTCCTGTGTTTTTTTTTCCTCACGGCCTCCTGTGTTTTTTTTTCCTCACGGCCTCCTGTGTTTTTTTTTCCTCACGGCCTCCTGTGTTTTTTTTTCCTCACGGCCTCCTGTGTTTTTTGAAGTGAAAACTTCTTCATCACCGTTGTGATTTGAAACTCGATGAAACGAAAAAGCTACACTAAAAAGAGACAAACACATCATCTATAGGATTTAGTCTGCGAGAGAATGAGATAGAATAATCTGTCTCCTCTTTCTGCGGTGCTCCGTAGCCTCCCCACTCTTGTTTACTTTAGTTTTCTGAATGTTTCACTTCTACCACAATGAACTGCACCCTTGTTTTTTTTTACATCAGTTCCATATAGGAGGTCCTGAGGAAAATAATTGCCCTTAAGCCCTATGTCATAGAGGATTGTGTGTGCCCTGAGGGAAATTATTTTCCTCAGGGCCTCTTGATATAAAAAAAATCTTTATCCTCGTCATTGACGTATGATATCTAGACAAGCCCTGTGAAATTCAAAATGACGCAAGAAGCCAGCAAAAGCAGGCTCAAGGCCAATTTATGAAAAAGTGCCTGCATTGTTTTGCACCGTTCAGATCGCATGGTGCTTTGTGTTGTATCTTTTATCGGTCTACAAGATCTACACTGAAACTAATTTGTGTGTCAGCCGTCCGGACCGAGTTAATTTTTTTTAAAACACAAAAATATACCACTTCCGAATATTGTACAAGGTACACACCGCGGACTTTATTTTTGAAAATGTAGTCAGCTATCTGAATACAACAAAAAAAATATACCTTACAGATGTCTTTTAGGCAGCGTTTCAATAAACGTAATAATGTTAAAGAAATTACTTTTGGTCGAGCAATATTTCTGACGTCATGCCACGTAGCCCGGTTCGTTCACTAATACATTGACATACAGGCTCAAAACAAAACATAACGGCTTGTTTAAAATTAAAAGACCACATCTTGTCACACACTGAACGCCCTCGGGTTATTTCTTCAAGCGACTTAGCGAGCGTGTGCGGCTAGTTTATACCAAGTAGGATTGGTAAATTCATCTCCACAATACGTGACGCGTGATATTCAAGGCATCTGATTGGTTGATGAATGTCAAAACTACATAATGGGATTTGAGAACGAACTTTGTGTTTTAGGAACTGGCATTAATATTCTCTAGGCTTTTTGAGCGAGGCGGTGGAATACGATGAAGAGTTGTATTGTTAACATTAATATCATGGCGTCATTATTCACAGGCAAGTTAGTTAGGTAGGGCTTATCTAGACTTAATTGATCGAAGATCCTCGTCAACAGAAGGGAAATTGCACACTTTCACTGAAGTGAAGCAACCTCTACATTTGCATAATCTAAACACAACATAGAAAAGATTTTCTCGCAGAATTAGGGTATACAATTTTCTGATCTGTTTTTTTTTACGCAGAACTAAAATTCCACGGAGGCCGCTGCTTTCAACAAAATAACAATCTTTAATTTATTTGATAAAATTTAAGATTCTCACCGCCAATAGCCATGGTTTAGGCCAACATTCCTCACATTCTTTTAGTGTCCATCATCAGAGGAGCGATTGTGTATCTTTTTTGTGGACACGGAAAAGATTTCATACAAAATCGGCTGTCAAATTTTTTGTGATTTTCTATGGTATTGCGCGTTTTCATCCCGCAATAAAATATCTCTGACAAAATATGCTACGGACAAAATTATTCCTTCAACAAAATATCTACTAAAACCTAACCTAACCTCATTTTAAATTTTACCATTTTTGAACAATAATTTATGTCTTTACAGGATGTCATAATGTATTATTTTTGTCCAATTTTTTTGTTAAGTTAGGTTTTAGTAGATATTGTGTTGGGGGATGTTTTGTCCGTAGGATATTTTGTTGCGGGATAAAAAGTCACGAAACCGTTTTCTATGGCTGTCAATTGATTTTTCAATGGGTGATGTCAGCTGTCACCGATTTTAACTTGTTTGAAACACGAACATGATTATTTATTCATTAAATGTACGTTTAAAGTTTTATACCACGGATTTAACATTGGCGAAGTTTCGTTTCAATCTAAATACGCATGAATCACTTGTTTACCCAAACTAAGAACCCTGTTTTGTGCATGGAAATAGTTGTCTCTTGTAGTAGTTGTTGAATGAAATAATTGATGTATTTCGTTTAAACTAAAATATGCGACAGCTGACATCGGCTCATGTCACCCATAGAAAAAGCAATTGAAAGCCAAAGAAAATCACACAAATTTGACAGCCGATTCCGTATGGAATCTTTTCTGTATCCACAAAAGATACAGAATCTCTGCTCAGGGCAGATATCTACGAATAAAAATACTGCATAAATCTTAGGAATCCAGTGGTCGCGGTTTCAAAAATGCAATCATCATAAGCGGAAGATGTTGCTTGTGCAATGACGGAGAACTCAGCTAGCGTCCTTTATCTCCCCCCTTCCTGCGTATGCCTCATAACACACCCCATCTTACAGTGTCATAGTTTCACCGAACCGGGAGTTGGGACTTTTGTGCAGCATTCACATAAAAAAGTGAGAATTCAATGAAAAATTAATAATGTTGAAACATGGAACAAACAATATGGCGTCTTGCCTAATTTTTAAACAGTTAAATGAATCAAATCAATATTGGCTTACGAAATTACCGGAAAAAGAAGTGAATAGTATTTTAAAAACATCGTCAGTGAAGTTACTGACAAAACCTTGCCCAAACCATGAAGTTGTTCTACCACAGAAGTTGCTAAAAACCCTCTATTCACAACCTAGTTCCCCTCAGCACAGGAACACTAGCAGGACTAAATAAATATTTTACCTCTCTTTTATATTCAATTTGAAACCTTTTATTGGATAACCAACACCCCTGCCGTAGGTCAATTTTGATGACTTAGTTCTTCGGTGGTGACTTGCCCGAGTTTATAAGGTAAGGTTTGTCTAGGTCTTGGTGGCGGATGAGTTTGCCCACCTTCTGCGTGGCGTGCCGGATCGTTAAGACTTTTTGACCACTTCAGCCGACCCATCGCCTTGTCCGTTACTCCTGAACACGATGACCCCTAGATTCCTAACCACCCTTCCTAACATACGTTTTTCCTTTCCAGATATTCCTCTCCTGCCTTTTCCTAAAAATACCTTCCACACAGCATCCCCAAAGATGCCATAGACTCCAAGGAAAATTGTTTTCCTCGGTGTCTCCTGCAATGTAAAAAATAATAATACAGTAATTAATAAAAAAATCAAAATTCCATAGATGATGCGCTGAAAGTATGTAACTGTATTTTTTATTTAAGCGACTATATAAAATAATTCCATAAGTATATAAAATATAATGGTTATGTAAGGTAAAGATATTGTATTTCTTAGTTCTCCTCACTAGGTGTTCCAGTGCCGAGGCGGACTAAAATTGTTTAATTATAGTTTATTTGTCTTCTATGTCGTTTTTAGTGTCTTCATTAGGGTGTTTTCGTTGACCTCTTAAAGCCATATTTTTATTATTGATTTGTACTCATAATTTTTTAAAATTATTTTTATGTCTTGTACCAATTACAAACAAAGCTGGTCAAGTTTTATAAATCCAGAGTTCACCAGTTTTTCTGAGCAGCATTCAGATATCGATCGCCCAGTTGTTGAGTCGGTCATCTCCGAAAAATCGAAATTTGAGTCGAGTAAGCAATTATATATGTAAAAGTGTACCCTGTATCTGGTACAATACTCAGCTTACTTATAAACACCACAAAATCAATTCTAATATACAAAACCTTATAGTTAAATAGACAAAAAGTTGAAAGTTTTCTTGGTTTACTAGTAGGAAATTTAAAAATATCATTCTAATGTACCGGACCGTTATGCTTATAATACGAGTAGCATTTTTAATATATAAAACACAAAAACATGTAAATATTTGATTTATGGCGAGCATTCGAATATTGCTTTCTACATTGTTTTTGGAGATATCTGTCTATTCAACTGGACGATCGATATATCCGATTTTAAGAGTTCCTTGCAGGATTAAGAATTTCCCCGGAAAAAAACACATTTGGTTCTGGCGAACACGTTGCTATTTTAGGGGGACGTCACAGATACTCGTAGGCACACATGCCATTAATTAAGTACGGCAACCCCAATTGAAATGGACAAATATAGGAAGAGATAGAAAAGGTGACAAAGAATGAGAAAGAGTTAGAGAGAGGGGAGAAGATAAAAGAAAATAATGGAATTCAAGAGTTATTATTTTAAAGTGTATTTTATTTAGTTACAAATTTTTAACATTTTATATTAGTACTCTGGAGGTTATCCACCACTTACCCGCCCTGGTATAAGTAACAGATGGTTACTCCTTCAAGGCTCTCGCAAGATTCTAATTATTTTGTTAAACGAAGCTACATTTATTTATTTTGAACGATTCTAGACCTCCAGATACGTTGTTAGTAAGCAGTATGCAAGTGCTTAACAGGAAAAAACAAAATGCCTAAAAGAAAATTCAACGTTGAGTAGTCAGAGGCAGGACAGAGGACAGTCAAGGTCGCCTGATTAAGCCTCAAGCCAGCACATGTCATTGGGGGAAGCGCAAATAGATCGGAGAGAGATCTACAAAATTGATAGTAGTACCTTTATAAAATCCACACCACCCGCTTGCCAGCTGCCCGCTGCCCGCTGCCTGAATTGAAAATTTGAATTTCTCGGCTTTTCTCTACTATAATAAGCATGTAATACATATAAACCTGCCTCTTGAATCACTTATCTATTGGTGAAAACCGTATGAAAATCCGTTGCGTAGTTTAAAAGATCTAAGCGCACATCCATTTTGAGCGACTTCATTTTATAATAATAATAATAATAATTGGATAATTTATAGAGCGCCGTTTTTGTGAAAAATCACCTCAAGGGCGCTGATTATACTATGTAATGATACGTAATAGAAGGGAAATACTTGACTTACTTTAACTAGTGATTCCTGACATTATTTAGAGCAAAAATTGCAAATGAAAGCTTGTTCTCCAGTGACTTTTTTTTCAAATTTTTTTTTCTACAAAATCAAAAAAATAACTTCCATATGTCGTCACTGGTCACTCAGCCGAATGACCAACCAACCCCTCACCCTGCCCCTAACTGTCCAATATCTTATGATTTTTTTATGTTTTCAGTTCAAAAACAAAAAAAATTAAAATGTCACTGACCAAAATTTCATTACATATATTTTTTACCCCAAATAATGCCAAGAATCACTGTAGATTTAGTTACATCATTTGTTAAGATTAACCCTAAAATAATTAAACAAAAGAAATCTACATTTCAAATTTACAGGGTATTAAGGGGCGTACTTACTTTAAACCAGTGATTCCCGACATTATTTGGAGTAAAAAATGTAAATGAAATTTTGGTATCCGGTGACTTTTTTATGACTTTTTTCATTTTTTTTTTTCAAAATCAAACAAAAAAAATCTTCCGCATATCGTCACTGGTCAAACAGCCGTGTAACCGACCAACCCCTTACCCCGCCTCCAACTGTTCAACATCTAAGTACCATTTTTTATTTTTTTGTAATAAAAAATGTTACCGAAGACCAAAATTTCAATTATATTTTTTACTCCAAATAATGTCAGGAATAGTGATAAAGTGGGTCAAGTACGTCCCTTAACACCCTTTATACACAATTTAAATAATGTTTAGGTAAAAATGATATACATATTATAGGTAGGTACTTTATCGCTTGTCTGAATTCTGGACTCTATCAGATCCTCCGTAGTCCAGTGGGTAAGACTCTTGACTCACAATCCGGAGGTCGCGGGTTCGAACCCGGCGTGCGCAAATAAATTTTATTTGATTAATTTGTGTTATTTCACAATTAATTCATTTAAAATAATATATAGTATATTTGCGGCACGTTCCAGAGTGGAAGATACTATCAGTATCGCCCTGCTGTAAGACCACCATTCAGAATTGAAACGTTGCTTGAAAATGGCTTTAGCCGTGTTTGGTGACCAGATCTGAATAGCCAGGTACTTCCCAACCTTCCTCTTCCCCACCTCCTTCCCCTCCCCACTACCTTCAGCCTCACAACATACCCCAATGGGGATGCCATAGTCTCACTGGCTCCAAACGGGAGAAGTTGAGATTCTTGTGCGGTATTCACTGTAAAAAAAAAAAAAAAAGATCCAATTTTGAAAAAGACCCTTATATTCAAGTTCATTGAACCAGAGTTACAATCACTCGCTGCCAGGCTCACAACCAATGTTTTATTTGATAATCGTAAAGAAAACAAGATGAAAAAAACAAATTACCCTTTTCACAAATTTCCTCATAAAGTTTTCCATGAAAATTGTAAAGAATATTCTACCCATTTGAATGAGGCTTTAAATGCATTTACCGCAAGTCTGCAATACAATTTATAAGGGGAATTTAAATATAGCTTGAAAGTGTGTGTATTGGCTAGCTGACCATAATGCGGGGAAACAATGGAAAATGGGAATTTGCGGGGAATGTGGAATTGAACCGAGATATGTCAGGGTAACATCAAGGAATTTTTATTTTTATTTAATTTTGTTTCATGTTATTAGTTTAGTAAAAATAAAAATTCTCTTTTTGTGAACATCGAAGTCATGAACGTTTGACGGGTCAAAATAACATATTTTTATTTATTATCTCCGTGGTCGAGGGGTAAGGCTCTCGACTAGCGATCCGAAGGTTGCGAATTGAAATCCCGGCTTGCGCCTTGCGCAAGTCAATTTTATTTCATTAATTAATATTATATATAGTACTAGCAGACCCGGCCGCACGTTGCTGTGGCTAACGAAACACAACGCCATTATCCAATCTTTATAAAATCCACACCACCGGCTTGCCAGCTGCCCGCTACCTGAATTGAATATTTGAATTTCTCGGCCTTTTTCTACTATAATAAGCATGTATTATACATATAAACCTTCATCTTGAATCACTATATATTAATGAAAACCGCATGAAAATCCGTTGCGTAGTTTAAAAGATCTAAGCGCATAAACATTTTGAGCGACTTCATGACTATGTTATTATTATTTTTACATCTTCTCCACACAGGAGGCCCCGAGGAAAATAATTCCCCTCAGTGCCTATGTCATCTTTGGGGATGCTGTGTAGAGGAACTCTTCAGGAAAGGAAGGGGAGGAAGTTCTGGGAAGGCAAAGGGTATTAGGGATGAGTAGTAATCTGAGGGGGTCAGTGTGTCCAGGAGTGACGGGCGTATGAATCCATCCTCCCACTGCGGTGCAAGACGATGTTCCGAGAGAGAACGACTGGAGAAGTCAAAGGGACTCCCTCAACCATTATCTCCCGATCTGGCCTGCCATGCAGCTAGTGGGCAGACGCGTCCACCGCCAAGATCTGGCCAAACCTCACCCCTTGAACCCGAGCACTCCTGCTAAGTCACCTAACGTAGCGAACCACTTGGGGTGACCTATGGCAGAGGTGTTGGTTATCCAATAAATGGTTCACGGGGCGGCGGTACCCAAACCCGCCTCCCAAATATAAATTTGAATGTCAAGTGTGCAAAATTTCATCAAAAAGTGTCAAAATTCTACTTTAAGGAGTAGGAAAAGGGGTTGGGGTGGTATTTTGAATCCTCATTTAAACAAGAACCTATCTCCTATTGTTTGTTTTATTAATCTTTGGAAAACCAACAATATTTTTTTTGTTCACATTGTTTAAAAAAGGCTTACCAATTTTGAAAGTCAAGCGTTTGTTTTGCAAAATTTCATTAAAACTCTTAATAAAACTGTAGATTTATTTAAAAACAAACCCGCACGGATAGGTATATTTATACTAGCAGTCCCGGACACACTTTGCTGTGGCTAACGAAACACTACGCCACGCCATTACCTAACCTTTATAACCAACGCCATCTGTTACATCGAATCCACACCGCCCGCTTGCCAGCCTGCTGCCCGCTGCTACATATTTCAACCAATTTACACAAAACCTTGACAAATTATATACCTAAAAACTTTCCTCATGAATCACTCTATCTATTGGTGAAAACCGCATGAAAATCCGTTGCATAGTTAATATCTAAGCGCACAGACAACATGTCTTCATTTTATACTATGTAAAGATACAGAAAATTCTCTGTGGTGGGCCGGCGCGGGCGGTAGGTATTTGTTTGATTTTTTTTTACAAAACTACAGTTTTATGCTAAGATTTTGAGCACTTGACTTTCAAAATAAGAGGAATTTTACCTTTTAAGTCTGATTTCGAAAAACTCTGTAAAACCCGGGCAACTCCCGGGACTTCAGCTAGCATAGAATAAGGGGTTCTACGACAACTCATCAAAATGACATTTCAACACCCCATTGAAATGTCAATAAAAGTTATGAACAAAAATATTGAAAAATTGCCCCTGACCTATCTATTATATTAATGACTTTAGAAGAGGTGATGAAGTTGCATGTTGTGGGATTGTCTGACCACCAGAACATTGATAGATTTGTTTGATTTTTTTCCACGATACACTTTATTACATTATACACTTTTTACACTTTACGATATGCTCGTATGGATTCTAAGCATGTTAAATGTCTATTATATTGCTCAAGGTATCCATAACATATTCACAGTGAAAGTACACCTTATTTACCACCATGTGCTCATTTAATGCTGATGAATAAATAATAAAAATCAATATTTTATTTAATTACTTAAGTCTTCTACTAACACGACATTTGTACTTTAAATTAGCGCTAGTTCAGTTTTCGCCGTTTTTGTCCTTTACTAAACAGCGCTTCATCGAACACTCTGTTTACTTGAAGATTTCATTACAGACAAAACAAGAACAATGCTTACATCAAAGCAGCTCAACAGCTTGCTTTACTTCTTAAACATGCCCCTGGGAACCCATACATTCTCTTCTCCACGTACCTTTATTTGATTATGGCTGTCTGTCTGTCTGGCTATGTACGAAATATGATTGTGTTGCAAATAAAGAAGACTTTGAATTTTCTGAACAATATTTATCTTGTAGGTACACTTATTCTTTCAAGGGGATAATATAAATTCTTCTGGATGTTCCAATTGGTTTAATTAATTCGGATGTAATTGTTTTATTTTTGGCCAAATTCGCAAACAAACGAGCGCCGGACCGAGGGCCGAACTACAAAACAGTATCAAAAATATTATTGAACGAAAATTGGGCAATTAGTCGGAGAAAAGAGGCAACCACCTCTCGAGGCTTGGTCTACATTTTCAATTAGAATCACGATTCAAATTGTAGGATCTAGATAAATATTGAACGTGTAGCCTACGCTTAAGAAGACAAAATACCCTAAAATATTATATTCAGAATCTAAACGACGTAAGTAAAGTGTATACAAATTGCAACTCGCGACCCGTGTATTGGACAGACCTACTGTCGAATTTGCCCTATCAAAGAAAAGAAGAAGAATAAGAAAAATAATGTGGGAATCTTAACGACGTAAATGAAAAAAGCGTGTTAAAATTGCGTGTATTGGACGAACGTACGGTCGAATTCACCCTAGCAGGCCTAGAGATTCGACCTTTCCGCCGCGTTAATTTTAATTAATTTTGAAGAACGTGTGACAAATATTTAAGATGTTTCTAAATTAATACCTCCCGAAGTTATTGATTAATCGTCCAGAAAAATAAAATCTGGTGCTTACCGCTAACTTTATAGTTGAAATACGGGTTATAAAGTTTAAATTGGTGGTACGTAAAATATATTAATAGTAAGGTATTGTTTTTATTAATCTTAAATATAAAGAACTTACATCCCCAGTGTTCTGTTGGAATAAAACACTTATTAAAGTTACGAATTTGCCGGAAATTATTAAAATGTGAATTATTAGGGTTGTGTACGGTCTTAAGATATTTTTTGAATCTGTTCTAAAAGTAACTGGATAAAGAACCGGTTCCACACTGGTCTCCGGTAACTGGAACCCCATTCCAAAGTTAGCTTGCAAAATATCGATACAGCTGTGGAATTCTCCCCGCTGCGTAATTATGGCGGTAAAAAATAATTAAAATTGGTTACGTTAGATGTTAGATATGTCAGGGGCAATTTTTCGATATTTTTTTTTCATAACTTTTATTGACATTTCAAAGGGGTGTTGAAATGCCATTTTGATGAGTTGTCGTAGAACCCCATATTTTATGCTAGCTGAAGTCCCACGAGGTGACCGGTTTTTACACGTGAGGTTTTCGAAGTTTTACCGAGTTTTTCGAAATCAGACTTAAAAGGTGACCTTCCTCTTATTTTGAAAGTCAAGTGTGCAAAATCTTCGCATAAAACTGTAGTTTTGTAAAAAAAAATCAAACACATGCCTACCGCCGGCCCGCCACAGACAATTTTCTGTTTGAATATTAGAATTATTTGAATATTTATATTTGTTTTTTTTTAACCTGTTCTAAAAGTAACTGGTTAAAGAACCGGTTCCACATTGTCTCCGGTAACTGGAACCCCTTCCAATTTGCCAAACTCGCAGAGATTGCTGCATGTCGGTACAGTTGTGGAATTATCTCCGCTGCGTAATAATGTACCCTCGGCCGCCATGAAAGAAAACAAGGCGGGAAAATTTCCGATGTTTGAGGAGGGAAACTTAATTAATTCCCGCGTTGTTGTTTATATTATATTATTTGTAACTAAAGACTGGAGATTTCTCGAGGAGCTACATTTTCCCTTCAAATATTTAATACGTTCTGATTACCAAAAGGAATACCTAGGACTAGGACTTTAAAATCAAATTAGAACAAGTAGTATCTGTTTTAAGACGCAAGGTCGAATCTCTTATACTCGTACGATATAATTAACAAAATGTTGTATTTTATTCGATTAACGGAACAATTAAATGTACACTCCGAGATTGTAAAAATACCCACGTATAATTAAAAATGTCACCAGATACCAAAATTTTATTTACCTTTTCAGTATAAATTATTTATTTATTTTTTACGCTCCCTCATTGGCTTTTGCATTCTAGTTTATAAGTTGAGTATCACAGTTGTTTTAAATGCTTCAAAATTAAAACACAAAAAAAAAAAATATATATATAATGCAATAAAAAAAATTTGACAGCAAAAGCATGTATTAAAATGAAATACATTGTTAAAAAGAAAAGAAGTCTTATACAAATAGATTTTCAGTATAAACAAAAATGCAGAAATTATATAGGTCAATTTGCGTCTAGATTTATAAAAGAATTGGAATAAACAATATTTACACTGATTATCTTTAAGGTGAAACATATCTCCCAGATCAGAATATTTATTTCTGAGGTTGTGAAGTCTCGGAATCGGGGAATTTTGATAAGACAGCGTTCTGCCGAGCGATTCTATATCTTTTGTAGGATCGTTATCGAGATAATGGACGTGATCTCCTGTCAGATTTATGTGATTTATTTGCTTTTTCTATGTACAACGTACATTACATGAATAAATAATCATGCATACTTGCAGAAATTCGTATTTAAAACTATCTAAACTAAAATATGTGACTGTAAATATGTAAAAATCACACAAATCTGACAGGAGATCACGTCTGTTATCTCGATAACGATCCCACAAAAGATATAAAATCGCTCGGCTGGTGTTGTTGAAGTGGTGGTGGTGTTAAATGCCGGCAAGATCTTTCGGATATATGGATGGTGATTAATTGAAACAATTCAGGACAGTCAATTTTGTAATACAATATTTTATGTAATAGTATTAAATCTGTGTTTATTCTTCTTTCTGAAAATTTTAATAGGGACATTTTATCCAGTAGGTAATTATTACTTATAATCAATGATTTGTACAGGAATATGCAATTTATAGTTTATATAGGTACCTCAAGAACTTATGAATCTATTGATTATGATTTTTTTCTATGTTATTGGAATAAATATTAACAATGTCAAGAATCACTGGTAAGTCAAGTACGTCCCATAATACCCTGTATAATAATAGTTCGATTCTTCTTGCTGGAATAACTTATTGAGTAAAACCTTATATTGTACTATTTAAATTCTTTGAAGGCAATATTAACTATTCTCAAACGAAAAATGCGAAATATTCGGTGGCATCTAGGAATTAAATCCCAGACCTCAGTCTTTGCTCAGATCAACGCTGTCTTCAAATACCTGGGTTCAATTCCTAGATGCGACCGAATCTTTTTCTGATTTTTCTATTACACATTTTTCTTTTGGTAGTTGTTAATGTTTCTTCATTGATTAAATATTTCAATATTATGTTTGCAATATAAATATATTTGTAAATACATTTTTGCTGCTTCTTTGTATTGGTTCCACACCGGAGGATGTGTATCTTTGGGGATGCTATGTGAAGGGACTTTTTGAGGAAAGAAACTTTTCCTCTAAGCAACAAGTTGAGTAACAAACGCTTTGTTTCCAGTTTTGCCTCGCGCTAGTGAATGACAAAATCAAGATATATACAGGATGTAACAGCTCGTTCCCGAAGGATTTTAACCAGCGATACCTGAGCATATTTGAATGCGAGAATATGCTAAACAACAGTAATTGAATTGTAATTTTTGTTTTTCTTTACATTTTAATTTATATTGGTATTATATTAGAATTACAGTAACTGTATTTTTACATAAAGTAAGTTCGAAAATTGCTCAATTCCTCGGGATATTTTTCCTTAAAGGAAAAGTTCCTTCTTTACTTTCATTTTTATTTTTCATTTTCTTGTTTTATCTATCAACATTTCTTTAGTTTATTATGTCAGCTAAACAATAGCAAAAAAATGTCGTGGTATAACTGAAAGTATACTAGATTATGAATATATATATATGTATTATTTTACCAACAGAATTTCTTCATTCATTTTCATTTTCAAATTCATTTTTCTTGTTTTATCTATTAATATTTCTTTAGTTTATTATGTCAACTAAACAATAGTAAAAAATGTCGTGGTATAACTGAAAGTATTCTAGAATATGAATATACATATGTATTATTTTACCAACAGAATAGTCAACACTATAATTTACATGTAAAAACATTATCATACTGGAATGTCCTAAAACGGGCAATTGCCTAGTTGGACATTTTAAGTTCATTATATTGTATTATGTAATATTTACAAACAATAAATAAATAAATAAAATTTGGAGTATAAAATGTAGATGTCGTTTGCATGACGATGATTTTTTTTTTCAATTAAAAACAATATCTGAGTAGTTGGGTGTAGTCTAGCGGTTCACTTGATAAGGTCTCCGTCTCGTTCCAGCAGCACGGTAACACACAAAACAGCGCGGGTATCACGTAATCCCGTCGCGACGAGTGGCAGTGTGTACGAAAAAAATATATTTTTGTTTTTAATAGAATAAAAACATCATCGGACAGCAAAATGACATCTACTAATTGTACTTCAAATATGATCAGGAATAGTTGGTTAAAAGCTAATATTTCGAAAGAGCGGAGTTTTTTTTTCCATACAAAAGTATTCCATAATTTCCTCTCTGAATTTTGACACTAGTGCAAATATTTTTTTAAATAGTTATAGATATCGACCACTAGCGTGTCGGTACGTTTTGATTTTTTTATAAGCTACTTCTTATAGGAGTTGGACCCTTTAAAATTCTTTAAAATTTCTTCATTTGAACGCCATCAAGAGACGTTCAGTATACAAACTAGACAATGTATTGTAAAAAAAGCAAAACTTACAGACATAGAGTACTTTCTTCTAACACAATTAGTTAAAAAAATGATAACACGAAACCTCATGATTTTATTTAGGAATTATCAATCTGACGTGCAGTTGTCCCTTTCGCTCAGTATTCGGGGGAGTAAAAGTGAGAGTGACAGACCTATTTTAAGATTAAACGAATTTATTTGAATGTATTACTAATCAAAAAGATGTTGTTTCAAAGAAAGGGGGCGGCGGATAATATTTCTTGCAATCTCGTGGGGAGTGAGGGAGAGAAGGGTGAACTCTTTTTGGAAAAGGTCGCGCATCGGGCGAGGGTGGGAAAATATTTATTTTTTATAATTTTTTCGAAACACTATTTGAATATGCCCCAGCAGTAGGTCACGTGGTTACATTTTTAATGTAACCAGTGGAGGTTTGGTTCAATTCAATTCAATTTATTTTATTTATTTAAAAAAATATATTTTAGTTATATATTTAAAAGTTATATTCTTTACATAAAGTACCTGGCTATAACATATTTATATTTTAATAATTATACATTATGATAATAATTATACTTAAGGGGCCATCCATAAATTACTTCACAACTTAAGGGGGAGGAGGGAGGGGGAGTGAGTAGAGAAGTGTGACATTGTGTGACAGGTATGGGGGGGGGGGGATCATCAGCTTTGTGACGTCACATGCACAAAAAGACTGCGACACATCACAGAAAAATATTTTCCCTATCCCATTACACCCCTTCCGTCGTGGTAAACCGTTACGCCCCCTCCGTTGTGGTAAATATGACAGTGACAATATTAAATGTTGACGAAAAATTAAAAAAATATTACCAACTATTATTTACATGTAAAATTGCAAAATATGTGACGTAACGCTAGGGGGAGGGGGTCTGACAAATGTGACTAAATGTGACAAGGGTGGGGGGGTCATAAAATCATGAAATTCATGTGACGTAATTTATGGATAGCCCCTAACTCAAAAAAAAGGCAAAGTTCCCTCTAAAATCAAAAAAAAAGCGAAAAATCATTTTTTTATTGACTGATAAATCATACTTTAAAAAAAAATGCACATATCCATACTAGATATTTGTTATATCTTTTGATTAAAAAAATATTATTCAGTTTGGTTGGGTATTTAGTCATCAAATCCAAATTTAAGTTTCATATAAAAAAGGCCTGCTATGGCTGCATAGCAGGTGGTACATGGATAAGAGTAGCTAATGATAGAGAGAAATGACAGTTGGAGGCGGCCTTTGACAACTGGTGACATACATATAGGAAGACAATGCATAATAAGTGTTATAAATGTGAAAAGTTTATTATAAATAATGTAATGTTATTTAAATTAATCTGAATAAAGGCTATTATTATTTTTTTATTATATGAAAATCTTAACTCTTAACCGCTCGGCCACGATAAAGTCAAATCATTATTACTCCACTTTGGTACTCAAATGTTCAAGTCGAATAAATGAGAACACCATCGAGATATATATCTTACTAATATTATAAATGCGAAAGTTTGTATGGATGGTTGGTTGGTTGGATGGTCCTTACTCTTTCACGCAATAAATATCGAATGAAATTTAAAAATTCTTTCACTAATCGAAAGCTACATTATTTGCGAGTTACAACGGCTTTATATATTGGTAAGCTCTGGCGGTATGAATGAGCTGTGGCGTTATGAAATTATGTATCATACGTTTTCTGTCCCTAACAAAATCGAGTTATTGCAATCTTCAAACAAATTGTTACCTTGGAAACAATGTTTTTTAAAAAGAGTGCTTTGTTGTGATTAAAAAGAGTACTTTTTTGGCGTCGTAGTTAATATCTACATATCTCTAAAAATGTTTATTCTCCGAACAAAAAGCATAACGTTGCTATAAAGCATAGTGTTTGAAGTGGACTGTCATTTTCTTATTTTTTTAGGTTACTCTGGATTCAAATATGAATAAAATACTAATAAAGGGAGTAGGTACTTAAAATAAATTTCTATTTCTATAATTTAAATATTTTCTAAAATAGAATTTTTATTTGCGAACTGTCATTCTCAAATTTTGAAATTTTCTATTAAACAATAATTATTTTGTATTAGACAAAATAGCAAGAATAATATCAATTATGCCAGTAATTTCCCTCTAATACTATGCGAGCGAAGCCGTGGGTAAAAGCTAGTTATACATAGGTAGAAAATATATATTTTATATAAGTGTTACGTATCTCTGAGATGTTGGCTGCCAGACGTTTGTTGTGTTTTTTATCCGCCGACGACTCCGACTGTTCTTTCCTTCCGCACTCGCGTTGCTTTATTCATGCAATGTAGCTGCGGCAAGAAGTGTACTGGCACCGGCTAGATCTGGCGGGAGGGTGCTCCGTTCCCCCCTTGCCCCCTTGCCCCCCTGCTGCTGTGTTGTTATACTGTAGCTACCCAGCACCGAGCACAAGAGATGCGGCTGTCAAAATGGGGCGCGAGAATTTGGCACCTAACCTCAAAAATTCGTTGAATGTTGCCTCCTAACGTTACGGGAACTTACTTGTGAATTTTCCATTTATATAAAAAAAAATCATGTGTTCATTTTTTTATTTATTTTTGGGGTGTAATGACGTGTTGCGCTACCTCCTTCTTTAGTCAACGTTTCGAACAGCGTTTCAGTGTTCATAATAATGTGTGGAGCTCACACGCAGTGCAGGTGAAACCTTCAGAAAACGAAACTTCGAGAGAATAAGACGAATGGATAGTATTAGAAGTAGGATAATTGTAGTGTTTATTTATTATATTGTTATCAAGTTTAAAAATTATTTTACATTTTATTCTACGAAGCACCGCACAAATATCAGGCCGATATGCTAGGAAGCACAGCACAAAGAGGACACCGATTAGTCTATGTCTATCTCATTCTCTCGCAGGCTAAATCCTATAAATTTATGTGTTTGTCTCTTTTTAGTGTCGTTTGTTTCCGTTTCACCGAGTTTCAAATCCCAACGGTGTTATAGAAGTTTTTACTTTCAGAAAACTAAAGTAGACAGAAGACTACGAAGCACGTATTTTCGTCGTCGAATTCTTGTGCACCTTTTCCTACATTTTGTCATCTTATTAGAATTCATCATCTTATTAGACGTGTTTTTTTCTTCGGAGTCGCTTTCTTTTGAGTTTTCTTTGCCTGTTCATTTTGTAGTGTTTTGAAAATTGGATATTGATTGTACAATTTTTTTTTGGATTTCTTAGGATTCTATCCTTGCCCCGCTGAATGTCTGGCCACTAAGGTTCTTCAGGCTATACCACTGGACCGAAGGAGACTTGCGTGGGACCGTAGTTTTATCGTATTATATTGGAACCGAGTACCCGTGAAATAAATAAATATTTCATTAATTGATCGATGTTGCTATCTCATTCTCTCGCAGGCTAAATCCTATGGATGTATCTATTTGTATCTTTTTAGTGTCGCTCGCTTCCGTTGTTTCGAGTTTCAAATCACGAAGAAGTTTTTTCATTTCAAAAAATTTTCAGGTTAAAAAGTTTTAAAAATCTAACACCATTTTATGACATTCCTTTACTGAATAACGTCATTTTTGTTGCAAAATTTGGTTATTGTAATCAGCGAACTATAATAATTATTTTTATTTTTAACTTAGGAGTAAAATCTCAAATTACGATATTTAATTAAATGAAGACAATATTAGCGAAACTCAATCAAAATCTGGATACAGAAAAATCAGAAAAAGATATTGGTTCCACTGGGACACGAACCCAGATCCTTTAGCTTACATGGCAAGTGCTCTACCGATTGAGCTATGGAACCCATTTCCAATTCGGTCACTTTTAACTGTATCATACTTCTACTAAGAACTACCAACACTATTTTCATTTTCTGAACGCACATATGATTGGCTGCTATCTTTATATATGATTGCAAGATTCAACCCGAACTAAATGCTATCTAGATGGTGTCTGGATAAATATTTATCCATTTTATTTTTAATATGCGACATCTATTGACCTTTTCTGCAAGTCTAGGATGAATATTTTTATTTTTAACTTTATGAGTAAAATCTCAAATATAATATTTAATTAAATGAAGACAATATTTGCGAAATTCAATTAAATCTGGAAACAGAAAAATTAGAAAAAGATATTGGTTCCACTGGGACCAGTAAACCAGTAGTCCCAGTGGAACCAATATCTTTTTCTAATTTTTCTGTGTCCAGATTTTGATTGAATTTCGCTAATATTGTCTTCATTTAATGAAATATTATAGTAATTTATTGATCAAACCCTTGACACCACTGCTGCAATTCTAAAATCAAGCTAAAATATCATATCTTATCTTTTTTCCACCCTTTATTATACATCACGATTCTATCACGGCCCACTATCTGCCAAATCTCAAAACAACTTGAAGCCAGCACCTACCCCTCCGTGATATAATACGTATAATATTTGACAATCCCTCCTTGTCCTCCTCTGGGTGGGAGGGGGGGGGGAGGTGAGAGAAGGGAGGGAGAACCACCCCCCGGGCTATAGCGATGCATTTAAACTGCCAAATTACTGCGGGCTCACCTGCCATCATCCGCGCTGGGGGCGGGACCGGGGCGGGGGAGGGTAAGGGATGAGATGGACACTAAGATCGCTGTGAATTTGGCGGAAACTTTGATCTATTGCCGCCATTCAACCGTAATTGAATAACTGCAAATAATAATAAAAATGCTTTTTTAATGTAAATTTAATCTACATAAGACCTTTCGACTCCTAGGATCCTGAAATACCCTAAAAATAAAATACATAATTAGGTACATTATATATAATATGCAATATATAATTAGGTATATATGTAATTAGATACATTTGTAAATTTGTACATGTAAGTAATACCAAACAAAGAATTTGCTTCTTTTTAAGTTTTTCGGAAGAAAATATGAAGATGATACATGCCACGGCCGGCGTGGCTCTTGACTCGCAATCCGAAGGTCGCGGGATCGAACCCCGGCTTGGCAAGTAAATTTTATTTGATTAATTTTTGTTATTTCACAATGAATTCATTTAAAATAACATACATCTAGTAGGTACGTTTGCGTAACGTTCCAGAGTGGAAGATACTCGCAGTATCGCCCTGTAAGACCACCATTCAGAATTGAAACGTTGCTTGAAATGGTTTTTTGCCGTGTTTGGTGACTAGATCTGAATAGCCAGGTACTTCCCCACCTTCCTCTTCCCCTCTCCACTACCTACAGCCTCACAACATACCCCAATCGGGGATGCCATAGTCTCACTGGCTCCAGACGGAAGCAGTAAGAACTCTTTTGCGGTATTCATATAAAAAATAAATATTGTCCGGGGGTAAAGTGAACTAACTCGGGAGGTGATTCTATATGCACGATTCTGTGACATTACATTTATACTACAAGTAAAAAGATAAATATCTTTTTTCGAATTTCGAATGTTTTAAGATAGTTTTCAGGTAAAAAAATAGAATTGTTTGTATGAATAAAAAAAATGTTGTATGGGAAAAAATTTAATAAATAATTCAGGGTGTCAAGAGACTTCCTTGACTAACTTTTTTTATCAGTAGTGATTCCTGACATTATTTGGAGTAAAAAATGTTAATTAAATTTTGGTCTCCGGTGATTTAATTGTTTTTTTTTCTTTTAATATTTACAATTTTTTTCTTTTTATTATTCACAAGGAAGAAAAAAAAATTAAAAAGATAATTTGTTTTAATTTCTTCACTTTCACTTTTCTTCAGTGTTCAATTTTGTCATTGTTGTATTTTTCATAGAACCTTGTAGACCATCCAAACTCTCAACAGTGAGCGCAATGTATAAAACCAACAACGCCGACACCACGATAATACACCCCGGGAAAGAAGCCCCTGAATCTGCCCGTTTTTATACCAACAGTATCCAGTACCTACTCACTACCCAGTACCCGGTACCTACCCAACCACCAATACACCAGACTACCTACCAGTCACCCACTCTTTGGTGGTTCGTTCCCCTAATCCAAATTGTGTGTGCACTCCTTTATTTACGCCAAATCAACAACCGAACAAATTGTCTTCATTTTTTTTTACAACTCCACTTTTGGTGACTTAGCAGGGGTGCCCGGGTTATTGGGATGAGGTTTGTCACGTACTGCGTGGCGGGCCTGATCGGGAGAGACTGGTTGAGCGATACATTTTGACATCTGCACATAAGGGTATGAATTCTACGTCCGTCACTCCTGAACACGCTTACCCCCAGATTCCTACCCACCCTTAATTATTTTTTCTTCCCGGAACTTCCTCTCCTCCCTTTACTTCAAAAGATTTACCGTACAGCATCCCCAAAAATGACAAACGCTCTAAGGAAATTACTTTCGTCAAGGTTGTTTTTGTCCTTGTGTTGAGCAAATGTAAAGAAAAAAAAATACACGAGACCCTGAGGAAAACAATGGCCTTTCAGGGCCTGTGTTGTCTTTAGGGATGCTGTGTGGATATTTTTAAGATAAGGAAGGAAAGGATGACAGGAAAATGGTTTGGGAGGTGGGTAGGAATCTGGGAGTCAGTGTGTCCAGGAATGACAGACGTAGAATTCATCCCCCCCACAGCAATTCATCCCCCACAAAATAGATCAACGGATCTCCTTCAACCGGCCTCTTCCGGTTCGGCCCGCCACTATTTCAACACACCCCATGTACCTGCACCGGGGCACTAAAGTCATAAAACGTAGCGAACCACTTGGGGTAACTTATGGCAGAGGTATGGTTCCCGGGGCGCCGGTATCCATGTAATTTTGTTAGCAGTCTTTATGATGAACAGTATTGAAGTGATTATTACCTACTGATATTCTAATACATACCCATTTTTTTGTTTGTTTAATTTGACTACCGTACTAGTCACAACTACTTCTGGAACCAATAGGACTATAGCATCTCTAATTGGGGTATCAAGGGAGTGGGGAAAGGAAGGAGATGAATAAGAGGATTGTCGAGAAGTATCCGTCTATTCAGATCTGGTCAATAAAGCCATTTAAAACTACGTGTCGATTCACTGATCTGAAGCAGATAAAACTCTTGAACCGTGAACTGTGACGTCATGAAAATTAAACAGATTTATTTTTGGAATTTTGATGTCGCAATTTACGGCGCGCAACGTCATTGCGCTATTTACAAACCCGACACAATAAAAAAATTTAATTCATATTTTTCCTTGAGAAAAACTAATGTTGTTGACACTCGATCGAAGCACAGAAGTAACTGTACGGTTTTAAATTTAAATAAAGCATAGTCTCGGTTATCCGATAGTCGGATAAACGACACTGTTCTGAATTTAAAATCAGCCCCGCGCTTCTGAGTAATCCTTCCTCTCGCGGTAACGTGCCCACGATTCTGCTGTTATTTGCACCAACCTATTATAAGCCATTTTCTGGAAAACGATCGTAACATCGACAGAATCAATCGTCCCATATAGGTAATATAATATAATAATAATTTATATCGAACTAGCGGAGCGCCGTGAAAAATCACAAAAAATTCGGTGAAACGTGTACCACTATGCAGTAGAGGGCGGGAACCGGTTTCGGTAGTTTCCGGTCGTTCGGCGTTGGAGCGTTAGGGGTCAAATTAGACCAATTGGAATCAATTTTTTTCGCTTCGTATCACATCTAAATATTATACGTCAATGGGAATGGTCTGAGTTCTCCACAAATCAGTTCCAATTTTGATAATGGCAATTAGCTATTTTTATTACACCTACAATTTGGGAGGCGGGTTTGGTCAATTTATTGGATAACCAACACCCCTGCCATAGGTTACCCCAAGTGGTTTTGCTATATTTCGTAACTTAGTAAGGGTGCCCGGTTTCATGGGATGAGGTTTATCTAGGTCTTGGCAGCGGATGCGTTTGCCAACCTATTACGTGTTGTTCCGGATTGGGTGAGACTGCTTGAGAGAGTCCTTTTGATTTCTACAGTCGGACTCTCTCAACCCATCGCCGTGCACCCCAGTGGGAGGAATGGATTCATACGTCCGTCACTTCTAAACACACTGACCACTGACCCCCGGATTCCTAACCACACCTCATACCTTTTTCCTTTACAGAACTTCCTCTCCTTCCTTTCCCTAAAAAGACCTTCCACACAGCATTCTTAAATACGACACAGGTGACCTGTGTGGAGCTATTATAAAAAAAACTTATATGATCACACTTAAATTAAAAGGATTTTAAAAAAAATCCATTTTAGTATTTTTAATCTATCTTCTATCTATTTACACATAAAAAGAAGGGGGTCTGTGGCGGGCGGTGTGAATTTGTTTTTATGCAAATCTACATTTTTATTCTGAGATGGTGAAATTTTTAAAACTTGACCCTCAAAACCAGAGAAAGGTCACCGTCTACGTTAGTTTTCGGAAAACCGCCCCTATTACCATTTCTCTAATATGATACTTAAATTTTGCAAACTTGTCGTTCAAAATTAGAGGAAAATTACTGTCTACGTCTGATTTCGAAAAAAATCTAAAGCCCGGGCACCGCCGGGACTTCAGTTAGTAATAAATATCTTTGAAAAACATTAGCCTTAGTTACTTGAAATAATCTGACCTTCATAACGCGAAGTGAGACTATGGCATCCCCAATCGGGAAGAGGAAAATCGAGAAGTACCTTTTTTCATTAACTAAACACAGAACTTTTTTTTTTCTTCCTTATTTGAGGATTTTCGACCACCATGCTAGGTACATGCACGTGTTACTTCACTTTACTTGACATTAAATTCACACCCGAAGAAAATAATTTCCCTTATGTTTTATTCTATTTTTTATTTATATCCATTTCTTTAATATTAAGTCCCGTTAAACTGGTTGATATCACTTCTTCAATGGGCTCTTTTACGTTTACTTTTTAAAAATTTGAGACTGGTACCAAAAATTCACACATTATTACATTACACAGGCATACACACGTAGATACACATATTTTTACAAACAGTTTTGGAAAAAAATGTTAATAACAATTATAAGAAAGAAAAAAAAATGGAAAAAAAATAAAACGAAAAGAAGAAAAACAGATTCTAGTAAAAAAAAATTCACTTAAACATTTTTTATCTTTCATTTCCTTCTGAATTCACAATTTTTATTGAATTGGGTAACATGTAAATTATTGGAGGTATTCTAAAGTTTTTTTGACCGTATTTATTTAGGCCTCTGGGAATTACATGTCCACCGTTTGCAGTTAGTCTTGTATAATGAATATGTACCACTAGTTTATTATATAATACACACAGTATTATTTATTACAGTGATGAAACAATTTTAATACCTATTTATTTATTTTTATAACCCGATAATTACTAACAAACCACAAATAAGACATTACAATGAAACCTCAATACAGGCTATTAGTCCTAGTGAGGTTATTTTTTTTATGTAAAAAAATACAACAAATTTAAGGTGAGAAATTATAAATAAATAAGACGTATCGTAGGTATGATAATGTTTGTAGATATGAGAAATGGTGATCCGTTGAGGAATATGTACGCGTATGTGCATTAAATTTGGTCATCCAAATCATTAATGATGCCATAGCCATTGGGAATCCAATAAAATGTTGAGTTTGGGAAAATATTATTGATAGTATAAAGACTGTCAATTGGCGAATTAGTTGCTGCATTTGTTTTGTAAGTAACACATCAACTTCCAAAAGCCGACTGCAAACCGTAAATGACCAAACACCGATAAGTCGGATTTTCTACCCTATGTACTGGAAATAATTCTCACAATTACGTAAATCAATATATCGGTATCAAATTTGAACTATTCATTTAAAAATTATATTTACTACGAACTAAAAATAACAAAAAAATACCCATATACACTCTTATTTGTCAATATTTTACATGTTGAAGACAATATTTATATCTTTAGGGCACAGGCGTCAAGTGGGAATGCTGTCCTTGTCCTAGGTATTACAATGGAAGATGCTCCGAGGAACTAGCGTCATTGATCCCCTCGGCACCGGTGCATAGTCTGGAAACACGCCAAACACGCTCCCAACATTTGTACACGGTTGACATTAGTCACATGAGAACGGGTCGTTTTTACGACTCGTTCTTGAGTTCAACAGCTCGGATGTGGAACGATTTGCCGGCCTCTGTGTTTCCTCCCTCCTACAACATATGTCTCTTCAAGACCCATGTTCACTCCTTCCTTTCCTCAAAAAGACCCTCCACACAGCATCCTCAAAGATGACATAGGCCCTATGGGAAATTATTTTACTCAGGGCCTCCTGTGTGGAGTTAATGTAAAAAAATATATATATATTTTTAATAAATACGAAATGTTTCTAGAATGAATCGCAATACGACATTTTTCACCTCATCTTGTTAACCCAAGCACCCCTGATAAGTCACCAAACGTTTCGTTTTTTAATGTTGGTCCTTCATCCGGGCGATTCTGACAATATCCACCACCCGGTAACCGTGGGAGCTTTTCATATCCGGCTCTCTGTTCGGTAGCATTTTTTATTCAATGCGACTTTTTGACCAGACTCCCGCAACTGTGCTCGCAATACAAATTACCCAAAATGACAAGGGTAACGGTGGATACAGTTCTTTTTTGTTATTTGCACAAAAACGTCGTTTAAATTGGAGCCTCGATTGATTGTCACCGAGATCTCTCACTTATTTGCAATTACGTTCTCAGGTTGCAAATAAATCGCTGTACAAAATTGTAAAACTTGGCTCACATAATATTTCTTAGGATGCTTTATACGTCATTGTCTGAAATTGTCTTTTGGACGCATATGTGACACATTTTTTACCTCATCGGTTCATAAAGATGTTGCGTCTAAATCAAGTTTTAATTTAATGCATTGTTGAATGTCAAAAATAATATTATTCTGAGTATTTTGAGATCGTCATAAAAACACAAGCAAATAGAATGTATTTTTATTTTTAACTTTATGAGTAAAATCTCAAACTATAATATGGCAGAGCTCTTGTCATGTCAACAAAGGGCCCTGGGTTCGAGTCCCAGTGGAACCAATATCTTTTTCTGATTTTTCTGTCTCCAGATTTTCGATTGAGTTTCGCTAATATTGTCTTTATTTAATTAAATAGAATGTACTTTTGATGTATTCTTGAATGTCATCTATCAAAATCAAGAATAGTAGCGGACCCAAGTTGGATCCCGAGGTACTCCTGAAAATGCAGGGAATTCCCTGGATTGTGACCGCCGCTATTATGCTTTATTATCTCTTCAGGCCATCATGTCAGAAGGTCAGCAAATTTCCGGTTTGCAATAAAATCCATCTATATGATTTAGGAGACGGGTATGGATCCCGCCGACCCGGGAACCATTTATTGGATTAACAACACCCCTGCCATAGGTCACCCCAAGTGGTTCGCTAAGTTTGATGACCTGGCAAGGGTGCGCCTATTCATGTGGTGAGGTCTTTCTAGATCTTGGGGGCGAATGCGTTTGGCCACTTACTGCGTGGCGCGCCGGACCGGGAGAGACTGGTTAAGGGAGACCTAACCTAGACCTCTCTAGCCGGACTCTCTTGACCAATCGCCCAGTACCGCAGTGGGAGGGATGGATTTATATGCCCATCACCTCCAGATTCCTACCCATCGCTCCTTCCTTTCCCTAACAAGAACCTCCAGACAGCATCCCAAAGTATATCAGGGATGCACGAATAAATAGCATACGCGCTCTCTTTCAATTAATATATTTTTTAATTAATCATAGTCTTGCCAGGAATTTTTTAGGCAACCCACTCGAGATATATTTTCTATTAGGTATTTTAAAGGTAGTTCACCGTTAGGTAGTTTCTTGCAAAAAACCAGAAACTCTTCTGTGCCTTTGTAGATCTACAAAAAGCGTACGACCGAGTTGACAGGAAAAAGCTATGGAAGGTGTTGTCCAAGTACTGAGTGAATACGAAGCTCATTCAGGCAATTGCGTCTCTATATGAGGGAAGCGTTGCATGTGTTAGGGTGAACGGCGATTTTACGGAGTGGTTTGACATCACAAAAGGTGTTAAACAAGGCTGCGTAATGTCACCGTGGTTATTCAATCTATACATGGATAATTGTATGCAAGAATTGAAAGAGAAGGGATTGGGCGCGAAATTGAGTAATCTGGAAGTATGTTGCCTATTGTATGCTGATGATGCGGTGCTAATTTCTAACAGTATGGAAGATCTACAGTCTCTCGTGTCTAGGATGAACGAAGTAGGTATGAAGAATGAGTTAATGATGAATGTAAGTAAGTCTAAAGTCATGGTGTTTGAAAGAGAGAGTACGAAAACAGTATGCAACATAGTTGTGAATGATGAATACTTGGAGCAGGTGGATGAGTTTGTGTATCTGGGTAGTATGTTTACGAAAGATGGGAAGGCTGATAGAGATATTGAAAGAAGGGTGAATGCCGGTAACTCCATTAATGGAGGACTGAATGCCGTTGGCGGTAATAAAAAACTGTCCAAAGACGCGAAACTAGCCGTCCATAATGGAGTGCTGGTACCTACCCTGATGTATGACAGTGAGGCATGGAACTGGCAGAGGAAGGATGAAAGTAGACTGAATGCTGTTGAAATGAGATCCCTGCGGCGAATGTGTGTTAAAACCATGTACGATCGTGAGAGAAACGTGGATATCCGCAAAGAATGCAAGGCTGATGTAAGCGTGATGTGTAAGATTAAGAAAGGGACTCTCCGATGGTTTGGACATGTAGAGCGAATGAACGAGGAAAGGAGTGTAAGGAGAATATATGATGCAAATGTGAATGGTAGAAGAAGTCGGGGACGCCCGAGGAAGACATGGCACGACCAAGTGAATCAGATACTTGAGTCGGGCCATGTGAAGAGTCGGAATAATAGAAGAGCATGTATGAGACGATGTATGAATGTGAACGAGGCAAAGAGTGTGTGCCAAGATCGAGTTGTGTGACGGTCCGTCCTCTCTGCCTACCCCTGCGGGGAAACGGCGTGTTTGTTAGTTAGTTAGGTATTTTAAATTTAATATAAAATACTTTTCATCCATTAAACAGATGGGTGAAGCTCGTTTCTAGTTCGGATCTTAGACTATATCGCTTTTCCGTTTCTTCGAGTTTCATATCACAACGGTGCTAAAGAATTTTCACTTAAAAAACAACATTTTCTTTTTGATATTTGTATATATCTACGAGTATAAAGTAGCTGTGATATTTTTCAATTGACTGCATTAAAATCACGAAAAAGTATAAAACAAACCTTTTGACTTTCGCGTCTACTTGTCTATGCTAAACGCAAATTTGAAAACATTTTCCGCATTTCCACATATGTAAATTAATAAAGTCTGTATTGATATATGTACGAATATCTACAGGATGAATATTTATGCGGATACTGTTTTCGTTTGTGTTACCCCGCCGCAGATGTAATATACGAGTATTGTATATTTATAAACATCCCTTTCTTAATACCGATATTGGAAACTTTACGGTTTTCGGGCGTGATCGAGTTGGGTTTTACAATCTACAGCATGACCCAAAAGTATTTTACATTTATGTACAGGATATTTTTATAAATTTAAATCTCTGCAATGTATCTACTTATTACACATACATACGCATCGTAAGCAGGGTTAACTCGAAAACAAGTCTCACTCAGATGCATTCTATTTTTCTCTTTTTTAAAAAGAAAGACAAACGTTGTTGGGTTACGATTTACGAATAACCCAACAATGTTTGAAAATCTCCTACTACCACCACATAAAGCCGAAAATGTTGCTTGTGTTGTGATGGAGGACTTAGCCAGCCGAGGAATCGAACATGCGACGCCCGGGTGGGACCCAAGCGCTAACTATGCCCACTCAACCACTGACCGGTCAAAATTTACCGGACCGGCATTGCTTGCATATATTCTGTAGCATGTATCAAACTTGTTATTCTACTAAAAATAATTTTTCAGATAATTAAAAAAATGGTATCTAAAAAGAAATAAAGTCAGTTGCTTTAAAATTTTTTTATTAAATAACTGTAAAAAGTTTTTGAAAGCTTCAATCTTTCTGCTCTTGTCCTTTTTTCGCTGAGCAAAATAGCATTTCACATATTTTTTCAAAACAGTTCTTAGTTTAGGTACTTTTTTTTCAAAATTACAAAAAAACAGTTATTAGTTTACAATTTTTCCAAAATTTATTTTTAGTATAATGGTTTTGTAATCCATTTTTATGTAAAATAATGTTTTATTGAGTATTTAAAGGTACTCAATTTGGGAGGCGGGAATGGGTACCGCCGCCCCGGGAACCTTTATTGGATAACCAACACCTCTGCCATAGGTCACCCCAAGTGGTTCGCTACGTTTGGTTATTTAGCAGGGGTGCCCGGGTTCATGGGGTGAGGTTTGTCTAGGTCTTGGAGGCGGATGACTGGGACACACTGAACCCCAGATTACTACCCACCCCTTAAACTCTTTTCCTTTCCAGAACACTCCTCTCCTTCCTTTCCTTAAAAAATGCACCACACAGCATCCCCAAAGATGTCATAGGCCCTGAGGGAATTATTTTCCTCAGGGTCTCCTGTGTGGAGCTCATGTAAAAAAAATTGTGACGTAAATAAATAAATAAATAACAAAAAATAGAAAGTAACAAGATAAAATGCTGTTTCTCAGTGACGTTTCTCAAAGACATCACTCTGCTAAATATACTTATTATATGCACCAATACACACAATCCTAAGTGCATAAAATTTACGTCAAATCTAATTGCGCGACCTATTATTATATTATACTATTACTATAATTATAAATATACCAAATAAAATACTATTAACTATTACGAGTACTTTAATTATAATCTATTTTTTGATCAACCGGGATTTGTTCTAAATTGTCTCAATTCTCAGACCCGCCACTGTATAATAATATGATAATTCCCATTAAATAATCCTTAGATTAAATCTTTTATTTGGAAAAGCTCTTAAAGTTGAACTTTTGTAGCTCCGAATAGACCCTCGAAACTTATATTTTTCCGACCACATTTATTTATCCTTCGCCAAGCCGCCTGCAAGACAAGCAGAAATCGCCCAAACCACAAGACCATTCGCGTCGTAAGATTCGTGCCCATATACATACACCAGTGTCAATTTCATAGAATTTTGTTCAATTTTGCTTGCATTAAGATTCTAATATAGAGGATGCAGCATAGTGATGAATATGTGCGTTTTGAGTGTTTCAAAATGACCGCTCTCTAGTTTTAATACCAACTTTTTAAGTAAAACTTCTTTACGCACGCTCGACTTGGGGGGGTGCTTTTGAATACGTTACGAAAAGTGTGGTATAAGGTATATATATATATACAAGGTCATAGATCATCCCAAGGTCGTTGATCACCCCAAGGTTGTAGGTCACTCCAAGGTCGTAGGTCACCCCAAGTTCGTAGGTCACCCCAAGGTCGTAGGTCACCCCACGGTTTTAGGTAACCCCAATGTCGTAGGTGTCCCCACGGGTGTAGGTCACCCCACGGTCGTAGGTCACCCCAGCGTCGCAATTCACCCAATGGTCATATGTCACCCCAATGTCATATGTTCTTTTGTAAGTTAGTAAAGTTTTACTTCAGTCGTGTGGTCTAAAGCATACCCGTATTTTTTTAATGTAAAATTGTAGGCCCAGTTGTTTCGCAGAAATTACAACATAATATTGTCTTCAAATAGTCGTTCAGCGCCATTTTGTTTTTTATACAGTGGTTAAGATTGTTAGCTCTTTACAATTTGATTGAAAGCTGACGACTGCGTTTCTCTTAATTTTAAGGTTAACACGCCTTTGTCTCGATAATAGATACTTAGTCGATGTTTATAATACATTATTTAACAATATTATCCTATGTTGTATGAATATCGAATACAACCCTGATCAAAAAGTTTAAGGAGCGTGTGGCGCTGTCAGTCACCCGATTGGAATTCTTTTTGAAGTAAAAAATCTTTACGCGCTCGACTTGGGAGGTAAGCTGGTGAATGCGTTACGAAAAGTGTGATGCGAACGGTAATCGATGCGAACGGTGATCGATGCGAACGGTGATCGGGCGAGGCGAACGGTCGGGCCTTTGCGCACGCTTGACTTGGGAAGTAAGCTGGATGAGGATGAAGATAAGGAGGGTAAGGATAAGAGGGAGGTATATGTTAGTGAAGTTTTACTTCACTTGTGTGGTCTAACTAAAGCACACTAGTTTTTTGTTGTTGTAGGTACCACATCTGTCACTGACACTTCCTTCCAAATTTCAGCGTCATAGGTTGACATTTGTAAAAGTTACTCTGACTGAGTGGTAATGCGCGTTTACTTCCCCGACAAAATATCCTACGGACAAAACATCCTCCAACAAAATTTCTATTTTGTTATGTTAGATTAAGTTAGGTTGGATTATATTAGGTTAGATTTTAGTTGATTGTGGGGGATGTTTTGTTCGTAGGATATTTTGTCGGTAGATATTTTGTCGCAGATATTTTGTCGGGGGATGAAAAATCGCGGAATCGTACTGAGTACAATTACCTGTGTGCGTGTTTTCGATTTTTTACAACCTGTGGATTTTGCACCACGATAACGCACCGCCGCACAATGCGATCCCTTCCCGTGAGTTTTTTTTTTTAATCAAAAACAACACGAATTCTATCCAGCAGCCTTCAAATTCACCTAATCTGGCTCTCTGCGACTTCTTCTCTACGACTTATTCAACGCGTTACAGCACCTGAGAGGATTGCTTGAAAAAATCGAAAACGGCTCTGATGGACATATCAAAAATTAGGTACCAGCGGTTTTTCGAGGATTACAGCAAGCGCTGACGTAAGTGCGTTGCAGTTGAAGGGGAATACTCGTACTTTGAAGGGGACCATATCGATTTTGATGAATAAACTTGTATTTTCGATTTTATAAATAAAGTCCTAAAACTTTTTGATCGAGGTAATATGTCCACATTCAAACAAATATAAATCTTTTATGCCTAATTCGAGTACCGTATTATAAGGATACTGGTATACACCACAGACAGCACGCATTCTCGTCGATTCTTCTCCTTGCACTTCTCTTGGGAAAGTCCGTGGAGTCGAGGCGGACGGAGGTAGTTCAGTATCGCCCTGCCGGCTTAGAGCGGGCGTGCCTTGCAGCAGAATGGCTCCATTATAAAGTCGAGAAAAAGAAATGCCGCCGCTGTAAATATGTAGGGAAATAATAACATACATTATATTATTATGTACCGGAGGAGTGTTGTGGCGGATTTACAATTTACACTGCACGGCGTTTCGGATAATGTCAACTATCTCAATGGAAAATATCAAATTCTAGCCAAGACCTGTGAAAAATCCCTGGATTTAGTATAATATTTCTTTTAATATATCTTCCCGTAGACTTAGAAATAATGAACTACTCTTCCTCAATCAACACTCGAGACTAATTATAAATATTACTCTTTATTTTTTGTGACGTACTAGATATACGCCAATTATATGTTAAAACACTGCTAAACTATATATTTGACCAGAAAAACTATTTTCAACAATCTCAAAATATCAATAACAGACCAGTTAGATAATAGTACAAAAATAACATAAAAACTCCGACGGTAAAAACAAGCTTTGGACAAAGGCACTATAAATATCATGCCATAAAAGCATTCAACAGTCTTATACCCTTGAAAATAAAATGGAAGAAAACAAAAATTAATTCGTACTCAAAATTAGAAAATGGATTAAAGAACAAAAAAGACAATATGGTAAATTTTGGATAGGGCCTGACACGCTTATTACGAATAATTTTTAGAAAAAACTTTATATTCGCCTTAGTTACTATAAAAGGAAACTTTTTGCATTTCGGGCGGCGGAAAATTATGCATTTTAATTTTCAATTGCGTAAAACCAAAATTCACTTCGCGAACCGATCGGCGACGATCTGCGGCAATTAGGTACGTCACTGTTATGTTGGTATCACTGATGCATTAACAAGAGCTAAATACGACCGTAGCCATCTTCGCGGCATACATAAAGAGGCGCGGAATTATGGAAAACATAATTAATAATATAATGTAAACGAACCTCTAATCAGAATCACTTCAGTTAGACTTAGCTTTATTATCACGAAAAGTGAGTATTTATGTCGCGGGAGGCAAAAAACATGCAAAAATATGCATTTAACATTTTAATTTTGTTTTTATTTCACAAACAATCAATCATAATTACACAAACCCGCTAGACAAACCCTGCTTTTCCAAACAATCCATTCAAAACCTGGGATGTTTTTTTTTAATTATGATGTCATGCAGCTTTCGTAGTTTAACATCAAAGTTCCGTATTATCAGTGAGGTGGACTAAATGCATATTTACCATGATTTTTAATTTAAAAAAAAAAATTACATTGAAAAAAAAAATTACATTGAAAATTATTTTTTTCAGTAAAAAAATAATTTTCAATGTAAAAATAAAATTTTCAATGTAAAAAAACTTGCCTAATTCATTTTATTTTCAGAATTTCGTCAAAGTAGTGCTTACCTAATACGCATGTTTTTTTTAAATTTATTTTACGTATCTTCTAGCTAATCGTTATTTTATGGTAATAATATATATATACATATATACGAATAGAGGTTTGTTAACATTATAATTCTGTTGTGTTTTCATAATTCCGCGCCTCTTTTTGTATCCCACGAAGATGGCTATTTAGATCTTGTTAATGCATCGGGGATACCAACATAACAGTGATGTACCCAATGGCCGCTGACAGTCGCCGATCGGTTCGCGAACAATGACATTGTTCGCGAAGTGAATTTTGGTTTTACGCAATTGAAAATTAAAATGCATAATTTTCCGCCGCCCGTAATGCAAAAAGTTTCCTTTTATAGTAATTAAGGCGAATATAAAGTTTTTTTCTAAAAATTATTCGTAATAAGCGTGTCAGGCCCTATCCAAAATTTAACGACAATATTATCAAAATTTCATAACAAAAAATAAGAATAAAACACACGCACGAAACACACAAAACCTATATAAAACACACATCACTCACAAACACACAACATATAATATCCGATTTTAATTTGATTTAGGTTATAAAATAATTAATTTTACCTATAATTTTACCTTAATTGTAAATTTTTATTTTTAGTTTAATTTTAGCTTACTTTTTTATTTTATTTTATTTTTTACTTTATGCAGCAGTATTTTTAATGTATTATGTATAAATTTTGGTTTTATAAAATGGAGGCCTCATCACAGATGAGATACCTACCCAGTGAGGCCGACATTGCTGAATTATATTTAAAAAGTGTGATATTATCTTAATATATAAAACAAAGTCGGGTTAGTTGATTATATGTTATGGTTATTGTTTTTTAAAAATTGTTGTTATGAACTGCAGATTTATTGAATATAGATTTTGTGTACGTGTGAGTAAGATTAAGTTAGATTAAGTTAGATTAAGTTGGATTAAGTTAGACTAAGGATGTTAGTGCATAAGTAGTCCGTGGAAGGGAATGGCCGACATAGGTGTCGATGAGACTCGCTATCCATCACATCGCCATCCCTTCGGTGGCGCAAAGAGGAGGACGGAACGTGAGCTATGCCGAATTGGTACATGGAATATAAGAGGAGGAATGGAAAGAAAGATGAATGAATTATGTGATACAATGAAAGGCAAATGTTTGGACGTACTTTGTATAACTGAGAGTATGAAAAAAGAGAGCGGTACATTGCAGCATAATGATAAGTTCCTCATCTGGTCTGGGAGACCAGATACAGAGAGGGCTTGTCAGGGTGTTGCAGCGCTACTGTCTCCCAGAATGGTTGAATGTATGTTGCAATATGAATGTGTAAGTCCGAGAATAATGTGGATCCGATTCAAAATTGGTTTGACAAAGGTGTTTCTTATTATTTGCTACGCCCCTGTTAATTCTGAAAGTGATGAAGTGAAAAATGATTTCTGGACTGGTGTGAATGATGTAATGAGACTAAAAGAGTTGAATGAAAGGATTATAATGGCGGGCGATTTGAACGGGTGGGTCGGTATTAGACGTGACGGATTTGATTCGGCCTTAGGTATGTTTGGGGATAAAAGAACGAATGACAATGGGAATAGAATACTTGAAGTATGTTTGGAGTGGAAACTTTTTGTTTCGAATACTTTCTTCGATCATAGGGGTATCCATCAGTATACGTGGGAAAGAGGAATTGAAAGATCGATAATCGATTTTGTAGTAATTGACTCTAGGTTGAGAGCCGTTACCGAGGACACAAGAGTTTTCAGAGGAGCTGAGGTTGAAACCGACCACTTTCTGGTGGTGTCAAAAGTAAACCTCTTTCGCGGCTGGCGCTCTAAGGTGAAAACGGTATCAGCTCCAACAAGAGTCAAAATAGAAAAACTACAAAACGATTATGTCAGAAGTGAATATGAGAATTGTGCCGAAATGAGATTGAATGAGAAGGAAATGGACGGTCTAAGCATAGAGGAAACATGGAACCACATTAAGGTGAGTCTACGCGAATCTGCTAGAGATGTGTGTGGAACAAGTAAGCAAGGTAGGAAAAAAGGTGATGCATGGTGGGATGATGAGATCAAAGCACTGGTCTCAGAGAAGAAGAAAGCATGGTTACGTCTGATAGCGATTGGCAGTGTTTCAAGCGAAGAGAGAGATCGAGCGAAAGAAGTGTATAAGATATGCAAGAAAAGAGTAAATGTTGGGGTGAAAGAACGAAAGAAACGCCTGGAAGAAGAAGAGGGAATCAAAATGACAAACCACTTCCAAGAAAACATAAAATTGTTTTGGAAGGAGGTCAAAAGATCCCGGAGTGGACCAGAGAACAGAAGCATGAAAGTGATAAAATCGAAAGATGGACAAATGTTGACGAATGAGAATGAAATTAAAGAGAGATGGATGAAATATTTCGAGGAAGTCTTCGAAAGTAACCCGAGTGGTTGTGATCCCAACGGTGAATCGGTTATGAACGATGATGAAGTGAATGTTACCAAAATCAGTATGGATGAAATAAAAAGATCAATTAAATGCATGAAGAGTGGCAAGGCTGTGGGTTTCGACAATATTGCTGCCGAATACTTGGCTGTGCAAACTTTTTAACCAATGTTTAAAGGAGGGTTATACGCCATTAGATTGGAGAAGGGCTGTAATCATGCCATTATACAAAGGTAAAGGGTCACGTATGGAATGTGGGAATCATAGGGCTATTAGCCTTCTTAGTTCAGTGGGCAAGCTGTATGGTAGAATATTGATTGAAAGAGTAAGAATGGAAACAAAGGATAAAATATGGGATGTGCAAGGTGCTTTTATGAGTGGAAGGGGGTGCATGGACCAGATTTTCTCATTGCGTATGCTTATGAGAAGTTTCTTGCAAAAAACCAGAAACTCTTCTGTGCCTTTGTAGATCTACAAAAAGCGTACGATCGAGTTGACAGGAAAAAGCTATGGAAGGTGTTGTCCAAGTACGGAGTGAATACGAAGCTCATTCAGGCAATTGCGTCGCTATATGAGGGAAGCGTTGCATGTGTTAGGGTGAACGGCGATTTTACGGAGTGGTTTGACATCACAAAAGGTGTTAAACAAGGCTGCGTAATGTCACCGTGGTTATTCAATCTATACATGGATAATTGTATGCAAGAATTGAAAGAGATGGGATTGGGCGCGAAATTGAGTAATCTGGAAGTATGTTGCCTATTGTATGCTGATGATGCGGTGCTAATTTCTAACAGTATGGAAGATCTACAGTCTCTCGTGTCTAGGATGAACGAAGTATGTATGAAGAATGAGTTAATGATGAATGTAAGTAAGTCTAAAGTCATGGTGTTTGAAAGAGAGAGTACGAAAACAGTATGAAATATAGTTGTGAATGATGAATACTTGGAGCAGGTGGATGAGTTTGTGTATCTGGGTAGTATGTTTACGAAAGATGGGAAGGCTGATAGAGATATTGAAAGAAGGGTGAATGCCGGTAACTCCATTAATGGAGGGCTGAATGCCGTTGGCGGTAATAAAAAACTGTCCAAAGACGCGAAACTAGCCGTCCATAATGGAGTGCTGGTACCTACCCTGATGTATGGCAGTGAGGAATGGAACTGGCAGAGGAAGGATGAAAGCATACTGAATGCTGTAGAAATGAGATCCCTGAGGCGAATGTGTGGTAAAACCATGTACGATCGTGAGAGAAACGTGGATATCCGCAAAGAATGCAAGGCTGATGTAAGCGTGATGTGTAAGATTAAGAAAGGGACTCTCCGATGGTTTGGGCATGTAGAGCGAATGAACGAGGAAAGGAGTGTAAGGAGAATATATGATGCAAATGTGAATGGTAGAAGAAGTCGGGGACGCCCGAGGAAGACATGGCACGACCAAGTGAATCAGATACTTGAGTCGGGCCATGTGAAGATTCGGAATAATAGAAGAGCATGTATGAGACGATGTATGAATGTGAACGAGGCAAAGAGTGTGTGCCAAGATCGAGTTGTGTGGCGGTCCGTCCTCTCTGCCTACCCCTGCGGGGAAACGGCGTGATGGTTAGTTAGTTAGTTAGTTAGTTAAGTCGGGTTAGTTACACTATTTATAACTCGAGAACGGCCGGGCCGATTTTGATGATCTTTGATTTGTTGGATTTGTCTCCGCCCCGGATAGGATAATAACTATTAAAACATCTCAAAAATTTACGAAAAATATAGTTATTAAGAAAATTTTTTTCCCCATACATTTTGAATGGAACGAATTATCATATTTTGAAAGTGCTGCGGGCATTTCGTGATAAGTACTTATAATATTGCACTGTGCGTGAATTCCAAAAATTCAAAAACTTCAAATGTTAATTCGCTAATTGTTTTGCTTTTATTTTTTCATACATATAACGCTGCCTCTTTTTCTTACACACTAAATGTCAATAGTCGAACATGAGACAGACAGTGAACGTATGTCTCCACCCGTTCAAAGGAAAGATACAGTAATTATAATAAAAATCCCTTACACGTTTAAGAAAATGAAAAGCAATTTTTTTTCTCACAAATTAGGCAAGAAGAAAATTACTTTCCTCAGGACCTATGTCATCTTAGGGGATGCTGTGTGGAGGGTCTTTTTTAAGGAAGGGAAGGATAGGAAGTTCTGGGAAGGAAAAAGGTATGAGGGGTGGGTAGGAATCTGGGGTCAGTGTGTCCGGGAGTGACGGGCGTATGAATCCATCTCTCCAACTGCCATGCAAGGCTATGGGTCGAGAGAGTCCAGCTGGAAAGGTCAAAAGACCTCCCTTAATCAGTATCTCGATCCGGCCCGCCACGCAGCGGGTTGGACCCGGACAAACGTTACCCCATGAACCCGGGTACCCCTGCTAAATCACCAAACGTAGCGAACCACTTGGGGTGACCTATGGGTGACGTACGACAGAGGTGTTGTTTACCCAATAAATGGTTCCCGGGGCGGCGGCACCCAAAATCCGCCTCCCAAATTCCCGTCAGTTAGTGTAAAATAAGAAAATCACCAAAAATATAAATCCGTACACAACGCCATCTCTGATTCTGACAAACAAAACAAGGACAGTTACACATTGATAATTGCTTCATTGTGTAATTTTTAACTTAGTAAAAAAACTTAATTTAATTCAACACTTATTGATTCTGAGGCGGTACAAAGTTCTCCGGGTCAGCTAGTATCAAATAAATAAATGTGTAAACTGGCAAACTAAACTCAACACCTTCATTTTTTTGTATTAAATGATTTTTATCGGTCATTAAACAATTGAAGATATTTTATAACAATTTTGACAACTAGCTAAAGAATGGTTGCTTTAAAAAAATTGATTAATAGGTACCTACTTAAATTTTTTTTAAACAACTCATCCTTGACATCTATTTTCTTATGTTGTTTAGCTCTGATTTATGTCTTTGCTTTCATATACCTACCATTCTTTTCTCTTATAATTAACACTTTTTTTTAATTTCGTGTTATTATTTTGTAAATTGGAGGTTAACGTTTTCGTTAGTAAATAAACAAATAATTATTGCAGTATTTAAGAAACCGAATGGCGTTATAAAATATCTATAAAAAAAATAATTGGAAAGGCTTTAGCTTTTATTTGGAATGAACACCATTGTTCAAGATATTATTTGAGATTTTCACAGCTAAAAGTGTTATCGGGATTTATTTTTAGGGTATTATGCCGTGTTGCGGTACCTTCTTCTTTAGCCAACGTTTCGGACAGCATTAAGTGCTGTAAAGAAAGGTGTAATCCTCCTAGCATTACACATCTGTCCTGGTGATGGAACTCCCAAAACTTCCTCTGCTTCCTTTCCATAAAAAACCTCCAATCAGCATCCCCAAAGATGACAGAGGCCCTGAGGGAAATGTTTTTCCTCAGGGCCTCCTGTTTGGATCTTTTTCTACATTAGTTCCACACGGGAGGCCCCGAGAAAAGTAATTCTCAGCGCCTATGTCATCTTTGAGGTAGTTGTGTGGAGGTTATTTTTAGGAAAGGAAGGAGAGGAAGTTCTGGGAAGGAAAAGGGTATTAGAAGTGGGTAAAAGTATGGGAGTCAGTGTATCCAGGAGTGACAGACATATTAATCCATCCCTCCCATTGCGGTACAAGACGATGTTCCGAAAGAGTATGGCTGGATAAGTAAAGGGACTCCCTCAACCGTTCACTCCTGATCCGGCCTGCCATGCAGCTGGTGGGCACACGCATCCACCGCCAAGACCCGGACAAACTTCACCCCATGAACCTGGGCACCCCTGCTAAGTTACCAAACGTAGCGAACCACTTGGGGTGACCTAAGGCAGAGGTGTTATTACCAAGGTATTTTAGAAGTCGATTTTAGTTTTGTAATTGGTAAATAATGCGCAAAAAATTATTTAATTTTATAGTAGATATCTAATTATTATTTCGGGAAATCGACTATAGCTTGGTTCCCACAATCACGCATTACATTATTGCATTACGCGGAAATATTTCGCATCATCACAGACAAATGAATTTGTGAGGCGGGTAAGGGTATCCACTGTCGCCCCGGGAACCATTTATTGAATAACCAAGACCTCTCCCATTCTCGTTTGGTGACTTTATACATCTGCCCACCAACTGCGTGGTAGGCTGAAGGAGACCTTATGACCTCTCCAGCAGGACTCTCTTGGAACATCGCCTTGTACCGCTGTGGGAGCGTTGGATTCATGCGTCCGTTACTCGTGGACCCACCGACTCTCATATTCCTACTCATCCCTCATACCTTTTTCCTTACCAGAACTTCCTCTCATTTTTTTTACATTAGCTCCATACAGGAGCTATATCATCTTTGGGGAATCTGTTTAAAAGGTCTTTTTAGGGAAAGGAGAGGAATGAAGTTATGGGAAGGAAAAAGGTATGAGGGGTAGGTAGGACTGGAGGACAACGTGTCCAGAAGTGATAGAAGTATGAATCCAGTCCTCCTACTACGGTGCAAGACGATGTTTGGGGAGAGAGTCCCGCTGGAGAGATCAAAAGCTCTCCCTCTGCCAGTCTCTGCCGATCCGGCCTGCCACCCAGTTGGTGGGCAAACCCGTCCGCCGTCGACCCGGACAAACCGCATGAACCCGGGCACTCCTGCTAAGTCACCCACAGGTTATCCAATAAATGGTTCGCGGAGCGGCGGCACCCATACCCGCCTCCCAATCTGAAAATCCCCTCCTGTCCCTTAAAAAGACCCTCCACACAGCATCCCCAAAAATGACATAGACCCCGAGGGAAATTGTTTTCCTCAGGGCTTCCTAAGTGGAGCAAACGTGTAAACAAGATAAAACAAAAAAATATCAATTTGGGTAGGTACGTACCGCCGATCGACATTGAGTAATTTTTGATACAGCAAATGCCAATCTTTCGCATGTAGCCCCCCCCCCCCCCCCTCTCCCCTCCGCCCTCCTCTCACTCACCCATTTATTAATTCCGGCAAATCCTCCGCACATTGGTGCTTCCGGGCCGGCTTGGCGGCGTTGGGTGCTCGCTGGGAGTCGGTTCGGTGCCGGGAAAAGTGCAATAATGCACTTGAAGCCTCCCCTCTCGGGAACATTAATGCCACGCTTTCCCGTTCCCGTGCCCGCCTTCTTCGACCTAGTGATGGGGTGGTGCTGGTTTTCGAATGCCGAATATTATAATTGATTCGACTATGTTTTTCTAACTGGTTAAAAATTTAAAGCCAGATTTATTTGAGCTTCTATAGAGCCCCGATGATTGAGCAGTGTTGCCAATTCGATTAAAAAAAATAGAGCCTGACGTCACCCGAAAAGGAGCTAAGATTTTGTGTAACTTAAAAAATAAATCGATCCCTTCGATTTTGTCGATTATCCTGGGGGAAGGGAGTGCTGGCCAGAGAAACTACATTCGTTTCATAAGGAGAGGGAGAGGTGGGTGGGTCTTGGTCTTCAAAAACCAAGTTTTTAATACGAAAATGTCACATATATAAATATAGAAATAACTCTTAAATTATCATTTTTCGTTCATGAATTTTGTATTAAAAAAGGAGCTTGAAAAATAATGATCTAAGAAGATAAACCACTTTTTTGCTAACTGCTTCATTTTGGAGCTAAATTTAGCTCTAAAGGAGCTGAGTTGGCAACAATTTACTAGAACCGGTGTGCCGATCGATTCCGTATCTTTTGCGGGATCGTTATTGGATAACGGACGTTATCTCCAGTCAGATTGGTGTGATTTATTTTAGTTTAGATAGATTTGTAACACAAATTCCTGCAAGTATGCATGATTATTTATTCATTTAATGTACGTTGTACATAGAAAAAGCTTATAACAGCCTTAAAAATTACACAATTCTGACAGGAGATCACGTCCGCTATCTAATAACGATCCCACAAAAGATACGGAATCGCTTGGCTGATATGCGGGCGGTGTGGATTTTCAAATTAACAGATGGCGGTGTGAGTTAAAAGGTCGGTTAACCATCCAGTAGATGGCGTTGTGTTTCGTTAGCCACAGCAACGCGTGGCTGGGTCAGCTAGTATCTTATAATTCAGTTTCCCAACAAAACTGATTCCAAAGTTAACTAGTTGTAGTAATTACCCCACGATATTATAGTTTCAACAAAATACTGAAAATTTCGATACTCTCAGCACTAGGCCACAGAATTTAAATTAAATCTGCCAAAATTTAAAACATCGTGTGCTGTCGAAGATGTGTTCCCTTCCCTATCCCCTATCAAAATGTCATTACAGGAGTCATTCTGCGGGGCGGAGAAGGGCAAGGTGAGGGTATGGTGTGGGGGATGCGGGCTGAATGGCTGACTGCTGCAACAGTCCTCGAAAACGGCCACTTTTTTCACTGTTATATTTTAATAATTGTCTTCTAAGTTTTCGGAGTCTGATGCGAACTTGAAATATGGCGGCCGCGAGTAGTTATGAATGGGATGACGTGTCAGGGGCTCAGGGGGTTAACGAAATCGTGTATTTTTGTTTCATATTTGCAATGTCAAGGTTTTTTTGTTGGTCTGTCATTTTTTTTACTTCAGTAAATAATTTCGCCATTATTATTTTTTCTTCACGCTTTGCAAAATCATTTTATGGCGTAATTTTAATTTAATAAACCGCTCAGGCTAATTTGTTCGGTTTTCGGAACAACTCATATAGGTCTCACGGAAATCATTGTATCTCCCTTGCAATAATGGTTAGAAATATGAACTAAATGGTGCTAGAAATAGAAAACACTACGCGTTATATTCAAATCTAAAAAATAACCACAAAATATTTAAAATGTACCTATATATATAAATCCAAAGTTTCCTGCGCAATTTGAAAAATTATGAAACTTAGGATTTTTTTGTTGTTAATTATTGAATTCTTTAGCACCGTTGTGATTTGGCACTCGATGAAACGAAAAATAGCGACACTAAAAGGAGACAAACACATACATATAAAGATTCTAAAGGATTTAGCCTGCGAGAGAATGGGATAGTATAATCGGTCTCCTCTTTGTGCGTTGCTTTGTACCCTTCCAACTCTTGTTTACTTTAGTTTTCTCAAAGTTTCTCTTCTTCCGCTTGTGAATTGCATACTCTTTTTTACATGAATCGATAAAAAACTGAGTTGACGGTAACGTTTGTAATACATTTTCCTAATAAAATAATCATGTTTTTTTTTCGTTATTTCAATTTGAAAAAACGTAAGGTGAGACATTTTTATGTTTGCAATAAACAAAAATTTGAAAGCGTATTTCATCACCTTTAAAAAAGAGTTTTTAATTTTCGGATGCGCTCAGAAATATTCCATTTATATGGATTTTATTGCAAAACCGAAATATTTTGACCTCCGAACAAATTATGCTCGAAGCTTGAGTGGTTTAAACAAATCGCTTTGTAAAACACCACTTATTTAATCAAAATTATCAACATGTTTAAAATACCCAATGGTTTTTTTTTTAAATTTTAATTATATCCTGACGAAAAAACCATTGGTTTTGAAACACGTTGATAATTTTATTTAAATAAATGGTGTTTTACAAAGGGATTGGTTTTAATTAAATATTTATTTAATTTATAAACAAGATATAATATTAATAAATATCGACGAGAAACATGAAATATAACACGACACAGGAAAATAAGTAGGAAACGGTCGCAAATAAGGACTCGATCCCAGGATGTTCCCGACCGGTCAGTGGTTGAGTGGGCATAGTGCTTGGGTCCCACCCGGGCGTCGCATGTTCGATTCCTCTGCTGGCTAAGTCCTCCATCACAACACAAGCAATATTTTCGGCTTTCTGTGGTGGTAGTAGGAGATTTTCAAACATTGTTGGGTTATTCGTAACCCGGGAATGTTTGTCTTTCTTTTAAAAAAAAAAAAAAATGTTTTGGCTAACCGGGACCTAGCGCATTAACCAACTCGGCCATTGAGATCTATATTTTTCTGTCATTTTTGTCGATCTCGTGTTTTAAATTCAGAATTAACAGTATTATCCTCAACTAATTATAGCCGAGTTGGCGCTGTGTCCCAGTAAGACAAGAGATCCTACATTCGAGTTCCAGTTGCGACCTTTACCTTTTTATTTTTCTGTGTCTTTTTCTGTTTCACGTTTCGTTTAGATTTATTAGTATTATTATTCTTCTTCAATGATATATTACATTGATGAGTACCTATAACCTTCAAAAGTTATTTCAATAAAAATTGAAAAAATGGGGAGGGAAAGGAGACGGAGGAGATGAAAGCGGGGAAGTACCTGACTATTGAGATCTGATCACCAAATCACGTCTAAAGCTATTTCAAGCAACTTTTCAATTCTGAATGGTGGCGTTTCACCAGGGCGATACTGAGAGTATCTTCAAAATGCTCTAGTCTTACTGACTCCAGACAGTTGGGACTCTTGTGTGGTATTCGCATGAAAAAATCTCGCATCGACCATAGCTCTTCATAATATTTATCATACTTATTCTTAGTTACAATCTCTAAAACGTAAACTGTACGTACGAACATAGAAATATACAAAAAAAAAAGGTTCTTTGCCAACTCAGAATCAAGTCAATTAAACACCTCTTTGATTAGTCATTAAAAACTATGAAAGAAAAATTGCTCATAACCTAACCTAACGTAACCTATTTAATCAATCAAAAAAACATGAAGTGCTGAATTTTAAGGTGTGTGTGAGTATTTTTTTTCCCTAAATTTATAACTTAAGATTTATAAAATTTATAACTTATTTAGGGAAAAAAACACTCACACACACCTTAACATTCAGGACTTCATGTTTTTTGGTGAGCGGACAGCTCGGAATGAAATAAACTCAACCCTTCTTTGAAAACTCATTAAAAGTGATGAAAAAATTGGTTAAATAGGTTACGTTAGGTCAGGTTAGGTTATGGCCTTTTTTTCAATTTTTTCTTTCATGGTTTTTAATGACTATTCAAAGACGTGTTAAGTTAAAAATTTAACAGTTTATATAAATCCAGCCACCGGAGCCCATAAAAAATATAATTTTTATTCTTACTTACAAAATGTAAACAAAAAGAAACATATTTAAAAAATTTTATCTTGCTTTATTTTGGGGATATAATGCCGTGTTGCGCAGACGGCTAAGCTCAATAGTTCTTGGTATCCGGTAATTGATGGCTTCACCAAAACAAACCGCAGAAAACCATTATAAATTAACTAAATTATACTGTAACACCAGCTCTTGGAGGATTGGAGCCGGCTTTATCTTCTTCGATTACACGACTGCCCTGAAGATGGATAAGGTGTGACTCGGTTCGAAATGTTGGCAAAAGAAGTAGGTAAAAAGCTTAGAAATAAATCACCATAATATTTTTGACCATGAAAATCTGAAATCAAATATTTTTTACACTTTATACTTTATATTGTCTTGTAACTTTTAACTTTTTTAATTCTACTTTTTAGTTATTTTATATTTTTTACACTCTATACTTATGTTAGGGCCAGTTGTTGCCAGACATGGACGCATCCAGAAATTGAGTCCAGGACCTTAGCCTTGCCTCTTATTTACCTTTGAGTTAATATCTCTACATATTATAAATTAAAGTCTCCGCCGCATCGGTCTGTCTGTTCGCGATAAACTCAAAAACTACCGAACGGATTTTCACCAATAGATAGAGTGATTCATGAGGAAGGTTTAGGTATATAATTTGTCAAGGTTTTGTGTAAATTGGTTAAAATATATAATATATATATATATTAGACCATATTTTTTAACCTGCCCACGCCATCACTGTGCCATCTCAACATTTCTCATTTCTCTGGGTCTTCTACTGCCCCCCCCTGAAAGTCTCAAACGCCCACAAGGGGGCGTTATGAGAACCTATGACGTACACTACAAGCGCGTTTAAAATCTGCGACCACGGGTTCAATTCCTAGATACGACCTTATCTTTTTCTGATTTTTCTGTTTTGAATTTGAACAACTCATCAAATTTCAAAGTAAGACCCGGTAGTAAACGCTCAAAAAGAAGAAGGGAAGATATGTAAATACTAATGTTACGAGGGAGCGCGCTAATATTAAAAACGATAATATTTAAGTGAAAATTGTGAAAATTTCCAATAAAACAAAACTCGTTTAAAATAGATCAAAGGTCTCGTGGGAAATGTCTTCAACAGAATTTTTTAAAATATGGAATTTTTTCACACATGACTTGTAAAATAACAGAAAAAAACGTGTTTATAATAATTTTCAGAGCATACTTTGCGATTTTTTTCTGTCGAGGGAATTTCATATAATTACCGTTTCGGTGTGGCAAATGTATAGATATTATCTTCAAAAATATTTTTTTAAAACTTAATTTAAACTATTTATTGTTATTAAGTTTATTTTGTAGAACTCCATTTTAATTTTTATTTATTTTATAAATTCAATAATATTATTATTTTATGTATAAACATAAAATAATAATATTATTGAATTTATAAAATAAATTAATTTAAACTGTTCAAGAGAAATATATTATAAAACGATAGGAATGGCGCGGCTTAATTTTCGTTAAAGTTCTTAGTTCTGTTATTATTTCAGTTCTGTGAAGCAACTTGCCCACAATGATATAATAACAGAACTTGTAGCCAACTTTCACGGAACATGAAAATTATCTATGAAATTTGAAGAATTGTACAAATTCTGTGAAACATCTCGTTCTAAATGGTGCATGTTGTGCCGTTTGTATCAAAATAAATCAATATGTATTAGTCTAAAAGAGTTGGTTGTTGAAATCACAAATGACACACGATTTTCGTGTAGTCGTGTCGGGCTACCCCTCACTCCTTAATTACACAATTTTTTAAATATTTCTACTTGTTCAAAATGATTCAGAAGAAGTCCTTCTTAAACGCCTCTAATTAAGAAGCAATAGTAGTCTTCTTGGGCGCGTTTTCCCTCTTTATGTAAACATCCCCGAATCCCTGCAAAATATATCTGGCAGCGAGAGTGGCCGGCCTTAGGGAAATGGCTCCGAGGGAAATTCTACGGTATAATTACTGCCCCCCGCGGGCGGCCATGTCTCTTTATTGGACCAATAAGGAGTGGGGGGGGGGAGGATGTCGCCCGGCTGAGAGGGAACGTGTTCGAGTACCGTAGGAGTCGTTTCGCCAAAGAACTCTTCGCCTTTAATTGATGGTTTTTTTTTAGCAATTAAAATCGAATGACAGACGTTGGGCGGAATTGATTTATGATTAGGTAGAATCAGATTTGGTCTTGTCTCCTGTCGTGGAGAGCTTCGTTGTTGTAAGTTGTGACCTCTCGTTTTGTTGTTTGCATAAGTTTATGGGTGACCGGACATTTCAGAATCATGCAACTTCAACACCTCCTTTGAAAAGTAATAAAAAATATGTTTTTTTTGCTTTTCAAAAAATCTTAATTTTAACCCCTCAGACTAATTTGTTCGCTTTTCGGAACAACTCATACAGGACTCAAGGAAATCGTTGTGTCTCTCTTACTATCATAGTGATAAATATGATGTAAACGGTGTTAGAAAGAGAAAACTCCGCGCTTTATATCTAAAATTTAACCACAATATCAGTAAAATGTACACATTTATGACCAAGATCACAATTTCAAGAATTTTATAAAATTTTGAGAATTTTTTATTAATTATTTTTACTTGGAATGACAAAAAAGCGAGGTTACAATAACGTTTATAATACATTTGTCTAATAAAATATGTACTTATATACTTTATATATATATTTTTTTTTGCGTTATTAATAATTTTAGTTAAAAAATAAAGTGAGGCGGGCCATTTTTAAACCTTTTTTTATTTTTTTAAGCAAAATTTTTTTTTATGTGTAAAATTATACATTTATTTCAATTTATAAAATTTGAATGCATATTTTACCACCTTTCAAAAAGATTTTAAAAAAAATGCAGTCGCATTTTTCGACCAATTTTCCGATTTTTCCAGAAGAATTTAAAAAAAAAAAAAAATTTTCCAGGATCAAAAATATCCTGACATGAAAACTTTTCAAACTTCAAATAACAAAATGAAATAAATAAAAAAGTTTAAAAAATCAAATACTGGATCACCAGATATTATTATTCCAAGAAAACGGCCATTTTTCGAATCGGTTCCTTTTGCTTTTTCAAAATACAAAAATTTGAGCTGTGTCTGTGACTGTGAAAAACAAAATCTATCTAAAATGAATACATTATTTAAAAATACTCTTGAAATTTCAGAGCTCTCAAACCGATTTTGTTAAAAATTGGTATTGGGGAGGTTTGGAGGCAGAAGCTCGAATTTTATGTCAAAATACACAATTTCGGCCGCGTTCTTTAATTTCTCGAGTTGATTGGCTTTACATATCTTAATTAATGGGAGTTTGTTACTAAGAAGAAAAAAAAGTTTTCATTCGTCCGGTGAATTTCGAGTGAGCGAAGTTGTACGACATACATGTATTACGTAGGCATTCGTAAATGGTTTTTATTTGGATAGAGGAATCAATAGGTACCTATGTGACAAGTTAATTTTTGCACACATTCTAATAATGGCTGTTCATAAAAAGGGGCCAAACTCTAATAACAGGAAACTTTACTAAATTGATTTACATTTTTACATCAAAAAGCTGCCTGCAGGTCCTAGCGGCAAACAAACCGCCCAAGTTGGTTTTTATCTGCTAGTATGTATACATCAGTGATTCCAAACCGGTGGTCCTTGGACCACAGGTTGTCCGCGAGATCTAAAATTTGGTACACGAAACATTTATTCATTTACTACAAAAACCGAATTGAAAGTTATCCAAAAGCTGATTCGTATCCCTTTTGGTATTAATGATGGAGAGGTAGCTGAAGAAGTTCAAGAAGAGCACATGGAATTGCAAAATGATAGTAATTGCAAGGACGCGTTTAATTACCTGATTAACAGTTTATCATTATTGTACCTTGTGGTCTCTGTTAGAACAAATAAATGTCATAGTGTTCCTTGGTCATATAAAGGTCAGGAACCACTGATATATATTAACCCTTACAGGAACTTTAAACTTTTTATGCAAAATTTTGATCTGAATGACAAAAATGTTCGTAGATATGATGTTATTCAAATTTTTAATGATGTTTTTGGCGCGGCAAATATGTTGCAGTATTAGTCACTTCAATATATATGTTATTTTAAAAAGCTCATTGCTACTCTAGAAAACAATTATTTTGTATTTGTGCTTACCGGGATACCACTGTAGCAAGCAACGAACAACCATAAAAAAAAAATTATCCGATTTTATACAATGGTATCACCGGCCACCACTCTGGCTGGGTGCATGATATTGCACATTCATTCCGGTTCGAGTGTTCGTTATTTCTACCTGCTTTTCCTCTAAGCAAGATAATTATTAAATCTGTACCAATTATTGTAACACAAAGTTTTATTGTAGAATATATTTGACTTGCGTTAAATAAAGAGTTGTTATTGAAAACCTCCACAATACACGCATCCAGTTTACAGACGTGGCAAGGTTTGTAAACTGCCAAACCCACTGGATAAAATATCAAAATATACCAATATTGCCAAACCACAATTCCGTTAAGGGTTAACTCCACACAGAAGGCCTTTTGTAGCCATTTGTATGTTGTAAAGATTCTGATATTGTGTTGTGTTGTTTTAGGTGTGGTGAGGCATGCAGGGCTGCCCGGGCGGGGAGCGGCCGCCCGCGGAGCCGCACCAGCCGCCGCCCGCCCCCGCACCCGCCCCCGCCGCCTCCGCCCTGGACCAGGCGCAGTTCGAGGCGGACAAGAGGGCGGTCTACAAGTCAGTACACAACACACTACCCATACAAGACTGACTTCCGGATGTATGAATCCATCTCTCCCACTGCGGTGCAAGGCGATGGGTCGAGAGAGTCCGGCTAGGTTTTTCTCAACTGGTCTCTCCCGATCCGGCTCACCATGCAGTAGATGGGCAAATGCATTCACCGCCAAGATCTAGATAAACCTCACCCCATGATCCTGAGCACCCCTGCCAAATTATGGAACGTAGCGACCACTTGGGGTGACATATAGCAGGGGTGTTGGTTATCCATCAAATGGTTCCCGTGTCGGCGGTAGTTATACCTGCCTCCCTACTTGAAGCCTTGTGGCTTCCGTCAGCTTAGACCACATAATCTTCTTCAGGAGTCATTTCCTCTCCTTTCGTTGTTTACCTTTTGACTATCTTCGAACCCTCCATTTGCCTTCAATGTTTTCTTATTCTTCCACTCCAATATAAACCTGATGAACCAACAAGGCCAAACATCCGCTAGAGGCCCATAGCCTGGGACACCAAGGCCCCCATCCAGGGACCTTACAAATACTGTTTTTTTTTACAAATACTTCCAACACATTTTCTGGGGCCTCCAGCTAGGATAACATTGACGAAATGTTAAACATTGAAGACAAAGTACTTTGAAAGAAATATTTCAACAAATTTCCTAGGACTCCCACTTAGGAGGGGAAATGGTACACAATTGAAAATGCAGGTTCGCTAAATAATAAGTTTTTTTTTTGAGGGCTCCAACCTCGTAGGAGGCCTCGGTTGGGTGCCAAAATGGTACACATTGAGGAAAAATTAAATAATTCTTTCATTCCTGAAAGAAATGAAAATCTTAATGCGTTGAACTTCTTTCAAGATTTATCAACCAATATAAAATTAATGAGAAAATTGATAAGTACTTCTGTGAAGTGAATTTTTTTGATTTAAAACCAATCACTATTAAGTATTTGTTGATATGTTTATATTAAAATATAAAAAGTGTGTGTAGTCATATTGGTATATATCGTCATATTAGGTACCATTTTCAGTAAAATAAATAAACTAATAAAAAAGCAAAAAAAACCTATCATGTGCAATTCTTAATTTGTTACTAAAACCAAATGGGAAGCCCCGACACGTGGCAACATTTGCTGGGGGAGATGAGATTGTTGATTCTTCTTTTTTTTAAATACGTTATGTTTTTTTTAAATTTTTTTTTTTTTATTGGTTTTTCAAAGTACAATCCCATTAAACCGCAATTTAGAAGTTAAGGATGTTAATCTTCAATTACAATTTAATTACACATACCTACATAATATTACTATAACTATACAGATTGTCACAATTAACACACAGACTTAGTATAAATCATCTCTATTCAGTAACCATATTTTCTGCATATACAATGTACGCATCTCAATCTATTTGTAGAATCACAATTTTTTTTATATTACTTGGTAACATGTTGAATATTTTGGGCACATTATATTCCAGGGTTCGCCATCCGTAGTTATTGTTATATTTTGGAACAAGCATTCCTTCATTCTTTGTGAACCTAGTATTATGTACATGTTCCACTTTCTTCTTATATTCAGACGCAGATATATGCCGAGTCAATATTTTTTACCATAATAAGGCCTGCACAGGTAAGATAGTTAAATTCCTATACAGCAATGATATGTTTATTTGGAGAATTGTAAGTTTTTTACTAGGCTTATTCTTTTTTCAGTTTTGATTTTTTAGTTTGCATTTTAATTTTTAAATAGTTCATTCAGGGTAAAATTCAATTTTAATATGAATACATATAAGTTTTTAAAACTTTAATAACTATTTTGAATAAGTGAGCGCAATTATTTTTTTAATTGTAAATTATTCATCTAAGCCCGGTAGATGTTGTTCAAAATGGTTCGAAATTGTTTGGAACACCCGACTGCAGTCCTCTCTAACCCCACAGTAGACCTATTTTTTTTTTCTTACATTAACTTCACATAGGATGCCCTGAGGAAAAAAATTCCCCAGGGCCTGAGACATATTGGGGATGCTGTGTGGAGATCTTTTTAAGGAGAAGAAGTAGTGAACCTGTTGTGGAAGAAAACACAGAGGCCGACAAATCATTCCTGTTCAACTCAAGAATGAGTCGTAGAAACTTCTCATTCTCATGTGACAAATGTCAACTGTATACTAAAATGTTACATATACATTAGCTCGACAGAGGAAGTCCTGGGGAAAATAATTTCCCTCAGGGCCTATGTTATCTTTAGGTGGTACACTGTGGAGGGTTTTTTTAAGGAAAGGAAGGAGAGGAAGATCTAGAAAGGAAAAAGGTATGAGGGGTGGGTAGGAATCTGAGGGTCAGTGAGTACAGGAGTTTGGGATGCTGCACCCCCCGAAACTGAAAGAATCCTGAAAGTCATCATACAAAAAAATTTAATTTAATTTTCTGCCACGATATACGTATTTTACAATCTTAGCACTCTAACTCACTGAAAAGTCACAGACAGCCACTAGTAGGTACCTACATTTAATCATGATCATAAATATGCTGTCACCCTTACAATTTTTTTTTTCTTCCATCCCTCCGGAATTTATGTTAGGTCGTGGAACATCCCGGGTCCCGGATGCACATCAATAAGTGCGTTTAACTAACTGATTTGTTTGTTTGCCTTTGATTAATGGCAGGCACCCGCTGTTCCCGCTGCTGGCCCTATTGTTGGAGCGCTGCGAGCAGGCCACCGGGGGCACGGAGGCCTCGGGGGGCTGCGACGCATTCGCTGCGGACCTGCGCGCCTTTGTGCAGCACCAGCAGAGGGACCGCAAACCCTTCCTGGTTGATGACCCGGAGATCGACGGACTGGTAAGCAGCCACCGACCTATAATTCTTTTACTGTGGTCTCCTAGTCTTTCACTGCTGGTATTTAAAAACTGACAAAAAATGGAAATATATATTTCTGTGGTGGTAGTAGGAGATTTTAAAACATTGTTGGGTTATTCGTAACCCGGGAATGTTTGTCTTTCTTTTAAAAAAAAGAAATAAAAAAAAAAATTGTTTATCCAGCTAAAAAGGATAGTTTATCTGTTGTATAACTTGTTTTATTAAAAATTTCTGAGGTATTTTAAATGTCTTCTATATTTATTACTTTTGAAGATGTCATAAAAACAAAATACCATTTTAGAAACTAGATAAAATTACCTATTAGATTTGTTATTTGAAATATAAATTTCGACATTAAATAAACACAGTCCTTTTATAAAGAATTTGCAACAAAACTGTCACTTCACTTTTTATCTCATTCATACAATTAAAAATTATAAAAATATATAAAATAATAATTCCCAAGAAATAACTGAACAGTCACACTGTCGAGGAAGTCACCATAACCTCCTATACTGGAGAGCGAGCAGGACCATTTTATTTATGAACTCATTTTGGGGGGAACCAACCGTACTTCCTAAATGCAGTGGATTATAAGATCGATATGTTTTACTTGTTCTAAAACACAAGGTCTTTGGCATTACCCTACAATTATAACGACTTACACCCGAAATCTGTAATCTTACAAAAGATTGTTCAAATTGAATAAATAAATAAATACTGAAGCGCTGCGAGCAAGTCGCCGGCGGTACGGTGGCGATGGCTGTCTATTCCGTCATCCCAATACATACCACAATAAAACCTTAGTAAAAGGCCATTATATGAAGGGCAAAGACATTACACTAATTTATGTATTCCTTCACGTTACAGATGATAAAGTCGATCCAGGTCCTGAGGATCCACCTGCTGGAGCTGGAGAAGGTCCAGGAACTGTGCCGGGACTTCTGCAGCCGCTACATCGCCTGCCTCAAGTCCAAGATGCAGAGTGAGAACCTTCTGAGAACGGACTATGCATCTGGTACAACATCCCTGTTTCTCCATCTTCTTTTTCTTAGTCCTTGAAAATTAATGTTCTTGAAAATGACTGTCCTTTAGAATGACTGTCCTTGAATGGGCTGTCCTCGAGAACAATTATTGCCCTCAGCGACGACTGTGTGAATGAAGGAGGACTTAAAATCTCTGAGGATTAAAACCGCGACGTCGCTATGGGAACCCAACACCTTTGTCCACTCAAATTAGTTTCTACGAATGCTTGTACATGTGTTTGACATTTGCAATGATAAATTACTAGCATCAGTCTTTTCAACTGAAATAAATTCGGTTCATACAAAAGAGAATGGGTTGTGTACTGACAATTTCCTTAATTTCCTAGGTGAGGCGTATCCAGGAACTGGTGAAAGCAACAACAATCAGCCAATGGGTGGCTCCATGTCCGAGGAGCACTCCAGCACCTCTAACTCTCCGCAGTATCAGGTATTATTCCCGTTTAAAATTATTTAAAGTACCCTCCTCTTGTTACAGGTACTTTTGTCCATCTGAAGTCACATATTGCTTTAACAATAAGTTTATTTTCTTCTTCTTGAGTCTTTACCTCTTTTGCTAAGGAGCGTGGCCCCCACTACAATTGCCCTGATGAACCGTATAAAACTGTATGGAACCATATAGATGCTGGAAAGGAAAAATGGCTAAAGCGCCGTACAGCTGTGTCAGATGAACCTACACGATAAGCTTTATTGTTTTTTTGTGTTCATCATTACATAGTATCAAAATGTTTATGCACTTAGATCTTTTAAACTACGCAACGGATTTTCATGCAGTTTTCACCAATAGATAGAGTGATTCAAGAGGAAGGTTTATATCTATAATACATGCTTATTATAGTAGAGAAAAGCCGAAAAATTCAAATATTCATCATTACATAGTATAAAATGAAGTCGCTCAAAATGTTTGTGCGCTTAGATCTTTTAAACTACACAACGGATTTTCATGCGGTTTTCACCAATAGATAGAGTGATTCAAGAGGAAGGTTTATATGCATAATACACGCTTATTATAGTAGAGAAAAGTCGAGAAATTCAAATATTCAATTCAGGCAGCTGGCAAGCGGGTGGTGTGGATTTTATAAAGGTTGGGTAAAGTGATGGCGTTGTTTTTCGTTAGCCACAGCAATGTATGGTCGGGTCTCTTAGTGTTCAATAAACCAAGTTTTCAATAAACTTGAATTGATCTTTAATGTCACAGATGTATGGCACTTTAGTCATTTGTCCTTTCCAGTGTCGATATACATGTAACCACATATAGATAAATACAGTCAACTGGAGAGCATAACATGTTATTTTCATTTTCCAGAGTGTCCAGCAGTCCACCCCTTTGGTGCAGCACTACGCGCAGGAACTCCTGCCCCCGCAGAGCACGCCGCCCTTCCTAGCAGAGCACCTGGGGGCTCCCTACAGCCAGCAGGACCACAAGCCCCCGCAACCGGCCATCTTCCAGCAGCAACCTGGTGAGTGTGACAATGTTAAATCAACAGTGGCGGCTCGAGCACTTCTTTAGTGTTGGGGATCGACATTTTTTACGTAATGTACCGTAATCTCGCCACCTGTAGAATATCATTTAAATTTCTCTAAAAAAAAATTTTATGGTCTAATCATGCTAGTCGGATATATTTAACACAAAATAATATAAAATGTCTATAGATATATGCCAATTTACAATACAGTATAATAAAAATAAAGCATATAAAAAATTAGTTAGTTAACTATTCAAATTAGTTTGATAATAATCTTACGCGAGCGATTCCCGCCCGTAACTTTGAAACAAATGGTTTTGTGGGGATTTAAAGGATTGTCCCCGCGGGTATTTGAATTTACATACTACTGCGCATGCGCAGTTGCATACGATCGCGAAACAATGCAAGGAAAGCATAGGTATGGTTCGGATCGTCCCCCAAGTGCGCATTAGATTCTACGCACTGAGAAATAGACCCGCTGTTTTTTGCGCCGTACATTGTTCGATGTACGTAGGGTCTTATTAAAATCATCCGGTATAATTGTTTGTACATAGTTTATTTCTGCAAATGTTAATTACTTTATGTTTAAAGAATTAATTCATTTTGGTGAAGACAAAGCATCGACTGTTATTTCCTTTAGTAGGTTTTGAGTGTAACTGGTAGGGACTGTCCCCATTGTCCCTCTGTGAAGAACCGTCACTGTAAATCAATAACTTCGAATTGGGGTGAGGGCACCGGTAAAAACCCCACCATTACATACTATTTATTACTCTTCAGTGACTGTATAGTGTTATCTACGACTAGATCAGCCCGGATCTACGATAGTGGCGCCTCCTCTCGCAAGGTGAATGATTGTCGCTTTGCTTGACGGTCAAACACTTGGGTTTATTCGGCTCAGTTCGTGTAGCCCCTAGTACTAGATGTGACGGGGATTCCCCTGGCAGAGACATCATGTACATTATGAACGTGTTCAAAATCGACTTAGGATACTTTCATAAATCTACTTAGGATGTGTTCAAAAACCAACTGGGCGTTTTAAAATCAAATTAATAATCGAAAGAACGCGCTTTGTGGATCAATCAAATCTGCGTATAAGAAGAATTATCCATTAACCACTCGGACCCATAACACGATAATGTAACATTACCAGACATACGTATTAGGCGTACCTGAGTTATTAAAGTTTAATTGACAGATATCTTTTATATCTATTTGGAATAAGAGTGGCCCCAGTATGGATCCTTGAGGAACTCCATGATTTATGCTCTCGAGTTGACTGTATTTATCTACACTTGGTTATTTATCAAATTTTTTTCTATCAAACATATAAATTACGATTTTGGCGCCCCCTAAAACTGCCGCCCCCCTAGATCCAGGGCTGTGTATTATGAAGGAGTTAAAAGAGGAGCTCACTGTGTGTGAAGTAATGTTTGAATTCCATTCCAGCCAACTGCAACCCCAGTGGCCTGGTGGTGTTGGGCTCAACCCCCATCGGCCAGATCGGTGCGGGGCTCGCCAGTCTGCCCTCCAGTGACAACAGTTACACCGGTAATCACCTGCATATTCTTCGAAAGCAACCAAAACTTGTCATTTTCTTAATGCTGGGGGCCTCAGAATCCCAGATACTTTCAACCCTTTGGCCCCAGACTTGTTAAGCTGGAAAGTAGACCCTCAGAAAGTCAATTATTTCCTACACACATCATCTATCGTTGATTCCCAAAACAATCATTTGTACTAATTGGATTCTATTTAAAGAAAGTAGATTGACTGCCGCTGTTTTCGATCAAGATCTTTGGGATTAGTCCTTCGTCCTCAAAATTTAATGGCTGCAAACCCGCTGAGGAATTTTAATGAAATTGACTCAGCTCTCAAAATGTACACTGTAGCCTTGTGGCTTTGACTCTTCACAGAACAGTGAACTTTCTACTGGGAGAATACTCCTCCAAGATGTTCATGGGCACTTTCGATTGAATGGTTCACAGAACTCACGGTTTTAGGACGATGCCGTGGAAAATGGACTCCGGTGCGTAAAAGCTTTAGTGTTCAAAAAGGAAAGGGGTAAATCCTGTTGAAATTTGATGTAATATTCTGCATTATTCCAGGTAATGGATCCTGTGGCTCCGTGTCCCCGGCCCTGACGGAAGACCTGGACTCGGGGGGCGCGCTGGGTGACGAGGAGGGGGGCGAGGGGGAGACACGCGGGGGCAAGCGAGGTGTACTGCCCCGCAGCGCCACGCAGGCCATGCGCGCCTGGCTCTTCCAGCACCTCGTGGTTAGACATTACCTTCTTTATTTAGTTATCGCATATATTTACCAATAGAAAGGTGGTTTTGACATGGTTGAAGATGCTGTTGCGTAGGGTCCCAGGGTCTGGTCTCCGGACAGTCTACCGTCAGGTGTAAAGTGAGCAGCTTCGTTGACTTCTTTAGTTTCCAAATCCAGGAAACCGTACGGTTAGAGGTGATGTTTTGAGAGGTTATCCCTTGTTTTAAGTAAAAACACTTTGTTTTGTACTGGGAATATTGTTGTAAACTTAAGTTTATTCAGATGAATATTAAGTTGAACAGAGTTTCGATTATATTCTGAGCACTTTAGTTTCAAATTGTAAAATGTAGAAAAGAATTGTAGAAAGCTAAAATGAAAACAAGCAGTTTTATATACAACCAAGAGAAAGTGACAGCGCAGCCACAGACAAAAAATGCATTGAAATGTTTTAGTAAAGGGTGACAGACGTGAAAATTGTGAGTAAAGGACTCTATACACCGAGATTAAGTAAAATGATAAAATGAGGAGCTCAGTGCAAAATGAAGTTAAATATTTGAAATAGGACAATCACAACACACAACAACTGTAACCAGTGAAAATATTGTTTTGTCATGGTTGAAGATGCTGTAACCAGTGAAAATATTGTTTTGTCATGGTTGAAGATACTTCAGCCAGTGAAATGATGATTTTGTCATGGTTGAAGATGCTGTAACCAGTGAAAATATGGTTTTGTCATGGTTGAAGATACTTCAGCCAGTGAAATGATGATTTTGACATGGTTGAAGATGCTTTAACTGGCGGAAAGATGGTTTCATAAAGATTGAACATGCTTTAACCGGTGGAAAGATGGTTTCATAATGATTGAACATGCTTTAAACTGTGGAAAGATGGTTTCATAATGATTGAACATGCTTTAAACGGTGGAAAGATGGTTTCATAATGATTGAACATGCTTTAACCGATGGAAAGATGGTTTTGTAATGATTAAAAATGCTTTAACCTATGGAAAGATGGTTTCGACATTGTTGAAGATACCTTAACCAGTGGAGAAATGGTTTTGACATGATTTGCTTTAACCGGTGGAAAGATAGTTTCGACATGGTGGAAGATGCCTTAACCAGTGGAAAGGTGGTTTTGACATGGTTAAAGACCGGTGGGAAGATGCTGATGGTAAAAAATAGTATGAATGGTATTTTTATTAGAGTGAATGATGGTGACACTAGCATGGAGTGAGTATTCTAAAAAAGCTGTTTCTCGAAGATATATTATGTACAGTAAAAGAGGTAAAAAAACTACCAAACATTGAGAATGGTTGTGATGTACCTATTTCCTCTTAAATTTTTTCCTCAAGTATTTGTTGTTGTTGCAGCACCCTTATCCCACAGAAGAGGAGAAGAGAATCCTGGCAGCCCAGACCCGACTGACGCTGCTGCAGGTCAACAACTGGTTCATTAACGCCAGGCGCAGGATACTGCAGCCCATGCTGGATGGGAAGGACAGCAGTGAGTTCATTACTTCTCATTGTGTCTTTAAGGCGTAGAACAAATAAGTACACAAGAAATGCCTTGCTGTTTTGTGATCCAAATATTTGCCTAATCGAGGCTTACATTTCCAATACAAAACTGTTTTTATGAAATTCAAATGGGATGGAGATCTACGATGTCAAACGAGTGTAAGTAAGACAGAGCGCTGGGCTATTGGACTACATGGAATATTTGTTTCCAAATTTCAATTCTACGGTGAATGCCAATATTGCTTGCTGAATGTCAATTGATTGACGATTTTCAATTAATTAGTAAATATGTCAATTGATTGCTGAATGTCAATTGTTTGATGATTTTAAACTAATTGGTAAATGTCAATTGATGGCTGAATGTCAATTGATTGATGATTTTCAGTTAATTGGAAAAGTGAAATGATTAATACATTTGTACACGTTTGGCATTTGTCACATGAGAATGGGTTGCTTCTTTGACTCATTCCTGAGTTCAACAGCTTGGCTATGGAACGATTTGCCCGCTTGCGTTTCCTCCTTCCTTTCCACTAAAAGACCCTTCAGTAATATCACTACTTTGTCCTGGAAAATTAAATTTGCTTACGAATTTCTAGTCCTTTTTACAATGGCGCACAAATTTTTCCAAATCGGGTAAACAAAAGTTTGGGGTTTGTTTCCGAAATTTAATATTTTGTTGCACTATTTGGTTAGACACTTTTACAAATGGGTTATAATTTACCCACCTCACTCAGTTCTAGCGTTGCTAAGCCAAGCGGGTCGGTTAAAACGAATATTCAGATCTTACTCTAAAAAGTCACAATGGACTGCCCTGCAAACCGTTGCCTTACTATGAAAAACTTTACTTTTCTGCACAAGGTCTGCTTATTTCAATGTGCACTCTTCGACCGTCAATGTACGACTGATGTCATAGTTTATTCAAAGCACTCTCGAACCCTCCTGGTGCCAAAAATATGGTCACACATGGGTTGCCTCCAGCTTGTCGAAATAATACCCAGATTTTATGTTAGGGCAATTCTATCAATTTGGTTGGTTGATTTATTGACTGATTTATTGATTGATTGATTGATTGATTGGTTGGTTGATTGATTGATTTATTTATTTATTTATTTATTTATTGATTGATTGATGTATTGATTGTTTGATTGATTACAGCAGGCGGGGCACCCAAGAGAAAGCAGAGTGGGGGACAGGCCAGCAAAAGGTTCTGGCCTGACAGTCTTTCCGTCCTGCAGCCGCAGCTATCTGCTTCAGGTAACTATTGATCAAAAAGCTTTGCTTCTGCAAATCTATCTTCCCATCCCTTGCCATACACTGTCTAAAAAGGATAAAAATAAAAAAAATTAAGTAGCCGGTCTCAATTTTTTTGTGTTTCTGATATTTTTGCACTAGCACAGGCCAATGAAATATCAGGAAATATTATAATTGCAAAAGATTTGTGAAGCTGTAAGAGGTAAGTTTTTTTTTTTTCGGGATCATTGCCATTGTTTTAAGAGAATTTGATATTTAGAAAACATTCCCTTTTGTTTAGGAAACTGTAATAATAATTATAATTTTTATTTTAATAATTTTTAATGTCTATGGAAAAATTCAATTTGTGACCATACACTCGAGACAATTTTTAGGATTTTGTCCATGGAATCTAGTACCTATAAATATTTCAGACAAACTGAGAAGAATAATTATTTCTCTCTCTAACGGCGAACAGTAGATAAAAATACTTTTATAATGTACTAGCAGACCCGGACACACGTTGCTGTGGCTAACGAAACCTATATAACCAACGCCATCTGTTAAATCTAATCCACACCACGCTGCCCGCTGCCGCTTGGCCAGATATATTATGTATTTCAACCAATTTACACAAAACCTTGACAAATAATATACCTATAAACCTTCCTCGTGAATCACTCTATCTATTGGTGAAAAACGCATGAAAATCCATTGCATAGTTTAAAAGATCTAAGCGCACAAACATTTTGAGCAACTTCATTTTATACTATGTAATGATAAGCGACTAATGTAATATGATGTTTTTTGTTAGCAACATTTTGAGCGAATTCATTTTATACTATGAAATTATATATAATGATGATTATTTGAATTTCTCAGCTTTTATCTACTATAATAAGCATGTTTTATACAAATAAACCTTCCTCTTGAATCATTCTATCTATTGGTGAAAACCGCATGAAAATCCGTTACGTAGTTAAAAGATCTAAGCGCACAAACATTTTGAGCAACTTCATTTTATACAATGTAATGATAAGCGACTAATGGAATATGATGTTTTTTATTAGTAATGTCCTTCCGAGGTTTGAAGGGTTAAGAAAGGGGAAGCTGACAGCTTATTACGATTCAAGTGGAAAGGCTCGAAACCATAAGTAATAAAAATACTATGAAATCGCAAGCACAAAAGTGTCGCAAACGTTTTTAACCCGTGCTACTGCAAATCGCACCAAATGCACTGTTTTGTTTGACTCCGCCGTTTTGATGGTCCGTACAATTTGATCGTAACTCGCTTCTATACCAAATATAATAATTAATTTGTACATTCTTCAGGTTTACTATCCTCTTCCGAGGACGAAGAAGAAGACGAAGCGGAGGACTCAGAATCGGAGCACGAGCTGATCATCGACCCGGCGCCCTCGGGCTCCAGCCAGCGCTCCTCGCCCCTGCCGCCCGCCAGCCTGCCCGCCCCCGCACCTCCCCTCAACCCAACCCCATCACACTACATGGCGCACCAACATAACTAACTACCCAACCCATGAACGGATGTTACTAGATGGTAATTCATACAGATTTATGATAGATAATGATATTTTTTGAATTTGCTGGTTGCAGTTTGGTTTTTACTCACTACACCACCCACTAGAATCCCCAAAGATAACAGGCCTTGAGGGAAACCTTGAGGCCTCTTGTGTGAAATTAATGCTGACACCACAGCTGTCAGGGGATCAACTGTTTTGGAACCGTAATAAAATATTCAATTTTTGAAAAACACAACATAGAGTTGAAAGGTTGAATAATTGTTGGTTGAATAATAATTGTTGGAAATATAATAGAATTTAACTAGGTCTCGATATTTGTTAGAGTTGACGCCGGTCCCAGATAGACTAAGATCTGAGTTTGAATCTCAGTTGCGATCAATGACTAAACAAAATACCTATAGAAGCAAAGAACTTGACTTACCGAACATTCTGTTTAAACGGCTATCAAGATAGCTGCAACGCCGGTTCATGATCATTTCCAAAGCTACTGAATAATATCTATTGGTAACCATGGAAACGATGTATGTCTGCAGCCATCTTGGCCGCCATTTTTGGTATGCCAAGTCCTCTCTTAGGATATTTCATTTAATCGTTGGTCGCGATTGTGTGTACTTTCTTTCTAAGTAGTTACTCAATCCCTTCTTTATTTTGCAACAAAATTCTTTACTTAATGTGAATGAAGAATTGAGAACATTGTAATGACTATTTTATTAGTGAAATCATAATTTTCAACTTCACTTTCAACTCCAGCCAATAGATGTCATTATCTACTTATTCTTCTGCTATGAGAGCCTTTTTCACATCTGTCGGGGGGAAATAATTATATAGCGAGTCTTATGCTTCCAATGACAGATAAAATATTAAAATGTCGACAAGAATTTGACAAAATGTCAGACGGATTTTTGTCGGTCAAACGACTTTTGAAAATTTATTTGAAGCAACGATTTTTTTTCTCGAAATGCAAAGAACTGAAAAATTTGCCAAACCTTTTGTGTAATGTATTTTTATTTTAAACAAAAACAAGAAACGACATTTTTTTTTTTTTTTACAATTAATTTAAACAAATTTCATGACAAAAGATTGCATCTCTTCAGAGCTGCTTTTTTTATGTAAGGTTAACTGATTTTTTAACAAATTGACAGTCAATAATTTTAATTCTAAAGAAAAATCAAAAGAAGATAATAGTGTGCCATGTTTTTAACCTTAAAATTACCTTTAAATTTGACAATATAATTCTTACTTATGGGGTGATCGATTATCTGTAATCTGTGCATCCTAAAGTTTAAGTTTAGACTTACAGAATTCAATACTTCGTTTGTGTGAAAGCACTATGAAACAGTACATGATTTTACTTCAACGTCAATAACATTAATCCCTTCACAAATTTTAAATACTTTCCAAGTATGAATTAACTAGGATTGTGCATTCCTTAGAGGCTGTGCATTCCTAGAAAAGAAGAAAGATTTTTTTTTTGGAGCATGCACGGCTTTCAGTTTGACAATAAAATTTAAAAAATATTAAATAAAGCAATTTAATATTTCTACTAAAAATTTCACTACTACGGTAACATTGGCTTTGGAACAAATATAATACATTAAAATGTGAGGTTATGTATGTTTTCACATTTTTTTCTGCATGCTCCTAATATTGACAGTCAATGTGTTAAATTCATCAGAAACCAAAATAAATATATTATTTTTAGTACAAACAAATAAATTTGAATAATACTAATAATTATTGTCAATGATATAATATTTGTTTTTTTTTTTTTGCAAAAATGTATACATAGTCGACACTTGATAAAGGTTGCAACTATCTTTATTTGAGTAATACGAAAGTTGATTTGTCTCATTGTATACCCACTTACAGTACGCGCCAAACTTAAATGCCGACCTGAACTTAATACGATCCATTCTCGCGCATATAGTCACTTTACTGACTTTTTAATGACAGAAAGAGAAAGATGCGTAAAACATACGAGCGACGGAGAAAGACGTGGGCGGGGAGGAGTGCCACCTTTTTGACCTTATACTCGCCTATTGCGACGATTTCTGTATCAACGTCAGGTCGGTATCAAAGTTTGGTGTATACTATACTTCACCCTGTATACTATTGTTATAAATAGGCATTATACGATTTTCTTCATACATGTTAATACAAAACTTCAAGTATACTAGAAAAATTGATCAATTAGGTAGTGTTACTTAATTTCATAGGAAATTCAACTTAATTTTTTTCAAATTACACTAATTTAAAGAGTTTTAAAGTGGCATTACACAAATGTTGAGTAAAAGATTTCACAATATGTATGTAGCTGCAAAGTTAACGGATCTTCACACTAGCGATCAAATTCATGTATGTAAACGTATTGTGAAATCTAATATTCAACCGAGCTTTGCTTAACATTTTGCTATACAAATTCTTAAATGATTTTTTACCAAGCAAGTTTCTGTTTTTATTTCCTTCACCATGTTAGGCCAGATTTCACAAGAACACATTTTTATTCCTCTTCCTATAATGTATCTGTTTATCAATAAATAACTTCAGTATACCATTATTCTGTAAGTAAAATAGATTAAAACTATCAAGTCAGTCACTATTTTGATCTCAAATTAATAATTAATACAATTTCAGATTGCATGGGTCATTTTATTAACTTTTCTATATCTCTCTCTATTAATGAAAATACATAAATATATTATATTTTATTCACAAATTGATGGTATAGACGCACATTGGTATCAAATTATTAATGGCAAATTGAAATATTTTTACGTTTTATTAATATATTAATCTTAGCTGTACAGCTGTCGCATATGTGATACATCATTGGCTATCCCCGTAAGCGGATGTTGCATATATGATCCATGAAATTCTACTAAAACATAATGGATATTTTGTTAAATTATCTGCATGGCGGGATAGATTGCGTCAAAAAAGTGGACATTACGACACAAATTAACTAATATATTGGACAGCCTCTCGACTGGCAAACCGAAGGGCACGGGTTCCCGGAGTGCGCAAATTTGTATTATTTCACAATTAATTAAAAATAATATATATTATATTTATGGCACGTTCCACAGTGGAAGATACTCTCAGTATCGCCCCGGTGTAAGACCACCATTTGGAATCGAAACGTTGCTTGAAATGGCTTTAGGCGTGTTTGATGACCAGATCTAAATAACCAAGGTACTTCCCCACCTTCCTCTTCCCCATCTCCTTCCCCTCTCCACTACTTTCAACCTCACCACATACCCCAATTGATGATGCCATAGTGCTGTACTGCGTTCGTTCACCAGGGCGATACTGATAGTATCTGCCACTCTGGAGCGTGTCGCAAATATAGATACTGTATAAATTATTGCTTCTCCTCCCCACTACTTTCTGCCTCACGACATACCCCTATTGGAGGATGCCATAGTCTCACTGGCTCCAGGTGGGAGCAGATGGGACTCTTGTGCGGTATTCAAATTTAAAAAAAAAATACAGTAAAGAGTATAGGTACATGTGTCATTGATACTTGGTGTGACGTCCGCTCATTGGGATACCCGCTGATGGATCACATATATGCGACAGCCGCAAAGATAAGGTTAATAAAATTGCCAATTTTTCATGAATAAATTGGTCCCATTTAGCTCATATGCTTGAAATCAAATAACATGTATACGTAAAAATACCTCAATACTTTAAAATACTAAATATCACACTAAATGTTATTATAGAAATATATATTTATTCACTTCATAAATAATACAGATTTGACAAGTTTATTTTTTTGATAATTTACGAATTATACGTTTGCTCTCGTGGCCTTATTCTCTAATTTCTTTTCAAAAGATTTCTGCCATAATATTGTGCTCATTTATTTATAAATTAATTAATTTATCACATACATTTTACGAGTATACGAACAACTTACTAACAAAATTTAAAAAAATTGTCTGAATTCAAAAAAAAAAAATGTTTCAATTATTATTGTAAATTTAATTACTACGACAAAAATAATAATTATCATTGTCTAAATTATAGGATCTTTGATTGTTGTCTTGGATTTTGCATTTTTAAAATTGCCAAATTAACGATGTTTAGCCCTATGTGGGTTTTTACGTGTTTTCTCAAAATACGTACCAATGTATACGCTAGATTATGATTGTATATTTAAACGAAGTTACTGTAAATTTGAAAACACTCGGCATATATTTATTGTACATGTAGGCGTGTGTGCTGAATCACATTTTGTATGAGAATCGTAAAAAATGTGTAAAATTTGGAAGCATTCATTTTAAAAAAAAAAGTTTTTTTTTTACATTTTCAATGTAAAATGGTGGTGAATTATTTATATTTGTAACGAGGTTGTTATAAGAAATAATGCCAGTGTGACTACGATTAAAGAATATATTATATTAAATATAAGAAACAGAAATACGTAAATCATGAGACACTACTTCCTTAGGAATTTTCTATGTATAAAATTAAAAAGTAACCGCTGAATTTTTGGAAGCCTAGTTTTGTCGTAGTCTGTATGTAGGCTTTTTGAATAACTACAGGATTCTGACTCCCCTTTTTGAATTGATACCTTATATTATAGATTCATAGTTTTTCGCCATTTAAATTAGTATTTAACATTTTAGATTTGCAATTTGTGCTGCCTTTGTCCCTTCACAATTTGGGAACCATAGCAACTCACAGTAGTTTATGAATGACTTACACTTTGGAAAGTGACTTATAGGAATCATTCAATTAATGGAAGACTCGAAAGTATCTACAGTGAAACCCTCTTAAGAAGTTTTCCAAAAAACCAAGCTTCTTAAGTATGAAAACTTCTTAAGAGGGTTTCTCTGTAATAAGTTCCTTGACCTTGAAGGGTTAAAATGTTAACCATGATTCTAAACTTCGGAGTGTTTCAACTCTACCACATTTGATGCCCGTCAAATCAACGATCAGCGACATTTTAACTTTTGCCATTTGAACGCTCCCCGCTAAATGTCGATTCTCAGCCCGTTTTAAATTGTGATCCACCGACAAGCATAACAACATAACTGCTATGCTTAACAGTTTTGATCACAATTTTACCAAAAGTTAAAACAGGCCGAGAATCAGTGTTCAGCAAGGATTTAAATTAAATGAAAATAAAGATTTCAGTTCAACTGTTAAAAAATTCAAATGGTGCTGATGGTCATAATAATACTTTCAGAATCTTAACCATGGTAAAGAGTGTAATTTAGTTTACAAATTGTGTTGGAGCGAAGCAGTGCAGATTGAACGTAGGTGTAGTCTGCCATTTTGGAATTTGACTGTGTGAAGTTTTCCATTTACCGGATCTCTCATGTCGACAATGATTCCCTTAGGAAATGTTTATTTTCGTATGTTGTTGTTTTAGCTTTTTAATAAATCCGGGAACGGTGCTTTTATGGTGTTCACTCAATGCAGATTTTGGAAAATCACATTCAATTTAATTCAATCAGTAACATTGATGAACACAAACCCCTTCCTCTGAAATTTATGAATCTTTGAAGCCAACATGATTGATGACCTGCTGTCTCGCAGAAATTCACGTGTGACAAAGTCGTCTAATGGCCATTCAGCGCAATTTCGTTTTTTTTTTACAGTTGAAAGAAACCCGTTAAATGCCGATTCTATGTCTGTTTCAGCTTTTGGACAAATTGTGATCAGTAGAAGAAGACAACTAACACGTTTGTCAGCTTGTTAGCTTATTACAATTTGATAGAAAGCTGAAAACCACCTAGAATCGGCTTTTAACTCGAACCTTTCAAATGTAAAAAATAAAACAAAATGGCGCTGAATAGCCATTTGATGACAATGTTACATTTGAATTTCTGTAAAAAAACTAAGCCAAAAAGATTTTTCGAATTAAGAAAAAAAACTTCTTGGTTTTCCCTTGTCAACTTTTATCTCAAATCCCCGTCAGGAGATGCTAGCTGCTCTCTCTTGCGTCACGTCATTTGACGCACACATTGCACGCATAATATTTAATTAACAAAGAGCTGTTTTTGCTTCCCTTCACTATTGTTGACTACGATCACATGATATTACAAATTAATTGATATGTCATCACTTTTACTTGTCAAATAAAATTGAATAGTGAATTTCCAAATGTGTTTGTGGTCCCTTAATCGCAAGTCATACGCAGATGTCCATGTCTGCTTTCAATGTGTCATATAATTATAATTTAGTGAGAGATGCGTAATATTGCGCACCGTACGCTATAGTCACGTAAGTCAAATGTCTTCTGGTTGCCGGCAGGAAGTTCTGTCGCAACTTCGTATACAATTATCTTTAAGTAGGACCTTTTGTAATGGAAGCTTTGTGGCATTTGATATTTCTCTTTAGTGCAAATATTTGCTTGACTCGGATGCAGTTATTTTACACTTTTTCAAATGTACAAAGCATTAATATTAGTAGAGTAATCATTTTTATATTGTCCATATTTTTATTCAACAAACTTTAAAAGTATATTTTCAGAACAGAATTCAATTAAAATAAAATAGACTACCATCCTCTTGGAGAGTGACTGTTTTTGAACAAAACTGTCCCAGAAGTGAATTTTTTATATCGGTTAGGTTGCATTACTCCGCTGCATGCTTAATATGTACTCAAAAAAATATAAAATATCACTTGGTTTCACCTTAATTAGTATTAGAAACAACTATTTACATCGAGGGAGATGGAAAAACATGCACAAAATATGTTATTTATTGGGTTCACAGTTTACGTTATTTTAATAATGTATTTATATTTCCTAACCTTCAAACCTAACTTACGACAAACGTCAGATTGGTTCAAACTGTCAATACATGTGAAATTTTGAACTTAGATTGAAGAAAAAAAGAACTTTGTTACCATTTCCCCTACATGAATACATAGTTGTCTCTCTCTCTCTCTCTCTCTCTCCGACGGCGCTACAGCCCATATCGAGCTTTGGCCTCCCGCAAAATTCGCCTCCAACTCTTCCTGTCCTCAGCGGCTGACTTTCAGTTTGTTACCTGGAGAAGCTGTGCTGCATCCCCTCTTACCTCGTCTTCCCACCACATTCAGGGTCTTCCCACCTCAGCCAGGGCCACCTGGGTGTCCAGTCATAATTCTTTTTGGGACGCGTGTATCCGGTATTCTCTGTACATGCCCAGCCCATCTCAACCTGAGGAGTCTCATATAGTCCGAGATGTTAGGCATATTTGTCTGTCTTGGTAATTGAAACCAAGTGCTATTTTATATTTTTTTACTTTTGAATCTAGCTATAACTTTGTGGTAATCCATTGTAGATAAATTAAACAATTTTACTTTGTTTGAACCACTTGTATATTTGTTTGAAGCCGACCGTTCCTTCCTCAGGGCAAACATATACATGTAGGAAGGAACGGTCGTTCCGAAACCGGTCAGCTTCAAACAAATATACAAGTGGTTCAAAGTAAAATTGTTTAATTTATTATAAATTTTTGCTTATCAAGCATACAACGGAATAAAGCAACTTTACCACAAGTTTTAGACTTTCAAAGGGTTCGTAAACCATTGGAATGTAACTATCATAACATTACTATAATCACAGAGATGTAAGATTAAAAGTCATCAGAGAGCATTTTTTCTGGCTGTAATATGATGACCATACTCGCCAAGAGGTTAAAATCATAGACACTTTAGAATTTTCCTTTTTGATTTTTTTGATTCTATGGATTCTTTCGTAATCCTCTAACTAGCTAGGGCTTTGCAATACCCTTCATGTTTCTAGCTACTAGTACTACGGCTCATTTGGCCTTTTTACTATTACCTTCTGAAGGTCGTATTTAATTGACTGAATTTAAGTTACAATTAGTGTCATCGTGAGGAAAAAGTCTTTACTGGATAAAAAAAATTTTCCTTTAAACCATAGACAGTTAATTTTCTGGTGTTGCTATTGTATCCGAGTTGCCGCGGTGTAAAATATAATTTTGGATATAACTGTGATAGGCGGGCGAGTACCGGTAGGATAAAGTTAGCCACTATTGTCCCAAGCGGGACTATAGAATTACCATTAAGTTGTCTTGTAAGCTTGCTTACTTGTATACGGGCCCTCTTTGTAGAACACATCATTTATCTATAATTGTATAATAATACTGTTTTATTTAGTTTATTACAATATCAATAGAAAAATCTCATTTCACATAGATTATAGATTTTCTTGTCTCAGATAACACTCCAATACTATTTTTTTTATATTTTATAGCTATACTTTGTTCTCTGTGCAATACTCATTAATTTTAAGACTGATGTGAAAGTATGTGGATTATTTATACGATTCGGGAGGGCCTTATCGAACGCTTAAGTTAGGGCCTATGTATGTCAAGTCATATGATAGCCCATTCTTCAACTCTTGGAACCCAAAACAAATATGTAAACCTAAAAAGTGCCAATTAAAAATTAATACTAAAAAAAACTATCAAACTTTAAAAATATATTACTGTTCACTTCATGCAAATATGTACTTAAAAAGTCTTACTGATTGTGTCTTATTAAATGCTCTTGGAACTTTTTTGATTTTAACACAACTGTTTGAATGTTTTTTTTTCAAATATATTTAACCACTCAGCAACATAAGCAGATATACACGTTAATATTCCGACATCAGTTAAGTACAATAAGCGTGTTTACACGTCAACGCGTATGTTTATACAGAAATCGTCATAACTCCGTTATTGTTCTAGTGACATCCCTAAAACAAAAAGGAGAAGCTCCATAATAAATCAAGCTACCCATCACTATTCAAGATGTACATAGAAATAGATAAAAAAAAATCTTTTCTGTCAGATACATGATAGACCGCCAAATTGCCTATCTACTGTTCGACATCGTTATTTTTTTATTAAATATTCTTGTATGAAATGATAAAAAAGCGAGGTGACCAAATTGTGTATTATACATTTATAAGATAGAATAAATATTGTTTTTTATATAATCCGTGATTTTAGTACCGTTTTCACATAAAAACATCACGCGAGTCATTTTTTCATTTTTTTATGTTTGCAATCTAAATTTGAATGTTTACAAATGTTAATATTTATTTGTAACATAACAATTTGAAAGCTTATTTCATATCCTTTTAAAAACAGTTTTTAGTATTCGGCTAAATTCGGAAATGTTTCATTTATAGAGCTTTAATTATGAAGCGGAAAGAACAAAGTTTTCGTAAATCTGACATTTCGTTTAAGACGTAAAAAGTGCATATTCGCGATGTATCGGAGTGGTTAAGGGTGTTATATTTTTATTTTATCTAATTTAGATCTTCCTCTTCTAATATATTATTTTATGTAAACACAGAGAAAATTGTGCCAGAACGTTTGTGGTTCCAAAATCTGAAGTTAGCATGGGCTTGAAATAAATGTTGTTAATTTGTATTCAGCTTCTATGCATTTTTACATTTAATTTTGATACGAAAATGTATTAATACAATAGGTGCTAAGTTACTTTTTTAAACTCTATAGAACCATTAAGGGCCTTTAGTTAAGTTGTATCGTATTTATTTCTGCACTGATGATGTCTTCAATTTGTTGGAAAAGCAAACATTGCCAACTTTAATATTGCCGTTATAAAAAAAAGTGGGTTTTTTACTTTTATTATTCATCATGACTGTTATTTTTAGATTACCTACCACTCTATTAATTTTCAATTCAATCAATTAATCGAAACTTTCACTTAATATAAAAATACAAAGTTATAATTTATCGTAAGATTTAAAAAAACGTGCTCTCTGACCCTAGCTGCATTGAATATTTTTTTTTACTAAGGCAAAATTAAAGTTTGGATATTTTGTGACAACATAACCTCCGTGTATACCAATTGTAAATATATAATAATTACTTTATTGTAAGGACAGCTCGCTGTTGGGGGCTGCGTGACAGCAGACTCTTTAATGAAGCAATAATATAACGAGAAGTTTAAGGGTTGTTAGGTACCTCATCATTCCCATGTTCTTTGCCAATATCCCAAATTATGACCCCTGTGTTGTATAATTGAAATATTCAACTGAAAATAGAAGACAGTTTCCTATTGGCGGCCATTGTTAATGATTTGATATTATGTTTCATTGTTAAATCTTTGGACGCGTTAAAAAAATTAATTCCTCCCTTCTCTTAACCAACACTAAACCTAAAATAATGTTTTTACTAACCGTGAACGATAATTGATTTATATTTAGAAAGGGGAAACGAAATCAGATAATTTTAGTTGATGCGTCTAAAAGATTCAGATGAATAATGCATGCACAGTCTAGCATAATATATTGTAATCTCACTTTCTCTAATAAATATTTCAAAAATATATTACTCAAAGAAAATGGTCGGTATATCGATTCGTCCATTTGATTAGTCAATCATATCTCCAAATACTATGTTTTGAGATAGTAAAGAAAGGAACATCCTAATGCTAAATTAAATATTATTTACATGTGTCTGTGTTTTACGTATTAAATATAGTATAAAATAACACCAGGAGACATAATGGTCCATAATAACATAATGACATTTTGAAATATCCTACAAGTGACCCAAAACATCAATATTTTGTTTAATTAGCTACAAGTTTTTCTGCATTATAATTGATTTGGTGGTGTTTACGAGTAATCTGAGTATTGTACCAAGCGGACGATCGATATATCTTAAATAAGCAACCATTGGTAACTTTTAAAAATATGTTTTCTTTAAGATAAACATTTTTTAAACTTGAAATTTTCTAATTCTAACAGATCTAATTAAATAGAAACTACAGTGAAATCCTCTTAAGAAGTTTTCCAAGGGACCGGAAAAAATAAACTTCTTAACCAGGAAAACCTTATATGTGGGAAAAATTGGGACAATTTTGGGCCGAGTGACCGAAAAATCCAAACTTCTTAAGCCACGAAACGTCTTAAGAGAGAACTTCTTAAGAGGGTTTCACTGTAACAATTTAATACAAGAGGATAAAGGTCTGTTGGATCTCTTGTGTGCAATCTCATCAAATATCTCAGATAACAGAAAATTCTAAAAGCTATTGCTTAGATTTAACCAATTGCACAAAAACAAAACTTTGACATAAATAAATTTCAATCAAATCATGTCTTCAATATTATTTGTTTCTATTATCAAACGGTAGCATTATTTAATTTAGAGAACAAGTACCCTAAAATATAATAATGAAGCTAGTCAGCATTATAAATTGTACAATAACCCAAAAAATGCTAAACTACTGTAATGAATGTATGACTGAAGTCTTGAGGGAGAGGGCATGAAAAGCAAGGCAACAAGTTTAAAAAGAGTATGTATCCGTCATCCAAGATAATGTGTTAAGTATTTTGACTATTATTCTGCCATCCCAATATCAAAGTAAAACCATAATAATACAATTGTCACAGAACATGGGAGCGACCATAACATATGCAAGTTAGACTTAAGTGAAATAATTCAGTATACTACTAACATATAATAATACAGTCCAGCAAATGTTTGCAAATTATTCATGTATTTTACCTTTACAATGTTGTAACCAGAACAATAAATATTTCCATCATTGTCTGAATTGTTGACTTTCATTCCCCCGATGAATGGCTAAGTACTTCCCCACCTTCCTCTTACTCATTTCCTTCCAATCCCCACTCCCTTCAGACACACAAGATACCCCAACTGAGAATTCCATAGCTGTACCGGCTCTGATTAATAGGGAGCAGTTGGGACTCGCGCAGTATTCACACAATGAAGGAATTATTGCAATCTTATAGTCCTCATCGTCACTACTCTTTGTCTTAACCCTTCAAAAATTTGGCATTTTTTTCAGATGGTCAAAATATTTTCGCTTTACAATAAAATGCAAATATTTGGAATGTTTCTGAGCACATTCAAAAACTAAAAACGCTTCAAATTATATAATTCAAAATAAACATACATTTTTTTAATTATAAAAATTTTGCATACAAACATAAAAAGTTTTAAAAATGGCTCACCTTACGTTTTTTCTAACTAAAGTTACTGAATAAAAATAAAAACACAAGCGTATAACAAACACATATTGTCATCTCTCTTTTTTGTCGCTTTAAATAAATTATAAAAAATTCCCGAAGTTTCAATTATTTTTTTTAAATTTGCGATTCAAAACTTTGTATACATAAAAGCAGTGGCGGTTCTTCACAGGGGGACAATGGGGTCAGTCCCCACCAGTTACACTCAAAACCTACTAAAGGAAATAACAGTCGATGCTTTGTCTTCGCCAAAATGAATAAATTCTTTTTAAACATAAAAGTAATTAACATTTGCAGAAATAAAATACAAACAATTATTCCGGGTGATATTAATAAGACCCTACGCGCGTACAGCGAACAATGTATGGCGCAAAAAACAGCAAGTCTATTTCTCGGTGCGCAGAATCTAATGCGCACTTGGGGACAATCCGAACTATCCCCATACTTTCCTTGAGTTGTTTCGCGATCGTATGCGACTGCGCATGCGCAGTGGTATGTGAATTCAAGTACTTGCGGGGACAATCCTTTGGATCCCCATAGAACCATTTGTTTGCGAAGCTACGGGCGGGAATCGCTCGCGTTCAAATTAGTTTGATAATAATCTTGCAAGGTAGAGCTTTATTTTTATTATATTATATTGTAAATTGGCATATATCTATAGACATTTTATATTATTTTGTGTTAAATATATCCGACTAGCATGATTAGACCATCAATTTTTTTTGAGAAATTTTATATTATATTCTACGGGTGGTGAAATTACGGTACAGTACGTAAAAAACGTCGATCCCCACCACTAAAGAAGTACTCGAACCGCCACTGCATAAAAGTGTACATTTTACTTTTTTGATGGCTGTTTTTTAGATTGGAATATAAAGTGTGGTGTTTTCCCTTTCTAACACCGTTTAGAACATATTTCTCACTATGATACTAAGGGAGTAACAGCGTTTTATACGAGACCTATGTGCGTTGAGACAAATATGGTCTCCTGCCATTTGACAGGTTAAATTCGTTTTCATTTAGATTTTTGGTTTTTGGCCTTTTCGATACATTTCGCTTTATTTTTTTAGACATGATGGGATCGAGGATTATTTCACTAATATTCAATCAAGCTATAGAAAATAGAAATCACAAATAATCTGTGGCGACCAGAACGGTCGCCCCCTTTTGCCACAATCCTTGCGCCGCCACTGATACAGCCAGCGCATTCTCGAAATGTACATACTACCTACAGTTGTAGTGTTTCCACGCCGCACACGGCTAAATATTTCGGGAAGCGCAGCGAAAGGCCTCGATCTAACAGCCGTCACATTCTTACGGCCGTGGAATGTTCCAGAGGCTTCTCCGCTTTGCGCGGTGGCTCAACATTACTTGACATTCCGGGTACTCACACGGTCGGCTATATAAAGCGCAGCGACACCGCGCTAGCTAGTCAGTCAGTTCCAGTCATTAGTGCAAGTAACATCACTAACACACATAGACAGTGCATCGAGTGATAACGATTCCAGTGCGGTACCGGCCAGACTCTCGGCGACCCACTGCCGACTGTGCCGGTGCATCATTAAACCTTTGAGGACGCAACAAGCGACACAATTGCCCGCGACATAAGGCCCGCCGCACCTTCTTGTCACGCAGGCAGCAACTTCTCAGCCACTGAGACTTCATCCTCCTCAGGTTCACCGCAGCCATCTCCGCGACTCACCGCGTCGAGCATCCATCCTGGACGTCAAGGTCATCTCCACCAACACGGTGCGCAACTACGTGCTGGCGACATGCAGACACGAGTTCTGCTACACCACTGCATCACCGACCTTCATCACATGCAACACCATAGAGCCACATCATCATCGCTCCTGTCTACACCGTTACTTTTTTCCAAACTCAACATCGCTACGTAGCAGCAATAAAGACTGACTCGCACATCGACTGACGTCCTTTCATTACAACCGTCCCCGTCTCTGCCGATCGCTGCCCTGCTCCCTCATTCAAAGAGTCTTTGAACGAAAACAACACGATAATGCACAGTTGGAGATAAGATGTTGATGACAGCACAGTGCGATAATTACTAGTCTACTTTTGTAACATTGGTGCCTGCGCCTCTACCTGCAGTGAGGCGCAGCCCTAAACAAAATTCATCCATCCCTCGACCATAGCAGGTACTAAAGATATCGTGCGATTCTAGAATATGTCCTTCAATCATGATTCAAAAATTTATGTTAAAAAAATCCCTCCTATTTTAAATTTGTCCCCAATTTCCTATCTGGATTTTGACACCAGCGCAAATATTTAATATAATACATTTAATATAATAATAGATATTGACTACTAGCGTGTCGGTAAGAATGTTTTTTTTGATAAATTACTTCTTATAGATCACTCCTTCCCCTCTAAAAGATCCTCCACAAAGATGACTCGAGGAAAATTATATTTCTCAGGGCCTCCTGCGTGGAGTTAATGTAAAAAAAAAAAATTGGATTCAATCACCAATACAATATTGTATTTTCTCGAAAGAATCGGGTTTTTATACGAACAAAACTATTTATTCATATTTAAATTGCACATTTACAGGCATCAATAAATTCATCTTAACCCCTCAGGCTAATTTGTTTGCTTTTCGGAAAAACTCACATAGATCTCATAGAAATCATTGTCTCCCTTATCATGGTGAGAAATATGATCTAAACAGTGTTGGAAAGAGAAAACACCAAGCTTTATATTCAAATCTAAAAGTTAACCACAAAATAATTCAAATGTTTCGGACCCAATTTGAAAAATATTTATGAAACTTTGCAAATTTTTAATAATTATTTTAACCACTCAGCAACGTTAGCAGATATACACGTTAATATGACAACATCAGTCAAGCACAATAAGCGTGTTTTCACGTCAACGCGTATGTTTCCACAGAAATCGTTATAACTCCGTTATTGTTCTAGTGACATCCCTACAACAAAAAGTAGAAGCTCCATAATAAATCAAGCTACCCATCACTATTCAAGTTGTCCATAGAAATACATTAAAAAAAAAACTATTCTGTCGGATACACGATAGACTGCCAAATTACCTACCCACTGTTAGAGGTTGCTATTTTTTTATTAAATATTCTTGTATGAAATGATAAAAAAGTGAGGTGATTAAATTGTTTATTATACATTTATACGATAGAATAAGTATTGTTTTTTTTTATATAATTCGTAATTTTAGTAGGGTTTTCACTAAAAAACATTGCGAGAGTCATTTTTACATTTTTTTTATGTTTGCATTCTAAATTTTAATATTTACAAATGTTAATATTTATTTGTAATATAAAAATTTGAAAGCTTATTTTATAACCTTTCAAAAACAATTTTTAATATTCGGCTACGTTCAGAAATGTTTCATTTATAGAGCTTTAATTAGGAAGTGGAAATAACATAAAGTTTTCGTAAATCTGACATGTCGTATAAGACGTAAAAAGTGCATATTCGCTATATATCGGAGTGGTTAACATGAAACGAAAAAAAGTGAGACAACTATAACGTTGATAATACATTTGTCTAAACAAAGGTGTTCTTTTTTTTTTTTCATTAATTTTATTTGAAAAAAAGGAAGGTGAGCCATTATTAAAACTTTTTTATTCTTGCGTTCAAAATGTCTGTATTTAAAAAAAATATAAGTTTATTTCTAATAATAACACTTGAAAGCGTATTTCATCACGTTTCAAAACCAGTTTTTAGTCGGATGCGCTCAGAAATAGTCCATTATTTGGATTTTATTGCAAAGCAACAATTTTCTGACCTTCTAACAGAATATGCCTAAGGTCTAAAGAAGAGATCCTGAACTTGTCTCCAATTTCTTCTTAGCATTAGTTAGATTCAGTTACAAGATCTGATTAGCAGTTTACATCTCTACATTCAAATAAAAGTAATTTCAGTTTTAAATCATAAAATATATATTTGTAATACTTCATTCACACGGCATTATAATAGTAGATTGTTTGGTTCCATAGAGAAAGAGAGGTAAGTAAGTAGCCAGTGTTGAGCGGAGATTCCTTTAGTCAGTCTGCATCTTCTGCTTCTCCAGCTGAGCCCTGCAACATAACAATGGATAATTGTGTGAACGGTGAATAATTCATCTTGTCTAATTCAGGTATGATACCGTTTTCATGTAAGCCTTCGTACCATCTGCTTTCCTATAGTTAATACTGCCGTCGGTAACAAAAAACATGGTAATTAGCAAAAATTATTTGTGTTACCAAAAATTTAATTTTTAATAAAGATGATATTGTTTTTGTTATCGCAATTAAATCGCTCTTGGTAAATAAAGACGCAGTATTCCTGCCTGCTTCTGTAAGTAAATACACAGTTTCCACGTTGAAATTGAAGAATTGCTTGAAATGACTGTGCCGTGTTTATTAACTAGATCTGAATAGCCAGGTACATCCCAAATTTCTCTTCCCTTCTCCTTCCCCTCCCCGCTCCTTTCGCCTCACAACATACCTCAATCAGGGATGCCATAATATTACTGGCTTAGAGTATTTGTGCGACTCTTGTGCCATATTCACATTGTACTTACAGACATTTCAAAAACGTTCACAATTGGTGAGTAAAAAAGGAAAATTGCATATTTTCAACAGATCAATGGAGATCCTTGAGTTTTCAGTAAACTGGGAGTAAACTAGGAGGTAAGATTGAAAAATATGACATTATTAATGTTGTAGCTGAAAATGAATTTTTAAAATTATTTGTACAAAGATGTTTCAGTTTGTGAATGCAGCGTATCCCTAAACTGTAACTACTACTTTAACCCTAGAATGATAATCTACATCTTTGCGACGTAAGTGAGACACAAGTATTGTTTTTTTTATTTTTACTTTGCAACATAGCGCGCTGTATATCTCAGTTAGCTCAGTTGCCGAACAAAGCTTGCGCGGGGCGTCTCTGTCACCACAGTAAGTACAATAATTACGGAGAGATACATACACCATAATTTCGAAAGACTTATGATTATCTTTTTTGTAACTTTCAGACTTCTTCTTAGGCTGGGTTTAGACTCAAGTAAGTTTTTTCCTGTAAATCACTCTTGTAAGCGATTTATGGCCAAATTACCAATGTAAACGACACCAAAAGTCACTTAACGTAATTTATAGCAAGTTACAGAACTTATTCTTTGTTTTTTGACAGGTCTAATTGCGCCCGCCTGAATTTCCAGCCTTCTTACAGCTTATAAAATCAGTTTGATAAGCTAAGAGACTTACCGCAAGAAATAATTCCGAAATGCGCCGTTGTCGCTGTTGCGAAATGTCAAAAAATAAAAGACGATTGTTTCATAGGATTTTTTTCTTACAAAACTAGTATTTATTTCCACTTATTTAAGTTTTCTGGAAAATGAGCATCCTTCTATTCAATTATCAGTCCTATCCTTTCCAATCTTGATGTTTCTGTTTTTAACCTTTACGTATTTGAAATTTTGAATTCAAAGTCGGTTGCTGTCAGCAGATGTCAGGTAGCCGTCATTCGGATAAAACGAAATTAATTGCCGCCTTTGATGGCACAAAAGCGCATGGAGAATTGTTTAATTAAAGCCAAAATCTATTTCAACACTTTATTTGGGCCTTTTCGTCTTTATTGACAAAATCGTGAAAATTTGACAGTAGCAGGTGGTTTTTTTTTTTTTTTTTAATTAACTCCACACAGGAGGCCCTGAGGATAATAATTTCCCTCAGGGCCTGTCATCTTTGAGGATGCTGTGTGGAGGGTCTTTTTGAGGAAAGGAAGGAGTTAACATTGGTCTTGAAGAGACTCATGTTGTAGGAGGGAGGAAACACAGAGGCCGGTAAATCGTTCCACAGCCGAGCTGTTGAACTCAAGAACGAATCGTAAAAACGACCCGTTCTCATGTGACTAATGTCAACCGTGTACAAATGTTGGGCGCGTGTTTGGCGTGTTTCCCGACTATGCACCGGTGCCGAGGGGATCAATGACGCTAGTTCCTCGGAGCATCTTCCATTGTAATACCGGTAGAACAAGGACAGCATTCCCACCAGACGCCTATGCTCTAAAGATTGCAATCCGTCTGTTAAGATGGGAGAATCTATCAAACGGACCGCCCGTTTCTGCAGAGTCAAGGTTTTTTTTTAGGTATTTTGGAGCTCCAGACCAGAGGTAGCTACCAAATTCAACCGTGGGGCGCACTTGCGATTTGTACAGGGTTAGCAGTTGAGTACTATTAAAGTATCTGCGGGCCCTGAACAGTACGCCCACTTTCTGAGAGGCTAACTTAACTCTGGTTTCGATGGAGCCCCCATACCTGAGCTGGTCACTTAGAGTTACACCAAGCATATCAATGGAGGTCCTGTTCGGAAGAATGCTTCCGTTGAAGGAGACTAGATTATCATTTCGATCCCTTTTAGACGTTATCAGACATGATTGGGTCTTTGAAACATTAAATTCGACGAGGTTATTCTTGCCCCAAGAGAAAACACTCTCGAGGTAACCGTCCATTCTCTGCTTCAAAGCCCTCCGAGCTATTGGGGTTTGTGTGCTCTTTGGAGGCTTGCCAAACAAAAAGCTATCATGGACTGTACTGTCATCCGCGTAACAATGAATCGGTGCACATGACAAGAGGTCGTTCATGTGCAACAGAAACAAAGTCGGAGACAGAACCGATCCCTGTGGGACGCCAGCATTTATCGAATGCGAGGAAGAGGTGAAACCGTCAGCAACCGCCTGAATCGACCTCCCTCTCAAAAAGTCGGCAATCCATGCACACGGCAACGCAGTTTATTGACAAGCGCTCGATGCCAAACCCGGTCAAAGGCCTTGGAAATGTCCAGTGAAACCGTTTGGGTCTCACCAAAACATTCCAGGCACCGTCCCCAAACATGCGTCACATACGCGAGAAGATCACCGCACGAGCGGTTCCGCCGGAATCCGTATTGACGGTCGTAAATAATTTTGTTCTTCTCGAGGTATGTGAGCAGTTTGTCATTGATCACACGTTCCATCACTTTTAACAGAACAGATGTGATCGCTATGGGGCGGTAGTTGGCTGGGTTGGAGCGGTCACCCTTCTTTGGAATGGGGTGAATGATCGCTTTTTTCCAACCAGAGGGCAGAGAACCAGACTTCAGGGACATTTTGAAAAGCTTCGTCAAAATTTGTTGTTGACAGGAAGCCATCTTTACCGCAAATAAATTAACAGATGTAAACGGTCGCATGAGTATTTATACAGGTCGAACTTCCGAACAACTTCCGTGATCATTAATTACCACAAGTCGGATGCATATGTAAACACTCCTGTGAGTGACCTGTTAAAATCTTATGTAATCCGTAAATTTTAATTAAGAGTGTAACCCCAGCCTTTTAAATGTGATTTATCATAAAAAAAGTTAAATATAATGAGTGATTAGCATTTAAACTTTCATAGCATATAAATAAAAATACAATTTAGACATAAAATAAAACAAAATAAAAAGACTTAATAGTTTATAGTTGATTTGTAAGAGGTTTAGAGCATTTTGTTATTATATTTTTTATAATTATTTTGGTTTTATATGGAGTAAAAAACACTAAACTAATTATTCAACTACTTTAGTGATTGTCTGATAATATGTCACTTATATACTTTTACACTTCAGTACGTCTTTGTCTTTAATGTGGATAAAATTAAGATTATTTTTCTAGGGTTAAAATAAAAAAAGTGTGCTCGTATTTTCTGTATATTCATCGAAATTACATCTATTACCTCCTGTCCGTACCCTAACAAGTATCTCACCTCAGCTGTTGATTGAAGTCATCCTGGATGTTGTCATCTTCCCAGTTGTCTTCCCACACCGACACATCCTCGTCATCTCCGTCCTCCGTTCCCCAATCTACGACAAACATTAAATTATCTTCAAATCATGAGTTATAAGGTGATTACCACAACCAGGTCAACGCTTTATCTCTGCTGAGTGCCTCCTAGTAATCATAACAAATACGTTGGCCTCCCAGTAATCATAACAAATGACACAAATCATCCTGTGGGCTAAGTAGTACCATTCTTTTGACAATGGAGATATTTGAACCATTTCTGGTTTATTACAATATTATTTGACACTAATAACATCAGAATAAACTGGACGTGCCAATATCTTAACCAATTTAATGTAAAAGCCACGATACGACGAACATCCGTAAGAACGTGTTTGTATGTTGACTAAACAAATTCAGCAGCGCAGTAAGAGTAACAATTACTTACTTTCTGCGGGAAATTCTTCAAATTCATCATCTTCCTCCAATAGGCCGAGGTCAACTTTTGGCTTCTCACTCATTTTTGATTATTAAATTATTTCGCACAAAAAAACGACCTGAAAACAAGCGATTACTATTACTTGCAATTTTACAAAAGTTGACAGTTGTCACTTATTTTTATATTGTTTGTGGTTGCAGAATAAGCTACGGTACCTACGTAAATGAACCACGGTACCTACGTTTCATGTTATTCGTTCTCGGAGAATCCGAGAATGGCAGCACCTGAATACGACATGACATTATGACATCTGTGACATTTGGAAAATTTGAAATTGATCTTTGATGTTGAAGAGCTGTGTAGGTTTGATTTCAGCCTTTCGTCCTGAATTTCCTGTTGTCAGGAAGCTAGTTTTAACCCTCCGACCTTATTCAAACCTTTCTGTCTCTAAAATGTCCAAGACAGCCCTCGTTATTTTGGCCGAAGGTGCTGAAGAGATGGAGACCATCATATCTGTTGACGTTCTTCGGCGAGCCGGCGTAAGTGTATTATTTATATCACAAATAATAAATAAATCCTACCACATTTCTTAGATCTATAATTAGAAGGACCCTGGTCGGAAAATAAAAGCGAATTCAGTAATAAATATTATGTAATAATGGAAATGCGCAATATTATGCAGGTTTTCTTCTACACGATAATAATAATTCTGTATATTTGACGAGGTCAAGGGCTTTTTCACATCTTTCAAATCCGCCCCAGATATTTAATATTTTTGAAAACCGATGAACATTTGTCGACTTCCGTGGTAATACCATTAGAATATACTAGACTTGCCCTATACTAATTTAATGATCACGATTCGATGCACAATACATGGTAAAACGTAAGAATGTCGATTTAAAAATGTTGACCAAATAAATTCAGCGATGTGGCTAGAGAGAAACAATTACATACTTACTTTCTGCGTGAATTAAAATTTCTCGTCTTCCCCAAATAGACAGAGGTAAAAAAAAAACTATAATAACAAATGTTCTATTATCTTCCTTTTTTGTTACAAGTAGAAATAATAATATCGTCACTGGGATTTCCTGTGCTGAGGATTTCATTTACATATTAAAATTTTAATATGGAGTACTTTTCGTACCCAGAACTTCCTCTCCTTCCTTTCCTAAAAAAAACTTCCACACAGCATCCCCAAAGATGGCCTAGGCCCTGAGGTAAGAGGTAAAAACACCGCCATCTGTATCAAAAATCAAACCAAAGGATAAGTTCGCATAGAACAAACAATAAATCTAGTGAACGTTAAACCCAAATTCAAAAATTCGTCAGAAATCAAAGTGTTGCCATATAAAAAAAAATTAATCGGTGTGGAATTTTACAAAATTAAGGGAACATAATCGGAGACGGGACATTTACATGTAGTGACGTCACAAGCTCAAATAATGGATTTATTTATTTAAAAATAAAAAAAAATTACTATCATTTTCGTAATCTTAGTAAAAAAATCTATCCACACGATTTTTTCCAAGTCGTTATGAAATCCGTGCAAGTGGCCTATTAGTTTCTCAGCAAATTGGTCAAATAATTAATCAATTTAGACACCTTCAAAAATTGACATTTAAAATCAAATAAATAAGTTGTCTTAAAGTGGTTTAACCACACTTTGAAAATGGCCTTGTAAACCGAAATAGCTGTAACAAAAATAAAAAGTAAAATACTTTCAGAACTTGATAATAACGTTATTAAATTAAATTTTAATTATTTTTTTGAGTTGTACGAAATAAACACAAAAACAATGAATATATTACTTGGTATTATTTTGCAGGTGACAGTGACTCTGGCTGGTCTGGACGGAGACGGGCCCGTGAAGTGTTCCCGGCAAGTTGTGGTGGTGCCCGACCTCTCCCTGGAGGCGGCCCTCGCCAACACTAGGGCTTACGATGTGGTAACTATAACTGCAGCAACCATTCATTGTATTGCAATTATATAATATGCAATTCCATTAAAAATGGTGCTCAACATTTGGGAGGCAGATACGGGTACCGCCGCCCCGGGAACCATTTGTTTGATAATTAACACCTCTGCCATAGGTCCCCCCAAGTGGTTTGCTACATTTGGTGACTTAGCGGGGGTGAGGTTTGTCTAGGTCTTGGCAATGGATGCGTCTGTCTGCCTTCTGCATGACGGACCGGATCGAGAGAATGGTTGAGGGAGGCCTTTTGACCTCCAGCCGAACTCTCGATCCCTTCCCTTGCCCCACACTTGGAGGGAAGGATTCATACGTCCGTCACTTCTGGACACACTGGCCCCCAGATTCCTGTTCACCCCTCGAACCTTTTACTTTCCAGAACTTCCTCACCTCCCTTTCGTTAAAAAAGACCCTCACACAGCATCTCCTAAGATGACATAGGCCCTGACTGAAATTATTTTAGAATAAGTTAACAATAATAATCTAAACGAAAATATGAAAGATAACAAGACACAGAAAAATAGAAAAAGACAATGGTCACAACTGGGACTCGAACCCAGACCTCTTTGTCTAACCGGGACGAGCGCGTTAACCAATTTCGCCATTGCCACCTTCTGTCAAAGCCGTTGCGACCATTGGGTTCGAGTCCCAGTTGCGACCATTGTCTTTTTCTGTTTTTCTGTGTCTTGTTCTCTTTCATATTTTCGTTTAGATTATTATTGTTAACTTATTCTCACATGATATATTTCACTGATGGGAATAACCTTCAAAAAAGTATAAAAAGAAAGTTTTTCTTGTAAAAATTGAAATTATTTTCCTCATGGCCTTCTGTGGGAAGTTAATGTAAAAAAAAGAAAAATGCACTGAGATTAGTCAAGTCTGACATAATAGAATGCTATCCTTATACTACCAGTATTACAATGGAAGATGCTCCGAGGAACTAGCGTCATTGATCCCTTCGGCACCGGTGCATAGTCGGGAAACACGCCAAACGCGTGCCCAACACGGTTGACATTTGTCACATGAGAACGGGTCGTTTCTTCGACTCGTTCTTGTGTTCAACAGCTCGGCTGTTGAACGATTTGCTGGCCTCTGTGTTTCCTCCTTCCTTGGGTCTCTTCAAGACCAATGTTCATTATTTCCTCTCCTCAAAAAGACCCTCCACACAGCATCTCAGATGACGTAGGCCCCGAGGGAAATTTTTTCCTCAAGGCCTCCTGTGTAGAGTTATTGTAAAAAAAAAAAAAATTGCCTTATACATCACTGCAATATTTAATTTAAAATTAGAGTAGAAGAAGTCGGAGACGCCCGAGGAAAACATGACACGATCAAATAAATTAAATACTTATATCAGGTTATGCGAAGAGTCAGAATAACAGAAGAGTATGTATAAGACAATGTTTTTTTGTGAATGAATAATTAATATTTACTGAAGTTTTGTATGAAGAGAGACAGCATGAAAGCGAGACAACTGTACGTATGTAAAGAGTGTTTGTCCAGTGTCTCTTCATTAGCAACTGTGTTAATTACAGTCCATTGACTATCATGCCGGCATCCCAATATCATAGTCGAACCTTAATAAAGGATCATTGTACAAAATGCAGATATTACAATAAAGTAGTTCATTCTAATTTCGGTAAAATAGTTATTTATTATTTTTGGTAGTGTTTTGTCAACATCGGTAGGTTCTTCTCAGTGGCAATATATAACATTTGTAATGTCACCAGGTGATCCTGCCCGGGGGTTTGGGGGGTTCAGAGAAGCTGGCCAAAAGCAGCACCGTGGGACAGCTACTGAAGGAGCAGGAGACCTCCGGCAGAATAGTGGCCGCCATATGTGCCGGTAATAAACCTTATACTATTATTATTGTAGAAAGCAATCACTTTGTGGTTTGTCATATTTAATAAAATAAAATACTGTTTTGCGTTAATAAAATAAAATAAAATACTGCGTGGTTAAAAGAGGATCTTAAATGTGCATACAAACGACGTAATAATATTAAACTTAATTTAAAACTATTACATACTGAACTAGTGTATGAGTTGCACCCTGTCGAATGGGACTTATTCGACGACAAAGTTCGATCCCTAGTTTCAGTTAAATCCTTCAATAAACTTAATACAATAAATAAAAAACTGAAGATTTTGTGCCGTGTAAATAGTCCGGATATTAATAATAGTAACCCGGAGCCGGTCCATACATTTTTTGACCGTGTACATTTTCTTCCTGAGGAGATGTCCCTATTGGCAAAGGGATTAAAATATAACCTTAAATACTCTAATAATAACTTTAATGCTGCAATAGAAGAGGTCGCGGTGGATATAGACACAGCTCTATGTAATAAACCAAAAAAATTCTATTACAAAAGTGCTGAAACTTTACAAAAAATAATACCTAAATTTAAACCTAACCCAAATCCGGAGTTGACAATAATGAAGAATATTCGTGCCAAACTAGCAGAAGAAGATTTGATCCTCACGAAAGCGGACAAGGGGAATACAGTCATCGTAATTCCTCGAAGTTATTATAATATTAAAGTAGCGGACTTCATCGACAGTGACAATTTTGTAATACTTGCGAAAGACCCAACCAATAAGTTCCAAGAAAATGTGAAACAAACCCTTCAAACATGTAAAACTAAAATATTTCAAGATGAATCATATCACAAAGTTAAATTTTTAACTAAAAATCCCAAAACTCCCAAATTATATGGGTTCCTTAAAATACACAAGAACAATTACCCCATCAGGCCAGTGGTTTTATGTTGCAATGCCCCAAATTTTAAAATATCATCCGTTATTACTGTACTAGACGTTTGTACATAAATTGCAAAATAGGGAGCTGGACACAACTTGGCACGCCAATGTCTTTTACTTCTGGATTAATGACTCTAAGTTAAATTAGCAAAACTGAATCTATTACTGTTGTAAAACATTGAAAATTGATTCTAGTTATAATGGCCAAAACTGAATTTAGTTACTTAATTTAATATTGATTTGCACTTTGGAGACTTTTGGAGACTGTTGGGGTCAGGATAATGGGATACTGGGAGAAAGGTAGAACAGAATTTAATACTGATTAAAAACACTTTTTAAGTAGGTTAGAACTTGGAGACTTCAGTTTCTTGGAGACTTGTTACTTCTTGGCTGGTAGTTTTTGAACTGATTTCCTACCGGTTTGCCGTTTGTTTTATAGGGCAAATCCGGGTTGGACTTTTGGAACACAGAACCTCCCTGTTTCTGAAGTGTGCTTGCGTTTACGTATTTTTCCCAATCGCTATGATTTTCGAGCAGATGTGTTAAAAATCCGTGTGATAACCTTTGCCAAGACAGTCCTGTTCCAATAAACCGAAGTCTCACATAATTTTTATTGTTTCAACAAGAAAAGGTACAAGTTTACAAATGTGATACAAGATACAATATCTAGAAGTAAATATTTTCTTAAAGTGCAATAATCACTGGTAGACGACAGTTTTTTGAGGTTTTATTGTAGTATATACCTATTTTTAGGTGATGATATATATTTCTTGATTCAAATTATTCCCGATTTCCCGAAATTTAGCTCCGAGTTTTTCGGAATGTAAATTGGCTGTCGTAAATATTTACGATTCAAACATTTCCTTTGTTCAGCATTGACCAATGGCGCCGCGTCTGGTAGCAGGGTGGGGATAACGTAAATACTCAATCATTTCCTTGATTTTGATCATTGCTGTCTGGGGTCCCTGGTGGAAGTATTACGTGGTTATTCAGATGTGTTTTCGAGTCCAATGATGCTGCAGCATGTATTTATTATCAATTGCGTTTATGTTTTCAATTGATAAGTTAATTGTAGAATGTAATAGCATTGTAGACATCATTCCAAATGCACAGTGTTTCGTTGGCCAATGAGAGCACTCCCTTGGTTTCGTAGGTTATTGGAAGGGGTAACGCGCAGCGGCACGGTATTATGTGGAAGCGTAAATTCCATTCTTGAATTCTCAGGGTTGTCATACGCTTTCGTCGACACGTTCGATACACTCCCCCCAGTGCAGTCTCGACTGTGCTCAGCTACTTCGTCGGGCGTGTCCTTTTCCGATGTCTGAGTTCTGAATCGGGTGTCTTCGCAACTGGTACAGTTTCGTTAGTTGTTGGTGTGGCAGGCAGGATGACGGCGATTTTGACTGCCGGCCTTACGTATATCCCAGTACTGGTTTGGATCCGAGCAGTTCTGACCTGTCCATCAGCTGCAGGTGTTGCTTCGAGGATACGGCCACGTGGCCAACTGTTTCGAGGCAGTGCTGGGTCCATGATGATCACTAGGTCATCCTTCTTAATTGGTGTAGTTGGATGGTGCCATTTTTGTCGGGCAGCCATGGTAGGTAGGTATTCGTGCAGCCATCGCCTCCAGAAGGTGTCTGCAAGTTGTTGTCCGATGCGCCACTGGCGGCGTAGGCATACTTCCTCTTCTTTTTTGTCGTAGAAGGATAATTGGGGGCGCTTCCCAGCCGATCCCAGCAAAAAGTGGTTGGGTGTTAGAGGTTCTTCATCACGCGGGTCGACTGAAATATGGGTGAGTGGTCGGTTATTTACCACAAACTCGGCTTCTGCAAGTGCTGTGCGTAGAGTTTCTTCTTTTGGTGCTCTTTCTTTGAGTGTTGCGCTTAGGGCTTTCTTTACTGATCGTACTAGTCTCTCCCAAGCTCCCCCCATGTGGGGACTCAGCGGTGGTATAAAGTGCCACTCGATGCCCTGGGTAGCTATTGCGTCAATCATTCTGGCGTCTTGACTTATTGACAGCAGGGCGTCCCTCATCTCGGTGTCAGCTCCGTGAAAATTTGTTCCGTTATCCGAGTACATGGCTGTGGGTTGTCCTCTGCGGGCGGTCATTCTTTGAAGGGCCATGATGGCCGAGTCGGCAGTCAGTGAAGCGGCTAGTTCTAGGTGAATGGCGCGCGTTGAGAGGCAGGTGAAGATGGCTCCGTATCGTTTTTCTCGATGCCTACCGACCGTGATAGCCATAGGGCCGAAATAGTCAAGCCCGCAGTGTGTGAATGGACGGACGTGATGCATCAGGCGGGGTGGTGGTAATGCGCCCATCAGAGGTGGAGTCGGTTTGCTGCGTCGTATGAAGCAAGTGGGGCAGACGTGCGTTAGTTTCCTGATTGTTGTGCGTATTCGTATTATGAAGAAATGATTGCGTATTTCTGCAATTGTTTTCTCAGTACTAGGATGATCCGCCTTTTTGTGGTAGTGGCTGATTAGGAGCCGAGTGTAGGGTTCATCGCCGTCCAGTATTATGGGGGTTCGGGCCACACTCTTTGTTCTTTCCAAGGCTCGTAGTCGGGTCCCCATTCGTAGAAGGTCGTCTGGTCCAAAGAAGGGGTTCAGCGAGTTGAGGCGACTGCCAGTAGGTAGTTTTTGACCTTGTCGGATGGTGTGTAGATCAGTTGTGAAAGCGTTTTCCTGGGACCTTTTGATCCATTTTTGTTCTGCTGCTTTTATCTCCTCGGCTAGTAGTGGGCCTTCTAATGGTTTGTTGGGCCCCATCTTGCATCGTCTGATAAAACGGAGGATCCAAGCTGTGGAGCGGATTAGCCGGTGCCATGAGGAGAACCGCTCTACTGATGGGAGTGCTTCGCCCTTGGTGGACACAAGGCCAACGTAGTGAGGTTTGACTTCTAGTGTTAGGTCGTCAGGCCTGTGGGCGGGTGCCCGTTCTTTCGGCCATGCACCCTCCGGGGAAGTGAGAAAGGCTGGGCCGGTAAACCACCTTCCTTCTGGTGTTAGGTCTGGCACCTCTAAGTCTCGTGTTCCTATATCAGCTGGATTGAGTTTTGTGGGTACCCATTTCCAGTCGGGTATGTTGGTTAGTTCGTCTATTTCGCCCAATCGGTTTGCCACAAAGGTTGAGTAGGCGCGTGGGTCGGTGCGTAACCAGCATAGTACAGTTGTGGAGTCTGTCCAGAAGCAGGTGCGGGATATCAGGGCTTTGCTTTCCTTTTGGATCGTCTGGGCTAGTCTCGCTGCTATGAGGGCGGCTTGAAGCTCGAGGCGTGGAATGGAGAGAGGCTTCAGTGGTGCTACCTTGCATTTACTTGCAAGGAATGTTACTCGTAAGGATCCATTTATTTCTTCGGTGAAGTAGGCCACGGCACAGCAAGCTTGCTCCGATGCGTCGCAGAAGAGGTGTAGAGTTACGTTGTTCTGTTTGTTTGAGAGGCAACGTCTCGGGATTGAGATGCTGTTTGTGTGCAGCAGGCTCAGCCAGTCTGTCCATCTCTGGGCGTGTTCGGGGGTAATGGGTTCGTCCCAGCCGACGCTTGAGCGCCACACTGCTTGCAGTAGCATCTTAGATCTGATGGTAAGGCAGGCAACGAAGCCGACTGGGTCAAAGATCTTCATTACTATGGATAATAGTTGCCGCTTGGTAGGTTGTGTGGCCGTGTCGGGGGAGATCGCCTCGCGAAATGAGTACAGGAAGCGGTCTGTAGTGGGGTCCCAGATCAAACCAAGCACTCGTTCTGTCTCTGGACCTCCACTGCTGATCTGTATCGCGGAGCTGGCACGGTCTTCTATGGGTACGCCAGCTAGGGCCACCGGGCTATTAGACGCCCAATTTGTCAAGTGGAACCCTCCTTTCGCGAGGAGGGCACTTACACTTTGGGCTAGTGTAGCAGCTTCATTGGGTGTGTCTGTTGCATCTAGGTAGTCGTCCATGTAGAACTTGGTGCGTACGGCTTTTGCGGCGGCCGGGTACTCGTGCTCGAATGTTTCGGCCACTTTATTTCGGACGAATTGGGCACTGCTTGGGGAGCAGGTGGCTCCGAACATCATTGATGACATTTGATAGGTGTCTGGTTCATGATGGGGTGATGTCCTCCACAGGAAAAGCTGGGACGGCTGGTCTTCTCGCCTTATTTTTATTTGCAGGAACATTTCTTTGATGTCTGCAGCAATGGCGATGTTTCCTTCCCGGAAGCGTATTATATTCCCCAGGAGGGAGGACAGCAGGTCAGGACCAGTAAGCAGCTGATCATTGAGGGAGGTTCCTCGGCATCGGCTTGCAGCATCGAATACCACTCTGATTTTTCCTGGCTTATTTGGGTTGATTACTGCGAAGTGAGGCAGGTACCATTTGCGAGGTGTGGTGGTGGAAGCTTCATGGCCTGATAGCTTCTTGGCATAGCCTTTGTTGAGAAGTTGACTTATTTTGTCATTGTAGGCCACTGCTAGATTTTTGTCTTTTGCTAGCTTTTTCTCCAGAGACAGAAGTCGCTTCAGCACACACTGCCGATTGTCAGGTAGCGAGACTTCTGGATTGCGCCATAGTAGACCAGTTTCCCACTTCCCTGTAGGAAGAGGACGGGTAGTTGCATTCATAAGTGCAATGGCCTGTTGTTCGCTTGCATTGACTCTGGTGGCTGATGTTACTCCGAGCGAGTCGATGGCGAAGTTGGTTTTTACTAGCTCCCTCAATTGTATGTCTGCGGCCGTTTCTGATTGTAGTGCCAAAGTGGTAGTCGTGTTATTATCTCTGGGGTTGACTCCCCCATGAGCGATCCATCCTAGTGCGGTGCGTGATGCTATTCGCGTAGTATCATTGCATTCACGAACTTCCCTTGACACAATTAGGTGAGCGTTGTCTTGGCCTATTAGCAGCTTCGGGACGACAGACCTTCCTTGGATCTGTTGCTCCGGCAGGTTGAGGTTGCTTATTGTGCTGGCAGAGATGTGGTATGTATTACTGTTGCCCGCACCTCGTATTCTTAGTCTCACTCGTTGGGAGAGATTGTCAGAGGTGCACATTCCTTTGGCACCGTGGATTCGCAGTCCGTGAACTGGGCCGTTTGCTCCGACTTGTATTGCGGTGTCAGTGTCAACAAGTGTTACTGTGGATCCTTCGTCCAGGAGAGCAAACACTGACACTTCTTCTTTGTTGGGAGCGCTTAATATTACTGGCGCAATTTTTAACAGTACTCTCTGTCCGGAGTCCTGGCGTCACAAGTTGACATTTTCCACGGTGCTTTTTCGTACGAACTCGGGATTATGTAGCAGGGGGTGGTGTGGGGATCGGCAATCCCCTACTTTGCACCATTGGTTTATTTTGCAGCTTCGTGAGTGGTGTTTTTCTAAGCACTTGCGGCATAACCTTCCCATGCGTACAGTTTCCCATCGAAGTTCAACATCTTTGGCTGCGAATTCTTTGCATTCGCGGGTTTTATGATCGCCGCCACATTGGGCGCAGCTTTCGTCGGCTGTTTTTCTTTTTCGGCTTGGTCCAGGGTAAGTATGTGCCTCATTCATTTTGCGTTTCATCGGGGCGATCTTTTCTTTTGGGCCGTCCCCGATTTCTTCTTGATGTCCGGCATCTATTTGCTCATGGCTCGGTAGAAGTCGCATGCGATCACTATCTTCTTCCTCCTGGTACCCGGCATGTATTTGTTCACGGCGTGGTCGGGATCGTATGTGGTCCACCATCCCGCTGTTTGGAATTGCGTTTGATACCTCTTTCAGAAAGGCAGCGAGCTGGGTTATGGTGGCCGGGGCATGTTGTTTGCGGATCTCGATTAGCCATGCCAGCCGCAGGGAACTCGGCATTTTGTCAGTGACGTCGTTCAGTAATGCAGGATTGGTGAGATAACCTTCGGTTTTTAAGATCCGGAGGGATGCCACCAGGTTTTGCACCGTCCCGGAGAAATCTGCCAGGTCCTCGAGTGATACCTCGGTCGTGAGGTAAGGTAGCTTTTTAACCTTGTCTAGCATAAATTTTGCTATGGAGTTAGCGCTGCCGTATCGCTGCTCGAGGACGCTGATGATCTCTGGGACTTGCGCAGGATCCATTAGTAGGGGACCCACGGTATCTCGCGCCTTGCCTTTGAGGGCACGCTGCAGCCGGATGAGATTTTCGCTCGGAGTCAATTGGCAGGTGGCGGTGGATTGAGCGTACTGTGCCTTCCAGGTAGGCCACTCGAGGGGGTCTCCGGAGAAGGTAGGCAAATCTTTTGCTGTGGATTGCCTGGCGATTAGGGCTGCCATTCTTGAGTCATCTTCTAATGTGCGAGGGCTATCTTGCGTTCTGGAGGAGCGGAGCGCCTCTGCCATCACAGAGGCGATCTGGGCCAGTGGGTCGTTGCCGTGCTGCAACCATTCTCGGGTGTGCCGTGCTGTCTCGTTGGCTGTATGCGGTGGTGTAAACAATGGGGAATCCTGGCCGGAGGAGGCTGGCTGTTGCTGGTACCCCGTTGTATTGTAAAGTGGGCGCTCGGGTCCGAGATGGCTGTATTCGGCCGTAGGGATGTTCTTTGCAGGGCCCGTCAGTAGTGTGTAGCCTTGGGTGGCGGCATATCCAGTTGGATCGGTTACTGTAAATTCATTGGTAGGCTGACCGACTGGTGTGTGCATTTGAGTAGTTGCATATCTCGTTGCAAACTCTCCGGCTGGCCTTTTTACTTGAGTGGCATATCTCGTTGCGAACTCATTAGTAGAAGGGCCGGTCGGTGCGTGCACTTGAGTTGTTGCATATCTCGTTGCAAACTCTCCGGCTGGCTTGTTTACTTGAGTGGCATATCTCGTTGCGAACTCATTAGCAGAAGGGCCGGTTGGTGCGGGCACTTGAGTTGTTGCATATCTAGTTGCAAACTCTCCGGTTGACGGGCCGTCTGACGTGTGTACTTGAGTGGCATATCTCGTTGCGAACTCATTAGCAGAAGGGCCGGTTGGTGCGGGCACTTGAGTTGTTGCATATCTAGTTGCAAACTCTCCGGTTGACGGACCGTCTGACGTGTGTACTTGAGTGGCATATCTCGTTGCGAACTCGTTAGTAAACGGGCCGGTTGGTGCCTGGACTTGAATTACTGCCTGACTGAGGTTGGCTCGCAGGGTCGGGCTGGTTGGTGCTGGCTCCTGGGCAGGTTGGCTGACTGCTTGGCGTGTCGCAGCGTTCAGGGCTGCGAGCAGATTGGCTGTCTGCTTGGCGTGACGTCTGTCCCGAATGCGCATCTCTCGGCGCAGTAATCGCAGGGAGTCTTCAGTTGATTCAGAAGTTGTTTCGCTGCTTTTACTGTTGGATTCGTGGAGGCTCTCGGAGACAGATTCTGGAGCAGGTCGGTCAAGCGTGATGAGATCAGAGTTCCTGGCTGGGCTCGCACTAGATAGATCGTGGACCTGGCGGGGTCCTCTAGATGGCGTCTCATCGGTGTCTACGGTGTGTGGGCCCGGGGTCCGTCGGGGCGCCACTGGCATATTTCGGCTTGTCCCCGGGGCGTCAGGTTTAGATTTAGACAGCGATGTATCAGAAGATGTCGGGGTCTTACGGCCACTGCGAAGAGACGGCATTTCCACTGGGTAAGACTGAAGGCGTGTTATGTGTAGATCCGGCACGAAGGACCAAATGTACTAGACGTTTGTACATAAATTGCAAAATAGGGAGCTGGACACAACTTGGCACGCCAATGTCTTTTACTTCTGGATTAATGACTCTAAGTTAAATTAGCAAAACTGAATCTATTACTGTTGTAAAACATTGAAAATTGATTCTAGTTATAATGGCCAAAACTGAATTTAGTTACTTAATTTAATATTGATTTGCACTTTGGAGACTTTTGGAGACTGTTGGGGTCAGGATAATGGGATACTGGGAGAAAGGTAGAACAGAATTTAATACTGATTAAAAACACTTTTTAAGTAGGTTAGAACTTGGAGACTTCAGTTTCTTGGAGACTTGTTACTTCTTGGCTGGTAGTTTTTGAACTGATTTCCTACCGGTTTGCCGTTTGTTTTATAGGGCAAATCCGGGTTGGACTTTTGGAACACAGAACCTCCCTGTTTCTGAAGTGTGCTTGCGTTTACGTATTTTTCCCAATCGCTATGATTTTCGAGCAGATGTGTTAAAAATCCGTGTGATAACCTTTGCCAAGACAGTCCTGTTCCAATAAACCGAAGTCTCACATAATTTTTATTGTTTCAACAAGAAAAGGTACAAGTTTACAAATGTGATACAAGATACAATATCTAGAAGTAAATATTTTCTTAAAGTGCAATAATCACTGGTAGACGACAGTTTTTTGAGGTTTTATTGTAGTATATACCTATTTTTAGGTGATGATATATATTTCTTGATTCAAATTATTCCCGATTTCCCGAAATTTAGCTCCGAGTTTTTCGGAATGTAAATTGGCTGTCGTAAATATTTACGATTCAAACATTTCCTTTGTTCAGCATTGACCAATGGCGCCGCGTCTGGTAGCAGGGTGGGGATAACGTAAATACTCAATCATTTCCTTGATTTTGATCATTGCTGTCTGGGGTCCCTGGTGGAAGTATTACGTGGTTATTCAGATGTGTTTTCGAGTCCAATGATGCTGCAGCATGTATTTATTATCAATTGCGTTTATGTTTTCAATTGATAAGTTAATTGTAGAATGTAATAGCATTGTAGACATCATTCCAAATGCACAGTGTTTCGTTGGCCAATGAGAGCACTCCCTTGGTTTCGTAGGTTATTGGAAGGGGTAACGCGCAGCGGCACGGTATTATGTGGAAGCGTAAATTCCATTCTTGAATTCTCAGGGTTGTCATACGCTTTCGTCGACACGTTCGATACAATTACTAATGTGTTTCAAAATACCAATGTTTTTTCACCGAAACATACCCTTAAAAACTCTTTTTCATTAGTAGAAGAATTGAAAGATATGATTCTCCCTAGTAATTCTAAACTAATTTCTTTTGACGTTGTAAATTTATTTCCTAATGTTCCCATAGAAGAGAGTAAATGTTTAATTTCTGATTTACTAAATAGTTCGGACCTCTCTACAGATTTTATAAAAGATTTAACTTCCTTGTTTAATATTTGCCTGAATCAAAATTATTTTCAATTTAATAATGTTATATATCAGCAACGTGACGGTCTGGCTATGGGCAGCCCTACCAGTCCTCTGATTGCTGATATATTCATGGATAGCCTAGAGAATAAAATTCTATCTTGTACCTCACCTCTTATTAAAAATCTTTTGTACTGGAAAAGATACGTTGATGATGTGTTTTGTATATGGACAGGGACTGAGCGTCAACTGGACTCCTTCCTCAATCTTATAAACTCTTTTCATAATCAGATTAAATTCACATTAGAGATAGGCAAAAACTCAACCTTAAATTTTGTAGACCTTACCTTATCCATCATTAATAACAAAATTGATTTTAACATATTTCGTAAACCCTCCTATACTGACATTGTAATACACAGCACCTCTAATCACCCGATTTCACATAAGCACTCCGCATTCCATTCAATGGTTCATCGTTTAGTCACAATTCCAATGTCCGATACTAATTTTGCTAATGAACTTAAATTAATTAAAAAAATAGCGGTAAATAATGGCTATGAACCATATTTTATTGATTTAATTTTAAATAAAAAACTAAAACAAATAGCCATTAATCAATTCTTATTCGCTAGTCCTTGTCATCAAATCGTTGATAATAATATTAATTATCAATGGCGGCGAATTTTATTCATTCATATTTTTTCTACTTTAAGTGTTAAAAACCTTCCTTCTGAAGTCAGACCTGCCTTTTATACGAATAACAATCTAGGTAAATTTCTAATTAATTCTAAAGATAAGGACAACAAATTAAGTCATTCGGGAATATATAAATTAAATTGTAATAATTGTTCGGCTTTTTATATCGGTAAGACAACACGTAATGTTAATATTAGGATAAAGGAGCATCTTCGTTGCCTCAATAATAACGGTTTTTCAGAATTCGCCAACCATTGAACCATTTGATCAAGGGCGGATTTAGGGGGGGGGCACGGGGGCACGTGCCCCCCCCAGGACGGTATTTTTGTGTACTGTGGAGAGTCCATCACAGTACATACTTAGCAGCAAATCAAATTATCAGAGTTGTTAAAATATATGAATAAAATAACAGAAAGAACATGAGTGAAACTCTTGTCTATTTCTGGCTGGAATTGCGAACTTTGTTCGTTGCGTCCCATTCATGCACTTGCAAATCGTCGGTCTACTGGCAAAGTCCACTAAGTCACTAAAATACAATCCTGAGATAATCGCATTTCAATATTTAGCAATTTTGGAAAGGCTACAAGTGGATGAATATCTCCAAAATAATTTTTTTTAAATATTTTATAATTTAGAATGAACCCTTAAGTACCTCATCAATATGCAATATTGGTTGAAATCAATAACAGCAACCTTTAATCAAAGATTTACAAAAAAAATTAGCCTGACTTAGTGGATTTTACCAGTCAATAATGACTTAGTGTTCTTTGCTTGTTAAGTTTACTGTTAAATTGTTGACATTAATGCCGCAAAATGGTTTAAGATTATTTTAAAGCTGAATTTGTGGATTTTTCTTGTGTTTTGTTGCGGTCTAAATCAGTGTTTCTTAACCCTATTGAAAGCATCGCCCCCTTTACCACAGTAAAATTATCCAGCAACCCCCCCCCCCCCCCCCCCCCCCCCGAAACGAAAATTAAAAAGTAGTACACATTTTAGTATAGGAAGTCCTGCCGGTGCCGAAGGGATCAATGAGTATTTTTGAGGTATTTTGGAGCTCCAGACAAGAGGTGGCTGCTAAATTCAACCATGGGGCGCACTTGCGATTTGTACAGGGTTAGCAGTTGTGTACTATTAAAGTATCTGCCCTGTATAGTACGCCCAGTTTCAAAATTCTTCACGACCATCTTGGCATGACTAAAGGCAGCGCAAGATGGGTGCTGGGAATGCTGACGCTGCCTCAAAAACAACAGCGCGTGGAGTGTTCTCGTGCATTTTTGGTAGGGAAGACAAAGATGGGGTGTTGGCTCAAATTGTTACTGGTGATAAAACTTGGGCTCATCATTATGACTCTGAGTCTAAAAAGGACGCAATGCAGTGGCACGGAAAGGCACACCACTGCCCAAGAAGTTTAAAGTGTCACGGCGAAAATCATGGCGACAGCCTTTTGGGACTCAGAAGGAATCCTGTTGATCGATTACAAAGATAAAGATGTCTCCATAACCGGAGATTACTACGCTTCAATCCTAGAGCAATTAAAGGAAGCCATCAAGGAGAAAAGAAGGGGAAAATTGACCAAAGGTGTCCCTTCTGCGCGACAGCGCGCCTGTTCACGAGAGCCGTGTTGCGATGGCTGTCTTGCAGAAGGTGTGCTTCGAAATTTTGCTACACCCACCCTGCAGTACTGACCTGGCTCCCAGTGGTTATTACTTATTTCCACACTTGAAAAAAGAACTTCGTAGACAAAGACAAATAATTTCTTTTGAGGGTAAACATAAGATAATTGATAGATCCGAAAAATTTATTAGGGTAGCAGGTGAATATATTGAAAAGGAAAAATAAATTTGGATTTTTATTTCTACTCCTTACCCCCCATTCTGAGATCTTAAAACCCACCCTCGTATAATGTTTGGCTTAATGTGTTTTGCTTGACAATAATATCGGATTTATGACTTACGGTGAATTTAAAAACACGTTTAAATCGAAAAAGATTAAATATACGACTTAATGGAGTATGCCAGTCGGGAGGACGATTTTTACATAAGACCTCATACTTAATTTATTTCATGAAAAAACGTGACTTAGTGGACTTTGCCACTAGACCGACGAAATGAAAGATGATAATCAGCGTTTGCGAGAGCGGTCGGAAAACGTGCCCCCCCCAGAAAAAAATCCTGGATCCGCCCTTGCATTTGATCGATAAAGATCATACGTTTTGTCATAGCACCGGTGCTAAAATCTTACAAAAAAACGGACATGGTAACAGACTTAACAATTTAGAGGCACTAGAAATTAAAAAAGCTGTAAAAACCAAAAGTCATATACTTAATAATCAATTAGACATATCAAGTAGTCCGATATTAGGTCTGTTTCCAATAAACCCTTAATAAAAAAAATTCCCAGTGCTCCTTACCACCATGTCAGTTGATGCTATGTTCCTTCAAATTTATTACTGTAACCCATTAGTCACATAATTATCTTTCGGTTTTTTCCATTACTTGCGAACTTAGGTTAATGTATTTTATGGCCGTCGATGTGTTTGTTATATTTGTATCATGTTGTCTCCCTCTATATTTTGTCTCTCTCTAAAAATTTTTCTCCCTCTATATTTTGTTTTATATAAGCACACATTATGACTTATTGTTTAGTATTAATTTGTACCCTGATGATGCTTGAGTAAAGCGAAACCGGTCGGTTCAAAAAATTAATAAAACTCGTGGTTTTAAACAAAACAGTATTTTATCTTATACTATTACTGCCAGCCAAAGGATAGTGGGCAAAAATCAATGGGACCAGGCCCACCCCTCAACACTATTGAAAGTTGATAAATCACTGTATAGATTTTTTAAAGTAAAACATTAATTAAATAAATAAAAAGAGAAGACTTTGTTTTAAAGGACTATTATCATCAGGATTGTTATAAAAATACTAACAAATACAGAAGAATACACATATTTATATACAAATTATTAAGAAAGAGACAGTATATTGTAGTGGGACAGTGCGTCAGTTGTGGGAGGGTAGTAGGGGAGGGGAGTGTGGGATAAGTGAAGTAACGGGAAACATACTTATAATAGGGCTGAATGTTAAATTTAAATGATTATTGATGATTTCAGAGGGGTCGAAGGGTTGGTAGGTCGTGGGGGGACACATCCCGCTGGATGGTGTGTGCCTCAAAAAAAAATACCACAAACGACATAGCCGCATCCGCAGCACTACCAACAAGTCCAACTCTCTGGCGTCCACGAGCGGTCATCATGGCCCCGCGACCCTGGGCAATGTGATCTCCGGTCATAGCCGACAGAGAGGGGGCGAATGGCGAAACTCTGGCGCCATAAAACCGGAACCTCCCAGCTAAGGGAAGGAAAACCCCTACAGAAAAACCCTCGTCTCCAGCGTAGGGAGTGTGGCGAACCCATCGCTCAGGGAGTGTAAACATGACCTGCAATAGCCATCCCAAGCTAAGGTGTTAGCTACCGTGCTTAGGGCTGAATGGCACTGGGGAACAGTGTCACGAACGGTGCCTCCGAGACACAAGGTCGAATCTCGGAGTATTTAGACCTTACCCCAGCATTCGGGGCTCTGCTGGGGTGGACCATGTATTTCCCTAGATACTCGTGGGACCAAATATGGACTTTAAAAATAATAAAAAAAACAACAATGATGAGGGGCCTTTGGGGAACCTGAGGGGAGAGGAAGGGAGAGATGAGGCCACCTCGGTGGACTCTTCCCTCTTGGGGCCTTCGAGGAACCGAGAGGGAGTGGAAAGGAGAGATGAGACCGCCGAGGAGGTCTCTTCCCTCTTGGGGCCTTCGAGGAACCGAGAGGGAGTGGAAAGGAGAGATGAGACCACTGAGGAGGTCTCTTCCCTCTTGGGGCCTTCGAGGAACCGAGAGGGAGTGGAAAGGAGAGATGAGACCACCGAGGTGGACTCTTCCCTTGTGGAACCCTCGGGGAACCCAAGAAAAGAGGAACCTCAAAAGAACTCAACGCGACTGAATCCTCCAGGGGATTCAGATGCGGATAAGAAGGGACCTTCACGGGACCTGCAAACTAACTCCTGTAAGAACCCCCACCTCCAACTGGGACCCTCGAGGTACCGGAGGAGAGGGGGGGGCGTAAAGGAGGACCGTCTAACAGCCACCACGGAGAAAGATGCGGTGAAGTCCCTTACGGATGAAGTGGGGAAAATCCGCATCAACAAAAGACGCAGTGGGGCTGCGAGGAAAAAATATAATAAGGAGAGGCGGGGTTCCGACCGGGAACCTCTGATACAGGGAACCGGTCAGACAAAGCCGGGAACCTCTGGAGTCAACTGGCGACTAAAGAGAGGATACCAGGAGCAACCAGGGACTTCTAAAGTCAGCTGGGGACAGCCAGGGACCTCGAAGGACAGCCATACCGGGGCTCAAAAACCAGGGACAGACTGGAAGCAAACGGGGACCCTACAGGGTAACCGGGAGCAACCAGGAATGCCCAGGGAACAAAAGGCCGGAAAGAGGAGTAGGACTTCACCGGAACGTAAACCCTCCGGGCTAACACCGGAAAATGCTCGGAAAAAGCCCCGAGGAACTCCCACCCCTGACACCTATGCGGAAGCCGCTGACAATAAAATTAGGGTGGCTATTGTCCATAGGAACAGGGAGGAGGAGTTTACAAGGGAGCAGGAGGCCCTTGTGAGTGAGGGTGCCGGCGATCTGATTCTGAACATCCCAAAAGGACAGTTCAGACCCGGATTCGACGAGTGTTTCATTCAGAAGGGCGTACTGAGAATGACCTGCTCCGACAAGGAGTCTGAGAAATGGCTGAGGGAGATAGTGCCGACCTTACGGAAATGGCAGGGTTGCGACCTGGAGGTGGTAGGGTTAGATGAACTGCCAAAGTATGTGAAGGTCAAGGCGGTAATTCCTGAAAACGGTGCAGTAAGCACCGAGAGGCTGCTGCAACAGCTGGAGAACCAGACCCCGCGGCTACACACAAAAAAGTGGATCGTCCACGACTCGATCAGGGAGAAAGATAGATATCGCCTGATCATGAGCGTGGATGAGGACAGTGTAAAAGTGCTGCGGGAAATGGGAATGACGGCGCACGTCGGTATAAGGAAGGCCACCTTCACGGTGCGCGGACCCAATACCGAGGAGCGGATATTGGATGTAAAGGGTAAGGATTAGACCCCCAAAAATGGCTAAAAACTTACATTTCATCCAAATAAACTTACATCGCAGCCCAGCAGCGGCTGCCGTGCTCAACAGGAGAGTTACCCGGGACCGTGTGGATGTCGCGCTGATTCAAGAACCCTGGACTTACAGGGAGAAGGTCAGAGGACTAAACATGAACCAAGGTCTACTCTACTACAAGGAGTCGGGGGACAGACCACGTGCCTGCATCCTCATCAGAGGGATAGCCGGCACACTGCTTCCCGAACACTGCAGCAGGGACCTGGTTGCTGTGAAGCTACAGGTCACGCTGGACGAAAGAAGCCGAGAAGTAGTAGTGGCGTCAGCGTACATGCCCTATGACTCTGCGGAACCACCACCCTCTAGGGAAATAACGAGACTCATCCAGGACTGCAGGGAGAAGGGTAGGGAACTGATACTCGGAGTAGATGCTAACTCGCACCACACTGTGTGGGGGAGTACGGACATCAACAAACGGGGACAGGACCTCCTGGAATACCTGATGACAGTGAACCTTGAGATTCTCAATAGAGGTAGGGAACCTACCTTTGTTATAAGTAGCAGACAGGAGGTGATAGACCTGACTCTAGGAACTTTGGGAGTCTCAGGATGGAGAGTTTCGGATGAACCATCCCTGTCGGATCATCGACACATAGTATTTAAACTAGAGGGAGAGACAAATAAAACGGGGACCGACACATACAGGAACCCAAAAGCAACTGACTGGACTCGGTATTCAGAGGAATTAAACATAGGAATGACAAGATTCCCAGCGAAATACGGCTGCCCTGAAGAAATTGAGGACGCAGTAGAAATACTGAGGGACTCAATGATAGGGGCATACGAAAATAGCTGCCCTCTGAAGACAAGTACCAGGGACAAAACACCGTGGTGGAGCAGAAAACTGCAGGAGCTACGGAAACTAGTAAGGCAAGCCTTCAACAGGGCCAAAAAATCTGGAAACTGGGATGCTCACAAGCAATACCAGAAAGAGTACAAGGAAGCAATCCGGATAGCCAAAACAGGCTCCTGGGAGAAGTACTGCGGGGAGGTGGAAACCATCCCGCAAGCTGCAAGAATTCAAAAAATTCTCGCTAAAGACCCAGGGGCAGCTAAAGGCCCATTTCGGAAAGCCGATGGAGGCTTCACCGATAACTGCGAGGAGGAGCTGGAGGAACTGCTGGGGAAACATTTTCCCGGCTACAAAAAGTTAGAAGCAGGTGACACCGGTCCACCACCAGCCCGAGTTATACGGGATGGTAAGGACTGGGACACTGCCGCTAAAATAGTGACTCCCTCCAAAGTTAAATGGGCAATCGAAGGGTTCGACCCTTTTAAAAGCGCAGGAGAAGATGGTATCTTTCCGGCACTTCTGCAGAGAGGTCTGGATACAATCTTACTTCCGGTGACTAAGATCCTGAGGGCGTGCTGCGCCCTCGGATACATCCCCATACCATGGAGGAAAACAAGGGTAGTGTTCATACCTAAACCTGGGAGAACTGACTACGACCAACCAGGCGCATTCCGTCCAATTAGCCTCACCTCTTTTCTTCTAAAGACAATGGAGAGGCTAATGGATAGACACATAAGAGACGGGGCACTGAGAGAAAAGCCCCTCCATGAGTTACAATTTGCGTATCAACCAGGTAAGTCGGTTGACGCGGCACTGCACAGGTTGGTATACAAACTGGAGCAGGCGCAGGCAACCGGGGAACTAGCAGTAGGACTCTTCCTGGACATAGAGGGAGCATTTAATTGCACCTCTATTAAATCCATCGATGAAGCGGCAGAAAGACATGGACTCGATAAAACCACCAGAAGGTGGCTGAAGAACATGCTTTCAGGTCGGATTCTTACGATGGAAAGGGGTGAGGTGAACCTCAGAGTATTGGTGACGCGAGGGTGTCCACAGGGAGGGGTCTTGTCACCCTTGCTGTGGAGCCTGGTGGTGGACAACCTCATCAGGAAACTCAACAACAGGGGCCTGTATACTCAAGGGTATGCGGATGACATCGCAACCATAATAAGGTGTTGGGATGCAGACACATCCAGAGGCCTCATACAATCAACACTGGCAACAGTGGAAGAATGGTGTGAAGAAACAGGGCTGTCGGTCAATCCAGACAAGACAGAACTAGTAATCTTTACACGTAAAAGGAAACTAGAGGGATGGAGCAATCCAACCTTCTACGGAAAGGAGGTAGAACCCTCTGACACGGTTAAGTACCTCGGGGTCATTATAGATGCCAAACTGAGCTGGAAAAACCAGGTGGAAACTGTGGGCAGAAAAGCCTGTGCTCTCATGTGGGCAACTAGGCGAATCTGCGGCAGAACGTGGGGACTCAAACCCAAAATGATGCAATGGCTGTACACAGCCGTTGTAAAACCAAGAATCATGCATGCAGCCTTGGTCTGGTGGAGGAGAACAACACTGAAAACAGTGATGGCCACACTCAACCACATACAGGGACTTGCATGCAGAGGAATCACAGGAGCTATGCGAACCACTCCAATACTAGCCATGGGAGTGCTGCTGAACCTACCCCCACTAAACTTAGAAATAGAGGGGGCGGCGATGGCGGCAGCCTACAGGTTAAAATGCAAAGGTCATTGGAGAGGTGAGTTGCCCAAAAACAGTCATACGGAGATCGGAACAAGACTGAGGGCAATTAGCCCGACAGCTGGAATGAAGCAGGACGGCAAACAAGCTGAATACTTCTTCAGACAGCAGTTTGATGTGATGTACCCCACCCGGGAAGAGTGGGACATGGTCCCAGGTCCAACCTCCAGACAGGAACTAATCTGGTTCACAGATGGGTCCAAGATGGAGGAAGGAACGGGGGCCGGGGTATGTCTACAGGGATCCAAGAGGGAACTCAGTATACCTCTAGGAACTCACTGCACTGTGTTTCAGGCTGAGATGAAAGCCATCATGGTCTGCGCACAGGAGAATATACGTATCGGGTACAGGAATAAGAACATAACTATTTGTTCTGATAGCCAGGCAGCCCTAATGGCACTGGAAAGTAACCGATGCGACTCCAGACTGGTGATGGAATGCAGGACTGTTCTTACAGAACTCGCTACCATTAATAAAATAACACTGATATGGGTACCAGGACATAAGGGTATTGAGGGCAACGAACGGGCTGACGAACTAGCAAGGAAAGGGGCGAAAGCACCACTTGCGGGATCCGAGCCGGCTGTAGGAGTAGCAGCTTGCCACACGAAATTACATATTGAGAGGTGGGTCAAATCCCAGCACTGGAAGGAATGGGAGAGGGCACCCGGAATGAGGCAATCCAAAGTACTCATAAACGGACCGGACCCCAGACGGACCAGGAAACTACTCGATATGGATAGAAACTCTCTGAGGGAACTGGTAGGACTACTAACGGGACACTGCCATCTCAGGAGACACATGCAGCTATTGGGAGTGGAAAGCACCAATAGATGTAGAAAATGTGAAGAGGATGAAGAGACTCCAATTCACTTGTGGTGCCAATGTCCTGCCCTGGTGGGAACTAGGCTCAGATACCTGGGGAGACACATCGTGGAACCAGAAGACTTAGCCACATATCCAATGACAACTCTGGTGAACTTCATTAAAGGGACTGGGTTATTGTTAAAGGATTGAGGTAAAATGGGAGATAGTACAATGGGCCTATGGCCTAAGTACTCACGGGAACTAACTGTAAACCGTCTCCGTAAGTTAAAAAAAAAAAAAAAAAAAAAAAAAGATGATTTCAGCCTTTGAATTTACTGATTTTTTTTATTTCCAAAGTCACTAAATTATTAAGTCTTAAACCTAATCCATTTTTGTGCAAGACTTTAAACACTCCGATACATCGTGAATGTGCACTTTTTACGTCTTAAATGACATGTCAGATTTACGAAAACGTTATGTTATTTCCGCTTCACAATTAAAGCTCTATAAATGAAACATTTCCGAACTTATCCGAATACTAAAAACTGTTTTTGAAAGGATATGAAATAAGCTTTCAAATTGTTATGTTACAAATAAATATTAACATTTGTAAACATTCAAATTTAGAATGCAAACATAAAAAAATGAAAAAATGACTCACGTGATGTTTTTATGTGAAAACGGTACTAAAATCACGGATTATATAAAAGACAATATTTATTCTATCTTATAAATGTATAATAAACAATTTGGTCACCTCGCTTTTTTATCATTTCATACAAGAATATTTAATAAAAAAATAACGATGTCAATTTGGCGGTCTATCATGTATCTGACAGAAAAGATTTTTTTTAATCTATTTCTATGGACATCTTGAATAGTGATGGGTAGCTTGATTTATTATGGAGCTTCTCCTTTTTGTTTTAGGGATGTCACTAGCAGAGGCGGCCCGTGACAAAATTTGCGAGCATTTCACAAAAAAATTGTAGCATTACCATGGGAAAATAAAGTGATTTAAAGGGCGCGACATACCTAGTACAAACCTTCACTTGTAGAGAAAATCCATTCGTCGCTCTTTCATTGTGATTATGGAAGATATCAAACTTTTTTCGATGCTCATCATTGTGGAAGCATGAAGCCGATCTTGGGACACAGTGTTCCTCACAAATTTTTTTTACATGTTTTAACGTAAAAAAACACCGTTCGCACTCAACAGTTGTCATTGGAATAGTACAAATTATGTTTAAAAGTTTAACCGTTTCACTAAAACACTCCACTAAGTTAAATTTGATTAATTCTACGTTAATCGCAATGTTTTCAGTAGCACTCATTTTAAATAAGTTTTTTTACAGAATAAAACTTGCGAAAACCGTTGAATGCTGTCAATACCGAAAAATACTCAATGCCGATGGCGTTAAAACATAACATTGTAAATTAGTTCTAAATTCGTTAAACATAACTATTTCATTCCAAAGGTTCGGGACCACATTACGCAAGTTTAATGTTTTGTCATTTGCTCCGGCAATGCACGCGTGCACCATATGTCTTCTCTGCTTTCACACGTCAATCTTCGTATGGGTCTATCCCTGTCATGCTCATTTCACGGGCACGGGCACTTCAGCATCTGGAGATGACCCCAGTAGAAATATACCTTCATGTGACGTCACGCCTAGGCATAACAAAATGTGCACGAATTCCTTTCTCTCATGGAAGGGAGTCTAGTCAATTGGTATGGATTTTGTAACGAATTGGCGGGAATTCTCCGTGAGAGGATGTACTATTTTACACTTCTGATGGATATCGAAGTTTGGAAGTGCAGTGCACAAATGCACTGAGGAAGGAGCCGCCTCTGGTCACTAGAACAATAACGGAGTTATGACGATTTCTGTATAAACATACGCGTTGACGTGTAAACACGCTTATTGTACTTAACTGATGTCGGCATATTAACGTGTATATCTGCTTATGTTGCTGAGTGGTTAATTCCTGTATCACGGTTAAAATTGGGAACTCTGAAAAACCTGAACTAGTTAGGCATCTTAACCCTTCTAATCACAGGAGACCCAAGTTGTCCCAAAACATCATATGCCGTTATAATAACAAGAGACCCAGATTGTCCCAGAGCGACCGTGCATTATTAAAAGTTATATATCTCTCTTCTTGCCATGCGAATATTTGTGATTTCTTTTATGTTAGAGAGCCAAAGAAATAATGCTTCTCATTGTATTAGGATTATATGAGCTATGTTGTTGAGATATTTTACAAACCCGATCATAAGTGACGGTTTTATTTCGAGCCAATTTTTGACGTAACAAACATTTAATTTTAAAATAAAATTGTATGAAAGTGATAAAAAGTGAGGTGACAGTTTTATTACAAATTTTGTAAAAAAAAGGAATCTGTATTTAAAATTTTAAGTTTATTCTATTTTAAGTACTTTAATTCCAATATTCGCAGGTATGCATTTTTTAGCTAATTTACATTTCCAATATCAAAATTTTAATATTTAGAAAAAAAAAAGTTCATTTCTAATAAACACATCGGAAAGATTATTTAATCTAGATTTTATAACAATTTTTGTTTTTGCAAAAGGGTTAAAAAATAACCCATAAATAGGAAAATTTAAGATGCATGGCAAGAACCAGGAATTTTGCGCGCGAACCTTGACAGGCAAAAGGTTACAGATATTATTTTCTTATTATTCGAAGGGTTAAGTGTTCTTTTATTCTAGTTTCTACATTGCGTGATGTATGTCCTATGTAGAAAGCTGGACAATCATTACAACTAATCTTATAAACGCCTTGTCTTTAGCTTTTATTAACAATTTTCCTAAGTTATTATTTGTGTAAAGGGCTGGTTTAATTTCTGGTGGGAATTTAATTGTACGTGAAGAGGAAAGGTTATTTATACATAATAATTAATCTTAATTAATTAATTTTATAAATAAAAGGAATGTGTTTTCTAAGTTTCGTATTCTCTAAAATTTTTCGATTTTTAGAGTAAAAATAAATATGGTAAGCCTTTTTTTTCAGCTCATGTTTGAAATTAAAATACTTCAATTTACAAATACGAAAGCATGTTTCAAATACAAAAATCTAAAAGGTAATTTTATCTAGTTTCTAAAATGAGAAATATCTTCAAAAATAAGAAATATATAGGACATTTAAAATACCTTGGAAAAATTCCGAAATTCAATGAGAAATTATTTATTATTAATGATATTTAGTCCACGGGTGAACAACCGTCTTTGTCTGGATAAGCAATGTGCATATCTTTCCATAATTTATGTTGTCAGTTTCTAATTAGTAAGGTTTTCACATACATTGTTGTTTACCAATTGTATAAAATATTCACAACATTATTTAGTAAGGCTAAGCATGTTTAAAATTTGTTATTCGACTTCAGAAAAGATAATTCCAGTGAAAATGAAAAACAAAGTTAATGGATACAGTAAAAGTAAGACAGATTGTTTTAAAATTTAAAAAAAACTATAAAACCTCCAAAGCAGTTTTTTCAATGGGTTCATCACCGGATTACTTTTATAAGAATTGCCAGACGTAATTGAAAAACAGCCTTTTCCCTTGCTTACATCTATTTATTATTAACACTATTGTTATTAGCTAGAAATGGTCAGCACTATGGTCAAATTTTCATGTTCTATTGATTACATTGAAGCTGGAAAGATAAAAGTGCCAGTTTGTGCGCTTTAGCTTTTATCCTACGTTTACTCGTCACTCAGCACTTCCTACTTTTTTAATTATATTATTTATATCTTTAATGACTTTATTGTTTTTATGTGTATAATGCACAAGAGTTGCAACTGCTCCTGTGAGAATATAGTTTCCCCAATCGGGATGTAGTATGTTGTGAGACTTAAGGTAGCAGAGAGGGGAAGATGAGGGAGAGGAAGGTGGGGAAGCACCTGGATATTCAGATCTAGTCACTACACTTGGCTGAAGCCATTTCAAGCAACATTTTAATTTTGATTGGTGGCCTTTCACCAGGACGATAATGATAGTGTCTTCCAATCTGGAACGTGCCACAAATATAATACACTTTTTAAAAGAATTAATTGTGGAACAATCCAAATTAATTAAATATAATTTATTTGGACATGATGGGATTTGAGAGCCTTACTCCTCGACCACAAAGGCCGTCAAGAGTTAAAACTTTGTTTGATCTCTTCCAGCACCCACAGCGCTGAAGGCCCACGGCATCGGGCTATCCAAGAAGGTGACCTCGTACCCGAGCACCAAGGGGGCCATGGAGGAGGGAGCGCAGTACACGTATGTGGAGGGACAGCAGGTGGTGGTGGATGGAAACGTGGTCACAAGCCGGGTAAACACACTAGAAATCTCTTACCTCACACATCATCTTATATTCAAATGTAATATTGTCATATATACAGGGCGGTAAAGTGCACAAACTTTTTTTCTCATGCAAAAATATTTTTCCATTACGCACAATTTGACTTTTTTACCCGAAAACATAATATATTATAAAACACACTTCACAACTGTTAAATGGGTTTTTGTTACACATTTTATAAAGACTATACATTTAATTTTTTGGAACATTACTAATAAAAAATTGTCATTATTATGTTGGCAACATTGAACTTCTACGATATTTTATATGCGATTCATATAATGTTTTTGTACATAATTTCTATTCTGATCACCAAATTCACTATTATATTAGTATAATTCAACATAATTACTATTATTTGTGTCATTTTTTGTCAGTTTTAATTAGATTTTCACAAGGTTTTTTATAGTAAGGCTGTTAATGTCAATGACTGATTATAAAATCTTTGTTTTTCAGGGTCCCGGAACGGCGTTTGCCTTTGGACTTGCTCTTGCTGAGATCCTGGTGGGCAAGGAAAAGGCCACGCAGGTGGAGAAGGGAATGATTATCACAGGATACTAGGATAGGCTGATATCACCTTAGCTTTTGAGGTTTTGGCTGTCTGGATAGACAGAATGAGGGTCCTATGTAATGGGGCAGAGCGATATTGCTAAGTAAGCTAGAATATGTTGGAATAATCTCTGGAAAGTGTGAATAACGTTTGCTAATTTTATAAATAAAAAAATATTCAATATCAAATTGTTTTTATTTATTTTTACGCAAATTCGCATGCTATATAAATGTATTAAAACTTATCAAATAATTCTATTCGAATATATACACAGACACAGCACAACCATATTAAAAGTTTGACATAGTGAGTTACAACTTATAATTCTTTCAAACTGACAAAAAAATTAAACAATCAAGTCAGCTGAAACTGGGAATCATAGCGACACATTTTTATTACAATCAAAGATAAAGAGTTGGACAGCATTTTTCCCAACAGCTGTGTACAGCAATAAAAATATTGCAACCTACTATTTGCCCAATACAAACATGGCTTGCAATGCAACACAACAAAATTATTCAAAGTAGGCAAAAGAAATGCGCACTTTTACTATTAGTTTTAACAATGGATAATAGAAATAAAGCAGATAGGACATGATATCAGTACAAATCGCGCGCACAATACGTATCTGGTAATCAAATCTACGCACAATGGCACCCCGCTTTTGTTTCAACCTAAACACAAAACACAACTTTAATTGGCTCCGTGGCTTTGATAGTTTGTGCAGTTTTGTCGTGGCTCAGCGAAATTTTGCACGATCCATGCCATACCTCCTTTTTTTTACATATTATCTACGGATACAATTCTTGCTTATATTATTTTAATATAATATATTGTGAGTGCGTACTTCTTTTGCATAATATAAAGCATAACAGTTAGGGTGAATCACTTGGGTACATAAGAAGAAATACAAATAATAATAAAATTCTACATATCAGTCTTTATAAGAAGGATGTTTGTTCAACACAACGCCTGGCAAACGCCACAGCCAAATATTTACGTAACCAATATTATGTTTTAAAATGTGTAAAAATATTTAGAATTTCGTATCACGAAAAGATAGAATTATAAACGAAGGACGGGAAGTCACTGTGACTATAAAATGCATAAAATTGGAATAAACATTAGCTGAAATTAAATAAACAGATAATATCCAACGTAAATAATTGTACAATTCGTCAACCACAATACAAAAAGGCGTATCTTATATTAAAAAAAATTTTTAAAAACCAACACACAGTAGAAGTAAAACCTTCAGAAAACTACAGTAGACAAGAGTGGGGAGACTACGAAGCACTGCACAAAGAGGACACCAATTATTCTATCTCATTCTCTCGCAGGCTTAATCCTATAGATGTATGTGTATGTCTCTTTTTAGTGTCACTTTTTGGTTTCATCGAGTTTGAAATCACAACGGTGCTGAAGAATTTATCACTCCAAAAAGTTTTATTTGCAGGATTCTTATACAGGGTGTTATAGGACACACTTGACTTACTCAGTGATTCTTATACAGGGTGTTATAGGACACACTTGACTTAGTCAGTGATTCTTATACAGGGTGTTATAGGACACACTTGACTTACTCAGTGATTCTTATACAGGGTGTTATAGGACACACTTGACTTACTCAGTGATTCCTGATATTATTTGGAGTAAAAAATGTTCACAAAATTTTATTGACTTTTTTTTATCTTATTTTTTTTTCAAAATCAAATTTTCTTTAGAAAAAAAAATTCTTTCACATGACATCAGTGGTTACTCAGTCGATTTACCGCTCAACCCCTCACCTCGCCCCTAACTGTCCAATACCATCTATTATGTTTTTAGTTGAAAAAAAAAATAAAACTGGATAAAGTAAGTCAAGTATGTCCCTTTTTACCTTGCACATTTTATTATATGTTTCGCTATTGGTATTTTAATTATGCATTTTTTTACCCCATTAGTGTAAAAGTGTAGTAAATTAACAAAAAGAGGATCTTCTTTTTAGATTGGGTTGTTTCGACCTGCGTCATGTTTGGTTGACAATCAAATGTGACGAGGGTTTAGCCATCCCCACCTTAGGTTTCTATTTAATCATATAATTATACAAGACAGACTTTGTTCAGTTGTGCTTCTGCTATTCCTTAAAAGCAATCGTGATTCACATTAAAATGAATCACAAAGAATGTGGACTTATCTGAAACTATTGTTTGTTATGACAACTCCTTTATTGCAGATGATTGCCATAGCAATCATAAAGACAAGTCATTAGTTATGAAAATAAGTCTAGAGAGACGTGCAGTGATAAAAAACACGTTAGATGAGCAATGCAGTTTTATTATTTAATTTACAATACTTTTTTAATTATAAAATTACTTTCAAACTTATATGAACTACATAATGAGCATTTAGATTTTCTTCCATTATCGTAGCTAGTTCAAATAGAATAAAACTGAATGTTTTTAGGCACTGCTACTACCATCATAATCTCTGCAGAGTATTGGTTAGCATGCTAGACTTGAGGAGGGGTCTGGTCCAGCCGATCCAAAAAATCGACTTTTTTTGTTGCCTAAAATCTTCCTATACATGTGGAGAATACATTCTCAAAGTTATAGCATCAAATTCGACCTATATATATATTTAGGAGCGGTGTGTGTCAAGCAGGTAGACCGGATAAAGAGCGGTCCGGTTACAAGCGTTTTTCTCAAAACCACAATTTTAAATTTAGCTGGAAACATAGCTCATCAAAGAGCGTCGGGAAGGGAAAGAGATAGCAAAAAGAAGGTTGAAAAGTGCCTAGCTGTTCAGATCTGGTCACTGAATACAGCTAAAGCAACATTTCAAATTTCAAGCAACTTTTCGATTCTGAATAGTGGTATTTCACCAGGACAAAATTGAGAGTATCTACTAATCTGGTACAATTACAATTTAAAAGTATGAATTATATTGTTATCTAGTGATAGGCCTCTAAAAACGTAACTGTGAAATATAACAGTTTAGTAGAAATCAACCATTTTTTTTATTGTAATAAGTATCCATTTTAGAATGAGATCTGTCAAATTGTTCAAATATATTGACACAGATATGATTTTAGATTTTCACGGCCAAAAGTATTTTCGTTATTTATTTTTGGGGTGTTATGCCGTGTGGCGCTACCTCCTTTAGCCAACGCTGGGATTAGAGGAAACTGAGGTCTACAAAGACTAAGTTTCCTCTGGAAACAGATGGAGTGTGTAAACTCAGCTGTTCCAGATGTGACAAGGTTTATGCAGGCCAGACAGAGCGGACGATCTCCAAAAGCATATCAGAATACTTTTGAGCGTGTATACTTGGCCACCCTGACAAATCGGCAATCGCCGAGCCTTTAATCGAAACCGGCTATTACTTTAGATTTGTTCCTGAAGCCCTGGGAAGACCCAAAACTCATAGAGCATGCCTAATTACAGAGGCAATTGAAATTCATAAAAATTTCATTAATATTAATAGAGACAACAGAGCTAAGCTCAATAGTTCTTGGTGTCCGATAATTGATGGCTATACCAAAGCTAAATGCAAAAAAACATTTTGAATTATACCTCATACCATAATACCAGCTCGTAGAGGAGTGGGGCCAGCACGCGGTATCGCTTCTACGTAAATAAGCACATACTTCGCCACTATCAATTACACATCTGCCCGGATGATGGACCCTGTAATGCTGTCCGAAATATTGGCTAAAGGAGGTAGCGCAACCCGGCATAACACCCCAAAAATATATTGACACGGATTTCTTATTTGCAGAAAATTCAGTAATTTTCAAACTGTGTTTAAAATCAACTTTGACATCTTACAAAAATAACATCACAACTGTTATAAACATCATTGATAAATTGAATAATGAAAGTTATTTTAAAATCTTGACTGCAAATGATATGACATAAAGATGCATTTCACCTAATTACCATATTATGAGAGAGTTCCTAATGGTTGCCAACTTTCAAAAGTCATTCAATACAAAATATAAAGCGACTTAATACATAATCATTATTACTCTAATGTCTTAAACTAACAACTGAATATTTAATACTTGAGTCACAACTTATTATTATTATATTAGTGACTTCAGACTATTTCGTTTACTTAATTTATATGATGTGATGATATTGATGTATGAAATTAATTTTTAAGGGGTTCGTAAGCACCCAAAAAGCATTGTATTCATAAAATTATTTTTTCATTTTATTAACACCTCTCAGGCTAATTTGTTCGCTTTTCAAAACAACTCATATAGGTCTCATAGAAATTGTTGCGTCTCTCTTACTATCATAGTGAGAAATATGATATAAACGGTTTTAGAAAGAGAAAACATCACACTTTACATACAAATCTAAAATGTACACCTTTATGAAACCAAAGTTTCGAATCGCAATTTGAAAAAATTTAAGAAACTTTGGGAATTTTTTTTCAATTATTTTTGCATGGAAAGACAAACATGTTTATAATACATTTTATCTAATAAAATATGCATAAAATATGTTGTTATCAGTAATTTTAGTCAGAAAAAACTTAAGGTGAGCCATTTTTAAAACTTTTCTATGTTAGCATGGAACATTTTAACATTTCAAAAACTACATATTTATTTCGATTTATAAAATTTGAAAGAGTATTTTATCACCTTTCAAAAACAGTTTTTAGTTTTTGGATAAGTTCAGAAATATTCTATTTATTTGCATTTTATTGCAAAGTGAAGATATTCTGACCCGCTGACAAAATATGGTCTAGACCTGAGGGGTTAATTTATTGATGTTCAAATTGTAAATTATAAAAATAATAACAGCATGACTACATTATGTAATGAAAATGAATGAAATTGACAGTAAATAATTACTTTTTTTGTAATACTGATTAAAATATTTCAACCTATATATTTTTTCAATACTTCACTTCTTCTATCTAATCCTTAGAGGATTAGGAACCCATTCCACCAATAAGACACCTATTATTACGGGGTTTTTCATTCCTAATAAAGCTAAAGCGGCTGTGAAAATATTCGTTTTTCGTAAGACAAACATTCCTGGGTAACGAATAACCCGATAATATTAGCGGAGTGTTGCTTGTGCAATAATGGAGGACTTAACAGAGAATCGAACCCATGACTTCCGGGTGAGAACCCAAGGCATGCCACTCAGCATCTAACCATTCTTAATTAAATCAAATTGAAAAACAATATAAAACGTAATAGTTATGCTGCTATAAGAATCTTACAAATACCGGGGCATCCTTAGGAAGTATGAAATACCGTAGTAAAAGCGATTACAAATAATATTACATAACTAAATACAAAGGTTTGAGGATTACCAACAAGGATGAAAACACAACCATCGATAGTCTGTTTACCAGTTGTCCAAGAAGTCCAGGCCGGTCTTGGGCAGTGAGCAAGGAACAGAGTCATCCGTGTCGCAGAGAGATGACTCCGTGTCTCCGGATATGGAGGAGCCCACACCGAGGAGGGCATTTGCTTCTTCCAGACCTGGTGATGGAAGTTTACTTTGATTACACAAACAGTACTTTCTACTTAACATTTTCTACTTGATATTTTTAAGGTTGATTCAAATTTTGAATCAAGTACGGAAATAATGTTATAGGTAACCGGACAAGATAGAAAAGTAACAAAACAAAAAAAAACAGATAAACCCCATAGACATATGAATATTAATAGACCAGAACAGAAAGGTGAGGGGTAGAAACCAACTACAGCGGGACGAAGGGCAGGAAGACGGCTTTGGTGATATGTGATTCGTCAAAACTCAATCTGACAGTATATAGGCTGTTACGATACGCCCTTGAAGCGAGTAGTTTCGAGAACGCAGCTGTCCTCACGGCTCGGCCGCCGCCTCCCCGCGCCGTATCCTGTTTCTCCTTACCTCCCCGCGTGCCTTGCCACTCTCGGCATCCCGCGGCCGCTCGACAGAAGAGATCCGATCGCCTTTGCGAACACACGCTAGCGGCCCGCTCTCGGGCGGCGGACCAATTCAATGGGCCGCGAGTTATTATTGAAATACCTTTGAGTATAATAGGCCTTTGGCCGCACTATAGTTCGGTCTATTTAGACTACGAAGTGCCTGATGAAGCTGCCACATGAGACGAGGTTCCTGCCCACCTACATGTAAGCTGTATCATGATTTCCCCTTTAAATGTTGTCCGTAATTCAGTGAAATGTAGGGCCCCCGCGGAAACCACGACTCGGAGAGTTTCGTTTTGAGAGAAATTCAGAGAGAGTTAAACACTTTAGCTAGGTTTGTGTAATTTGCATTTCTTGTAATTGAATTGTACTGTAGAAACCTATGTATGTGTTTGAGTTTACAATACATGTCTAAATGATTTAACTTGTTATTATTCTGCTTCGGCGGGAGGATTTGTTGGCCAGTGTGGATCCCGTGGGACGCCGGAGGACGGAGAGGAATTCCATAGCTTTGAGCGGCTCACCCCTGAATAGAGAGTACCCTTGTCCCGCTGAGAGCTAGCCAGGGACGAGTTGGTGTGCTGATGTTGGTTTAAAAGCCGACATCGGGGTACCCTAACAATTGTCGCCCGATCGTGGGGCTGGAATTTTTTTCTCTAACCCGGTCGCTTTGCGGGACCCTTGTTTGTCGAAATCCTCCCCGCATAACAACTGTTTTGTAAACATTAATTATGCCTTGTTATTCTACAGTGAATCCTGTGAAAAAACCACAGAAACCAATATGTAAATTAGATCCATAACGGATCTGACTGGAATTATAAATTGCATCGCAAGTTGAAACAACGGCCATTTTGAGCACCCGAAGCGCCGCGAATCTGATTGCGCACGCGTCTCCAAACGGCGGGCGCACAGCAACAGTTATTCGCGCCCAAAATCCAACGGCTTTTGTTTCACGCGATAGTCCGGATTGCGCGCAAATGCCTTGTTCCCGCCTAACCGACTGTTGCTAGGCTGCGTTTTAAATCCAAACCGTTTTTTATGACTGAACTGGGATACCAACGGAAATCATTATTATAAATTTGATTCTGGAACCCCAGTTATTTTGCGAATTCCTTAATGAAAATTTCGGACTTACGTATTTTTATTATTTCTGCACAATATACCAATTGGCCCACTTGTGTCTGTCAAATTAGTACAACTTAATATTTCTCCAAATGGACAAAATAATGACTTTCTTTCCCCATTGTACATTATAGGTACTGTTTTTTTTTCAGCATAAGTGAAAGTGAATTGTGTTTTTTTTCCTTACATAAGTGAAAAGTGGAATAATAATAAAACCAATGACTGATTCCATGAATAAATAAAATAATTTTAATATGGTTGGATGCAATAAACCCCATATTCAGTCATTTTCATTCGGAAGTTTGTCCTTTATTTGCCAGAAATGTTCCGTTTGTGAACTTTAGTGCCTTTCTCAGTGCAAAGTGTTTTGTAAAAATAAAAAACCTGTTTTCTAAAGGTCAATCCTGGCAAAATTTTTCTAAAATAAATAAATACTTGTGAATTTCACAGTTTTCTCAAAAGTGGTCAGTGAAATACAAAAACCTTTACCACTAAGGTCTTTCCACGCAAAATTTTTTCTCATCTGCCCCTCTTTGACAAGAATTCTGGTGTCATGTATACAAAACACATTTGGAAGTGCCAACAGTGATCACCAAGTGAAAAGTGCCTCACAAAAATTAATTTTTGCGCTTTCTAAAGGAAACCCCTGGCCAATTTTTTTTCTTCTCCTAACCACCCAGGAAACTCGCAATGGAGGACAAGCAAGCTATTACACCATCCAACTTGGGTACCATTCCCAATGTGCATAGTTTATCCAAAGCCCACTTACAAGCTGCTTTAAGGGATAGAGGACTCTCGCCATCAAGCAAATCTAAATCTACATTGAAGGCATATGCACTTTTATTCAACAAAAAGTACATTAGGAGAATAAACCTCGCCCCCTCCAACGAAAATAATTCATGTTCGGCTACGCAAGTTTTGGATAATCTTGACAAAGAACCTACGCCGCATGTAATGATAAAACAGGACGTCGCACCCATCTTGACACAAGATAAAACTTACGATTTATCCTCTTGGAAAGTCAAATATAATGGCGTCTCCGATGTGCTGGATTTCATTGACCGTATTGAAGAAACGGCTATAATCAAAAATATCCCATTCGAGATTCTACGGAGAAACTTTATAGAACTCATCTCCCCAGAATTAATTCCGTGGCACCGCATCCAAAAGACTAAATGCAAAGATTGGAGTAAACTCAGAGCTGCCCTAATCTCTAGCTTTGGAAAAAAGGAGGCCCAGCACCGGATCAAACTATCTCTACTATCTATTAAACAACTAGTAGATGAACCTGTGGCTACATTCATAGAAAGGGCTGAGTCCATCAACATCAAGCTTTCACATCCTGTTCCGGAAGCTGAACTATTACCAGTCATAACTGATGGCCTTTTAAGCAAATACGAGAACATCATCACCTCACAGAAAATTGCATCCCTGGCCCAGCTAAACGAAGTCTGCCTCCTCCTGGAATCGTACCAGGATAGGAAAAACATAAAGAATGTGTCGAATAATGTGGTTGTGCCAAGCCGTTCGTCTGGTTTAAAGCCAGAATTCGACAACAAAAAAGTGTGCTCCTTTTGCAAAAAAGTAGGCCACCTGGCCGCTACTTGTTTCAAGCAAGCAAGACTTCTGGAATCCAAGGAACCCCGAACCTCCAAGAGACACCACTCTAGGGACCGCTCTCCTCCATGCGACGAACTGCGCAACATTTTTAAGAAATCAAGGCACAATGCAGAAAGGTTACAAAACCCAAGCGATGTCAGACCTCAGGTGGATTTCTCCAAGCCCCCACCAAATTTCTACATGAAGAGGCCAAAAAACTAAATAATAACCTCTCAGGTACCCATTCTGAACCAAGGTCTAAAGAATGGACTGATTGGTTATCACACATTAAGTATTTTAACCAGACCTTAAATGTTTCCTCGGTTTGTTGCAAACAAGCTAAAGATGGGAGACCCTATGCTCTTTTCTCTGTTAACAATGTCCCCTTTTCCGGATTACTTGATAGCGGTGCATCTGTCAGCTGTCTTGGCAACAATGCTCACCTGCCTTTTGTTAACAGTGATTTTAAAATTTCGCCACAAACAACACACCTGACGACTGCGGATAATGTTTCCCAGCCGGTCATCGGTACCCTTGCACTGCCAATTAATTGTAACAATAAAATAATTACAATCAATTTTCTAATAGTGCCCTCTATATCCCAGAATTTCATCCTTGGCGTTGACTTCTGGAAGGCTTTTAACGTTGCTCCCCAAGTATTTAATACTCTTGGCGAAACCTCCACTGCTGCTCAAATTAGTGAGATCCGCACAATAATACCTCACGAAAATTTAAGCACGGACCAAGCTCTCCAACTAAAGGAAATGGTCAATAAATTCGAATCAATATCTTTCGAAAAATGTGGATTGGGTTTGACAAATTTGGTAGAACACCACATTAAAACCAATGGCCCACCCATAAAGCAACGTTATTACAACTTAGCCCCCCAAAAGCTTAAACTTTTGGAAAAAGAACTTGATGAAATGTTAAAAATGGGTGTGGTGGTTCCCAGCAGAAGTGCATGGACCAACCCAACTCTTTTGGTTTCTAAAAAAGATGGCTCCGCACGTTTCTGTCTTGACAGTAGACGTTTAAATTCTTGTACGGAAGCTGACGCATACCCCTTACCTTACGTCCACGCGACCTTAGACAAACTGCGCAACGCCAAGTTCATCTCCTCTGTTGACCTAAGCAAAGCTTTTTGGCAAATACCTTTGGACGCAGAATCGTGTGAAAAAACTGCTTTCGTTGTACCTGGTAGGGGAATGTTCCATTTTAAAAGATTACCCTTTGGTCTAAAGAACAGCCCCGCCGAATTACAAAGACTGATGGACAAACTCTTCGGTCCTGAAGTCGATAACAGCCTGTTTTGTTACCTTGACGACCTCATCATCGTCAGCGACACCTTTGAAAAACACCTATTAATGTTGGAAAAGGTTTTTCAACAACTCAAGTTCGCTGGTTTAACCATCAACTTGAAGAAGTCTGAATTCTGTAAGTCCCGTTTACGTTATTTGGGATTCATTGTCGACGAAAAAGGTCTAAGAACAGACCCCGCTAAGGTGGAAGCCATGGCAAATTTTCCCCGACCCAAAAACGCGAAGGAAGTCAAAGGTTTCCTTGGACTTGCAGGTTACTACAGAAGATTCATCAAAGACTTTTCCACAATTGCAGCCCCCTTAAATAAAATCACCGGCACCCGTAAAGGTGTCAGCAACTTCCGATGGTCTGCTGAAACTGAAGAAGCGTTTACAACTTTAAAAAATGCCCTTCAAAAAGCCCCCGTTCTGAATTGCCCGGATTTTGCACTCTCTTTTACCCTCCACACGGATGCCTCCAACGTAGGAATCGGTGGAGTCCTATCTCAAGAATTCCCAGATGGCGAACACCCTGTAGCGTATTTTTCCCGTACATTAAATAAACACGAGAAAAACTACGGAATTACCGAAAAGGAGTTATTGGCTGTATTGGATTCTGTTCACCATTTCCGCGGTTACATAGACGGTAGCAAATTTACTGTAGTCACAGACCATAGTAGTTTGAAATGGTTGATCTCTTTAAGTAATCCCTCCGGTAGACTCGCTCGTTGGGCCTCCCGTTTGTCTCAATTCAATTTTGATGTTGTACACCGTAAAGGCGCGGACAATATTGTTCCTGACGCTCTTTCAAGAATTGAATTGGCTTCATTAAATGTTGACACAATTGCCCCCCCTCCATCCACAAAAGATGAATGGTACTTGAAAATCTTCGAAGGTTGTAAAAATAATCAACAAAAGTTTCCTAATTTTATCATAAAAGAAGGACAACTATACCGTAATTGCAAGGCACCACTATCCATCCTCGAAGATTACTCTTGGAAACTTGTCGTTCCCCTCGAAGGAAGAGAACAAATAATAATTGACAATCATAGTGCTCCCGACTCTATACACCCAGGAACTTTCAAGACGTATAAAAAGATTTCCTTGAAGTATTACTGGCCTGGTCTCTTCAAACAAATTCGCAATTACATCTCTAAATGTGAAACTTGTAAAGCTTATAAACATAGCACGGCAGCACCTGCCGGCCTAATGGGTAACCCCAAACGTGCCGACAGACCCCTACAGTCATTGTCAATGGACCTCGTCGGACCTTTTCCTCGAAGTTATGCCGGACACATGCACATACTTAGTGTAGTGGATGTTTTCACCAAATTCTGTTGGATCTTCCCTTTAAAAAGAGCCAACGCGTCCGCCATCATCAAACTTCTGGAAAAACACATTTTTATACCTTACGGAACACCCAGAACCGTAATTGTTGATAACGGAAAACAATTTATTGCCCAGGAATTCAAAGAATTTCTTGCCAAATACGGAATCAAGGACATTTATTATAACACCTTGTACACTCCCCAAAACAACACTGTCGAACGTTACAACCAAACAATCAACACAGCTCTAGCTATTCTAGTTGATAAAGATCAACGCACTTGGTGTAAAAACCTAGATAAAATTCAGGCCGCTATGAACAACACTGTTAATCTGGCCACTGGTTACACACCTTTCTTCTTAAAACACGGTATGGAACAAGTCGTCCATGGTTCTCTACATAGGGACACAAACTTTCCTACGTCATCTACCACCACAAGCAACCCTACCGCAGATTATGCCCATCGCTTGGAAGAACTGTCGGCCATTTACAGTGAAGTCACTGATGCTTTGCTCCTGGCTCACCAAAAGAGTGCGGACAGATATAACTTACGTAGAAAACATGTCACCTTCAATACAGGAGACATAGTTTGGAGAAAGAACAACACACTTTCCCAAGGAGCCATGTATTTCTCTGCTAAGCTGGCACCACGTTTCGTGAAGGCCAAAGTCCTAAGGAAAATATCAGACCTAGTGTACTCCTTGTCTGACTCATCTGGAAAGCACATTGGTAATTACCACATTAAGGACATTGTAAAGTCTGGAAGTGAGGAGTCAAGTAAAACTGCCCCACTATCTCAGCAAACGTAAAATGATCCAGTATGTATCACATTTTTTTGTAAGCTTACAGAGTCTTACTACGTCAGGCGTGTATTGTGTCAATCACATGCCCATCGTTTCGTAAATGAAACAAGTTGTAAATTATTTTGTAAATTAATGCGTACTCTCCTTGAAGTTACTTTCAAATGTTGTTTTTGCACTGTTTTTTCTTTCCCTCACGGCAATTTTTTCTTTTATTTTTTTTTCACCTGTTCTAAAACTGATCACTTTGGAACGGAGACACTTTTCGAGTTTCAATGTTTGGGAAGTCGCGAGCCCATTTATTGTCTCAACACGTACACTACGCAATGTTCATGCCACGTCATACCCTGCCTTGTCATGTAATTTTGTAATTTTTCTATTTATTTTTTGTCGCATTTTTGTCGTGTGGAAAGGAACTTTCTCACCTGTTTATTTTGTTCATGTAAAGTAGTTGACAATTGCCCATCGGCGTGTCGTTCTAGAAGTCGGGTTTTGTAAATTCCAAAGTGTTAAATTCCGACTCAGAACCAGTTAACTATCTTTACAATTTGTCCTTTTATTTTGTTCATCATGAGTTGTAAAACCTTCCGAGGTATCTCTAGCATGAAAATCAAACAGTGGTTACTTACATAGTCGCCCCTCGTGTATATAAGTTTTTTTCAATTTTTTCCTCTTAAATTAAAAATTGATGGCGTCCTACCCAAATTCATGCTCTTGTACCAAAATTGGATATCGACACGTCCATTTTGGAACTTGTATTTATAAAACCAATGATTGGTCTTTATAACCCTGTATATAAATCAATTTGGCTCGTTTCAACTAAAGTACGTAAAACCGAATCATCCGGTCTTTGGTTGTTATAACAAAGCCACTGCTTTATTGTTATTTTGTTTTTTGCTTGTACGTTACGTATGTCTTATATGACACGTTTCAACCCTACGAGACAGGTTAATAAAACCTTATGGTCATCCTGATTTTGGAATTCACAACTTTTAGGTGTTCATTTAACCAAGTATTTGCAACCCAAATTGCACATAACCTGGTATGTTTGTAACTGCACAAAGGGTATGTAAAACCGTAATTGGTCCCTTTTCTTTGGTCTTCCTCACTGCAGGTTGCCACAACAGACAGTATGTAAAACCATTATAGGTCTGTCTTTGTTTTAAATACTTGGTGTAAGTAGAATTATACTCTGCCATCACCCTTGTATTTTGTAACACATGAAGTAGCATCAAATTGTCTATCTTCTCTGTCGTACGCTCTTGGGCTACGGAGTTAGTTAATCTAACGAATCTTTATAAAATGTGTTAAAATCAAGCATCGTTAACGTTTATTGTGTTGTATTTAAACGTAACCCTGTTACATTATAGGAGAGATCCTTAGAACATCCACCGTCATAGGAGAGATCCTTAGAACATCCACCGTTATAGGAGGGATCCTTAAAATACCTGCCACGATACGAGAAGTTCGTCATAATCACTTTTGCTCATAGCTAAATGTTATTGAGTTGGTCGTGTGACATATTTGTCATGAGTACCACCCTTTCTGTACAATCTATTTTGGTCGTGTGTCATTCATTTGTCATGAGTACCGTTTTTGTATTTTGGTCGTGTGTCATTCATTTGTCATGAGTACCGTTTTTGTATTTTGGTCGTGTGTCATTCATTTGTCATGAGTACCGTTTTTGTATTTTGGTCGTGTGTCATTCATTTGTCATGAGTACCGCTTGTATGTATAATTGTGTACAACCCTTGTACACGAGACGTGGAGACGTTAAAACACTTACCATGATTCGTGCGAACGACATAATATCGGCCTTGCCATCTTCTTTAAGAGGCATTGTATAAACTCTTGACTTCTGTCTATAATTGAGTTTTATCTTGTATGTACTTACATGTTTTTATACACTATACGTGGAGACGTTAAAACACTTACCGTGATTCGTGCGAACGACATAATATCGGCCTTGCCATCTTCTTTAAGAGGCATTGTATAAACTCTTGACTTCTGTCTATAATTGAGTTTTATCTTGTATGTACTTACATGTTTTTGTACACTATACGTGGAGACGTTAAAACACTTACCATGAGTCGTGCGAACGAAATAATATCAAACCTTTTGTGTGCGATCTACGAAATGTAGTCCACAACCCTTTGTTGTCATTCAACGCCAATGCCCGTGGACCTCCTGTTTTTTTACTTCTTTGCAAAAAGGAAAGAAGCCCAGGAGTATCTACTATCCCAAAAGGACTAGTTTGTAGCTTCACTGCTAACTATGGGGCATAGTGCTGTGGGAGTTAATCGATTGAGCACAAAACCACCCAAATCGTTGTCTGGGGAACGGATAAGAAAACCCCCAGGTTTGTGAAATTGGAGCAAGGGTCTGTCTTTTCTCACAATCACGCAGGAGTTTTTAAAATGACCCCTAGTCTTTTGCCCAATACACGCAAAAGATTAGTCTCTTTGTTAATGTGTATTCAAATTTCTCCTCATCCTTTTAACAATTGTAAAGAGTCAGGAAATCTGCTGGTTGATCATGTTTCATTCTCACATGGAGTTTGAAGTGGAAATTAGTCCAGTCTCTAGCAAGTTTCGTCACTCAACTCCTTTCCTTTTCCTTTCCTTTCTCCTCACCATCATGTTCTCAGGTATATGTTATGAAGAGGAAAATCTGTTGTTAACCATAATTCGCCCTCACTGGGAGTGCGAATCGGTAAATTAACCAATTATCAGCAGGCTTTCTCCCTCACTCTCTGCATATGTCTCACCTTTTGTTCGCTTGTCTCAATTTTACGAAACACATTCATGAATGTTGGATATGTACGATATGCACTTGGCGTACCGTCTGTCTCCTTTTGACAACCTTTATTCATGAATTGGTTTCTCTGCTTTTACCGTGACTCATTCACGACTTCTTTGTCTTGTTTTTTGAAATTCTACAAAAAATGTTACCACCTTTATGTTAACATAGGCCATGGAAGGCCGGTTGTTTTTTAACCAAGACATATTGCCACTCGGCAAACGCCAAGTCATCCTGGTAAAGGAAAATGTTCATGTAATCACAATTTAGTTAGAAAACTCTCTCTTCGTCACTCTCTGGGTCGGTGATTAAAACTTCGTTTATTTCATAATCTGGACACATTTTGTTTCTCTCCAAACCTTTTCTTCATTGGTCCCTAGGCAGGTAAACTTCAAGAATTTTGCTCTAATAATAATTTCTCCCGGATTAAAAAGAAGCCCAGGCGGATGTCATCACCAACAGCCAAGCTGAGCTCCACTTCCTGACAGCACGCGCTGTGGTTACTAGGTCCCTCCTGCTGCCATTTTTCTACGCATTTGTTCCTGAAAGCACAGACCATACCGCCCATATGTATGTTGTTTTGTCGTGCCACAGCAAGTTGAGTTGTCCCACTATACATTATGACACTCTGAACCACCTTTTGGGCACGCTAGCTCCTAGGTTTGTTCTTACTCTTGCTATCAATGCCAACCATGTCGTCTCTTGCGCTGTCATGCAGAGACGCAAATCGTCATGTGTAAACCATCATTACCTTGACCTCCAGTATTCGCTGAATGCGTACCAATACAAGTTATGATTGAGCTACATTATGCCTCAATAACCATTATATACGATCCGTGTTTACCTTAATAACACTTTAGGATTCGTACTGGCATGTCTGCAGACACTGGATTCTCCTCTTCAATGACCTCTGTAACCATAGTCGCGGCACAGCAACCACAGTCTCCACTTCGTGAACTTCGACGTCTTCGACAAAACCAAGTGTTTTCTAAGGCCCAAGTGTACTTCTGAGTGTTATCTCAAAGGGGTCTGATTACAGTGATAATGTAATCCTTAGAATCTGTGAAACCACGTCCTCCTCTTCGAAATTCTCCGAAACCAAACAAATCCACGCTTCGCAAACTTAGCTCCCAGACCAATGAAACCTTAGAATCACACAGGCATTTTTTGTTCTTGTTTTTTGTTCTTCGATTGTACAAATATGAATTGTTATTTTTCAATTGCATAACCATGTATTGTTATTTTGTTCAATTGCATAACCATGTATTGTCATCTTTCAATTGCATAATCTTGTATGTTGTTTCACACCATGTACTTTCACCAAAACTGTTCTTTTCCAAACATTGTATGTACCCCTCACCCATTCCCTACAAACATTGTGACCTAAACTATAACATAAATTGCATGTTCTAGCTAGGCATCTCTCAAGCAACGAATCTCTCAAAAACCCCAATGGAAGTTTAAGAGGATTTTTTATCCTACAGCTCCATTGCCACGTCGCTTTTTTTCCGAGCGCGGGGGGAAGTGTTACGATACGCCCTTGAAGCGAGTAGTTTCGAGAACGCAGCTGTCCTCACGGCTCGGCCGCCGCCTCCCCGCGCCGTATCCTGTTTCTCCTTACCTCCCCGCGTGCCTTGCCACTCTCGGCATCCCGCGGCCGCTCGACAGAAGAGATCCGATCGCCTTTGCGAACACACGCTAGCGGCCCGCTCTCGGGCGGCGGACCAATTCAATGGGCCGCGAGTTATTATTGAAATACCTTTGAGTATAATAGGCCTTTGGCCGCACTATAGTTCGGTCTATTTAGACTACGAAGTGCCTGATGAAGCTGCCACATGAGACGAGGTTCCTGCCCACCTACATGTAAGCTGTATCATGATTTCCCCTTTAAATGTTGTCCGTAATTCAGTGAAATGTAGGGCCCCCGCGGAAACCACGACTCGGAGAGTTTCGTTTTGAGAGAAATTCAGAGAGAGTTAAACACTTTAGCTAGGTTTGTGTAATTTGCATTTCTTGTAATTGAATTGTACTGTAGAAACCTATGTATGTGTTTGAGTTTACAATACATGTCTAAATGATTTAACTTGTTATTATTCTGCTTCGGCGGGAGGATTTGTTGGCCAGTGTGGATCCCGTGGGACGCCGGAGGACGGAGAGGAATTCCATAGCTTTGAGCGGCTCACCCCTGAATAGAGAGTACCCTTGTCCCGCTGAGAGCTAGCCAGGGACGAGTTGGTGTGCTGATGTTGGTTTAAAAGCCGACATCGGGGTACCCTAACAAGGCATCTCGCATTATAATATCACACTTTCGTTCTTAAAAGTAAACTCTGCTTTTGAATGAATATACCTTTTTACATGGGAGCGCGAATTGTTCGCCGCGTAATGAACACATTTGCGAAGTCCAAATATGCAAAGTAAGGTCGCCTATAAGGTCGAGTTCAATATTTTATTGCTATATTAGGTGAAGACACTTTTATAAATGTTTCATAATTTACTTACTCCAGTAAACAGGGACGGGCACACGCCATGTATATCGAGTGACAGTGTATGTTACAAAAATGATCATATTATGTGATCTGAATTGGCTTAAAATAGTGTAAAATAATGCTTGCCTATGGAATGTAATACGACAAATTTGTTTATTCTCTTTTCACTTCTATTTTTACACGTTTTCAAAACACAAGCCACTATGTTTACCGTTGTATTTCGTAAAATGCACCGATGAGTGCTCGACGCTGGATTGCAGAAGAATGATGACGTCACATTTTTTAGATTAACGCGAAGCCATACACGATCCCAGCCGGTTCCAATGGAATGGTTCCAATGGGAGGGGGAAATAATACGCTTTTATCGCTTAGGGCAGGTCTACTAATATTCATATGTCTATGGATAAACCCTCAAAATCACTGGACACGCTTAATACGAATATTTTTTAGAGAAAACCATTTGATTCATCTTAATTACTATAAAAGAAAACCATTTGCATTCGGGGCAATGGAAAATACTACATTCAAAATTTCATTTTCGTAAAAGGAAAATTTGCTTTCATCGTATAACATGTCAGCCATTTACAATAATTTCTGTCATATAGCCGGGAATACACATGACAGTAGCTGGCACACTTGCATGCAAGCTCCTTGCACATGCCACCTACTATCATGTGTATACGCTAACTTGCATGCCTGTAACTGCCATGCAAGTAGATAGCACAAAAAAAATTGATTTTTAGTAGGGATGTTATGGAGCTCCGTATCCGTAACCGAAACTATCGGATATCCGAAATAAAAAAATATCCGTAACCGTAACCGTAACCGAAACCGGAATAAAAGTTTCGGATAAAGGCGGAATCTAAATGACAGGTTACAACCGGTTTTTGTTTGTTTTGCCCGGCCGAGGCGCCACTTGTCACACAAGCAGCGTGTGCAGGCGAGTATAACAAAATAGTCTCCCCCACACGTAGAGTTCAAAGCGGGACGTGCCCCGCGCATTTCAGGCCACCGCGCCGCGCAGACTAGTCTCACAGTGAACTGCGCTGTATCCGAAATTATCCGAAACTAGCGGATAATCCAAAATAATTTCATATCCGTATCCGAAACTGGTATAATATTATTCTTATATCCGTATCCGTATTCGAAATTTCATATCCATAACATCCCTAATTTTTAGGCAGCTACTGGCATGCAACATGAGGGAGGGGACGCGGGGGGCTACGAAACTGTCATATGTGAACGTCGCGACAGGTACGGGCATGCCAGTAGCTGACTTGTTGTCATTGCATTTCGCATATGAGCATCTTTCTTTTTTATTTTATCCGCAATTTTTCCTAATAATTCATTAAATTTTTCTGGCAGCATTCTTAAATGGTTTCTGTAACCACCTATATCTTCTTGTCGCATTTCTGTAAGCAGACAACTACTTGCTCCAAAATTTTCCCTTCTGCTAATCCAATCTTTCACCCAGATCCGTCTTCTTTTACTCTTCCTTTTTTCTCTCATTAAATTAGACACACACTGTACTGCCAATTGCAATACGGTGATATTTAATTCACTTCGAATGTTTTCCATTGCTAAAAAGTTTGAGAACTGAGTGACACATACTGTCTCGTGACTAGCTTGTGTATACGTCTTGCAAGTTACAGGCATGCAAGAACGCAAATTGCATGTAAGTTTAACTTGCATATGTATCCACATTGTACCAGTAACTTGTACATGCCATTAACAGGCATATGTATTCCCGCCTTAAGGTTATATTGGCATTCCTGATACAACACGAAGGACAAGATGCTAGATCATTGACATGATCATTACAGAAATTATTGTAAGGTCGGGTTGTTGAAAATTTGAACAGTTTATCAAATATTTTAAGTTAATTTTAACATTCTGTGAAGGTTCTATTAAACTTTTGTGATTATTTCAGTTTTAAGAAGCCATTGGCCTATATTGATATTTAAACAGACTTGAATGGAACTTACACAGAACGTGAAAATTAACTTCAAATATTTGATGAATTGTTAAAATTTTCTGAAACAACCCGTCCAGTATGGCCTGAAACAAATGGCCGATATCTAATATGATGAAATCAAATTTTCATAATAGAAATTTTGTGTGCAATATTTTCCATAGCCCCGAATGCAAATAGTTGTCCTTTATAGTAATAAAGGTGAATCAAAAAAGGCTTTTGTAAAAAACATTAATAAGCGTGTCCACTGATTTCGAAAGTTCAACAAAGAACAAATTAAGAAAACACAAAAGGTTAGATTTTCGGTAAATTTTTGAGATCGCTGGCAATGGTTAATATGCACTTTTTTTGAAAAAATCTTTTGATTCACCTTAATTACATTAAAAGACAACTATTTGCATTGGGGGAAGTGAAGATACGCTACTGCTGGGCGGCTACGGCTACTGTGATGTTGAGCGGCTACGTATGCTAAGTTTGTGTGATATGGTTTATGATACAAAAGAAAGTGCCCCCTTTATACCACCTGCTCGCGTCAAGGCAAGAAAAACATCCCAGTTTTCAAGTAGTTTAGCGGCTACGCCAGGTTTGTGTAACATGGTTTGTGATACAAAAGAAAGTGCCCCTTTATAACGCCTACTCGCGTCAAGGCAAGAAAAACATCCCAGTTTTCAAGTAGTTTAGCGGCTACGCCAGGTTTGTGTAACATGGTTTGTGATACAAAAGAAAGTGCCCCTTTATAATGCCTACTCGCGTCGAGGCAAGAAAAACATCCCAGTTTTCGAGTAGTTTAGCGGCTACGCTAGGTTTGTGTAACATGGTTTGTGATTCAAAAGAAAGTGCCCCTTTATAACGCCTACTCGCGTCAAGGCAAGAAAAACATCCCAGTTTTCAAGTAGTTTAACGGCTACGCTAGGTTTGTGTAACACTGTTTTTGATACAAAAGTGAATGTATTATTTATAAAAAATAATTACCGAAATTAAAAACATGTTTTTTCCGTCATTTTATTCCCAAAACTCCGATAATTTAGTACTTACCTTTCCAGATTTCGTGGTACCTTCAAAATCTTCTAGCCGTTCGTAATACATTCAAGTGTATCAGGAATACCAACATACCAAAGTGACAGCGAATGAGCTAATAGCTAATGGCGTACAATCTCACAAGACAAAAGCTAATTTTAATTTTACGAAATAGAAAATTAGAATGATATATTTTCCACTTCCCCCAATGCAAATAGTTGCCTTTTAATGTAATTAAGGTGAATCAAAAGATTTTTTTTTTTAAAAGTGCATATTAACCGTTGCCAGCGATCTCCAAAAATTACTAGATTTTTTTTCAGCTCCACTGGGACTACTAATTTTTAAAGTAGGAATCAAATACAAAAATACCAACAAAACTAAATTAGGTAAATATCGGTTGGGACTGGACACGCTTATTACGAATAATTTTTAAGAAAAAACTTTTGATTCGCCTTAATTACTATAAAAGGAAACTTTTTGGCTTGGGGGCGACGGAAAATAATGCATTTTAATTTTCAATTGCGTAAATTAAAATTCACTTCGCGAATCAACACGATGTCAAATCGCGGCTATCAGGTACGTCACTGTTATGTTGGTATCCCTGATACATTGCAAATAACTGAATACTACTGTGGCCAACTTCGTGGGATACGTAAAGACACGGTTAAACTACGAAAGCTGCATGTCATCAAACTTTTAAAAAACATCCCAGGTTTTGAATGGTTTGTTTGGCAAAGCAGGGTTTGTCTAGCGGGTTTGTCTAATTATGATTGATTGTCTGTGAAATAAAAACAAATGTTAGTTCTTTGCAATGTATCAGTGATACCAACATAACAGCGACGTGCCTAATGGCCGCTGACAGTCACCGATCGGTTCGCGAAGTGAGTTTTAATTTTACGCAATTGAAAATTAAAATGCATTATTTTCCGCCGCCCCCAAGCCAAAAAGTTTCCTTTTATAGTAATTCAGGCGAATCTGAAGTTTTTTTCTAAAAATTATTCGTAATAAGCGTGTCCAGTCCGAACCGATAATTACCCTAAATTATTTTGAAGTTTTAATTAATTTTTTTTTTAACTAAATTTCATTGAACGTGGGTTTTTATTTAAGTTAATTATATATAACTTTAAAGAAACATACCTGAAGAACTTCTATACGCACTCCCCTTCGTTCCCGCCACATCTTTGATGAATTTATGTGAATCCATAGGGGTTTCAGTTGCACTCACAGTCCCGCTGTGGAAATTAGTCTTAAAGAAATTATCCGATGATGCTACTATCTGACATTGCCTCCCCGGAGATACCAAATGTTCTCTTTCTTCAGCACTGCCTTTATTCTGGCGCTTATTTCCCATTAATTTGGAAATGAAACCAACATTTTCGTCATTGACTTTTAGGGGTTTGGGAGAAAATTCGATTTGGCATTCTTTTGTTTCACTGGATTCGAATTTTTCGTTCGATTTTAAAGCGTTCTTTAGCTCGGAAAGTACTTTGGAATGCGACAAAGCAAGTTCTGTTTTCAAATCTTGCGGCGTTGTCGGTTTCGTTTTCGGTTTTTGTTTTACCACTCGTTTTTCAGCGAACGAGCAGAGATCCAGCTGACTCCTCGTGTGGAAACTGAATGGCGACGAATGCTCGTCTCTGAATTTCGTGGATTCATCGCGAATAACTTTCTGACCGCACTGGATATCAAAATAGGATAAAATATCACTTTTATTGAACCCTTCAATTTCTAAAGGATCAAGAAACGCGTACTTCATTGCGACCTCCGGCTTTATGATGCATTCGTCGACAATTTCAGATTTCTCGACATCGTTGAACGTTTCCCAAAGATTTTCGTAAGCGTTTTTAGTCTCAATAATGTCAGAATGTATCCGAGAAGCGATGGAGTTGAGGTTTGCGAAATACTCTTCCGCCACGCCGGCGAAGCTCGCCATGGCAGATATTATTTGTTGTGTTTCTCGTGTTTATTTTGCACCAGAGGTGTGGCCTTAATCTGAGAAACGTCAAACCATCGTCAAACTAAACCATAAATAAACCAATCATAACTAAACTGTTTGTTGATTTGGTGTTGCCGTTGTTATCTTTCCTTGTGTTGCCAGTCGGTAAAATTATTTTTATGGCTGTTAGAACAATAAACTTTCCCTCAAGTTTTCAGTTCTTACGTGCTTTTATATAAACTTTTTGTTTTCAGTGCTCCAAAATGGTTCCGTACTTCCGTACCTCCTCAGAATCAAGTCCACTCAACAACTCTTTGAAAAGTCATTAAAAGCTCAAATCTTTTTTTAAAATAGCCTTTAACCTTAACCTAACGTAACCTATTAAACCATTTTTTATATATATGTTTTATCGTCACTCTTAATGACCTTTCTGAGGTGGTTCTGGGTTGATTTCATTCTGAGTTGGCCGGTCACCCTCCAAAATAAATTTGATATTAATCCCGTCGACCCATGAGTCGAGTGCTAAGACCCTGCACACAAAAAGTCCCAGAATTGATTGCGCTGCAAACCGTTACCTTATTTTGGCGAACATCACTTTTTATGCAGGGTCTTATTCGATTTCTCACGACCCGTGGGACAACTACCATTTAAAAATAATTACTATTATTATTGGAATATTATTCAAATAATATTTTTAAATTACTATGTTAACATTGAGTTATTTTATTTTTGTTGTTTGCTGTCTGAAATACCCCTAGAAGTTATCAACATTTTTATGCGAGTACCGCAAAAGTGTTCCAAATATCTGGTTCCTGTAAAGCTATAGAATCCCCAATTGGGGGATAGGTATGTTGTATTGTTTTGGAGCTGAAGGAACTGGGAGGGGAAGAAGATCGTGAGGAGGAAATTGGGGAAGTGCCTGGCTATTTAGGTCTGATCACCAAATACGGTTAAAGCCATTTTAAGCGACGCACACTGGGGCAAGAGTGATGAAAAACGCCCTTTATTCACAGGGACGTTTTTTAGAGAAAATTTGAATGTGGAAAGGAAGGTTATAAAAAAACAAAAAAATTAAATACATAATATGTGTAAACTTTATTATGTACATATTATATATATACGATTTAAATAAATAAATAACAAAAAAAAATTCAGTTCCCTTGATCTGACTTGTTTGAGTCAAAATCAATATCATCATTCCCACCATCATCACCACCATCAATACTACCATCATCACGATCATCATCATAATCGTAATCGTCATTATCATCATCATCATCCTGAGTACTTGAATAATTTTCACCTGTCGGCTGTAATGATAGAGCCTTTAGCAGTTCTACCGCTTCTTTGGGGAGTGTGGTCAACTTTTTTTTGGCATCTTCCTTTTGCTCGTTATCAGAGGATCTGATGACAACAACAACAAATTGAAAACATCAACATTGGATTTTTCACGATTGCATTTTCGTGAATGATGCTCCCTATATTTTTGAAATCCTTATTTCGTGCTTCTTGTGCCTCTTCTGTCAATTGACCTATTGGCAATAATGCGCTTTTTATTATTTCTGGCCCGTGGATTAAAATTTTATAAAGTATGGGCGGCATGACGTACCACGGATACTTTTGTACAAAATACCTGGCCGAGTCTAGTGCATACATCGATTTTATTTCCACATGATATAACAATCAATACGGTGTGCATTTAATCAATAAAATCCAAGTTTGTTATTTCTGCAGATACTGCGGCATTTTTTAAAAATCGCCGCGCGGTGTTACCATCATTGGTGTTACCAAATCCTGGTTTTGGCTTGTCCACGATCAATCATTGCCTGTTGATTTCTGCAACCTTTTCTTTATCCGAGCCTCGAGCCTGCCATTTTTTTAAAGGTAGTTTGTACGCCAGATGAAGGAGACATTAAAAAAACGTATCCATCCGTGCAAGACCGAAATACAAAATTTCAAATAGGTACCAATTTCGTTTTTTTATTCTCCAGAAATCTTACTTCAATCCGGTGCGCTGTTACCCATCGTGAATAGTGTTCCGATTTATCCTTCTCGAAATATGTTTTCTGGGATCATCGATGCATCCTGTCCTCAATTCCATTTCCTATTGCAGCGAATTCAGCTGATCTGGAATTTTTACCTGTCCAGATTTCTTCATTATCGTGAATAATTGTTGTCTTGTTATGAATAAAGTATCGGAATTCGCACCTGTGTGAAAAAAGGAAAATGAATAAATTTCTCCGCTCAGTTCACGTAGTGCTGTATTTGTCACGAAGCATCAAAAACCGCTGATTCGAGTTGTGCTTTATCTGTCACCAACTGACACGACTTCATGTCTCTCAGAAAACGCATTCTATATTTTTCTATTATGACCAGACATGTGGTATAAACCGTTTTTGGATGGGGGAATCTGAAATTTTATCTCTGAGTTTAAACACTTTACCACTATACTATACCTATACCTTACGTTCAAAAATTGGAAATTGAATGTCGGTAACGATTATATTGAAATAAATCTCTTTTCTAACAGGTTTTGTAACTAACATGATATTAAATTGTCTGATCTCGAGTTATTAAAAAAACCGTTCATTTTATTTTTAGCTACCGATCACATAAAAATAATTAATTACTTCAAAAAGTGCAAATATGTGCAAGATTTTAAAAGTGATTCGTAAATTACAATATTAACTGGTCCTAAAAATGTTTGAATGAAAGCCCGGAGGTGCCCGGAGCTCAACTAATCTCTAAAAGAATATGATTTTTTTTTAAATCACGACTATTTTTTGTATATATTTGATATACAAGTTTTCCTATCAAAATAATTAATTATGTTAAAAATAAAATGTAAAAAAATAAGATAAATACCTGAAAATGATGGCTCCATAATCAGTTTTGGGATTCGTAATAGGTATCTTCCGAAATAAATACTTGAACTTGAGGTTTACGCTGGCACTTGTAAACGACTTGTTTTCTGCACGAGTGTTCGCCATGTGTTCGCTCTCTACTGAGCGCCCTGAGCGGTGTCACAGCTAGAAGGGTAGGGTGAAGGGTTTCTTCTTGCTATATAATAATGCTACAACTATCGAGGTATCTCGAAACAATTGAAGTGACATCGTATAATTGAATTTTATTTTTTTGTTTATTGTATCGACTTGTAGTATTTGGCCCCAGTGTGCGACGCTTCGATTCTGAATGGTGGTTATTTTGATACATTAATGTCAGGAAAAAAAGTTTGAATACAACATTGCCTTAGAATAATATTGTACAGAATAATCACTAATAAAGCACTTAGGTACCACTAATTTCTGTAATTGGAGTAAAGCATATACCACTTGGACCATTGTCCAGAATTCAGAATGGGCTTTTTTTAAACTTACATCTTTTTCCCCTGAGACATTTTGTTGCCGACATTCAAAATATTTTAAACGACCTTAATGGTTTGTCTACATTATTTTTACGACATAAACTATAGGTAAAATAGTGAAACAGTAGATATGAGGTAATAAAACGTGGTAAGAATATACTTGTAAAGTATGCAAATATTCGCGTGATACGTTCTTGCCTACTTATTAGCACGCCAACTCCACCGAGGGTAGGTACCAACATGGTACCAACCAAAACTAAATTACTAACAAATAACTACTATTGTCACGGAACATGGGAATAAATACAGTGCTGTTTTTTTTTTAATTAGCGAAATAATTTTTAAATTTTTAGATACCCCTCCCTCCCTTTCTCAGTTAATTCAGCCATCGCAAAACACCGACTACATAATTCATTTCTTTCAAAAAAAGTAGGTACTTATCCAAAATAGATCTAGCGCCGCGCCGACCCGAGAATAATCGCAATACATATTGAGAAATCTTTTCGAAACGTGTTCCAGTGAGTAGCAGTGCACAGGGTTTTTGGCTAGACCCTGTGGGCGACTTTTGTTGTAAGTGTTGGTGACCATTTTATAAATCCGATAGGAACTGGTTCCAAAAATAGCCGGTTCCTCGGATCCAGTCAGCTAGTCCCGGGACAAAGTAACCGCGATAGGCAATGATGTCATAAATAATTTATAGACGCGTGGTAAAAATCACAACGTGGTATTATGTATTATTCACAACTACCAGTTAAAATAATAATCATACCATACCACCGACCTCTCCATACTAAATCTAATAGTAATTACGACTGCAAGCCGACGCTCTTCACGCTAGCTGTTAACGTATAGTGACGCTATCTTTTGGCACGAATTGATTTATAACAAACTCCACGTATAAAAAAAGTTTTGCGTAAGGCCCGGCGTCAGAGTTGTATTCGTAGTCGGATTATTAAAATCACTCACTTTGGTTCAAAAGTTTGTGATTATCTTCGACCATTATATATCATTTTAATTCTATTGATGTATCGCGGGATATTCTAAATTCATTATAATTTATGATAAGTGATAGGTAGGTACATTGTTATATTAAAGGCATAACATTTGCGTAGAGAGACCAAGCCAAAAGAATTGTTGGTGGCCATTCTTGCAGTGTATATGTTCCAATTTTTACATTCATGTGTACAGTTGTACATTTTTCTATTTTTACATTCTTGTGTACAGTTGCGCATGTTCCTTTTTTACATCATTGTGTACCTACAGTTGCACATGTTCGTATTTTTAAATTCGTGTGTACCTACTGTTATACATGATCCTATTTTGATATTTTTGTGTACAGTTGCACATGTTCCTTTTTTTACATTCGTGTGTACAGTGGTACATGTTCCTATGTTTACATTCTTGTGTACAGTTGCACATTAGGGTGGAGCGGTCTAGTATGGAGATTTTTTTTCGTAATATACTAGTAGAATTCGGCATAGGCGGGATTGGTGCTACGTTATGCACTTATCTTAAATAAAAAATAAATATTTACAATTAGGACATCGCCACAACTTTCAATTTTTCATAAAAATATTGAAAACACAAAAATGTTTTCCAGATTCTTAGAAATGCTTGTATTTAAGTAAAAAATAATAATATGTATGTATTTATTCTCCTATGATATAATTATAAAGAAACACCGTGGCAACAGTTAAACAATTCCCTCCAGAGACTCAATCCTCCCACCTCAAACTCGTTTCAAACACAGTGATTTGATCTAGATGAATTTTCCATCATATTTAGCGTATTGGGCTTCCCTCTAAACCAGTGGTTCCTGACCTTTTTTTAGACCAGGGGCCACCATGATATTTATTTATTCTCATAGGGACCACATGGTACAAACATGAGCTCTTCTTGGACTTCTTCAGCTACCTCTCCAACACTAATACCACAAGGGTTACGAATCAGCTTTACGATACCTTTCGATTCGGTTTTATAGTAAAATGAATGAATGTTTCACTGTCTACATTTAAGATCTCGCGGACCACAGCTCTAAGCGGACTGGGACCTCCCCTCAGTGGCGGACTAAGCCCGTCAGGGGCCCGGGGCGGCAAAGTTGAATGAGGCCCCCCCCCCCACTAGTATAAAAAGTTGATGTAATTTTACAAGATTTTTATTCAGTTCACAAGGGCCTCTGGTCCTGGCGGACCTCACTAAAAAAAATAATTGTCATTTTTTTGTATTTCATTTTCTAAAAGATGCATTTGTTAATAATGCTATCACCTAATGTTTTAAAGAAATTCTAAAAAAAATTAAAGAGTTTTAAACAGTTTGTACATTGGATTATCCTTCAGCAAATTTTTGAACGCATTTTTCTCCAAACTACGTTTTTCAACCTGGTTGACAACATATTAGAAAAACTATACATCCGATTTGCATGCACCAAGTCTCAAACTGTTAGAAAATCCACTCTCTCTTACTCAATCTATGGCACCACATTTTTATAAAGGGCCTCCTTCTATTTTTTAAGAACGCGTAAAATTTTCCAAAAATATAATATAATAATTTTATATTCCAGAATATAAAATTCGCTGGTCCGCCATTTTTTTCTTTTTTTAGATATGAAAATTCCCCTACGTGGTGCCATGGACACTGGATTTTCGAACAGTTTAATAGTTGGGACATGCAAATGCAATAAAAATACGTACAGGCGGATGAATAGTTTTTTTTTTTAATATGTTGTCGACCAGGTTGAAAAACGAGTTAAAAAGCTTCGAGAAAAACCCATTCAAAAATTTGCTGAAGGATAATTCAACATACAAACTGATTCAAACGGTTTCACATAAAATGCTGTAAAAAACATTTGGTGAGAGCATTGTTAACTTCGGAAAATGAAATAAAAATAAATAAAATTTTAAGCCTTAAGGCGCCGTATCCCCGCTAAAAAAAGGAAGATGGAGAGATATGTAATTACGAATGTTGGAGAGAGTGCGCTAATATTTAAAACGGTAAAATTGAAGCGAAAATTGTGAAAATGTTTAATAAAACACGAGTCATTTAAAATAGAGAAAAAATATCTTGGGGGCTATCTAAAACAGCATTTTAATAAACCCTGTGAATTTTTTCATACATATGATTTGTAAAGTAAATGAATCAGACGTGTTTATAATAATTTTCAGATCATACTTTGCAATTTTTTTGGGGAATGTATAGATATTATTATAAATATATATTTTTTTAAAGCTTTAAAAATTCAAATGTTTAAGGGGGATATGTAAGAAATCGGTAGAAATTCGGGTAGCGGCGGCTTAAATCCTTGTTTAGGATTTGATCAAGGAAACATGGATGCGTTTGGAAGCCCCCGGGGACAAGAGGCCGCCCCTTCCCCCCCCCCCCCCCCCCGTTAGTCCGCCACTGAATCTTTTTTTAATTACTTACATATTTTATTAATATCTATATCATCTATTCTTTAGCAAAGGGCTTAAGTTAATAAAAATAATACGAAGTGCTATACGTAAGTGAAACTAGAACTAAAACTGTATAGACATTATAAAGATTAGTAGTAGTAATTTTATTTTAAAAAAATGTAAATTACCGGTTCAGGCTGTATTTCTTTATTCCTATTTTATCTGTATGGGAGATACAGGATCTTATATGAAACCGTTTTAAACAGTTCATGTGTTGAATTATCTTTCAGCAAAACTTTGAACGCGTTTTTCTTAAAACTACGTTTTCAAACTGGTTGAAACACATTATAAAAACTGTACATATGATTTGCATGCACCATGCACCAAGTCTTAAAATGTTCGAAAATCCAGTCACTATAGCCAGTATTATTCATAAGGCGTATAGGCAACTACCTAGGGGCCCCGCATTGGATAGGTACCCCTAGGGTAAAGGGGTCCCAAGAAGTGCATTGCCTAGGGGCCCCGACATGTTTAAGTTGCCCTGGTAGGGCCCTATTGTCCATAAGGCAGTGTAGGCCACTGCCTAAGGGCCCGCATCGGGAAGGGGTCCTAGGGTAAAAGGGCCTCAAGACGTGCATTGCCTAGGGACCCCGACATGCGTAAGCCGGCTCTGGCAGGGCCGTATTGCCCAAAAGACAATGTAGGCTACTGCCTTCAAAAATCCCGTCACTATAGCCGATCAGATCATCGATCATCGATCAGATCAGCGATCAGATCATCGAGTTTTTGGAGTTGACTGCCGCCTGCGACAGTCGCCTTTGAGACGAGCCCCTTTTCGCCCCCGATTCGCTTTTGTCTGGCTTGTGTTTACACGGCCAGACACCTGCTATTTTATCAGCCGGCTGGACCCCGACCAGCCCACCGCCTAGGCCTCCGCGCCACCAGCTGCCTTTATCAAGGCACCGAAGAAGAGGGAAGACCTGGCCCCACCGAGACGATCCCACATTTCAATTTCCATCCAGAAGAGGAAAAATAGACCCCCTGCCGTCCGGATGTTCCCCGGGCGGATGGAACCTGCCAACCCGGAGGATTCGCCGATCGAGATCCCCCCGGGAGCCCGCCAGTATAGACGGCAAACCAAGACGGGGTCGATCCTATTTACGATCCCTGCCTCCCAGCCCCAGCTGAGCCACCCTGACCCGAGGACGCAGCCGGCTATCGCCCTGCCGCCCCCCGAGATGCCCGCGACCGGCCCAGCACCCGCACCCGGACCCAGCCGCCACGCAGTAGGCCCAGCTTCGGGCTACGTCCCACCCCCCAGACCCACGCTACCCCCCCAGGACATGGAGACGACCAGGCAGGAGGAAGGTTGGACGAGGCCGTCCAACCCCGTTAAGAGGCCCCTATCACCTCAGGAACCCCGGGCGGTTGTTGTCGGCAACCGCTTCGGAAATCTCCGCGAGGTAAGCGAAGGCGGCGGCGCACCGCAACCAAAGCGCATAAACACTAATTCTGCTTTCTCTCCCGCAGGTACCAGCGGCCAGCCTGCCCGGAAAGATCGTGTCCCCCCGGTTGTGATGACCCTGGGGACTCTCACCCACGCCCAAATCACCTCGGCGGTGCAGGGCCACATCGGGCATCCGAACTTCACGTTCCGCTACAACCGAGGCGGAACTGCAAATATCTTCGTGCGGAGCATGGCGGACCACCAAGCTCTAACAAACGGGCTGCGAGCGGAGGCACGAGGCTTCCATACATACACGGCGGAGGCCGAAAAACTGAAGAAAGCCGTTATCAAGGGCCTACCGAATGTTGACACGGAGGACATCGCGGCTGACCTGACTGAACAAGGCTTCCCCCCGGTGAAGGTCGTCAGGATGACAACTGCCTCGACCGAGTATCCCATTTACCTGGCCAACTTCGATAAGGAAGTGAATATGGGCCAGCTGAGAGCGGCAGTGAAGTACCTGTGCCACTGCAGAATACGCCTCCAGAAGCACAGGAGCAATCACCTCCAACATGGGACGCAGTGTTATCGCTGCCAAAACTTCGGGCACGGATCCCGAAACTGCGCCCACACCGCGAGGTGTGTGAAGTGCTTGGTGGAGCACGCCTCGGCCGAGTGTCCCAAGACCACCAGGGACGAGCCCGCCGCGTGCTGCAACTGCGGAGGCCCCCATCCCGCCAACTTCAGAGGCTGCCCGAAGAGGGTCGCCTACGTCGCCTCGCTCCAGCAGCACCAGCGACAGCCCCAACGTCAGGCCCCAGGAGCCAGCAGGCCACATCCTCAGGCGCAGCAGGCGCCGAGGACAGATGGACGCAGCTGGGCCAACGTAGCCGGCGGAAGGAGCGAGGAGCGACACGAGGAGCAGCCCCGCTCACAGCCCCGCACGCAGCCCCGCACGCAACAGCCCGCAGGAGAGGCTAGAAGCGATGCCCAACTGATGATGGCCCTGCTCAAGGGACTAGATCGCCTGCGACCGGAGCTGGCCGCAGCTTCCAGCGAAGCTGCAAGAGCCTGGATCCTTATGGGTCTCATCACGTCCACCATCAATGTCTGATCCCGAGATGGTGAACGTTCTCCTGTGGAATGCCCACAGCATCCGCTTCAAGACCGACGAACTGCTCGCTCTGACAAACAATACTGACATTGACATTTTTCTCATTACAGAGACCTTTTTAAAACCTGACATACCCCTGAGAGTGCCCGGCTTCGAAGTACATCGAGATGACCGACTGGAGGGCGCAGGTGGAGTCACCGCCATATTCGTTCGTCAAACCATCACATCTACAAGAATCCCTACTCCGAAGCTGAAGCATACTGAAGCCACAATTATCGAAGTCACCATAGAGGATAGAGCGCATACCATCATCGCCGCCTACTGCCCCAAACTTCTGGTAAGAGAAGATTTGGATAAATTACTTAATTTGCGCCCCATTGTTGTTTTAGGAGGAGACCTCAATGCCAAGCACAATTATTGGAACAACTACCGAGGCAACGCGAATGGGAAAACGCTCTTTTCACATATGCAGACGCACAACTACACGATTATGGCTCCGGACAAACCGACTCACTATCCAACATACGCAAAGTATCCAAGCACTCTAGATATCGTACTTGAGAAAAACGCCAAGACCATCTCGCCACTGCGTACGCTGGATGAGTTATCATCAGATCACCTGCCCGTGAGCTTCAGTATTGGAGGGACGACTTCAAGGAGCCCCAGAAAATGGCGAAATTACAAGGAGGCCGACTGGGAAGGATTCAAGAAAGAGATAAACGAACGAATATACCTATCGTCGGCAACCCTGCGCTCGAAGGAAGAAATCGACGAAGCCGCAAGCACTCTGACCGAAATCATCCAACTTGCACAAGACAACTACATACCATACAAAGACGAACAGACTTTTACGATCAAGCTTCCCGAGTATGTCCTATCGCTCATCAAGGAGAAAAATCGCCTGCGGCGCATCTACCATCAAACGCGCGACGGCTACTTCAAAACCGCCTACAACACTCTGCAGCGGGAGATCAAACAAGAAATCACCGATCTCAGACGCGAACTATGGACGAAGAAAGTTACGTCACTCACGCCCAAAGATAACAGCCTGTGGAAAATGGCGAAAGCACTGAGACACGAAGATAACACGATCCCCCCGCTTGAGAAGTTAGACGGCTCAGGGCTGGCACTTTCACTAGAAGAAAAGGCAAACGCGCTCGCCGACGGATTTGAGAGAGCCTACGCAGCCACAGACGGCTTATGCGACCCGGAAACGGATCGACTAGTAGATGAGTCTCTACAACATCTTGATCAAGCAGAGCAGACGGACACCGCCGACATACATTTCTGCACGCCGAGCGAAGTAGCCGTCATTATCAGGCGATTGAAGACAAATAAGGCGCCGGGAAGCGATCAAATACATAACATCTTACTGAAACATCTACCGCAGAAAGCAATAATTTTCATCACAAAGCTGTTCAATGCCTGCCTCATCACCGGACACTTCCCTCAAATCTGGAAAACGGCAACCGTGCTGCCCTTCTCGAAGCCTAACAAAGACAAGAGGCAGCCGACGAACTACCGGCCGATAAGTTTATTATCCACACTGAGCAAGGTATTTGAACAGGTGATTCTCAACAGACTTTTACCACATCACGAAGACACATTGCCAGACGAGCAGTTCGGATTCAGGAAAAGGCATTCCACTACCCACCAGCTCTCCCGAGTAGCGGAATTCATCGCCAGAAGATTCAACGAACATCGCTTCACCGCCGCTGCGCTGATAGACTTGGAGAAGGCATTTGACACCGTTTGGATCAGAGGGCTACTGCACAAGTTGCACATACTCAACACGCCCATATACCTAACGAGAGTGATACAAGAATACCTAAAGAACAGATCCTTCAGAGTTTTTATCAGAAACGCGCTCTCAACACTACGTGAGATTCCAAAAGGCGTGCCACAATGGAGTCTACTGGGACCTCATCTTTTCAACATCTTCACACATGATATCCCCCGAGACGAGAGATGCAACTTATCCATATACGCAGACGACGTCAAACTTTACGTTTCCTCGCTGAAAGCAGACATGGCGGCCATATACCTACAGAGGGCGCTCGACGCTCTAGTAGAGTTCTATAAGAAATGGCGACTCAAATTAAATGAGGCAAAGACCGAAGTGATAATGTACACGAGGAAACGAAAAAGAAGAACACCAGACGTCAACATCGAAATGGGAGGACACGTCCTAGAATGGAAAGATGAAGTTGTTTACCTGGGCCTGACAATGGACTCACGTCTCAATTGGAAATCTCACATAGCCAAGATACACGCAAGAGCCAGAAAGGCAGTCGGCGCGATGAAGCCCATCTTCAACAGACGAAGTCCGCTGCGTCCCAGAACCAAGCTCCTGATCTACTACTCGCTCATCCGACCGGTACTGACATATGCTATTCCCGTGTGGAGTAGTATTTCTCATTCTGACCATTTGAAACTACAGACGCTACAAAATCTCTGCATTAAAATCGCATTCAACACTAGAATCAGAACGAATCTAAAAAGACTACATGCCAGAGAATACATACCGACTTTATTTGAATACACGCACAGACTGACAGACCGATTTTACAAATCTCTGAGACATAGTAAAAATAGACTTATCAAGGAAATCGGTCAATACAATGCACCCAGTGACTTTACTTTCAGATATACACACAGACTACCCAAACATATCCTGATGGACCTGGACCACATCTGGTATGAACCAGATTCAGACGCGGACGACTGAGCGAGCAGTAGGTATTCCTAAACACCAGACCCCCCCCCCCCAAAACATATGTTTACATATCTATGTATATATCTATTTAATTTTGTATAATATGTATGTTTATGTAAGTTTATTATAAATTTCCCATATAGTATGTATATATATCTCACATAAAAACAGACACACACACCCCTCACCACCAGGGGCGTGCACAGAGTTTTTGATCAGGGTAGGCAGTAAGAAAATACAGCAAGTTTCATAGATTAAAATTTCCATATTCTATCATATAATTTCAGAATTAAAGTATGACAAACGTTTTTGAACCGACAATTAGCATCTATGAAGGACAACTATTTGATAGAAGTACATAACAACAGATGTTTTTGTCGTCACTGATTGCCATTTGCTAATTTTGTTCTAGAAAGCACTGCTTAATACTAACAAAAAACCTCATCGAAGCAAATTCAAACCGACAGTTCTACTCTATGCTTTGTGCATTTCGTAAACATTGAATTATGTCTTGTATGAAGTTAGCTCTAGTCAGAAATAATTCCTGCTTAGACCGCATTTTAGTGAGGCAGTCGGAGGGCGCGCGTGTAGTTTCTAGTTACAGTTTATGCCGCGTTTGTAGTATGCCATTTGATGTGTCGCTCGCGTAGTTTCGGTTGCTCAGCTTTTTCGCGCTTATTTTTGAAAGTGTTTATTTATTTTTAGCAATAATTTTATAAATTATAATATTATTTACATGCTTATATTTTACAAAAACGGCAGGGTAGGCAGTGCTTATGTGCCTATATGGAGTGCACGCCCCTGCTCACCACACAATGCAGGATTTCATATATTGAAATCACTGAAGGCCGACAAGTTTCATGTTGACTTTCGGCCGACTCTTCCCGGATGAGGTTTTTCATGGTTTCCTCATTCCCGAAGGCAAATGCGGAAGAGATCCAAAAAATAAGGACATGACCGACTCCTTCCCACTCCCAACATAACACAAACAGACACGTATGTATGCATGAGCGCCTGCCGGTGGCGTGGCTGCTTGATGATGATGGAGCTTAGCAAAACATGCAATTTTAGTAGGGTTTTTAGATAACAATTTTTCCCTACCGATGAAATACAAGGCCTTTAAGTCTATAATAGCCAGGTAACATTTTAAAATACCCACATGAGGTAAAAATTGCAAGGCGCATATGACGCCGTTCTATTTATAAAGAACATTAACTTTAAATTCAGTAAATTTAAATGATTCATCTCTTCAAGAAACATAAGAATCTAGTAAATGAAAAAAAATAAACGTCACTATAGCCAGGGCCGTATTATCAATTAGACGTGTAGGCAACTGCCTAGGGGCCCCGCATTGAGTAGGGGCCCCTAGGGTAAAGGGGCCACTACTCGATGGGTTATAGCATCGGTTAGGGGCCCCTATGGTAAAGGAGTTCCGATACGTGCATTGTCTAGGGGCCCCGATATATTTAATCTGGCCCTGACTATGACCCTACGCAGGGATTGTTTTTGGAAGGACCCCCTTCTATTTTTTTTTATTTTTACGATAAAAATTTACCATAAAAAATCGAAAATAAAATTCATTTGCTGATGGATAATTCAACATATAAACTGTTTCAAACGGTTTCACATAAAATGTTGTATCTCCGTCAATATTATTTTTAAAAAAATGGTGAGAGCATTCTTAAGAAGTGCGTCTATCAAAAAATTAAATAAAAAAATAACATTTTTTTTACAGTGGTGCTTTAAAGCCTTGTTTAGAATTAGTACTGAGGGCCCGGGGCGGGCCGCCCCCCCCCCCCCCCCCCCCCGCCCCCCCTTAGTCCGCCACTGTGATTGATGCACTTGTTAAGAATGCTCTCACCAATTTAAAAAAAAAAAAATTCGAAAAATTGACGGAGATACAAAATTTTATGTGAAACCGTTTGAAACAGTATGTATGTTGAATTATCCTTCAGCAAAACTTTGAATGCGTTGAGTGGCCTACACTGTCTTATGGACTATGGAAAATAGGGTCCTGCCAGGGCCGGCTTAAACATGTCGGGGCCCCTAGGCATTGCACGTCTTGGGGCCCCTTTACCCTAGGGGCCTCTACCCAATGCGGGGCCCCTAGGCAGTTGCCCATACCTACTTCCTACCTACGTCTTATGAATGAATTTTATTTTCGATTTTTTATGGTAAATTTTCATCGTTCATAAAAAAAATGGAAGGGGGCCATTTATAAAACAATCCCTACGTAGGGTCATAGTCAGGGCCGGCTTAAACATGTCGGGGGCCCTTTACCCTAGGGGCCCCTACCCAATGCGGGGCCCCCTAGGTAGTTGCCTATACGTCTTATGGATAATACGGCCCCGGCTATAGTGACTGACTCATTCAGCTTTGCCGCCCCGGGCCTCTGACGGGCTTAGTCCGCCACTGGTATTACAAGATGTTGGCTCTATTTTACAGAACGATACATGTTGTGCATAGGAGTAATATTCGTCGATATAGTTTGTTGCAATTGGATGCGATGGAACTGCAGTCAATACGGGCTACAAAAGAGTTGTGATTTGGTATCTTGACTCACTTTTCAAACCTCCTTTACAGTGGATTGTATGTCAGTTACACGCAAACGAGCTCATTTTGCGACTACTTTTTAACTACATCGACAAAAGCACAACTGGACCGCAAAGTTTCACTGGAATTATTGGAAAATCCTTTAATAGGTGTGAACAACTTCCTGTCCTGAAATTTAAAGCCATTCAATGTTCTTTGGAAAGTGTGAGAAATGAACAGTATCAGCTGTAGGTATATATGTAAAACCATTGACTGATTGATGACTTCAGATTCCGCAATGAAAAATTGTACATTCCAGGTGGCTCACTAAAACGAAGCTGGTTCTTCGGCTTTACATTTCTACCCTAAAACCATCAGAAAACTCAGTTTACTCACCTATGTGGTTAAACGTTAAGACCAAACCAATATATGTATTTCCGGTGTTAGACATTTGCATGAAACAATATTGCTTTCACGATATTTTTCCAGTGATTTTAAATATAGTATTAACATTAATACAGTAGTCCAGCGCAATGGTGTTTTGGGTATCACAAAAACATATTGTTAGTACCTTAACCGACAACCGAAAATGGATAAGAGAGTTGGCGTTAAGAAGAATATTGGAAGCCCGGCAAATGAACGCAATCAGACGTTATTTGTACCTTCAAAGTGCCTGTTTTTGATTTTTCGGTAGATAATTATACTGGTGATATGGTTAAGTTATGTTATGGGATAATGTAACCAAGTCACCGCTCGTTGACAAGCCAACGTAGAATAGGTAAAGAATTTTCCTTGCCCACTCAAGGCATAGAGGGATGTGTGAAAATTGTAACAGAAGCTTCAGCTGCTGTCAGCGAGCCCTTGAGACGAGATGACCTAATAAAAACAAGGTTATAGTCACGAAACCTTATGCCACTTTTTGACACCAAAAGGCAGTACCTACCGTTCATAGCAACTTTTGCAATTTTCAAGTTTTTCAAAGCGATACGTGTATATTTTTTATTTCCACTATTTGTTCCATTCTACCAATCCATGAATGTATTATCTGTAAAATAAATGGTACAATACAAATTTTATGTGTGTTTTATTTCGCTTATACGAGCTATAAATACTTCGTGAAATTAAAAATCGTGAAAATGATAAAATATAAAGCTTTGGCGATGTACAGGTTTTGTAAATATATATTTTTTTATTATTTTAGTTGTAATTTAATAAAAAAAATATATTTACAATTTTAGTTAAGTTAATACAAGTTCTCAGAAAAAAATCACTCCACGCTATTGCACATGTTCCTTTTTTAGTACAGTTGTACCCATATGTTTCTATTTTAACATTTTTGTGTACAGTTTTACATGTTCATATTTTTGGAAACCTGTACAATTTCCTTTTCTACAATTTTCTATGGAAGGAGTTAGAAAACCGGAAAAATAAGGGAGAAAATAATTTAACTATAAAATATATTAATAACTCACCTAAAATTGTCAATGTTCAACCAAAAAACTCCAGCCATATAAACGCCTCATCTACTACCAGAACGTCAGGGGCATCAGAACAAAACTAAAGGAGTTCAGAGTAAATGCTCCATCTTTCCCAAACGATGTCATCATACTCACTGAAACCTGGCTAACATCATCAATCTTCTCAGCGGAGCTTGGACTACATAGTCAACATGTCCACCGAGCAGACCGGAGTCAGAATACTAGCTCCAATACAAGAGGAGGTGGAGTCCTGATAGCGGTCCGCAAACACATTAATTCGAAAATACTTAAAATCAAAAATACTGATGTGGAACAAATGTTCGTATTATTAAGTGGTGATTTTAAGAAAACTATTATTGGAACTGTTTATATCCCTCCTAATTCCAACATATCAATCTATAAAAAACACTGCGAAGATGTTGAGTTAGTAATAACAAAATACCCAAATCATAAAATAATTATTTGCGGCGATTATAACCTACCTAATTGCAATTTTAACGTTTTAGACAGTAACTCTAATTCAGTACCAACAACCGCCTACGAACGAGAAATTCTAGATATGTCTTTACTTTTTAATTTAACCCAATTTAACCATGTACGTAATATTAATAATCGTGTTCTTGATCTAGTTTTGTCAAATGAGAGCAACTTAATTGTAAGTGAATCATTGGAGTCTATTCTTCCGATAGACAACCACCATCCCCCACTAGCAATGCTTATCCCTAGTACTAAAGAAAGCAATCAAAAAATTTCTACTCCTACTTTTAACTTTAAAAATGCGAACTATCGGGACATAAATGATCGTCTCCACAAGGAAGATTGGTTATTTCTTAAAGAAGGCGATATTAATCAAAATATTGAATCATTTTATTATTTGCTGGATAAAATTATTTCAGAACTCACCCCACTCATTCATTTTAAAGAATCGAAATATCCGAGATGGTTCAATAAAGAACTTGTTCAATTAACTGCCCTTAAAAAAGTTTTACATAAGAAATATAAAGAAGACAGGTCTTTATCAAATTATATTGAATTTAAAAACGTTAGAAAAGATTGCAAAATCTTATCAAAAATTTGCTACAATTCTTTTATTAATAATGTTGAAACTTCAATAAATCATGATGTAAAGTATTTTTGGAACTATGCAAAATCAATGAAAAATAACAACTTTGGTTTACCCACCAACTTAGAATATGCAGGTAAAAAGGCCAAAGACACTCAAAGTATCGCTGACCTTTTTGCTGATTTTTTTAAAAGTGTTTATGAATGTGATACACCAGTTTCTGCTAGTACAACATCAAATTTTACCACTGATCATAATCTTAATTTATCTTGTATCCACATAGAATATAATGATATATTGACTGAACTAAAATTACTAGATCAAAGCAAAAGTGGTGGACCCGATAAAATACCTCCTGTATTTTTGAATAATTGTGCTTCCAATCTGGCGTATCCTTTATATTTGCTGTTTAATCAGTCTTTACGAACGGGATGTTTTCCTACTAAATGGAAATTCAGCTTCCTTACGCCTATTTTTAAAAAAGGTGATAAACACGAGGTGACTAACTACAGACCGGTGTGCCTTTTATCAACAATTCCTAAAGTTTTTGAAAAAATAGTTCTTAAAAAAATTATTTTCCAATTAAACCACGTCATTTCTCCTAAACAACATGGTTTCTGTTCTGGAAAATCTACCCTTACTAATTTGTTAACATATCAAAACTATATATCTGACTCCATGTCTAGTAAATGTCAAGTTGACTCTATTTATACCGATTTAAGTAAGGCGTTCGATAAAGTTAATCATGAGTTATTGCTGAATAAACTGCATAAATTCGGTATAGGTGGTTCACTATATGAGTGGATTTGCAGTTACTTGATCAACAGATTACTGGCTGTTAAAATTGATGGTACATTTTCATACAAATTCACTGCTACGAGTGGTGTTCCCCAGGGGTCACATTTAGGTCCAATCCTTTTTTTATTGTTTGTTAATGATGTGTTATATATTTTCAATGATGTTCAAGTATTAATGTTTGCAGACGACCTGAAATTATTCAAAGCAATTAGAAACATTAATGATTGCCATATTTTGTCAAATAACTTGTTGAGATTTATAATATGGTGTCATGATAACCGCTTGCAACTTAACGTAAGCAAATGTCAAATTATGAGGTTTTATCGAGTAAAGAATCCAATATTTTTCGATTATTCCATTAACAATATGTCGTTAGTATCTGTCACGGAAATTAATGACTTAGGTATTTGGTTTGACACGAAACTCAACTTTATCAATCATATAGAAATTATAACCAATAAAGCTTTGAAAATGTTGGGATTTATTTTAAGGGTATCTAGTGATTTTAATAATGTCAATACTGTAAAAACATTATATATGTCACTAGTAAGGAGTCATATAGAATACAATTCCACGGTTTGGTCCCCAAATTATGAGGTTCATTCACATGCCATTGAAAGAATCCAAAATAAATTTTTAAGATATGTAAATTTTAAAATGGGCATTCCTAGTGAATGCCTAAATTACGATAACGTACTTTGTTCATTAAATTTAATAAAATTATCTGATCGTAGAATCATTTCCGATTTAACCTGTTTGTATAAAATCATTAATTCAATGTTTGATACCCCTGATTTATTATATGTAATCTCTTTTCATACACCAGGCAGGTCAGTAACAAGACAGTACCTACCATATTATTGTAGCAATTCCACATCAATATCACAATATTACACTCCTATGCGACGGATTCAACAGCTAGGAAACAAATACTCCGATGTTGTAGATATATTAAGTACATCAATTTTAACATATAAGCATACCTTATTGAAGTTTTTTTCAACAAGTAGGGGAATAGTTTTATAAATTTTTGGATTTCTATATTTTGTAATAAACTATTTTGGATTTCTTATATTTTGTACCTACATACTGTGTGGATCAATTCAACAATATTTTTATTTTATATTTATTTTTGTGCAAGTGTTTTAAACAGTCGTTTCCTGCACTGTATTTATGAGTAGAATTTTGTAAATATTGTTATTTATACTTATGTAAAAGCCTAAATAGGCGTAAATAAATAAATAAAAAAACAAAAAAAAATAAAAAAAAAATTGTAATCACTATAATATTAACTATGTTCTTTGGGACAACTTGTATAATCATCTATTAGGTATATTACATATTTGTCTTCACTTGTTTTCTGTATTCGTTAATAAGTATAATTATGTATTTGTTAATACGTCCAAATATAAGTTTTTTTTTCATGTTATGTGCAGTTTAAAATAAATGTTACTAATTTTAAGAATTTTTATGTCCAAGATCATTCTTAAATGGGTGAAAGCCAAATAAATAAAATTTAAAAAACTGATCGATTCCTTTTACGTACTAGTTCCAAAAATATGCAAACCCATTATCATTCGGTTCCTACGGAGCAAGACAAATTGACGTTTGTTTTGTGAAGTAAAATTATACTTCCCAGACACTAATTAAGTACCTACTATTTCAAAAATATTGTAAGCAAATTACCTAATTATACCTAATATTCGTGCATTATTTGCTATTGTGTTTTGAAAATGGGGTCGTTCACACCGACGGACATGGAATGGCAACATTTCAACAGATTAATTAATTAATCATTCCATTATAAACTTACATAATATTACGACACTATAGCAGTATTTACATATTATTTGGGACTGCCGCCCCGGGAACCATTTTTTAGATAACCAACACATGTGCCATAGGTAGATTACCCTAATTGGTTCATTACGTTTGGTGAGTTAGCGGGGGTGCCCTGAATCATGGAGTGAGTTTTTCCCGTGCCCTGGCGGCGGATGCATCCTCTCACCAACTGCGTGGCAGGCTGGATCGGGAGAGACGGGTTGAGGGAGATTTTTTGCCTTTCAGGAACGGAATGAGAGGGATGGATTCATGTGTCCGTCGCTCACGGACACACTGACCCCCAGATTCCTACCTCTTACCTTTTTACTTCACAAAACTTCCTTTCCTAAAAATACCCCCCACCCAACATTCTCAAAGATGACATAGTCCTCCAGGGGAATTATTTTTCTCAAGGCCCCCTATAGTGTGTTGAGCTAGTGTAATTAAAAAAATACTTATCTTTTTTTAGCCCGATTCCAAATAGAGACCAAAGTCAACATTTTTCGCTTTACGCGATCGCTATTTTCATCTCTATTTTCATATCTACGATTTCAATTGTCATCACTGTAAACAACACATGAACAATGCTGTTTGCTGTGATGCCAACTGAAATCGTAGACATTAAATTAGAGATGAAACTAGCGATCGCGTAAAGCGAAAAATGTTGACTTTGGTCTCTAACGGGCTGAAGAAAGATGTCGTGTATTGTAGGCTTACCTAATATACATTCAAAATGTGTAATAATTAATTGGTGATTACAGCAATTTACATTAATTAGTTTTTTTTATTATTATTCCTGTATTTAATCCTAAAATATAATTATTTAAATATTTAAAATATCAAGAGCAAAGAGGTTATTAACGTACTTACAAAAGAATGATTATTATCAATAAATATAACGAATCAATATATTCGTCAAATGAAATGGAATCAAAGAAATTAATGAAGATTTCGCGAGGCCAGAGAGAGAGTTTTGGTTGACAACAAAAAGAGGTTACCATCTCTCCCCGGGCCGGAATGTCTTAAGCACCACTCCTACCGGTTGTCCTTGACCGCCTTATGTCAGCTGTACCTTAAAGTTATTATTGTGTGCGCGCGCCAAGAGCTGATGCATGCAGAGAGAAAGTGACTCTATAGTCGTTTGGTTTCGTTGGAGAGGGAGGGCCTTGATTTACCTGATGAGGTGTTCAACGAAATGTAGCGCGAATGCCAAAACATAAATACGCGTAAATAAGTGTAATCTACCTATTTATTGACCGAGTGGAGCGAAGTTTTGGTTTATAGACTCATTTGAGTGCTCCCCTCCACGGAAATCTTTAGTAAAAGGCGAAAGATTTATTCGTTATTGAAGGGAAACCAGTTTTAACTCGACAGTTTAGCATTTCGTTTCGTTTCAAGATGGTGACGTTTAAATTGTTCTGTTAAGCCGAATTACATAGTTGCTGTTCTAAATAATTGCACGACACCAAAAAGTTGGTGCAAATTAAGCAAATTTAGTGTCGCGCAACCTTCAGTATCACAACAAACATAGCACTGTCGACACCAAAGCTTTTTCTGCAAATCATAATGTTGCTGTACATAACTCTCACTCAGTTACAAGAATCACACGACACTAGCTGCATCACCTTTTTACACTATGCAATTAGTTGCATACCACTAGTGGCGCTGTAACTATATACCAGGGTTGTTTGCTACGGATGCGGATTTTCAGAGATTCGCATCTGCGGATGCGGATGAAGATGTCTGAATTAGTGCAAATATTCCGTATTTGCGGATGCGGACGCGAATATCCGTAACACAACTTCTACATACAACATACAACCAGTGGCGTAGCTAGCGTGGGTGGCACCCGGGGCGGAAAGGGCGGATAACGTGGTTGGTGTCACCCCCCCCCGCCCCCCCATTAAAGTTGTACAAACACTAATTTCGACCAATGAAGGATTGGCCTGTCCTGGGGGGGGGGCTAGAGAATTGTGTTTGGGGGGGTGCCAACCGACCGAGTGTCATATGTCACCCCACCGTCGGGTGGCACCCGGGGCGGTCCGCCCCCCCCCCTCGCCACGCAACTGCATACAACGTATGAAACTCTATGTATGTTTACACGTGAAACCAGCATGAAACGAATGCAATGAAAGAACAACAGACTTTAGAATTTTAAATCGTGTACCTTGAGAACATTGTAATATATTGTATTATGGTCTCAAAATACAATAAAAGCACGTGATATAATAATATTTTACGATTTTGAAGGTCCAAGCCACTTGGGAATTAACAAAATCGACACATTGAAATATCGAATTCATTACTCAGTCACACGAACCATAAAGGTACTGATACACTTGCTCACACAAGCCGGCTTATGAGCATGCTCATTAATAAGTACGCTCATATGTATCAAAAATAGTGAACTGTACTCATTTGCTCAGTAATGAGCAGGCTTGGTTTGAGCTTTCTCGTGAATGAGCGTGCTCTAAGTCAACATTTGAACACACATGCTATTTAATGAGCATGCTCATGTCAAATAAATGTTAAATAGAGTCAGTTTCATTCGCTCAGAACTGAAAAAAATAATATTACTGCTTGCAATGCAAATATTTAAGAATCTTCTGATGTAAAAAAATGAGACGTTTGATTTGGGTCCAAGATGTCAACAAACCCGAAAATGACTGAATATTAAAAAATAAATGTTAATTTCAATAGAATGTGGTTTCATTTTGGAGGTAAAGGAGCTTTTGGGGGATTTGAAAATCTATTGTGGGTATTTTAGTGACCTTATGTTCCAAATATATTCGTGATTCCCATAATAAATCACGAAACACGAGGTTTTTTCGTCTCCCCAGCGGGCCATTTTGACATTTTTGGTAAGAATGCGCAGGTACGAACTGAGATCGAATTGAAATGAGTGTGCTTATAAGCTAGCCTGTTTACACATGCTTTGAGGCTTCCCCTTCCATTTAATAATCCAATGAGCATGCTCATTTCTAGCAACGTCACTGACCCACATGCTACTAGGTAGCATGCTCTTTGGCTTCAAATGAGCAAGTGTGTCCGTAGCATAATGAATTTTGAAAAATAAACTAATGCTTTACACCTCAGAGTAACAATGTTGTTACTCTGAGCTTTACACTAATGTTAAATAATATCAATGTAAGATTTAATTATTATGAACTGTCTCGGCAAATTACCATTAGTTTCACTTGAAAATATTGTAAGCATTGACCTAGTATATCCTTGGTCGAAGATTGAAAGCATCATAAATAAACCAAGCATATTGTTAGTTATTATTTTCAGAAGGATGGTGTTTTCCGGTGTTGTTTTCTAATTTACTACCACCACCGTTGTTGAGAAACGCGATTAAAAAATCCGCTTTAAACAAACCTTGCGCGGGAACCTTTGCATACACTTGTCAAATGCACCAAAGGTCGTATTCGCTTGCGCAAGGCGTATTGAAAAGTGAAGTCCCCGAACACAAATCGTTCAGAATTAAATTAACCTACAAACACAAAAACTGACACGGTAATATCACCTTTATCCTATATATCCACAGTGGCTAATATTGTACGAAAAATAAAATAATTTAATTGAATTTGATTTTTAGTATTGCTTTCCGTTTACCGCCTTTTCACATGATTTGATTATACTCAAATTTTCAGTATTGGAAAAACATTTGTTGCGTTCAGTTCGTTTTTAATGCCGATATTAATGTAATTACTAATAAGTTAGTTTTGATTAGATTGAATTGATTCGTGCAAATAGATTGACGTTACAAAGTGTTAAATCAAAAGAATTTGTTTTAAAAAATAGTGTTTTTGATATTGTCCAAAAATGTTAGGGTATTTAATTCTGTTAATTGTATCATGTAAGTACCTATTTAAAACTTTTAAATATTTTTTTGCAAATCTGAACTGTTTCACAATCCACGACATGTAATATGATGAATCGCACCAGTTTTGTTTGTTCTACATTCATAACTAAGTAATTTAACTACGATTACGGTTTTAAATTCATTTCTAGAGTTATAGAGCTGAAGTGATATTTCACAAAGGTGATTTTACATTTCTATCCCAAATATTATCATTCTCTTTTATTATTGATCATTTTGCGTACATATAATTAACTAATGCTATTTTTATAATTATTAGCGAAGTAGACCCGTGAAAAATCATGGGATAATAATAATAATATTTGGATGACTATAGCGCCGTTTTTGTGAAAAATCACCTCAAGGGCGCTGTAATGGTCTGAATTCTTGACAAATCAGTTACAATTTTTAAAATGACAAATAATTTTGTGTTAAAAATATTATTGATAGGTACCAGGTAGGCAGGTACCTCACACTTTACTGCTTGTCTGAATTCTTTACAATCAGTTCAAATTTCACACATCAATTCAAAGCAAATTTCAGTTCATTGAACTATATTTTACGCAGGACTAAAGCACACCACAGACATCTGAAATTAGTATATTTGATGATTCTTAAATAATCTTTATTAATTAATTAATTTCTAAAATATTGAAATACCTAAATATAGAATACCTAACTACAAAAAAAAAGAAATAACAATAGATAGTAAGTAGGCAGATACGTACAATAAAAGTGAAAATTTGATTTATTTATACATAACACAATATTTAGATTTTTAATTGAAGAGAAAAACCGACAGAAACAGAACCTCTTCCCGCCAATTTTTCAAAGCATTTGGCCAATTTTTTTAACATTATTTGGAGCCTAAAGTTTGACAGCCTGCCTGCGAGTGATGATAAAAAAATGGTTAAATAGGTTAGGTTTATTTTAAAAATTTAGTTAGTTTATTTATTTTTAATAGCTTTGACTTTTCGAAGAGGTGTTGAGTTGACTTGCTTCTGAGTTGCAATGGAACCTGTTTATACGATGATGGCGACAATATTAAATTATTATTATGTCATCTAATAGTAGAAAGTTCGTAAATACCTTGGTTCTTATATTAGATTGTGTGTGACTAGGAAATAACAGGAAAACCTGATGAAAGTGAGTTGCAAGTCGAAGGTTTTTTTACAAGTGAATACTTACTTATTTAGTTACTTAACTGGTAGTTACACATTCACAAAGTTTTTTTTTATTATGATTGAGAAAGGTAGACTTTCACATCAAAATACAAGATTGTGACATTAAAATTGAAAAAAAAAGTGTCAGATTTTTTTAATGGAGGTAATTTATAATAGTGGGATAAATAATATGACCAAAGATCAGCTTAGGTAGGTACTTATTTACAACTTTATTTAAAAAAAAGTTCTTACCTAAAGATCAGTTCTTGTTTTAGGTAGGTACTTATTTACAACTTTATTTTAAAAAAAAAAGTTCTAACCTAAAGATCAGTTCTTGTTTTAGGTAGGTGCCTAGTACCTACCCACAATCTCTCTTTTAGAATAGAAGTAATATATTTTATACCTTTTAATGTGGGAGTTCATTGAAACGTTAGCACTTTAAAAAACAAGAACTGAAAAATCAGGAATGCGGCTTTCAGGGATCCAAGCATTTTAAGTTTATTGTTGTGAAATATCTTTTGGTGCGCCTGGGGGGTAAAACCGACTCTAGCATGGTAAGACAGAACAACGACGCTCATGGAAAACGACGGAAATGGGACAATGCTCTCGCATGGAACGACGCTTCATGCCAAGCCTCGTAACTTGTCTTCGCTTTCCGCACTGCCGCTAAAACTCTGTGCGATATATTTGTTTCTATTTCCTCTAAAATTGGCAAAGAATCTGTTATAAATAATGATTTTTAATTTGTAATATATTTCTTTGTGCATATTTTAATAATATCATAACAATTATTTTATTATTAAAAATATAAAGACTTGTGTACTTTCATTTTCACTTCCTTCAATAAAAATCAATTTTGATGTTTCACATCTGCCAGGCGTCCAGTGAAGGCTATTTTATTTTTTTTACTTTTACTTATGTCACAAGAACTCCTCTGTTTATATGGTATAAAGATAGGGGAACTATATCGCCACCTAGTTGGTTAGCATTGTGAGGATGGTTTAAGTAGGGGCTGTAGGAAGGAATTTATTAATGTAGGTCTTGAAGAAACCCGGATTATATGTAGGAAGGAGGAAAAGCAGACACTGGTATACAATATACACCAAAAAGAATAGGAGAAATGACCCGTTCTCATAAACCGATATCAAATGTGAAAGCACCGGGGATCAATGCTGCTAGTTCCTTCATGATGGCTCTATTGAAATATCCACAGAAGAGACTCAGCATGCCTACATTGCATCTGTGCATTAGAGATGGCAATCGGTCTCAACGGATTGTCAATAAAATGGCCCGCCCTCCTTTGCACAGAATCAAGTAGGTTTATCACTATTTATCAGGTATTTAGATGGCTCCCAAATTCATTAGATGGACTTACTTAAGATTTATACAGGGTTAACAGCTGGTCACCATTAAAGAATATGCTAGCTCTACACAAGACGCACAGTTTCTTGGAAGCCAGATTTGCTCGGGCTTCTATGGAGCCCCAATACCTGAGCCGGTCTCAGATACTTACCCCAAGCATTTCAATGGAGTCTCTATTGGGGAGGATGCTCCCGTCAATTTGCAACGGACAGTCATTGATCTCCCTCTTTGCCGAAATCAGACAAACTTGGGTTTTTGAGATGTCAAATCTGACCGGGTTGGCTTCACCCTAGGCACAAACCTTCTTGAGGTGGTGTCAACTCTTTATCTCAAAACTACCCGAGCTGTTCGGATGTCAAAAGTGGAAGGGGGCTTGTCGAAAATATGTCCCTCAAGAACGGTGTCATCATCATGGCAGAGAATTGGTACATATTCAATAAGGTTGTTGTTGAACAAAAACAGCACCGGTAACAACACAGATCCTTGAGGCACCCCCGCATTGATTTGGTGCAGAGAGGAAAAAGAGTCATCAATTACGCTCTAAATTGTTCTTCCCTTAAGAAAGTCCTCATCCAATTATGAAGCCTAACAATAAATTGAGAATACTCCTCATCAAGACCTATGTATGGAGTATCTTGATGTACGGCTGCGAAACATGGTGCCTATCCGAAAGAGATAAACGGAGACTAGAGGCTTTTGAGATGTGGTCCTATAGAAGACTATTCGGAATTTCCTGGAGAGACCACATTACAAATGAGGAGGTTCTCCAAAGAATCGAAGGAGGAAGGCGTGCAAGATGGATCGGCCATGTAATACAACAAGAAGGCCTCTTGCATGCCATAATGGAGGGTATGATCGAGGGGACAAACTCTAGGGGACGCCCACGCCGAGAGTACCTGGAGGACCTGCTGGTGGACGTGCGCTGCTCATCATATGCAGACTTCAAAAGAGTCGCACAAGACAGGGAAGAATGAAAGAGAAGATTAGAGGAAATTGCTGCAAACCAATCCCAGGATTGAAACCAGAGAGAGAACAATAAATCACCTCCTGGCCCCCTAGCACGTTCGATCGATAAGCATTGATAGGATAACTTTTGGTAACTTCTCATCATTCCCTAGGACAACTGCAGATCGCTAGCGTACAAACAACAGTTGACGTTGAATATATTAAGAAAACTTAGTCACTGTGCACTGTTACTTATCCTTTGGTGATCTGCAATCATGCTAGGGAACGATGAGAAGTATCCGAAAGTTATCATATCAATCCTTAATTATTGACTGTGCTAGGTGGACAGGTGTCCCTATCCTGCAAAACTATTAAAACTGCACAAAAAACTGAGACAATTTTCCACAGGTGCTAATGCGGCCATCGTCCCTGAGGAGCTTCCATCTCTGTTAAGCGTAGCCTACTCGAACATCCCTCCCATTAAGAAAGGTAATTATTATTGTATTATCTGTTTTGTTGAGAAACTAAAAAAATTGGGAAAAACCAAGGTATATATACTACTGATATCTCCCTTGTAACCTTTCCTTCTTTCAGAAAGAGAAAAAGTAAATTGCATTTGAAGATATAAGTCGAACTTGGTTATAACAATCACGGCAATAGCGAGATCAAGGCTATAACAAGCAAATTCCAAATGAAATTTTAGTTCAGACCTATTTTCATATAATGGTTGGCTGTTATAACGAGAAAGACTCACTGATATGACGTGCTAATAATTTTGTCAACACGATTTCTAAATACATAAATGGATCGTTGGGTTTGAAAAAAAACAATAATTGGGAAATACATATAAGAGTATATTCTCGAAATCAGTAATAACAAAGGTGGCAGCATAGCTCAGCAGTTAGCTGCCCGGCATACAATGGCGGCGGCTGGTAGGAATTTCCTATACCGTTAGGGACGGATTTATATTTTTATATCACTACCTGTGTACGATTTTCGACTATGTGAAACATTGCTACTCATCGAGCAAATTGTCACAAAATCTGCGAATTTTATATTTTTGAAGAGCTTGTAGTCTTTATATACTTTCTGATGTCATTATTTTTACCATGTTTTCAATGCAATTATTGTTTGTGGTATAATTTATACTGTTGATATTAGATAAATAAAATTATATATGTATGTGTTTTATCATTTTCAACATTCAGGAACTGACTCCAGAGTGGGATTCGGCTTCAGTCTGGGCAATCATGCAGATTTCCAGGTGGTATTTGAGCTGGGCCCACAGGCAAACACCAATCCTTATGGTAAGTATAAATTTTCAAAGTTACATATGTATATTTAAGACGTAAATAGGTTTTTTTAAATGCATTGTTATATTAAATGAGATGGTCAGTGCAGAAGTGACATAAGCGCAAATTGATTGAGCCGTAATAAATGAATAAAGATCAGATATGTGGCCTAGTTTCATTAAAAGTTAAAAAGAACTAGGGGAGATTTTTCAAATTATTCTTTGAAAATCTACTTTTCTGCATCATCTTTGGGGATGCTGTGTGGAGGTTTTTTTCAGGAAAAAGGAGGAATCTGGGGTTCAATGTGTACAGGAGAGAAATTCATCCCTCCCACTGCGGTGCAAGGCGATGGGTCGAGAGAGTCCAACGGGAGAGATCAAAAGGTTTCCCTCAACCAGTCTCTCTCGATCCAGCCCGCTACCGGGCACCCCTGCTAAGTCATCAAACATAATTTATTTATTTGTAAGAAACAAACAGCTTTAACATCATACATATACAGTGATAAATATATAACTGAACCATGTGGGTGATTTATGGCAGGTGTATCGGACGTAATTTTGTTCTTAATTGTCTATTAAAATTAATGTACAATAAATTAATTCGCGGGGTCAAGCGGTCCCTATACGACAAAAAACAAAGCTTGACCCCCCCCCCCCTATCCCCCCATCACTCAGTGTAAATACCTACACACTACTTTATTTAAATTGACTTTTTCCTTTGCACAAATTCGATCTGTGCGAAGCCGTTCCTATACAAACCTTCGCACGGGTCCAATTTGTGCAAATCTCTATTATTTACACTTGCACAAATTCAAATTTGTGCAACCTATGGATCAATTGTATCAATCTTTCTTATTTACAAACAGTTTTGCACAGATATAAAATCTGTGCAAACACTGTCTCCCATGTTCCCAAAATGTGCAAACTCACAATATTTAAAAATAAATATCAAGGGAGCGTAGCGTATCAGGGAGATGTTACGAGATGACAAAAGGATGACCGCCGTCGCGTCCATTCTCTTTGCCCGGCCGATTCCAGGATCTCAGTTCCTGGAATTACGGGGAGATAAAGGGCAGGACCCGCTTTCTCCCCTTTAAATAGAGCCATAATAGCTTTGGGCCAGTAGAATCCCAGCATCTGTCATCTCGCACACATCTCCGCCTGCCCTGTGCTCTCCGATCGAACTGCAAATTGGACTTTCTCTTCTCGCCCTGGCCGACTTGTTCACCCTTGAAGATTTTGAACATATTTACAATTGCTCGAACGCCTTTCTCAAGGCGAAGGTATCACCTCTACTTCCCTCCACCTCCCTACCTCCCCTCGCCCCCGCATACAATTGGTCAAACGCCTTTATCAAGGTGCAGGTTTCATTTTCTACCCATATTCCCTCGCCTTCTCCCCACTTATCCCTTCCTCCCTAGGCGTCGAAACGGCCAGCCGGTCCCTCTTCCCACTACATCGTTTGTGCGGCGAGCGATTTCAGTGCCCGTCCCGTACAGCAGGGGTCGTGGTTATCCAATAAATGGTTCCCGGGGCAGTCACCCATACCCGCCTCCCAAATTGAAAGTGACATTTGATGAAAAATGGGGATTGAAATTGCATCCAAGCATAGCAGCATCCTGCCTTTTCTACCTTCAACACCAAATGCACAACCTTTTTTGATTGTTTTTTTTTTTACATTAACACCACATAGGAGGCCCTGAAGAAAATAATTTCCCTCAGGGCCATGTCATCTTTGGGGATGCTGTATGGGGGGACTTTTTTAGGAAAGGAAGTTTTGGAAAGGAAAAGGGTATTAGGGGTGGGCAGGAATCTTGGGGTCAGTGAGTCCAGGAGTGACAGACTAATGAATCCATTGCGGTGCAAGGCGATGTTCTGAGAGAGTACGGCTGTAAAACGGTTGAAGAGACTCCCTCAATCTTTCCCTCTCGATCCGGCCTGCCATGCAGCCGGTGGGCAGACGCATCCGCCGCCAAGACCCGAACAAACCTCACCCCATGAACCTCTGCTAAGTCATCAAACGTACCGAACCACTTGGGGTGACCTATGGTAGAGGTGTTGGTTATCCAATAAATGGTTTCCGGGGCGGTAGTACCCACACCCGGCTCCCAAATTGTATATTGTGCTATGCTATGTTCATGCAGATTGGTTGTAGCTTGGCGACAGTCGGCCCTCTTCCATGTCATATTTCCCTTAAGTTTCTATTATCTATGAGAGTGCAAATCTCATGGACTCCAGCTAATTGCTAAAATGGGATTCTGGTGTAATAAATGATGATAACTGGTGTTTCTATTTCTAGGCATGGCTTACCCCACCAACACCAAGAGGCAGGCTGTCAACAAGGTGGAGAAGGTCTCACAATCTCGAGTAAAAGTAAGTTGCCATTTTATGAATTTTGTTTGCTGCTGATTTGATAATTGACACATTTAGTCAATAAAACTATTATTTAATAAATCAAAAGCAAAATTTCATTTGAAATCATAAGATTTCTAAGTAGGTACCTACCTATATACTTTATTATAAATCATAAATACATGATACACGATAACACGGCATGTGCCTAGCATGGTGGTCGAAAAATCCCCAAATTATATAACCATCAAAGTAATGAATAAAGAAAAATTAAGAAAAAAAAATTTACTTTACATTTTTGAAGTGAAAACCTCTTTAGAACTGTTGTGATTAGAAACTCGATGAAACGAAAAATAGCGACACTAAAAAGAGACAAGCACATACATCTATAGGATTTAGCCTGCCAGAGAATGAGATAGTATAATCGGTCTCCTCTTTGTGCGGTGCTGCATAACCTCCCCACTCTTGTCTACTTTAGTTTTCTGAATGTTTCACTTCTACCACATGTGAATTGCATACTCTGTTTTTTTTTCTTTTATTCCAAAAAAAAATATAATTTTACAATTTGTTCAAAGAAATGTCACCATCTCAATGGTCTCCGTGCAAACTTTCAGCCAATAGATAAAATGAATTATTCTGATTTGACAACTCGTAGTAGCAACCACAATCATGAGAAATCTGGGGGCTTAGTCACTATCTTTGAAGTTTATCCACAAATGGCTAAAAATGGTAGGTCAGTAGGTACTATTGGGATAACATTTAGTCACTAAATAATAATCACATAATAGTTACTTACTACCAATTTTAGCCATTTGTGATAAACTTAATCAACCACCAAGTTTCGCAAACGTGCCGTTTGTGAAACTTAAAGGCTTGCAGACAGATAAATGTCAAATTTTCGAGTTAAAACAGGACTTTGCTAGTTGATAAATTTTTTCAATAGGAAAAAAATTTCTAAGATGAATTACTTAACACAAAAATTATAACAGAGTTTTCATAGTCAATAAATACATCTAATAACGCATTCATGTTTTTTCTTTAGTTGCAGGCACCCAAAACAGATGGTAACAAATATTTAACAAACTGGCTGCAGGATGTCAAGCAGAAGCAGGGTCCTGAGCCATTCCGGCCTCTTCCAATCCCAGAAGACCATGATGACTCCGCATCAATCCCCCTGGGAACCATAGACCTGAACAAGGTATTGGCCAACATGGCCGCAGCAGACGGCACCATAAACCAGCCCCAACCACCCAACGTGCCCAGGGTGGTATTGTCGCAGTTGAAACAGCTCTACGGTGAGAAGATGGAGGTGAAGCCAGACCCGCCGAGGTTTGTAATGAAGAACCGGGTGAAGAGTACTCCGGTGCCGAGTGTGGAGAGACTGGCACAGTTTAACGTGGAAGAGGACAGGATAACGCAGCAGAAGAAGAGAAGAATTACGGCGGAATTGTCCGATGTTAGCTTGGATGATGAATAGTGCTAAACCATAGATAATTGAAACAGACGGAGATATGGCATGGAAGTGTCCTGACTATTGCTAACAGTGTAGCCATCTTGAAATCTGCATTTCCGCTGAAATCAACACCAAATTATTGATATTTTCGCACCTTGAGGGTGATAGGCTATTTTTGCCGATAAATAGACATCGGATTATATGCACTAACAAAGTGCCAAAATATGCATGCAAATATGCACTAAAAAAGGCCGAAATATGCACTAAAAACTCTTGATATGCCTAAAATATGCACAATGCAAAATCAAAATACCATTTTTATTTTTGTATATTTTAATTAAAGACGATACAAAAACAGCGAAATATTCTTAAAATTATGCATTGTTTTTGTGACAATATATATAATTAAGTATTTTTCCAAATTTTCAGGCAAAAATTTTTGATGTTTGTCACCCAAAATGCCAAAAACGACTTCTCTACGTCAACTGACGTCATCCGTCAAAATTAAAATAATTTGGCGCCATTTCAGGAGATACCTGTTGAGGCAGGGTATGTATGACCTGTGCCGTTGATGTAGGCATTAAAGTTCTTCATGTCTTCAAAACTCGGATTTTTAAATAAAATAGCGTTTAACTTTTCACGAATCTTTTCTGATATTGAATTGGGAAGGGCGTTGGCGAGATCAGTCATTGTTTCCAGTATTTCTATTGATTTAATAGAGGAAGGTTTTTTGTTTCCAATTTTTCTATGGCATCTGGTAACTTGTGGAAATGTGTTGAGATGAGGGCGATATTCTGCTTTATGGATGCGTTTTCAAATGCTAACTATGCACGATTGGGAAAAAAGGCTAAAATATGCATTAACGCCGTAATTAGAGAGTTATATGCATTTGCATATAATCCGATGTCTACCGACAAAACTATGTACTTTTTTCAAATCCACAAAGATATGACGGGAAATCGGTCAAGATGACAACAATGATATTTGTTCAAAGTTATGCGTTTGGCATGTTGGTAAAAACAAAGGTGGAGCAGCTGTGTGTAGAAGCAATTTGCAGTAGTATAGGTGAATGATATTGAAGACACAAATTGGGCTTGTGGTTTCATACTAACAATGGTTGATGACCATGTCTCCCTTGTTTTTATAATCTGTAATTTGGTTGGCCCTTTTTTCTCATAATTTTCTCGTTTCAAATGCCGTTTCGTGTTGCCATCAGGTATAGGCAGATAATGCAATGCAACATGTTGAATGTTAATGTGTACTTTTAAAATTCCCATGGCAACAGCATCTCATTTCTTTAATACGAATGAGGGAGATGCAAGAAAATGATTACTTTTTTCTTTGGAGGAAGAAGACATACATACATCATTTGTCTCACTATTATTTAGTGTGTAAGAAAGAGCTGCAGCATTATTGTGATAAGAAACGTATGTTTATTGCCATCGCCGTGGGAATTATAAAAGCGCTCAATTAGTGTGGGTGCCAAAGTAACGTGTTTTGTAAATATAAATATCTATGAAAATTGTTATTTCTCATCTTTTATAATATTATAAATATATTGTAAGGAAATATGCTGTCTTCTTAAACCTTGGAAAGCCATCCTTATGTGACCTAGTACTTCCTGATTGTAAAATGACCATCATCCACCGTGTATGCCAGCTGACATTATTTTTTTTTTCGACGAAATTATGTTTATAAAAATTGTATACATCTAGCCCATAGGTTCTCAACGTGGGCGATAACGCCCCCTGTGGGAGTTTCAGACTTTCAGGGGGACGGTAGAAGAACAAGAGAAAATTAGAGGGAGTTTCAGACTTTCAAGGGGGCGGTAGGCGACCAAGAGAAACTTAACCCCCCCCCCTCGTTGTGGTAAATATAATCGTGACAATAGCTGTTTCAGATTCACGACGACAGATGGTAAGTTATGGTGGTAAGTATGATGGTAATTTTAAGAATTCATCAAATTTTAAAGTCAATTTTAAGATTCTGATGTTATTTCAGTTCTGTGAAGCAACTGAAATATAAATTATATAAAAGAACTTGAATATTAACTTATAAATTTGATGAATTGTTAAAATTCAGATTCTTTTTCATTTGGGAAGGAATATTGAAATAATTGTTCTACTGATATTTCAATGGAACATGCTCTGAAGAACTAGCAGCATTGATCCCTTCGCCTTAAGGTGCAACCCAGACAAACCCAACATTTGCCACACAAGAATGTGCTACTTTACGACTTTTTCTTGCAAATATTTTCCTATCCTTGTTTTTTCTCCTTCTTACACACAGGTATCTTCAAGAACCAGTTCACTCTTTTCTAGATGAAATACTCCAAACATGACTCACTATTTGGAGTTAATAATGCATAGTAATAATAATAAAAAGGATTGTAAAAAAAAAAACTAAAGTAAATTTGTTTATATAAATTTAATTAAAGTATTCACTTCTTTGCGGTTTTCTTGGCGGCGACTGCTTTCTTCATGCGTGGCGCCTTGCGTGGCTTCTTGGGGATGCTCTTCTTGCCGAAGAGTACTCCGTTCTTAGAAGCGCGCGCCTTCAGGGCCTTGAAAGCTTGCGTCCTCAGCTTGTTCCTCTGGCGACGAGCCACCTGCAGCTTGAAGCGGTCAAGATCGCTCATGTTAGCGCGCTTCTCCTTGGACTCGAGGCGCTTGGCCCACTTGGTTTCTGCCCACTTTTCCGTGGTCTTGGCATCCGTCCAGGCCTTGCGCACTACGCGGGTGGAGCCGGAGAAGGGGAAGGCCAGGCGCAGCTTGGTGAGCTGCAGCTGGTTGATGCGGATTCCCTGAAGATTATACATACAATGTTAATGAAAGCGACAATACTTCTTAATCTATCATTGGAATGTTGTTGAAAGTGGATAACAACAATTTCTGCAGGAAATGTGAAGAGAATGAAGAGACTTCAATTCACAGGAAGGCCAGTTTAAAAGTTCTCGTGCGTTGTATACTTCGATAAATCATGAAGATATCTTAGTATTTTCACATTTTCAACAAGAGATGTTTCGCATCTCATCGAAATTGTTACTGACATTTTTTGCAAACCGAAATAATTGATATATTTTGCTTACAAAACATTGATCTAATGTTACATATTAAAAAATGCAAGTTCGAATATACTAATAATACGCAGAATTCATGTATTTATAAAATTAATGATTTTTTTTACGAATCCTAAAAGTATGGGATAAACGGTTAAATATAGGTACATTCAATGGCAAAGCAGTTTATACATCTCAATATTGAAATTACGAGGTATGATTTTTTTAACAAGCGGGAAATTTCTAAATTGGATGCTCAGAAATCCCAGACATGCTTGAGGGATTACGGGCTAGTTTCAAGGGAATAAGATAAATGGTACATGGCCCGTGTGCTTGCAGACTAAGCAGACTGTCTTCTTATGAATAATAACAATCATAAATCAGCTGGTTGGTGAATCCCTGAAGACGTATTGAAATGTTAAGAAAAGCATGAAACATGATTTCTGCTAAATAGTTGAAAAGTTATGTAGCGGAATAGTAAGAAATTTGTCCCTGATGCAAAGTTTAGGAGTTATAACTTAAGGTTAAAAGGATTTGTGTTTCTCCATAAAGAAATAGAGGGGAAACAGCACATGTCCTTCCGTCTCATAATATCCCCCTTGTTGGAGGTGTTAGTCACATTGGCTCTTGATTAGTATAAATATATTCAGAAGGAAACATTGTGATTTTATTTTATTTAGATATAAATTTCAATTGGTACTTTTTTGTAGTATTGTTGAATGAAAATTTATAATTTAAAACAAAATCACATCACAAAGTAACTGCTTCATATGAAAAAGAAGTTTGCTATCACCAATTGCATTGTGATTTTATGTGGCAATAAATTAAATAAGCAAGAACCAATAAAAGTTTTCACTGAAGTGTGAAGTGGTTTACCACAACTTATAATTTATAATAAAAAGTAAGATATGACAGGAATACCAAAACACTGCTGTAACCGCCACTACCCAGAATCTAAGGGGAGTGCGTTTTTGATAATTTAACCCCTCAGACTAATTTCTTTGCTTTTGGGAACAGCTCATATAGGTCTCTGGTGAGAAATCTGACCTAAATGGTTTTTTTATTCAATTATTTCTGGCTTTCACCCTTCAAGGCCATCATTTAAAATTACAGAGAAAGGAAAGGTGAATTTATACATTAATTTTATTTAAATGAGCAAATTTCAGAATTATATGGAAGATTGGAATCGAGTTCAAACTTAGAAGAGATGAAATGTTGAATGGAGGGGAGGCAATTTTAGATAACGCTTGATAGAAGAGAGGATATTTATTTAGAGCATAGATTCTCAACCTTTTTTTGCCCACCGCCCACTTTGACAGTATATTTTTTTCTAGCGCCCCCCAACTGCTTTTACATACCACCTTGGGGAGGGAGGGGGGGGGGGGGGGAGGAGCGATGGGTTTCCTGAAAGTATACTAGGTACCTAATATGTAACCAGCTGTTGCCACGATTATATTTAAACGTGTAATTACACTGTAATATTACGTAATCGTAAGAAGGGCTATGACTCCTATCATATTTATGAGAAGTAGATTGTTTTAATGAGAACAATTAAAACGCATACTTAATTATAGAGAGAAGTATTTTTTATTACCATTGAAAAGATATTGAATTTACAACTTATCTAATCAGATGGTTGAATTTGATGCGTTTTAAGAAGTTTGTTTATATTAGGCTCGATTTTACCTAAAAACAAACGTAAGTCGCCGCATCAGTAATATGGAGCCTATTTTTCTTTTTGGTTACCAACGTTGCTACAGCACTGAATCCACGTTCAGCTAAATAGGTCGATGGGAATGCTAGTAAAAATCGTTGAACTATCGACCATAATCCTGGGTACAGTTGTGAAATCGGCTTCTGCAGCCAAAATTCTTGGTAGCCATTCTTAAATTTAATTTTTAATTCCTCATTTGTCGTCAGTTCTATTAGTTATTCTTCTAACTGGGACGATCCTGCTGTGTTGACATTTTAAAAAGGATCCAAAACCCAGTCTGGTATGTCCACGTTAAATATCCTGGAATCAATCGTTCCTTGAAATAACTGTGGAGGTTTTCCAAGTGTTGACAGTAAACAAGCAAGTCATCGTTCTGCAATCATACTGCTGATAAATTTGGGAAGTTATTAAATTCCCGTATATGAGGGTTTTTTAGAAAAAGAAATGAGATGAAGTTCTGGGAAGAAATAATGTATGAGGGGTGGGTAAGAATCTAGAGTCGGTGTATCCAAGAGTAACGGACGTATGAATCTATCCTTACCACTGCGGTGCATGGCAATATTCCGAGAGAGGTCAAAAGATCTCCCTCAACCAGTCTCTCCCGATCCAGCTTGCCACACAGTTGGTGGGTAGACGCATCTGCCGCCGAGATCCGGACAAACCTCCTCCATGAACGCGGGCACCCCTGCTTAGTCACTAAACGTAGCGAACCACTTGGGGTGACCTATGGCAGATGGGTTGGTTATCCAATAAATTGTTCCGGGGCGGCGGTAAAATTGCACTCATTGGTACTTATTTGTGCAAAGAAAATGTGAATGTGAATATCCTGGATTCGTTCCTTGAAATTACTGTGGAGGTTTTCCAAGTGTTGACAGTAAACAAGCAAGTCGTCGCGCGTCGTTCTGGAATGAAATTTGGGAGTTTTGGGAAAATTTAGTAGTTTGGATACAAAAGCTGCAACGCAATTTTTTGTTTTTATCAAATTTAAGTCGTCGCCTTGTAGTTGGAGATTGACAAACAATTTAAACAGGTCTGTCAAGTATGCAATATCGTTCTTCGATGAGGTGAGGTTGTCGTGCAATTCTGTGTCTTTGTTTCCTAGGAACTCTATCACAGACTCAAACAGATTGTAAAATCGAACCTTTTGACAGCCAGCGCACCTCTGTGTGAAGCAGCAATCGGTTGAAATCTTCATCATTGGCAATGCAAAGCTGACTAAATAAATCTGTCATTCAATAAGTTACTTCTGATTTTATTAACTGCTCTGATAACATATTGCAGTGATGTATGTAGGCGTTCATTCAGATTTTTCGCAACCAAATGCTGGCGATGAATTATGCAATGCACAGCAAGCAAGTCAGGAACTTTATTTTTTAAGCACGCTATGAAGGCTTTGTGACGCCCTGTCATATCTGGAGTGCCATCCGTAACAGCTGACAAAATATTATTAAAAGAAATTTTGTTTTCGTGACAAAACTTTTCCAGTGTATTAAATATGGTTTCTCATTTTGCATCTGTTTCCAAATTTGTAACAAACAATAGTTCTTGACATATTTTCTCATCTTTGATGAACCTCACGTATGAAAATAGCAATGCTTCATTGGTTGGTAAAGTTGACTCCTCCAGCTGAATTGAAAATCGACAAGACTGCAGATGATTGCACAATGATTCTTCAATGTTTTCAGCCATTTCATCAATTCGCCTTTGCACAGAACGATTGCTCAAAGGAATTTTTCGGATAATATCTGCAGCTGGTTTATGGAGCGCAGTGGTAATTACTTCTTTTACTGCTGGTAAAATTAAATCTTCCCCAATAGTATTTGGTTTGCCTGTTTTAGGAATCAACAATGAGATATTGTACGTAGCTCGAAGTCCATCATCGTCTTGCTTAGAAGCTGTTGAAAATTATTTTCATATAGTTGGCTGAATTTTGTACTTCTTTTTTATGTCTTGAAAATAGGTCACATCTTTGTCTTTCTTATCCGGGTGGATTTTATTAAAGTGATCTTGAAACCTAGAAGGCTTCATCGCTTGGATTTGTGGGATCTTCGATAAATCCGTATTTAATATAATCCACACCATATTGCCGTATCTTCTTTTTAACTTCCGACATGGGTTTTTAATAACAAAAATTAACCAATATTAAAGTTAACTTTGCTTTATTAGTATGTGATTAGAGTGTTTTGTTTGTCTTTTTTAGATCATATTTTTTTACTTGCCAACGCCCCCCTGTGCCATCTCAACGCCCCCCAATTGTCTCTGGATCTTCTACCGCCCCCCTGAAGGTCTCAAACGCCCCCGAGGGGGCGTTATCGCCCACGTTGAGAACCTATGATTTAGAGAGAGACAACTAAAAATAAAGTGATCCAAAGTTCCCACATCTAGACCACAGAATGTACAATCTGGGGAGTCAAGGATGTGAATTTTAAAAAGGTGAGAAGGAACGGAACAATGTCCGATTCTCATTCGAATAAGTGAGGAAATTACTTTTTGGAAAAATGGGGGAATTTTTGAAACCACGGTTTTGACGGGATAGTCCTTTGTATTGAGGTGTAGCAGGCTCCCTTGGATTGACTAGCAATGTTCCAATACTCTGTCCAAATATTGCGGGATATATCTTTGATGATGGAAAAAAATATCAGATAGGGGATATGGTTTACGTGGTGTTAAAAAGAGAAAACACCACGCTTTAAATTCAACTCTTAAAAGTTAACCACAGAATAATAATTTTTTGCATTCAGTATCACTTTCCTGTCACAATACCAAGATCTAAAACCATAGCTGTTTGCTTTTAAGTAGTGTGTTGAACAAACCTTCCTCTGGACATTGGAGCAGGGTCCATCCACCAGCACTCGGGTCTGGTCAATAACATCTACGATGGCAACCAGCTTGCCCTTGTCGGGTCCGTCGGAAACCAGGGCCACGCGGCCTGACTGCACAAAACGCTGGAAAGGCTGTAAAAATAATAAAAAATAAGCATTAGTATATTACCATATGTTGTTGTTAATATGAAACGGGAATGCTATGGCAAAATGCAGAATTCCAGAGCCACTCATTATTAAAGGCAAAACTATTAAATTATTATTGTAGAAGAAGATAGCAATAATAATCTAAATGAAAATATGAAAGAGAACAAAACACAGAAAAAGATAATGGTTGCAACTGGGACTCGAACCCAGATTCTCTCGTCTAATCGGGACGTGCGCCTTTACCAATTGCGCCATTGCCACCTTCTGTCAAACTGTCATATTAGTCAATCTCATATTTAAAATTTTAGAATTAACAATATCATCTTCAACTAATTTTTTTCCATAAGAAGGTGGCAATGGTGGAATTGGTAAACACGCATGTCCCGTTAGATAAAAGGTTCTGGGTTCTAAGTCCCAGCTGCGACCGTTATTTTTTCTGTGTCTTGTTCTCTTTTATATTTTTGTTTAGGTTATTATTGTTATCTTCTTCTTCAATTAAGTCTAAAGTCATGGTGTTTGAAAGAGAGAGTACGAAAACAGTATGCAATATAGTTGTGATTGTTGTGAATGATGAATACTTGGAGCAGGTGGATGAGTTTGTGTATCTGGGTAGTATGTTGGAAGGCTGATAGAGATATTGAAAGAAGGGTGAATGCCGGTAACTCCATTAATGGAGGACTGAATGCCGTTGGCGCTAATAAAAAACTGTCCAAAGACGCGAAACTAGCCGTCCATAATGGAGTCCTGGTACCTACCCTATGGCAGTGAGGCATGGAACTGGCAGAGGAAGGATGAAAGTAAACTGAATGCTGTTGAAATGAGATCCCTGAGGTGTATGTGTGGTAAAACAATGTATGATCGTGTGAGAAATGTGGATATCCGCAAAGAATGTAAGGCTGATGTAAGCATAATGAGTAAGATTAAGAAAGGGACCCTCAGATGGTTTGGGCATGTAGAGCGAATGAACGAGGAAAGTAGTGTATGAAGAATATACGACGCAAATGTGAATGGTAGAAGAAGTCGGGGACGTCCGAGTAAGACATGGCACGATCAAGTGAATCAGATACTTGAGTCGGGCCATGTCAAAAGTCAGAATAATAGAAGAGAATGTAAGAGACGATGTATGAATGTGAGTGAGGCAAAGAGTGTGTGCCAAGACCGAGTTGTTTGGCGGTCCGTCCTCTCTGCCTATCCCTGCGTGGAAACGGCGTGATGGTTAGTTAGTTAGTCTTCTTCAATGATATATTACATTGATGGAAATTACCTTAAAAAAGTTATAAAAAGAGTTTTTCTTATAAAAAAATGAATCGACATTTATAATGGGTTAAATTAGGGTAAATTTTGGATAGGGCCTGACAAGCTTATTACGAACAATTTAAGAAAAAAACTTTATATTCGCCTTAATTACTATAAAATGAAACTTTTTGCATTTCGGGCGGCGGAAAATTATGCATTTTTATTTTCAATTGCGTAAATCCCAAATTCACTTCGCGAACCGGTCGGCGCCTGTCAGCGGCCATTAGGTACCTCACTGTTATGTTGGTATCACTGATGCATTAACAAGAGCTAAATACGACCGTAGCCATCTTCGTAGGGAAGGAAGAAATAAACGGATAGAGACAATAACAATTATTAAATTGATATAATTGAATGAAAAAAATACTCTAAAACGGAATATTTTTTAAGTTAGACTTAGCTTTATTATCACGAAAAGTTAGTATTTATATCTCGGGAGGCAAAAAACGTGCATAAAATAAGCATTTAACATTTTAATTTTGTTTTTATTTCACAAACAATCAATCATAATTACACAAACCCGCTAGACAAACCCTGCTTTGCCAAACAATCCATTCAAAACCTGGGATATTTCATAGTTTAACCTCAAAGTTCCGTATTATCCGTGAGGTGGACTAAATGCATATTTACCATTATTTGTAATTTAAAAAAAATAAATTACCTACATTGAAAAAAAAAAAAATTAACATTTTTTCAATGTAAAAAAACTTTTCTAAAGGCCTTTATTCATTTTATTTTCAGAATTTCGTCAAAGTAGTGCTTACCTAATACGCATGTTTTATTTTTATTTTACATAACTTCTAGCTAATCGTTATTTTATGGTAATAATAAATATATACGAATAGAGGTTTGTTAACATTATAATTCTGTTGTGTTTTCATCATTCCGCGCCTCTTTTTGTATCCCACGAAGATGGCTACGGTCGTATTTAGATCTTGTTAATGCATCAGGGATACCAAGATAACAGTGACGTACCCAATGGCCGCTGACAGTCGCCGGTCGGTTCGCAAACGAATTTTGGTTTTACGCAATTGAAAATTAAAATGCATAATTTTCCGCCTCCCGAAATGAAAAAAGTTTGCTTTTATAGTAATTAAGGCGAATATAAAGTTTTTTTCTAAAAATTAGTCATAACTTAATAAGCGTGTCAGGCCCTATCCAAAAATTACCATAATATTTTATACACTCTCCAAATAAAGAAGATCCCTGTGATTTTAAGCCCACTGTTACATGATAAACAAGCAAATTTGAATTATTAATTAACCCCTTGACTGTGGATGACGAGAAGAGGGTTGAACACATAAATTCTATCACTGGGGGTCTCTAGCGGAACCGATTTAAATAATATTCTTATCTACTGTTTATTAAAAACAAGAACTCCAAACAGGTAATATTGCAGAGTGCTTTATTTTCAGCAGACACAGAGATGGAGAAAACTTCACTAGAATAAAGCATAAAGTATGTTTCACAATAATAATCATGCCTAGAGTAAAAGATGCAGACCCATAGAGTTCAAATTTCAAGACAATCCCTGATTATGTCTAACATTACCACGAATTACTAACTTGAGATATAGTTTCTTGGTTGAAAGAGGTGTCAAGATATCAAAACAAAGTATGAAACAATACTAAAGCTGATGCACTATCGTCGGAACAATATAACATTTGACAGTTGATAGTGCAACTGTAGTGGTAGTCCACTACATTATTTTCTAAAGAGAATGAACGTTATTTGTGGTTTATTCCGTTGATAAACTGTGTTTCTTTTAAATTATTATTAGAACTTCACAAAATTTGGTATCAGATTCAATCGCCAAAGTTGGGTTGCCAAGAACACATTGTAAAACTCCTAGATTCGTAACATTGGAACATAAAAAAATTAGATACACCACGCAATTAACACTCGAAGATAAATCAATTACACGTTTAATTTTATACAGCTTTTTATGTGGTAACCTTTAACAATCCCTAAAACATGACAATAAGAATCAATTTCTAACTCCCGATGTCATCGGAACACACGCGTCATAACCTCAACTATAAAATGAACCAACTTGTGCAAATTACTGCTTGAAAAACACTGATCAATATCAAAAGACTGTAAAACCGATTCGTGGAGCCATTGTGATTCGAAAATAATGAAATAAACCGGTAAAACAGCACAAAAATGTGTGAAATAAGAAACTCACCATGTTGTCCGCGTGAAAAATACGATAGGAAGGAAACACGCTGCAAAATGACAAACAGTGCCGCCAACCGAGAAAACTTAAAATTTTGGCTAGTCACCGACGTGCTTTACTAGTCAATATACAGTACGTGGTACTTTTTCAACGGGAAAACTTTTAAAAACTGCAAGAATTTAAACATCAAACAAATATATAATAAAATATGAACGTTAAACGTCAACTAAAAGAAAAAAAACTTTTACCAAAAATTAAAACTACACAATCAAAACGACAATAATAATAATAAAAATATTTATACCTAGCTCTCTCATTCAAAATTTAGGCGTATTAGATTTGTCAAAAAATTTGTACATAAAAATGCAAAAGTCGGTCATTTTAAATACATGTAGGATTACGAAAGATTTTTTAAATATTTATATTGAGGGATCAGTAGGATTTATCGGACCAGTTAGGATTTCATCAGAGCCGAACCCTCTGATATGAAAATATCTGGAGTCGGTGAAATATTTTCTCATTATGTTTCTGGTGGATTGACGTATTGTTCTTGTATTGTTTTATTCTTATATAGTGCACTTACATTGCGTTCATTTACTAGATATTCATTTGTTGAAAAGTGTGTGGAAGGGTTTAGTCTTTCATTTGGGAAAGATTCAACCCGGACATAAAATCTGGAGCACCGTAAAAAAAATGCATTACATCTAACAAACAATAAAGACTTATTGAGAATATTTTTTATTTTAATAACTACAAGTAACATCTTCCTCTCATACGCATAAGCATAGCTCTTAATGGGAGTACATCTTTAAAATAAAAAAATATAGACACAAAACTACGAAAATGAAATGTTAAATATTTTAATTAATCAATTTGGGAGGCAGGTATGGGTACCATTTATTGAATAAGCAACATCCCTGTCATAGATCAACCTAAGTGGTTCGCTACATTTAGTGACTGCCCGGGGGATTGGTATATTTATGCTGCCCGGTTTCATGGTATGACTGGTTGAGACCTTTTGACCACTACAGCTGGAAGCTCTCGACGAATGAATTCATAAGTCCGTTACTCCTGGATGACACTGATCCCCAGATTTCTACCCACCCCTCACACCTTTATCCTTCCCAGAACTTCCTCTCCTTTCTTTCCCTAAAAAACCCTCCACAGAGTGTCCTCAAAGATGAGGGATATTGTTTTCCCGAGGGCCAAATTAATTATTCTGTTTTCAAAAATGTTTAAAATTCATAAAAATAAATTTCTGTAAAAAAATGTGCAAAGTTTCTACAATGTGATTAATATTATATGTTTGGAAATTATATGAAATAATATTTTTTCCCACTTGGTTTGAACCCGTTACCTTGGGATTCGGAGTTACTCTGCAATACCTGCATGTGCCTGCATGTTGCATTGTGAGTAATAAGTACGAATAAAGCCATGTCGATTTAGTTATCGAGGTAGGTAAAGGTAATACAGATTTCTATATTGCCGGGATTGGTTTATTTATGTTGCCAATGTTGCCATCACTGGTATGCACTCGAGTTGTCAAATTTGATAGGTGTGCCGGCTGTTTTTAGTCATACAATCATCAAACACTTAAAAAGCTCCCAAATTAATAAAATTATCAATTACCAGATATTTAAATCTGCACATTAAACATGTCTTCCGCCAATGTAAAGGTTTGCGAAATCCAGGACGACGTGAAGGAAGCCCTAAGGAAGTTTAGATTTCGTAAACACGACAACAATTCGGCGCTGATTTTGAAGGTGGACAGGGAGAAACAGGAGATTTGTGTGGATGAAGAACTGGATAGCGTTCAGCTGGAGGAGCTGCAAGACATACTTCCCAGCCACCAGCCTCGATTCATTGTCTACAGGTATTAAAAAATAATTAGTCGAACTTATTGTCATGCAAAATAATTTTCGAATTTTTATGATTCATAAATATTATTCTTAGAGAATATTACGTACGTCGGAAACAGGTTTTTTTTTTATGTGGCGTGATCGTGAGTAATTTGCATTAATTAAAGTTCAATTATTATTACGACGTTCTATAAATCGCGGTACCTAAATGAACTGATCTATATTTTTTTTTACATTAGATTAAAATTATTATAACAAAACAGAAATAATACAAAATTGGGTAATTATTCACCTAACCGCCGCAATTTTAATGCAATGCAATTCTAACTTATGCATCTTTTGCCATCTATCCAAACATAAATAGTTATTTGTTGTAGTAATGTAAGTTGAAACGTATTGTAATTTTCAAAATTTCTGCCTAATAGAAATGTGGTGGTTTGGTTAGTGGAATATTTACTCAAAATTGAATTATTTAATGCACTGGTTAGTGGAATATTTACTCAAAATTGAATTATTTCATGCGGTGGTTAGCGGAATATTTACTCAAAATTGAATTTTTTCATGCGGTGGTTAGTGGAATATTTACTCAAAATTGAATTATTTCATGTGGTTGTTAGTGGAATATTTACTCAAAATGGAATTATTTCATGCGGTGGTTAGCGGAATATTTACTCAAAATTGAATTATTTTATGCGGTGGTTAGTGGAATATTTACTCAAAATGGAATTATTTCATGTGGTGGTTAGCGGAATATTTACTCAAAATTGAATTATTTCATGCGGTGTTTAGTGGAATATTTACTCAAAATTGAATTATTTCATGTGGTGGTTAGCGGAGTATTTGCTCAATGAATTATTTCATGCGGTGGTTAGTGGAATATTTACTCAAAATTGAATTATTTCATGTGGTGGTTAGCGGAGTATTTGCTCAAAATTGAATTATTTCATATGGTGGGTAGCGGAATATTTGCTCAAAATTGAATTATTTCATGCGGTGGTTAGTGGAATATTTACTCAAAATTGAATTATTTCATGTGGTGGTTAGCGGAGTATTTGCTCAAAATTGAATTATTTCATATGGTGGGTAGCGGAATATTTGCTCAAAATTGAATTATTTCATGCGGTGGTTAGTGGAATATTTGCTCAAAATTGAATTATTTCATGTGGTGGTTAGCGGAATATTTGCTCAAAATTGAATTATTTCATGTGGTGGTTAGCGGAATATTTACTCAAAATTGAATTATTTCACGCAGTGGTTAGTGGAATATTTACTCAAAATTGAATTATTTCACCCAGTGGTTAGTGGAATATTTACTCAAAATTGAATTATTTCACACAGTGGTTAGTGGAATATTTACTCAAAATTGAATTATTTCATGCGGTGGTTAGTAGAAAATTTACTCAAAATGAATTATTTCATGTACTTAATTCATAGACATACAAATAGCTAGACGAGAACTTACAGATGAGGGGTAAAAACCAACTATGGCGGGACGAAGAGAGGAAAGAGACTTGTGATTCGCCAATAAATCAATCTAACAGTATATAGGCACCTCGCACTATAATATCACCATTTAGTTCTTGAAAGTAAAATCTGCTTTTGAATGAATAGACCTTTTTATATGGGAGCGCGAATTGCATGCCACGTTATGAACAGATGTGTGAAGTCCAAATTCGCAAAGTAAGGTTCTGAGTATTTTCATAGTCGAATATTTTATTGCCGTAGACACTTTTACAAATGTTTCATGATTTACTTACCCCAGTAAACAGCGGCTTTGTGTTTCGCGTCGCCATGTATCTCGATGTCATAGTACGTGTTCCATAGACATACAACGTCCGTGCGTAAAATGTATGATAAGAGCTCGACACTGGTCTGGACAAGAATGATGACGTCACATTTTTTAGATTAACACGGGGCTCTCGCAAGCCCAGCCGGTTCCGAAAAATGGTTCCAATGGGAGGGGGAAATAACACGCCTTTTGTCACATAAGGGCATGTCCATATATTTTGTACGTCCGTGACTTAATTGCAATTTTAGGTTTGTAAACTTTATGTCCATATCAAACAATGATAAAGTATTTGAGGTGGAAATTCAACCGACTCACGGACCTAACTTGCAATTAAAATTTCACTCTTAGTTTTGACAACCTCTGTGGTCGAGTGGTTAAAAATGCTGTTTTAATGGAACATTTCGCATTTCGTCTGCTTGTGTGTTATACGTCCGGTCAATCCTGTCAAGATGGTAGCCGAGTTTGATAGTACCTTTTTATTCCCTCAGAGCGCATGAGTGTTGCAAGCTATCAAATCAGAATAATTAACATTAATCGAAGTCTAGGTACTGTTCACAGAGCTTCTAGTTAATGGTCAATTTCTATCTATTAAAAATTGCCACTTTTTCAGTTATAAAATGGAGCACGCGGACGGGCGCGTCTCCTTCCCCATGTGCTTCATCTTCTACACACCGCGTGACAGTCAGATGGAGCTTCAGATCATGTACGCCGGCACCAAGTTGGCGTTACAGCGCGAGGCGGGCCTCACTCGGGGCCTCGAGGCCCGCGAGATCGAAGACCTCACCGAGGACTGGCTGAAGGAACACCTCACTAGATAGGTGGTCATCGCACAACTGATCACAACATAACCTAACTTTTAAATGTGGTAATATATTAATTATTAATAGGTAAACAATAAATAGGAGTATTCGTCATACACATCAAGAATAGGTAGGAGCATAGGTTAAATCATATTAACCCCTCAGGCCTCTGGCATATTGTGTCAGAAGGTTGGAGTATTTGCGCTTTACAATAAAATTCAAATAAGTGGAATATTTCTGAATGTATCTTTTTGGGTTCCATGCCAACTCAGAATGAAACCAACTCAGAACCACCTCAGGAAGGTCATTAAAAGCTATGATTTTTTTTTTAAATATCCGGTAACAACCTAACTTAACCTATTAAGGTTAAACGTCACGTACGTTATAATCTACGCATTCACAGATGGCGCCAATCAAATTATTTTAGGTTTTTAATGTTTTTTGCATGTTACGCTTTAAAATATTAAAGTAAATTAATTGTTCGCGACTGTATATATTTAATTAGTATACAAATAAATAGTTTTGTCCATAAACAAACCCAAATCTTTCAAGAACGGCTGAAAAATACAATATTGGATTGAGTCACCGATACAAAATTGAGTTTTTCAGCCGTTCTTGAAAGATTTGGGTTTGTTTATGGACAAAACTATTTATTTTTATTCTAATTAAATATGCACAATCGCGAGCAATTAATTTACCTTAATATTTTAAAGCGTAACATGCAAAAATCATTAAAAACCTAAAATTATTTGATTGGCGCCATGCGTAGTGTTGGCGTGAATGCGTAGATTATAACGTATGTGACGTTTAACCTTAAACCAATTTTTTCATATTTTTTTATCATCACTCTTAATGATCTTTCTGAGGTGGTTCTGAGTTGGTTTCATTCTGAGTTGAATCTTTTTGAAAGAAGATGAAATACACTTTCAGTTTTTTGTTTAGAAACAAACATATAATACAATTTTTTAAATATTAAAATTATGTATGCAAAGATACAAAAGTTTTACAAATGTCTCAGCTTACGATTTTTCTAACTAAAATTACTGAAAAAAAACATGTAGAAATTTTATTAGACAAATTATTTACAAATGTTATTTTCCCCCCGTTTTCGTAGTTTCATGTAAAAATGATTGGTTAAAAAATTCAGTCTCATAATTTTTTTCAAATTGCATTCGGTAACTTTGGTCACATAAAGGTGTATTTTTTAATTATGTTGTGGTCAACTTTCAGATTTGAATATAAAGCGTGAGGTTTTCTTTTTCTAACACCGTTTAGATCATACATATTTCTCATTATGATAGTAAGGGAGACAACGTTTTTTTTCCAAAAACGAACAAACTATCCTGAGGGGTTACAGTTTGATTGGATTCCCATAGATTGGAGAGAAGAAAGTATTGACTTTTGTGAAATTCAGTATGAGCGCTAATGAAATTGATAAGGCAATCAGTCATTGCACAATTTTTTTCATTACCAAAATTTGTTAATTGTTGTTTTGCTGCAATGCGTTGCTCCTACATTTCTGCCTATCCTCATGGAGACTAAGCATGATGCATGACAGGAAAAATGCTTTTAAAAGACAAAAGTCATAGCATAATAATATATTATTTGTATCTAGTTGTTTTTTATGTTATCCACTGGAGCGACAGCGTATTTTAAAACTTTTTTTATCCGTTTGCTCGACATTTTCAGATTCATTTGTCATTATTAAAATTTTTCACCAACATTAAAAAATCATACCTTAACTTAATAATTCAAATTAAGTACAAATCTTGGGAAAATTTGCCTAAAACTGGCAGCAAAGCAATCCGAGGTATTTTAAATAGTGCCATATTATGGCAAAAAGCGCTCCAGTGGTTATGCATTAATTTATTTATGGAGTCTCTTCAATAAAATAAAGAATGCAGTGGCCTCCACAAGCGAAATGTGGACAATTATTATAAGAATTAATAATTATATCATAAAATTCCGTATGTAAATGGTAACATGGTTGAAATTCCCTCTTAACACCAGCTGCCTGTTTTGAAGTATGCAAGAAAAAAACATTGCCAAAAACGTGTTTTATTTTATTTTTTTAAGTTCAGGCACAAATATTTCATTGTTTTAAAATTTCTTTCTAAAGAACTTAATTCGCCACATTATACAATAAAACCATAACTGAAAAGGGGTCCGTAAGTAGGAGATTTTGAACTTTAAGGTTAAACTTCACGTATGTTATAATCTACGCATTCACAGATGGCGCCAATCAAATTATTTTAGGTTTTTAATGCTTTTTGCACGTTACGCTTTAAAATATTAAGGTAAATTAATTGTTCGCGACCGTCCATATTTAATTAGAATATAAATAAACAGTTTTGTTCATAAACAAACCCAAATCTTTCAAGAAAGGCTGAACAATACAATATTGGATTGAGTCACCGATACAAAATTGAATTTTTCAGCCTTTCTTGAAAGATTTGGGTTTGTTTATAGACAAAACTATTTAATTTCATTCTAATTAAATATGTACGGTCGCGAACAGTTAATTTACCTTAATATTTTAAAGCGTAACGTGCAAAAAGAATTAAAAACCTAAAATAATTTGATTGGCGCCATCTGTGAATGCGTAGATTATAACGTACGTGACGTTTAACCTTAAGGTTAAACGTCACGTACGTTATAATCTACGCATTCATAGATGGCGCCAATCAAATTATTTTCGGTTTTTATTGCTTTTTGCACGTTACGCTTTAAAATATTAAGGTAAATTAATTGTTCGCGCACGTACATATTTAATTAGAATATAAATAAATAGTTTTGTCCATAAATAAACCCAAATCTTTCAAGAAAGGTTGAAAAATTCAATTTTGTATCGATGTTTCAATCCAATTATGCATTTTTCAGCCTTTCTAGAAAGATTTGTGTTTATTTATGGACAAAACTATTTATTTAAATTCTAATTAAATGTGTATGTGCGCGAATAATTAATTTACCTTAATATTTTAAAGCGTAACGTGCAAAAAGCATTAAAAACTGAAAATAATTTGATTGGCGCCATCTATGAATGCGTAGATTATAACGCGCGTGACGTTTAACCTTAAAGCAGTTTTTATAGGTCTGATACTTTATTTTTTCTGGGTTTATAAAAAACTAATAAAAAATGATCCAGTATTTCAAAGTTCAAGATGTATTGTGTTCTACTCACAGTATTTAATTAAAGCTTCTAAAATATTTCAAAGCGATCAATTTTTAAACCAAAAACACATGATTTTGCATTACTTTGTAGTGCATCACCTTAGGATGCTCCTAGACTAGAGACTTTAGTTGTGGAGACAATTGCGGACATAGAAATCCATTTCGGTATATGGAGTGCACACATGAGAGGCTTTTTAGTTGGGAGACTCTTTTTGAATTTGTATGAATTTGGAATAGTTTTCTAGCTGTCTCTGCAACTGAAATCTTTAGTCTGCAGACGTCCTTAATTTGCCAGAATGACAGATAACTGGTAGAGTATATCCCCCGATAGTAAAAGGTTATTATTACATACTTGTAGTGTAATTCCTTTGTCACGTCTCTTTCTTGAAATGTTGTTTTTGAAGTCAAATAAAGGGAAGGAAATGGTGAAGTTGAAGGTTGGGAAGTACCTGAATATTCATATCTGGTCACTAAACATGGTTAGAGCCATTTCAAGCAACACTTTGATTTTGAATGCCGGCCTTCTACCAAAATCGAGTCTTGAAAATTTTTTTCTATCAATCAATCTTTTATTGACTTATTACAATATTTTTAATCAATGAATCTATTTTAAAATAATGCATTATGGATTTTTTTATTACTCCTTTAAATTATTGATATTTTATTTAGTATCAATTGACAATCACTGATTGTATTTACCAATGAGTTAACACGGATCAATGATAAGAAGATTAATAATTATTATTAATTAATGATGCATCTCTAGAATTCACGAGCTGTGTGTGAAAAATGATTCATAATTATACTAAATCTAATGACGTTATATATAATATATAGACTGTGGCAAGTAAGAAACACTCTTATGTTTTTAGTAACTTCTTAATTCAAAAGTTATTCATGTATGATAAAGATAGACACTCTGCGTTGTTTTATTATTTTTTTTTCTCCAAATGTAGCAAACCACTTGGGGTGATCTATGGCAGAGGTGTTGGTTATCCAATAAATGGTTCCCGGGGCGGCGATACCCATTCCCGCCTCCCAAATTGAAATTATTTGCACCGGTCAAACACCTACATCACGGGTGTGACTGAGATGCCAAGATACGCTTACTCGCTTACACTAAGGTGAATACGGAATGCTGTAAGAGATGTCCTAGTTTGTCCTTCTTATACTTAATTTTTGTTATGTTTGCTATCCCGCTTTCTCTAATGGCACTAAAAATCTTCATGAAACAATAGAAATAATTGTATTTATTTATAATTTACGTGTATTTACGAAAGAAATATTATTCCTTGCCTTTTACTAGTGATTGACATGTAATGGAAACATTTTCTCATCACACACAAGGGCATTTTGGCACTTTTTGAATGTTATTTACTTGCTGGTAGAACACAACCTTACGTGACGCATGGCAGTTAAGTACTAAAATTATGAAATCCAAGACAATACAATTAATTGCCTTGTTTTTGGCTTAACACTTTGAGATTTCTACCACGCGCCTCTATATTATATACAGTCCCTGGCCAAAAAATATTAATTACCGGGTGGTATTGTACCGTTTTATTATTTTAGATTGATTTTTTTTTTCTTTTTTATATTATCCAATCAATTACCGATTTATTTGACATAAATAAAACAGCATTAATTTAGAAAAGCATAAGTTTATTAAGTTTTAAAGAAAAGTGAAATTAATGTTAGTATAAGTCAATATTTAGTTGAGCCACCTTTAGCCGCTATCAAAGCTTTAATTCTGCGCGGCATGCTATCAATGCAAGACTGTACTGTCTCCTGCATTTGAGGATGATGATTCCACACATAAATAATCTTTTCTAGGAGCTGGGTTTTGTTGATAATCACATCTTTAGCCACTTCTCTTTTCATCAGCTCCCACACATTTTCAATCGGGTTCATATCAGGGCTGTTACCCGGCCAATCCAACAGAGGGATACTTTTTTCTGACAAAAAAGTGAATGGTTCCAAATAAAATACAGTGCGTCTAATAATTTGGCCAGGGACTGTATAACATCGTTGGCATAATCGAATTGTCAAACGGTCGCCATTTTGGTATTGACAATTTCCATAAAAATGTACACATAGCAAATGACTTGAGTGACTAATATTGCCTTTAGCCTGTTTAAATACATAGTATTGTTTTATTAATGTAATGCATTATTTATGGTATATCTTTCTTTCCATTTACATAATTTTATTATTCCAATTACAAAACACAATATCTTTGGATTTTTGCCAGATGGGAATTGTTTTAAACACAAGAAAAAAATATTATAGTAGGTACCTACTTTTATTCAAGAAATTTTTTATGTTTTGCTTATATACAATCTGACAACAGATTGGCATAAAGGTGTTATAATAAATTTCTAGAATATTATGCCATAAAGTAATTATTAATAGATTGCGTTATTTATGATATTTTCCTGATGTTTTGTCACTTTCCATTTACATCACTTTAAATTATTATTCCAATTACAAAAGACAATATCGTTGGATTGTTGCCAGATCAGAACGGTTTTATTCATAAGAAAAAAATATTATAGTACCTACTTATATTTAAAAAATATGATGTTTTGCTTTCATACAATCTGACAAAAGCTTGGTATAAAGGTGTTATAATAAATTTCTAGAATTTTATGCCATAAAGTAAGTACTTACCACAAAAATAGTTTTTTTAATTGTTGACTTTTCACTGCAAGACAAAACTTTATATAATTATTATGTACAAATTAAAGTTTTATAATACATAATACTTTGGGGTGAATGCTTTACAAAACTGCTGCCTAATTTAAAAAAAATATATTTCAGATACAAAAGACAACGGCTAAATAAAAATTGAAGTACATATTATTGATTTTTCAATATATTTTTTTACTTCTACTGATAGGTCTTTGCTATTTTTTGAAAGGGGGATATTTTGTATTCGGTTTTTCTATAATGATATAACAATTAGAATGAATTGTACGATTATTATAATTTTTTTATGTGTATTTGCACAAGAGTCTCAACTGCTCCCGTCTGGAGCCAGTGAGACTATGGCATCTCCAATTGGAGTATGTTGTGAGGCTAAATGTAGTGTGGAGGGGAAGTACCTGGTTATTCAGATCTGGTCACCAAATACGGCTAAAGCCATTTCAAGCAAAGTTTCAATTCTGTTACATCAGGGTGATACTGAGAGTATCTTCCACTCGATAACATGCTGCAAATATACTATATATTATTTTAAAATAATTAATTATGAAATAATACAAATTAATCAAATTTCGTTGAGATTTGAACCTGCGACCTTCAGATTGCTAGTCAAAAGTCTTACCCCTCGACCATGAAGGCTGTCAATAGCCAATCTGTCAGTTTTATTCCATGGAGGCTATTATTGATTTCTTATTGAATAGACATTTTATTGATTTGAGATTTTCAAGTATTATTGTGATTAATTTTTGGGTTATTATGCCATGTTCTGCTTCTTCCTTTAGCCTTTGTTTCGGACGGCATTACAGAGTTCATCTACAGTCACATCTGATACATCTGTCATGATGATGAACACTGTAACACTTTCCGAAACTTTGGCTAAAGGAGGAAGCGCACAATGGCATAATAACCCATAAATGAATCACAATAAGGCTGTAATAACATTGTACACGGTGTGTTCATAAACTCCTAGTACAAGCGGGAAACTGGTAGTACGCCATATTTTGAGTCGATTTTGTTGTTTCCTTTTTTTTTTATTAAACTCATAGGGGCCGGTAAGAAACTTCAATAAATAAAAATACATTTTTGATAAATGTAAAATGTAGACAATACCATACTTGATAAAGTGACATTTTTATTTCCACCCAGTATATATAGTATCTCTTATATTTCAATATCTTTGGGTTAAGCTTTTGTTTTCGAGTAAATCGAGTTTAAATTTTGTATTTTTTAGGTCAAATATGAAGAAAATCTTTTTAAAACTTTTAGTTACAAAAAATAAAAAAATATCGCAATACTCAGATCGAAAAAAGTTATTTCGGGTTCTCTTTGGAATGTGGTTATCTCCAGTTTTTCCACTCATACTACGAGTTTCTGGCCATTGTGTTAAGTTGGATTAAAATATTAAGATACATTATATTAAGTATATTAAATTAACTAAAATGCTGACCCCTTACCATGGTAGGCTCTCTGCTGCATTTATATGTATAGTATACGTTTGGATAAAAAATTAAAAATACTACCCATGAAGATATTAACATTCCTGCTCTCTTTAAGAATAATAAATTAATTTTGGCATAAAAATGAACAATAGCAATTATTTCTAGTATAAATTCGATTAGGTCACAGTAATTCAAATGTAACATTGCCATCAAATAACAAACACTAATCGGCGCCATTTTGTTTTTTAAAGAAAGTTTTTTAGACCTTTCAATTTCAGATGGCATTTGTTAAACGCCGATTTTGGGTCCGTTTCAGCTTTCTATCGAATTGTGATAAGCTATTTTTTTTTTTTTTTTTTAACTTACGGAGACGGTTTACAGTTAGTTCCCGTGAGTACTTAGGCCATAGGCCCATTGTACTATCTCCCATTTTACCTCAATCCTTTAACAATAACCCAGTCCCTTTAATGAAGTTCACCAGAGTTGTCATTGGATATGTGGCTAAGTCTTCTGGTTCCACGATGTGTCTCCCCAGGTATCTGAGCCTAGTTCCCACCAGGGCAGGACATTGGCACCACAAGTGAATTGGAGTCTCTTCATCCTCTTCACATTTTCTACATCTATTGGTGCTTTCCACTCCCAATAGCTGCATGTGTCTCCTGAGATGGCAGTGTCCCGTTAGTAGTCCTACCAGTTCCCTCAGCGAGTTTCTATCCATATCGAGTAGTTTCCTGGTCCGTCTGGGGTCCGGTCCGTTTATGAGTACTTTGGATTGCCTCATTCCGGGTGCCCTCTCCCATTCCTTCCAGTGCTGGGATTTGACCCACCTCTCAATATGTAATTTCGTGTGGCAAGCTGCTACTCCTACAGCCGGCTCGGATCCCGCAAGTGGTGCTTTCGCCCCTTTCCTTGCTAGTTCGTCAGCCCGCTCGTTGCCCTCAATACCCTTATGTCCTGGTACCCATATCAGTGTTATTTTATTAATGGTAGCGAGTTCTGTAAGAACAGTCCTGCATTCCATCACCAGTCTGGAGTCGCATCGGTTACTTTCCAGTGCCATTAGGGCTGCCTGGCTATCAGAACAAATAGTTATGTTCTTATTCCTGTACCCGATACGTATATTCTCCTGTGCGCAGACCATGATGGCTTTCATCTCAGCCTGAAACACAGTGCAGTGAGTTCCTAGAGGTATACTGAGTTCCCTCTTGGATCCCTGTAGACATACCCCGGCCCCCGTTCCTTCCTCCATCTTGGACCCATCTGTGAACCAGATTAGTTCCTGTCTGGAGGTTGGACCTGGGACCATGTCCCACTCTTCCCGGGTGGGGTACATCACATCAAACTGCTGTCTGAAGAAGTATTCAGCTTGTTTGCCGTCCTGCTTCATTCCAGCTGTCGGGCTAATTGCCCTCAGTCTTGTTCCGATCTCCGTATGACTGTTTTTGGGCAACTCACCTCTCCAATGACCTTTGCATTTTAACCTGTAGGCTGCCGCCATCGCCGCCCCCTCTATTTCTAAGTTTAGTGGGGGTAGGTTCAGCAGCACTCCCATGGCTAGTATTGGAGTGGTTCGCATAGCTCCTGTGATTCCTCTGCATGCAAGTCCCTGTATGTGGTTGAGTGTGGCCATCACTGTTTTCAGTGTTGTTCTCCTCCACCAGACCAAGGCTGCATGCATGATTCTTGGTTTTACAACGGCTGTGTACAGCCATTACATCATTTTGGGTTTGAGTCCCCACGTTCTGCCGCAGATTCGCCTAGTTGCCCACATGAGAGCACAGGCTTTTCTGCCCACAGTTTCCACCTGGTTTTTCCAGCTCAGTTTGGCATCTATAATGACCCCGAGGTACTTAACCGTGTCAGAGGGTTCTACCTCCTTTCTGTAGAAGGTTGGATTGCTCCATCCCTCTAGTTTCCTTTTACGTGTAAAGATTACTAGTTCTGTCTTGTCTGGATTGACCGACAGCCCTGTTTCTTCACACCATTCTTCCACTGTTGCCAGTGTTGATTGTATGAGGCCTCTGGATGTGTCTGCATCCCAACACCTTATTATGGTTGCGATGTCATCCGCATACCCTTGAGTATACAGGCCCCTGTTGTTGAGTTTCCTGATGAGGTTGTCCACCACCAGGCTCCACAGCAAGGGTGACAAGACCCCTCCCTGTGGACACCCTCGCGTCACCAATACTCTGAGGTTCACCTCACCCCTTTCCATCGTAAGAATCCGACCTGAAAGCATGTTCTTCAGCCACCTTCTGGTGGTTTTATCGAGTCCATGTCTTTCTGCCGCTTCATCGATGGATTTAATAGAGGTGCAATTAAATGCTCCCTCTATGTCCAGGAAGAGTCCTACTGCTAGTTCCCCGGTTGCCTGCGCCTGCTCCAGTTTGTATACCAACCTGTGCAGTGCCGCGTCAACCGACTTACCTGGTTGATACGCAAATTGTAACTCATGGAGGGGCTTTTCTCTCAGTGCCCCGTCTCTTATGTGTCTATCCATTAGCCTCTCCATTGTCTTTAGAAGAAAAGAGGTGAGGCTAATTGGACGGAATGCGCCTGGTTGGTCGTAGTCAGTTCTCCCAGGTTTAGGTATGAACACTACCCTTGTTTTCCTCCATGGTATGGGGATGTATCCGAGGGCGCAGCACGCCCTCAGGATCTTAGTCACCGGAAGTAAGATTGTATCCAGACCTCTCTGCAGAAGTGCCGGAAAGATACCATCTTCTCCTGCCCTTTTAAAAGGGTCGAACCCTTCGATTGCCCATTTAACTTTGGAGGGAGTCACTATTTTAGCGGCAGTGTCCCAGTCCTTACCATCCCGTATAACTCGGGCTGGTGGTGGACCGGTGTCACCTGCTTCTAACTTTTTGTAGCCGGGAAAATGTTTCCCCAGCAGTTCCTCCAGCTCCTCCTCGCAGTTATCGGTGAAGCCTCCATCGGCTTTCCGAAATGGGCCTTTAGCTGCCCCTGGGTCTTTAGCGAGAATTTTTTGAATTCTTGCAGCTTGCGGGATGGTTTCCACCTCCCCGCAGTACTTCTCCCAGGAGCCTGTTTTGGCTATCCGGATTGCTTCCTTGTACTCTTTCTGGTATTGCTTGTGAGCATCCCAGTTTCCAGATTTTTTGGCCCTGTTGAAGGCTTGCCTTACTAGTTTCCGTAGCTCCTGCAGTTTTCTGCTCCACCACGGTGTTTTGTCCCTGGTACTTGTCTTCAGAGGGCAGCTATTTTCGTATGCCCCTATCATTGAGTCCCTCAGTATTTCTACTGCGTCCTCAATTTCTTCAGGGCAGCCGTATTTCGCTGGGAATCTTGTCATTCCTATGTTTAATTCCTCTGAATACCGAGTCCAGTCAGTTGCTTTTGGGTTCCTGTATGTGTCGGTCCCCGTTTTATTTGTCTCTCCCTCTAGTTTAAATACTATGTGTCGATGATCCGACAGGGATGGTTCATCCGAAACTCTCCATCCTGAGACTCCCAAAGTTCCTAGAGTCAGGTCTATCACCTCCTGTCTGCTACTTATAACAAAGGTAGGTTCCCTACCTCTATTGAGAATCTCAAGGTTCACTGTCATCAGGTATTCCAGGAGGTCCTGTCCCCGTTTGTTGATGTCCGTACTCCCCCACACAGTGTGGTGCGAGTTAGCATCTACTCCGAGTATCAGTTCCCTACCCTTCTCCCTGCAGTCCTGGATGAGTCTCGTTATTTCCCTAGAGGGTGGTGGTTCCGCAGAGTCATAGGGCATGTACGCTGACGCCACTACTGCTTCTCGGCTTCTTTCGTCCAGCGTGACCTGTAGCTTCACAGCCACCAGGTCCCTGCTGCAGTGTTCGGGAAGCAGTGTGCCGGCTATCCCTCTGATGAGGATGCAGGCACGTGGTCTGTCCCCCGACTCCTTGTAGTAGAGTAGACCTTGGTTCATGTTTAGTCCTCTGACCTTCTCCCTGTAAGTCCAGGGTTCTTGAATCAGCGCGACATCCACACGGTCCCGGGTAACTCTCCTGTTGAGCACGGCAGCCGCTGCTGGGCTGCGATGTAAGTTTATTTGGATGAAATGTAAGTTTTTAGCCATTTTTGGGGGTCTAATCCTTACCCTTTACATCCAATATCCGCTCCTCAGTATTGGGTCCGCGCACCGTGAAGGTGGCCTTCCTTATACCGACGTGCGCCGTCATTCCCATTTCCCGCAGCACTTTTACACTGTCCTCATCCACGCTCATGATCAGGCGATATCTATCTTTCTCCCTGATCGAGTCGTGGACGATCCACTTTTTTGTGTGTAGCCGCGGGGTCTGGTTCTCCAGCTGTTGCAGCAGCCTCTCGGTGCTTACTGCACCGTTTTCAGGAATTACCGCCTTGACCTTCACATACTTTGGCAGTTCATCTAACCCTACCACCTCCAGGTCGCAACCCTGCCATTTCCGTAAGGTCGGCACTATCTCCCTCAGCCATTTCTCAGACTCCTTGTCGGAGCAGGTCATTCTCAGTACGCCCTTCTGAATGAAGCACTCGTCGAATCCGGGTCTGAACTGTCCTTTTGGGATGTTCAGAATCAGATCGCCGGCACCCTCACTCACAAGGGCCTCCTGCTCCCTTGTAAACTCCTCCTCCCTGTTCCTATGGACAATAGCCACCCTAATTTTATTGTCAGCGGCTTCCGCATAGGTGGCAGGGGTGGGAGTTCCTCGGGGCTTTTTCCGAGCATTTTCCGGTGTTAGCCCGGAGGGTTTACGTTCCGGTGAAGTCCTACTCCTCTTTCCGGCCTTTTGTTCCCTGGGCATTCCTGGTTGCTCCCGGTTACCCTGTAGGGTCCCCGTTTGCTTCCAGTCTGTCCCTGGTTTTTGAGCCCCGGTATGGCTGTCCTTCGAGGTCCCTGGCTGTCCCCAGCTGACTTTAGAAGTCCCTGGTTGCTCCTGGTATCCTCTCTTTAGTCGCCAGTTGACTCCAGAGGTTCCCGGCTTTGTCTGACCGGTTCCCTGTATCAGAGGTTCCCGGTCGGAACCCCGCCTCTCCTTATTATATTTTTTCCTCGCAGCCCCACTGCGTCTTTTGTTGATGCGGATTTTCCCCACTTCATCCGTAAGGGACTTCACCGCATCTTTCTCCGTGGTGGCTGTTAGACGGTCCTCCTTTACGCCCCCCCCCTCTCCTCCGGTACCTCGAGGGTCCCAGTTGGAGGTGGGGGTTCTTACAGGAGTTAGTTTGCAGGTCCCGTGAAGGTCCCTTCTTATCCGCATCTGAATCCCCTGGAGGATTCAGTCGCGTTGAGTTCTTTTGAGGTTCCTCTTTTCTTGGGTTCCCCGAGGGTTCCACAAGGGAAGAGTCCACCTCGGTGGTCTCATCTCTCCTTTCCACTCCCTCTCGGTTCCTCGAAGGCCCCAAGAGGGAAGAGACCTCCTCGGTGGTCTCATCTCTCCTTTCCACTCCCTCTCGGTTCCTCGAAGGCCCCAAGAGGGAAGAGACCTCCTCGGCGGTCTCATCTCTCCTTTCCACTCCCTCTCGGTTCCTCGAAGGCCCCAAGAGGGAAGAGTCCACCGAGGTGGCCTCATCTCTCCCTTCCTCTCCCCTCAGGTTCCCCAAAGGCCCCTCATCATTGTTGTTTTTTTTATTATTTTTAAAGTCCATATTTGGTCCCACGAGTATCTAGGGAAATACATGGTCCACCCCAGCAGAGCCCCGAATGCTGGGGTAAGGTCTAAATACTCCGAGATTCGACCTTGTGTCTCGGAGGCACCGTTCGTGACACTGTTCCCCAGTGCCATTCAGCCCTAAGCACGGTAGCTAACACCTTAGCTTGGGATGGCTATTGCAGGTCATGTTTACACTCCCTGAGCGATGGGTTCGCCACACTCCCTACGCTGGGTGATAAGCTAAAAAGGATAACAACATGACAGCTGTGCTCTTCTGCTGGTCACAATTTGTTAAAAAGTTGAAACAGAACTAAAATCTGTGTTTTTGCTGGTGCTGTCAACTGATTTGACATGTGTATGATTATTTAAAATGTCTGTAATTATACTAAATACAGAGTTCATATTTTATAAAATAATTAAAATATAACTCAGTACTTGTCGAACACAACAGAAAAAAATGTTTTGTCAAAAAATTAAGAAAAAAATCATTAACTTGATTAGTCATCTTATGGTGACTTTTAAACATTTGTTGACAATGCTACGTTTGAATTACTGTGAAACACGGTCAATCCCTTCTTCCCCAAGGGGTTGAATTGGGCTGCAGCACTGCCAAAAGATTTCACCATTCGATATCATTAATGTCTAGGTTTTAAAATGTTTCTTGCCTTTAAATTATATAAATTATTGAGTTCATTCCAAAATTAAAAAGTTATTTCCAGACAAAAATTATAGCCGTTGTCTCACTGTTCGATAAAAACCGAGTGCTGTAAGGATGCGGTACACCGAGAGCCTAACAATACATATATTTGTATTGTGGCTTGCAAACGGATCAGGGGGCGAGGGGAGCGGTGCGTCCTGCTTCCCGTATATAGCTTGCAATATTTTGTTACAGTGGATGTTCGATATCTATTACGTCACAATTGTCATTTTTATCAATAACATTTATTTTTGTTAAAATATGCTTTTAAAATATTCTTACAAATTTATTAATGAGTTACATTTATAACATCACTAAAACTTCCATAACCTCGTAAGCACTTGATGACTGACTAGATTCACAGTCGTTCGTTCTTGCTTACATGTTTACCCGCCATTTAACCATCTTCTCAGTCGTTTGTCAAATTACAATTTATATTGAATTACCTTTTACAATAGTACTTACTTGTGAATCAATTTGACAGATGATAAGATGATGACATTCAGCATAAAGGAGGTAAATGCGAAAACAGTAATCTGCAATACTGACTGTTTGCTGAGTTCTGAAAAATTATTACTTTATATATGTCGTGTGCAGAGACCATGCAGCATTAGTCGCGCAACATTTCCTAAATCCTTACAGCACTCGGTTTAGGTCGATTCATTACCAACCTGACTTGTGGGGGGGCGATGGCCTATGATGTATATCAACGTAATATATTGTATTATGGCCTATGATGTATATCAACGTAATAAATTGTATTATTACCTATGATGTAATCTTTTTTAACAATGTATGTAGGCACATATGTAACAAATGTAATACATATTTTGTTGTATAATACGCCAATACGTACCATTAATAATAATCTGGTCTAAAGTTGTATGTATGTACGATGTATTGAGTAAGTAAAATGTTAACAGATAGTCTAAAAACTGATTTTAACAGATTATTGTAATGTTTATACTTAAATTTGTATAATACATGAATGTCTATCTCTTTGGATGTATTTTGTATAACTTTTAAATAAAAAGAAAATGAATGTTTTAATGGCATGGTTTTATTTATTTCCTTGTTCTATACTGATAACAAAAATAATAATCATTTATTCAAGAATGTATGCAGGGGTAGTGCAATGCAATGACATGGATGCACAGAATAGGATAGAAACAGAAAAGAAGTGAAAAATATAATTTATAATAATAAATATAAAAAAAAATTATACAAAATCTCCCGTCTCCAGAGGGCCATCAGGGGAAACTCCATTCAGGCAACCATTGCAGTTGTTAATGGTGTTCTTCGACGGCGTAGTCTGCGCTATAAGTTTCCCATGCGCTGGCGGAGAAGTGCTCTGAAAGAGAGCACTTGTCCCTCCAGGAACATTTCTGTGGCGCTGCAGTATCTCGATAGGCAGAATAGTTGGTGATAATTATCATTGTAACTTTGCTTAGGCCATTGGGATGCAGTGTAATCTACCCACTGATGTATATAGCGATGTGCAGAATGCGTTGAATAGTTTTCTTTTGACGTTTGTACCTGCCCTAACGGATATCGCTCTTTGTCTTTCCATATCCTCGATGTCTTTCAGGTCACCTGTGATAATGTGTCGTAAGGCATTTTATGCTACGACTAACATCCATTTTCCTTCCGTCCTGACATACTAATGGCATTTGCATGAGTTAATTTTTAAATTTAAAAACCATAATGATTGATTTGAATGTATTATATAGAACATAGATTCTCAACCTTTTTTTGCCCACTGAACACTTTGAGACTATTTTTATTTCTAGCGTTTCCCCCTAACTCGTGAATCCGAATGGAGGGGGCGTGATGGGATACCACGACGGGTTACATTTAAGGAGGGGGCGTAATGGGATACCATGACGGGTTACATTTGCCACAAAGGAGGGGCGTAATGGTGATACCACGACGGAGAGGGCATAATGGGATACCATGATGGGTTTACATTTGCCACAATGGAGGGGGCGTAATGCGATAATAGGGAAAATATTTTAAGGTGTGACGTAATTTATGGATGGCCCCTGGGTGGGATGGGTTTCTCTGGATCTCCTACCGCCCCCTCTGAAAGTCTAAAACGCCCCCCAATTTTCTCTTGGTCTTCTACCGCCTCCTGAAGCTCTGAGAGCGATAAGTTGAGAACCTAAGATATAGAAGGTTATGAGTTTTTGGAAAATCTTCATATATTTGTAGTACCTGGTTGGTTTAACGTGCTAAGTGATGGTGCTAGAAGAACCATGTCACCTGTGTAATTAATATTATTTACATATTCTCCTTTGAACATGACAACCTATTTTTGTGTCATTTAGTCAGTAAATTTGAATTTTAAAATAAAATGGGTTGGAAAACTCCATATCATTTCACGACATTTCATTGACATTTCCATTACAGACCATTTGCTGCATGTGCCATATTGAAAGAATCTCTTATTTCAAATATTGCCCAAAAACTGATTCTTAAAGTTATGTTAAAGAAAAAAAATTACTTTATGGGGAATGCGATGTCATGAATGAAAAACAGTCATATTTCACACAAACGCTTTGCAGATTTTTTAATAATATTTAGGGTTATACGAATTCAGGAAAGAGATTTTAATTTATTAATGTAACAATTTATATACATGTTGTTGTAACTTTCAACTTTATTTTGATATTTTTTTGATTTAAAATAATGATTTTTAAAAGCTGCCACAGCCGACCTCCTAGAGGTCCTCTAAAATAATTTATGGTGAGCACGATATCTCTAGATTGAAACTTTAAAATAAATAAATAAAAAATATTTCTTTAATAAACAGTATAATCTAGCACTTAAATGAAAGAAATATGCAAAATATTAATTTAAAAAAAAGGAGACTTCTCAAAAGGAAAAAATCGATTTTTTGCTTGTGTAAAAATTTGAGACAAGTCATTTCAGCTGTTTCCGAGATATCTTGTTGACTAGCTTTAAAAACACAGTTTTGAGAACAACGCGTTCAAAGTTTGAAAGTACTACTAATGCTCCGATACGTTTTTACTAATATGCATGTAACTTTGAGAATATTTGTCGGATTGACATGAAATTTGACATTACAAAAATTAAATTAAAAAAACCCCTTAATTTTCAAGCCTACCCCCAAAAAATATGTGATGAGCAATAACCCACATTTAACCAACATTTGCCACTTTTAACAATGACGGAAGTAGGAGTTCAAATATTGTCAGATTATTCATAATCTGGAATATTTTTCCTTTTTATATTAGCTCCACACAGGAGACCTTGAGCTTTGGGAGTGCTGTGCGGAGGGTCTTTTTAGGAAAGGAAGGTTTGGGAAGGAAAAAGGTATGAAATGTAGGTATCTGGGGGTCAGTGTGTCCAGGAGTGACGATGTATGAATCCATCCCTCCCACTGCGGTGCAAGGCGATATTCCGAGAATCCTGCTGGAGAGGTCAAAAGGCCTCCCTCAACCAGTCTCTCCCTATGCAACCTGCCACATAGTTGGTGGGCGGATATATCCGGATACATAATACCGGGACAAATTTCGCCCCACGAATCTGGGCACCCTTGCTAAGTCACCAAACGTAGCAAATCATACGAGTTGACCTATAGCAGAGAGGTTGGTTATACAATAAATGGTTCCCGGGGCGGCAGTACCTGCCTTCCTTAAAATTTGGAAAGAAAATTGGGAAAATTTATCTTTTATTACTAAAAAAAATTGTTAAACAAATCATAATTTGTAAATATTCTTTATTTAAGTCATTATTTTATAAGCGATACAGAAAGCAACATATTTTACACTTAGTCATATTACACTGATATATCTGCGATTAAAAATAATTTATATACAAAAATGTCTAAATATCGACACATACATACATGGGGGAGGGGGAGGGGGGGGGGGGGATGCAGCCGAATATATACAGTTAAGTTCTTTATACACAAACTGGAGGAATTTGACACCAAAAGTGGGTATCTACTATCTACAAGAAGGCGGGTGTTTAGTATACATTAATCGAGAGATTGAACCAGACAAAAATTATATTTGAAGAGTTACTAGCCAAAACAGAGGAGCAAATGCAATTAATTTGCATTATTTTTGATAACAAAGAATATACCAAATTTTAGTAAAAACATTACAGAAATGGTTTGACAGTTTTTTTTTTATCTTATTAAAATCATGTTCTTATTAAACACCAGCCGACTCTCTAAGACCCCACCATTATTCCTCCAAATCTTTGTAAGGAACAAAAATCACAGTTTAAAATATTCCCTTGCTGATCGTTAAAAACGATAATATCAATAATTATTAACAATCATTAAATATAATTAATACATAATATATATTATAATAATATTAATATAAAAAAACACCATCACAATCTTCAATAATCATACATATCTTGAAAATCAAACATCGCCTGTCTTTAAGAATCGTCTAACTTTGCCATTTTCTGTAATGCGTTCAATTTGAAAATTGCAGTTTTATTTCAAAATACATATACTAAATTATAACCAACTACTTAAAATCTCACTAATAACATTTGTAATGCAGGCTATTGTAGAGCCTAACTGTGTGAAAATATTGCTAAACCATTTCAAGACAGAATTTTTTTTTAAAACAAATTTTAACGTTATTTTACAGTATTACAGACATCAAGTGGGTTTCCCCAGTCAAAGTTAGGAGAAGCAACTCGCAGGCTGGGTCTGCTATGGATGGGGGTTCCTGGAGGTGCCTTTATGGTGGCCTTTTACGTGGATCCCCAAACCGAAAAAGACAAGCTTATTTCATTCAATACTGTAGCCTGCCACGGTTCTACAACTTTTTCAAATCGGGGCAGAAACTTGATAGTGGCGCCCCTTCTCGTGAGGTGAGTGAACGTCGCTTCGCTTGACAGTCGACCGTTTGAGTTTATTTAGCTCAGCTCGTGTAGGGCCTAGTTCTAGGTGCCACGAGGATTCCCCTGGAAGAGATATCACGTTCAAAATCGACTTAGGATGTGTTCAAAAACCAATTGGGCAATTTAAAATTAAATGAATAATCGATAGAACAACGTGTGCTGGATGCCAGGCGTTTTTCAATTAAACATATAAATTACGATTTTGGTGCCCCCTAAAACTGCCGCTTGGAGCAGGCGCCCCGGTTCCGGAGCTGACTGTAGCTGAGATATAGCACAAATTTCAATATGGAAATAACTTTTTTTCACAAATTGAGGTTCAATGACGGAACAAGTCAGTTGTAATCTTCTTGAATTCGAGGGCTTAAAGTCAAACAACGTTATCTACAAAAAAGACAAAATAAAAATAATTAGTATTGATATGATTTTTATAGATAATGTTGTTTTACTTAAGAGAGATTTGTTTTACTTAAGGTATTCATGTAAAAAAAAACATTTAAATTCCCTCGATAGAAAAAAATCGCAAAGTATGCTCCAAAAATTGTTATAAACACGTTTGATTCGGTTATTTTACAAGTTATATGTATGAAAAAATTCACAGCGTTTCTTTAAATAAAATTAAAGACAATTATCGCGAGATTTTTGCTCTATTTTTAACGAGTCGTGTTTTATTAAAGATTTTCATGATTTTTTCATCGATTTTATCATTGTAAATGTTAGCGCGATCTTCTAACATTCGTAATTTCATATCTCTCCGTCTTCTTCTTTTTGGGGCTGGGAACTGAGCCTTAAAGGTAAATGCAAAATGTAATGTAAAATCATGTGTTTTTCGTTTGAAAATTTGATCGCTTAGAAATATGTTTAAATATTGTGAGTAGAACACATCTTTGAAAGAATCGAGCATTTTTTCAACAAGTCTTTTTATAAGCCCAGAAAAAACAAAGTATCCGGCCTATTAAACTGCTTTAAAGTTTCAAAATGTCCAGTTTGCAAGGTTCAATTAAGTGCATAACCACTGGAGGGACAGCGCAATTTAAAACTTTTTTTTTCCGATTGCTCGAGATTTTTTGGTGATCATTTTGAATATTTTCCACCCACATTAAAAAATTCATGCCTCCGAATTTTAATATGGAGACATACAAACTGATTATAGTTCTATATAGCCAATGAATTCACCTATCTTTTGTCGATTTTCTAAACTTCTACTTAATTACTTACAAATAAGGGTAAATTTGCTAAAATTGGCAGCAAAGCAATCCGAGGTATTTTAAATAGTGCCATTAAAGCACTCCAGTGGTTGTATATAATAAAACACGCTATCTGGCGATTTTTTTTTGTTAAAAGTGGTTGATTAAGCGGGAATTTAAACCTTATCGCCATCTACATAAGGAGTGTTATTGTTAGTGGTCTGATTTCAAGTTTTACACATCGTGGTGCATCACTTTAAGCCCTTGAATTCATTCTTGTTAGTACCAACCATATTTATTTGTTTATCAATGACATTTTAAATGTCTCATTTTTTTAAACTGTTATGTTTTTCAATTCATTAAAAATGTGAATATTTCAATATCACTAAGTTGATTTGTTTCCGCCTTGAAATGGTGCATCAATAATAAATTAGAATGCAAATGATTTATCTATGCATTTAATACTTTAAGAATAAATTTAATAAGGGCATTTGTCAATTGTTAAGTTAACCTTAAAAAAAGTGTTTAGCTAAAATTTAAGACATGAATTTTTAAAAACCTTTTTTGGAAGCATTTTAATAGTAATGATAATTTGCAGAAAGCACATATGATTGAATTTAACCTATTCTGTCTCGTATTATTTCATTGCTTTTATTTCCTGTTAAAACCTTTAACCCGTAAGCAGTGGCGTACCGTGGGGGGGGCGGGGGGGGCGGCCCGCCCCGGGCGGCACTTTTGGGGGGGCGGCAAAATTTCACAATCAATAATCATCTTGTAAAAATTTGGATTGGGGAAGTCGCGGGTTCTATTCTCGCGTCAGGACTTAAAAGTTTTTTCTAGTTTATAGTTTCTTAACATCTTTCTTAAGTTTTATATACTGTTAAAATCAAAATATTAATGACAGACGTTTTGTTTTTATTTCTAACACATACATTATTTTTAAATAAAAATGTAAATGGCAACAGTATCATTTTAGCTCTAATTGATAGTCGATTTGTGTTTTATATTCGTGAAGCTTTGTGCGCCCTGCTGAAAGCGCACAAAAAATTACACTTTTACGGTTTTCTTCCACGTATATATCACGGTGATATATTTTAAATTTATTATCACAGAAAAGTTAAATAGCTGACAGGTGTGTGCATACTCATTCGAATTGCAGTTATAAAATTCTAGATGCACACTATCTATGTGCTGCCAGAATCAAAGAAAAACCATTTTTATGTTCTGAGTGAAGTTTTAATTCACCGCATACATATTTAATTAAAAGCAGTTTTGTGTTCAAAATGTATAATTCCAGTTGTGGATTCATCTGACGACACATTTCGAAGGAAAACATTATATAATTTAAAGTGCTTTATAAAATTCTTGCAGACAATTTATGTGCCGCCAGAATCAAAGAAAAAACATTTTCATGTTCCGAGTGTAGTCTTAATTCACCGCTTAGAGATTTAATTAAAACCCCCTTTGTGTTCAGAATGTAAAATTCCAGCTGTGAATTCATCCGACGACACATTTCGAAGAAAAAACTTATTTGAAGTGCTTAATAAAATTCTTCCAGACAAGTTATGTGCCGCCAGAGTCAAATAAAAACCTTTTTCATGTTCTGAGTGTAGTTTTAATTCACCGCATACAGATAAAATTTAAGCCAGTTTTATTGTTCAGAATGTAAAATTCCAATTGTGTATTCATCTGCTGACATATTTCGAAGGAAAACATAACTTTTTTCGAAGTGCAAATATAAAATTCTAGTTGCAGACAATTTATGTGCTGCCAGAACCAAAGAAAAACCGTTTTCACGTTCTGAGTGTAGTTTTAATTCACCGCATACAGATAAAATTTAAGCCAGTTTTATTGTTCAGAATGTAAAATTCCAATTGTGTATTCATCTGCTGACATATTTCGAAGGAAAACATAACTTTTTTCGAAGTGCAAATATAAAATTCTAGTTGCAGACAATTTATGTGCTGCCAGAACCAAAGAAAAACCGTTTTCACGTTCTGAGTGTAGTTTTAATTCACCGCATACAGATTTAATTAATAAATATTTTTAAAAAAAAGGATCACTACCCCCCCCCCCCCCCCCTCCTTGAAGAAGTACCTATATAGGGGGGGGGGGGGGCGGCAAAATTTTCCTCCGCCCCGGGCGGCTGATACCCACGGTACGCCACTGCCCGTAAGTCGCTCAATTAATCTCGCCGTACCTACTACATAATTACCGCCGTGTCAGATTTTTTCCAGAATATAATTATTAAAAAAATTTATTTTTATCTCATTTTTGTTGAGGAAACTCCTAATAAAGTTATCTTATATTCCATTGTGGATGTTTACAAATACAGGGTGTTAATGGACGTACTTAAGCCAAATACCAAAGATATTGAAATATAAGGAGGTTTGCTATCGTCAGTTTTTAGCTGGGTGGGACTGTGTTTCCCGGTGTCGCCGATATTGTTAACCAATGCCTTAAAAAATCAACTAAATGAACGAATTCTTTCCGTATTCAAACTATATTGTTAACCAAGAAAATGAACTACTACTGCAAACCTTCGAAAAATCAACTAAATTCCGTATTCAAACTAGTACCATTAGACCGTAGTTCCGCCGATAGTCGGGCGGACATCATAGCATATCTCCTTATATTTCAATATCTTTGTCAAATACGTTTCTTAACACCCTGTATACAATTCACTACACATATTTAGTTTTTGCACAATAGACGGCTTTATGAAACGTGCACATTTATCTGCAGCCTATGGGTTAATCAATATGTAATTACAATCTTACAGATATTATTGTATAATAGTAAATGTTAAAGTAGGACTCGTTGCGTCACTTATGATAAAGATAGCTTTTTACCGATCTCTCATACTCATAGTTTATGTGTTTATGTACTCCATTAAGGGGGGAGTCTGATCCAGCCGATCCAAAAAATCAACACGTGGAGAATACATTCCCAAAGTTATAGCATAAATTTCCACCTTCAAATATAAGGAGTGATGCGCCGCAAGCAGATCGGAGAACGGAGCGGCTTCTATCCCAGAATATAAACTGTAAAACAGTCAATTCCAGTTAATCTTATGACACAGCTATGGCAAATTATGGGATCCATTGGCGGCCATTCATGTACACAAATGTTGCATTACGTGATCTGTGAAATTTCACTAAAACACATGCATTGCATCAAAACACGCTGTGTAATAGAATATATTATATTAAAAAGGCCAGCATTGTAAATGGTTTTGAGAGCTTTTGAAATTTAAACTATTATCAAGGAGCAAATTTATTTACCCCACAGACTAATTTATTCGGTTTTTGTAACAACTTGTATAGGTCTCAGAAATCTATAGGCACTGCTGAAAACCAGCTATCCTGAATATATAGCTAAGCAGTGACCTTTTTGTCAATAGAATCAATGATAAATAAACAGAATGTATAAAATTGTAAAAATCTATTGATGAATAAAAGTTTTTATTATTATAATTATAAATCGTTGTGTATCCTTTACTATAATGGTTAGAAGCATGAACGGTGTTAGAAAGAGAAAACACCACCCTTAATACTCAAATCTAAAAATTAACCACAAAATAATTCAAATGTACAACTTTATGAATCCAAATTTTGAAAAAATAAATTATGAAACTTTGGAAATTTTTTATTAATTATTTTTACATGAAACGACAAATAAGTGAGTTGACGATAACATTTACAATACAGTTGCCTAATAAAATATGTGTATGCTTTAATTTTTTTTCATTATCAGTAATTTTAGTTAGAAAAAACGTAAGGACAGACAAGTTAATTCAAAATGGGAGCTAAGCCAAACAATAAGGCAACATATTGGGAGCTATAAATAGGTTCAAGTAATCAGCGAGACATCTGAACATGACTAACTGAATGTATTTTGTGTGTTTTGGAGATGTCTGACTAATGAACTGAACGACTGATGTGTTTCTTACAGACAAGTTAATTCAAAATGGAGCTAAGCCGAGTAAAAAGACAATATATTACGAGCTATAAATGGGTTTAAGTAATCAGTGAGACATTCTAAATATAACTAACCAAAATAATTTTGTGCCAACAAAACGGGCGCATTAAAAACTTATAATTTTTCATTACACATTAATCTTAAAACTAAATTGTGCAAACATTAATATATATATATATATATATACATACATCATGTTGGTGTTTTTATTTTCTCTTTGGATCATCAATGTTTAATATATTAAGTAATACTATTAAATAATGTTAATTTATCGCAATTTTTACAAAAAATGGCTGAGCAAGATCTGGCCTAAGGTCAAAGGATAAAACAAATTATCAAAGACATTTTTATTTGACACTTTAAACAAAACAGTTTCATATACACATATTTGAATTATCTACAAAAGTAAAATGTTTTTATTTTAAAGACATTTTTTTAACAGAAATACCACTATAAAATATATTATACTCGTGGATACAATAATATTATATGCTTTCCCAAAACTCTTAATATAGATTGTTATAATATATTGTCAAAAAATATTCAATAAACTTCAGTACAAAGTATAGTTTGAGGACATAAATAAAAGATTTATACATTTCAAAGGTTCATATGAAAGATTCCAATTTTGTGAAAAAAACATTCTCAAAATTATGTTCATAATATCATGTGAAACAGGCGTTTTTCGACCAATATTGGTATATTTTTTGTAGAAAACGTTGTTTGACTTTAAGCCCTCGAATTATTTCAATGTTTTTTGTAGATAACGTTGTTTAACTTTAAGCCCTCGAATTATTTGAATGTTTTTTTATAGATAACATTGTTTGACTTTAAGCCCTCAAATTATTTGAATTTTTTTTGTAGATAAGATTGTTTGACTCGAATTATTTGAATGTTTTTTGTAGATAACATTGTTTGACTCGAATTATTTGAATGTTTTTTGTAGATAACATTGTTTGACTATAAGCCCTCGAATTATTTGAATGTTTTTTGTAGATAACGTTGTTTAAGCCCTCGAATTATTTGAATGTTTTTTGTAGATAACGTTCTTTAAGCCCTCGAATTATTTGAATGTTTTTTGTAGATAACATTGTTTGATTATAAGCCCTCGAATTATTTGAATGTTTTTTGTAGATAACGTTGTTTAAGCCCTCGAATTATTTGAATGTTTTTTGTAGATAACGTTCTTTAAGCCCTCGAATTATTTGAATGTTTTTTGTAGATAACGTTGTTTAAGCCCTCGAATTATTTGAATGTAGATAACGTTGTTTGAATTTAAGCCCTCGATATGTTGCGGTATTTAAACGGAGGTTAATGTATGATATTGCTATGTTTTTCACATGTACATTAAATTATTGCATTACGTGAACCGGTGTAATATGATAGATCATTGATATAATATGGATTTTTTTAATGTTTAATTGAAGATCTAAGTTACAAATTGTAAATAAAATGAAAATGTAGCTCTGTTATACAATTTTTTTTATAAATATTTTCATGTTTATTTGTGAATTCATGAAAATAATACTTTCTGTTTGTGGGATTTTTACTTCTACAATTCATTTTACTTAAAACACAATAATCATTGAAAAAGAAAAACTGTTGATTATTGCAAAATTCTATTTTATACAAATTTGGTGTTAACAAAAATCTCATAGGTGCTACGGACACGGTCACCTAGTATATGCCCAAGGTTTGCAGATCTACCACTCTAGCGCCACTACAATGCTTTGTATGAACAACCTCTTACAACGCACATACGGCATTAATTTCAGATTCGCTCTTGGGCAACGCTGTATTAGGTACTCGGACGGATGGATTCTTTAGCACGGAATTTGAATTATGCGCTGTTTACAGTATTGTAAAATTATAATATAATTTTGCCATATTTTATTTTCTTTTTTATGGGAGTTCTCTGCACAAATAATTTCAATTTGGAAGATGGGTATCGGTACCGCCGTCCTGAGCATTTATTGGAAAATCAACACCTCTGCCATAGACACCCCAACTGGTTCGCTACGTTTGGTGTCTTGGCAAGGGTGCCCCGATTTGTGAGGTGAGGTTTGCCCGGTTCTTGGAGGCGGATGTATCTGTCCACCTGCTGCATGGTAGACTGGATCAGGAGAGACTGATTGAGAGAGACCTAACTTAGACCTCTCCAGCTGGACTCTCTCGACCCATCACCTTGCACCTAACACATTGGGAGGGATGAATTCATACATCTGTCACTCCAGGACACATTGTCCCCCAGAATCCTACCCATCCCTCATACCCTTTTCCTTCCCAGAATCACTTTTTCATTTCCCTGAGATTTTACATTTTTTGCGATTTATAGCTTTGATCTTCCTTTGTGCGATACTTTTACAAGAATTTGGTCGCTAGTACGGAAAAGCGAAGAGATTTCCATTTCTATGGACAACCATATTTCATAGATACAAACAGATTCTTTAAAATAGGAACCTACTTAATTGTGTCACCGACTTCATTAGACAGTAACCTTTTATTTATTTAGCCTTTTTATTTTAAGTTTTCATTACATCATTAAAATTTTTTAACTAAAACAATTTCCTTTGATTCAACCTAAAAAAATAAACATATAGTATTAATAATGTTATACAGGGTGACTGGTATTTAACCTCATCTTTGCGACTGTCACATATATGATCCATCAGAGTCTATCCACGTATGCGGATATCACATATGTGATCCATAAAGTTCTATTGAAAAACATTGTGTTTAAACTTGACGCATGGTGGGATAGGTTGCGTAAAGGCCATTAATATTTAAACTTACCAACATGACAACATATCGCGCAACTATAGAAAAGGGTCATAGATCACTCTATCTCCGCTACTGTATCTTTTCGGCGGGACCCCTTGTTTCATCAATCATCCATAATCGCAGCTCACTCAGTCTCACTACAAACTTCTTGGGCTCATCATCAGGACTTGTGAGCAGTTTAATAATCAAGAAGCTACGCTAGCATTGTTCGATGAGAAGCAAGCCGGAGTACGCGAGTGATGTTTGGGCACCATACCACCAGAAGTACATTGATATGTTAGAGCAAATCCAGAAGAAATTCCTCAGGTATGTTTATATGCGGAAGCATGGAACCTATCTGAGGTTCATGCACCATATTGATTTACTTGAGGAAATTGATTCTGTGAGTCTGGATGGAAACTAGGCAGAAAGCAAATCTTGCTATTCTGTCTTTCAAAATTTTGAACAATTTCATCGATAGCCCATTCCTCTTGGGATGCTATGATTTGTATGTACCAGACCACTACAGCCGAAGTCGATACCATGACCTATTCAGAGTACTGAACGGCAGAACAGACGTCCTGGCAAAGCACAGCATGACGAGGGGAATGGTGCTGTTAAATGAACTTGCAAACCATTTGGATGCAAGTGACTGTTCTTATATGCCTTAAAACTATTATTACGCACAGGCTGCGCCTTAGTGGGTTCCCATTATTCTTACGTTCTTTTATAATATTGTATATGCCAAATGTAAAAATTGGGAAAAAATAAAGGAAGAAAAAAAAAAAAAAAAAAAAAAAAAAAAAAAAAAAAAAAAAAAAAAAAAAAAAAAGGGTAAGGTTAAAAGAATAATATTCTGTTGTACAATAAAAAAAATATAAAAATATAAAATCATTTATTTTGCTCTTCTGTAAAATGAACTTTTTTGGTTTACAACCCCTTTCTACGGAATGTGCGATATTTGGCTATCGGAAATCAAATGGATCATATTTTTGACAGTCGCATAGGAGGGTCGTGTTTATTAGGTAAAGTACCAATCATCCTGTCAAGATTTATAGTTTTATTTCACACATACCTAACACTGGTATAATAATACAAAAATTATTATTAATTCCACACATAGATCCAAAAATGTTATTCAACTAACAGTACATCATATTTACATATTTTTCTATTAATTCTAAACATTAATTTAATTACAATATAATATAACGCCATCTGTGGGTTGATCGACCAATTATTTGAATCAATCGTCAAAAGCGGTTCGAGTCATGAATATACATATTTATATATTATACAAAATCGTACTATGATAATTATTAATCCTAATGACAATCAGATCTTGGACAATTGATATAAAACAATAATACTATGTGAATTACATAAAACTATTTAAACCTATTTATTAGGTTCAGTACCTAAATCCTTTATATGAACAAATAAAAATATTGTTTTTGACCATTTTTATATAAAATTATGGCATCTGTTTTACTGGTATTTCAATTAAAGTTGCTGTGAGGAAAAAAATCGCCCGCACATGGATGAAATTTCTCATTCCTATGCTCATCAGCTCTGATTCTGGAATGATCTGCCAGTTTTTGTGTTTCCTATGAGTTCTTCAAGACCCAAGTTCACTCCTTTCACTCTCACATAACATACCCTTCGCACAGCATCCTCAAAGATGACACAATCGGAGTAAATATTAAAAATAAAACAAAAGGTACAAAAGCAAAGACAATCTCCCCCCAATTACAATTATTATTATTATTAAATTTGTAAATATGAAAATATGTTTCAACTTTTCACGGATATGTAAAATAAATTCAGAAAATATTATTAAAAATTAATATATCCTGGTTTAATAATTGCATTTTATCATTTTGACATTCGCTTCTTTAGTATCATTATTTATCTGATCTACTCGGCTGCTGCACATTTCATTCATCGGCAGCTGTCCCTGTATGCTGATGTCGTATACATATATAGTTTTACTAAAACATACATTTTGTCACATACCACGTGACGGGATTAATTGGGTTGGAAATGTCAGTGTTCTAAAGGTTAAAAGACAAGTTATTTTTGGCGAAACATAATGTTTGTCATAACTGTCTTTGCTTTTATTTCTCTCATGTTCATATGGGATGGGATATTCTATTCCAAACCAATGTATAAGATACGCATAACTTAAATTATACAAAATTCTAATATAATAATAATACACATTTCTTAGAGTCGAGATCATTTCTGAGGTAAGTACGTCGTTCAAATCCGTTATTTAATTTCAAAGCACGTGAATAGAGGTACATGTAGTATTATTTTGCACGCTTCTTCAGAAAAATACACCGTATCACCTCCGCGTTTACCTTTATGAGAAGGTAGATGGCGTCTTTACAACCTACGACTAATAATTTCAAGTAACCCGACATTTGGCCCTCCCAAATTATATACTAAATATCTTTAATAATAAGTTGGTATGAATATCAAACGAATTTATTTACAGTGCCAATTTTTCATACTTATACGCTGTTATACAGGGTGTTAAGGGACATTCTTGACTTAACTAGTGATTCCTGACATTATTCGGAGTAAAAAATGTAAATGAAATTGTGGTCTCCGGGGAGTTTTTTGATGACTTTTTTTTTTTCAAATTTTTTTTCCACATGTCGTCACTGACCACTCAGCTGAGTAACCGATCAACCTACCCCGCCTCCAACTGTACAATACCTACCATTTTCTTATGTTTTTGTAGAAAACAAAAAAAAAATATCACCTGAGACTAAAATTTCATTTAAATTTTTTACTCCAAATAATGTCAGGATTCACTGGTTAAAGTAACTCAAGTACGTCCCTTAACACCCTGCATATAGTATATAGACAAATAGTTTTTTCTTTGATGCATTTGAATGAAAATATGTTTTATACTTTTGTTATTCGGCGGTACATCCTCTCTGCACACCCCTTCAAGCACTTAAATATACATCACACGTGTAAATAGGTAAACCGTATTTTCCATAAACCGACTGCATATTATATATAAGTATGCCGGGAGGTCAACTGTCGGGGGAACAACTGTCATGGAACCATAATTTTCATAAATTACAACCCACCACATTGTTAGTAGTTGACAACATTTATAAAAACAAAAATAGTAACCTAATTTTTTCGTATTGAGAAATATAAAGTACATCTGTAGTTGGCAGATTAGTTATTTTAAACAAACTGCGAAAAAATGCTTATAAACTTAACTTTTACCTATTTTGTTCAATATTTAATATTTATATATATTATATATTCAGTTTTTATTTTTATTTCGTAAGCATCCATTCTTGTTAACGTGGTACAGATTTAATAAATCATTTTGATTACGTTGTATGTTTAGGCAATATATAATATGTGTCTTATGAAGTCATATTTATTTGCATTTTGTCTCAAGTTTGGCTACAAAATAACATAATATAAAAAGAGAAATTGTTACAAGAAAACTTTAAAATGCACACAACTGCATTTGGCTGACATAGAGAAATGTCAAAAATACCGACTAAACATAGAAAAACAGTAAACAGTGGGTCAAAAATGGAACTTTATGCCATAATTAAAATTTCATCAAAATCTTTTGGTTTGACATTGTTTAGGCAAAAATGTCATTAAATTTCAACACACATTTTTGAGATACAGCAATTTTAAAATTAGATTCATTCAAATTTCCATATCTCAAAACGGTAACCGGATAAAACAGAACAGTAACAAAACAGAATGTGATAAAATAATAGGTTAAGTTAAGTTAGGATCCAGAGCGACAGGTACTTTCAAAATTGCCCTGAAAAAGAATCGAAATGTTGCTTAAAATCGCTTTAGTGGTTTTTGATGCCATTGGCTCCAGACATTTTAGAGCAGTTGGGACTCTTGTGTGGTAATCACATAAAAAAGGTTAGGTTTGTGTTTTTTTTCTGTTTTGCTCATTCTTATTTAAAGTTCTGTTTAGCCGCAGAACCTCTGAGATGTGTGTATGTGGTGACATTTGACAGAATGGGACATATATACATACAAAATGTTGAATGTAGTCGAGTGACGATGGATTGTTGGAGAAGTGGGTGAGTGACGTTGGATAGATGGAGTGGTGATTGAGTAGTGTTGGAGTGATATATGAGTGACGTTGGATTGGTGATTGAGTGATTATGAACTGTCGAAGTGGTGGTTAGGTGACATTGGATTGTTGGAGTGGTAGATGAGTATTGGTGAGTGATGTTGGCTGTATTGGTGGAGAGGTATTAGAGTGACGTTGGATCAGTGGTAAGTTGAGTGACCGCCTGCTGAGCGCCGCATGAGAGCGATATGGTGTCCTCTTCAGAGAGAAGTGTCCAGCCTCTGAGAGGAGGCCGTCAGCTATTTGGTCTGAGAGCTAGCGCCACGGTGCGTGGGGGGCGGGGAGGCGTAGCACTCTTCCGATGAATATTCTGAAAAATATTATTTGCTATTATTACAGTGAAAGATTTTTCAAAATCAAAACTTCATATTATCATTCTCAAACCCAGACAAATTTATTACATTTTTGACAAGGTTTTAGAGTTCTAATTCCATAATTAATAATTGAATACACCCAATCTATCCTTTAACAAAATATTAATATTACCTCAGGATACGAATTTGCAAAGATATACATACTGAGCCTTTCTAAACACGGCTAAAGCCATTTCAAGCAAGATTTCAATTCTGAATGGTGGTCTTACACCAGGGTGATAATGAGAGTATCTTTCATTCTGGAACGTGCCGCAAATATACAAAATATTATTTAAATGAATTAATTGTGAAATAACACGAATTAATAAAATAAAATTTATTCGCGCACGATGGGATTCGATCCCGCGACTTTCGGATTGCGAATCAAGAGCCTTACCCCTCGACCACGGAGGCCTGATGTAAGCGTAAAAAGTAAGAATAAGAAGGGTACGGTTAAATGGTTTGGGCATGGGCATTTTGGGCAATGAATGAAGAAAGGAGAATAAATGACGCTGTGAATATCACAACGAAGTTATCACAATCTTCAACTGCTTCTATCTTAAACAGAAGAGCATGTATGAGACGATGTAGCAAATGAATGAAGCAAGGAGTGCATGCCAAAACTGAGTTGTTTGTCTGTCCCTCCTCTCTGCCTCCCCTGAGTAAAAGGACAGTTTTTTCCAATGTGAAATTAGCAGGTGACAGGGACACATGTGAAATGTTCATATCAAGGGTATTGAAATATAAGGAGATATGCTATGATGTCGGCGGAACTACTGTCTAATGGTCCTAGTTTGAATACGGAATTCAGTAGATTTTTCGAAGGTGTGCAGTAGTATTGGTTAAAAATATCGTGGACACCAGGAAGCAAAGTCCCACCCAGTAAAAACTGCCGAGAGCCCATCTTAATATATTTCAATATCTTTGGTTCATATGCACCTAAAAACCAACTGGAATCAATGAATCAAAGGTAAGTATAAAAAAGAGTAGAGGGAGGGTAGGTGTACCTGTGGGGCTAGGCAGTGCTAGACTGCCTAAACTGCCGCCCAGGTGGGGTCGGAGCGCCTCCCCCTCCTCTGCAGGCAGACAAGTCTCCACCATGGCCTCCAGGCAGTTCACAAACAGTTCGCTGCTCTCCGCAGTGCAGTTGTTGCACTGGAATATTACAAAATGTGTTCATTATAACATTTTCCAAGAAATCGGAATAAAATGCACTTCAAAGTTTGCAGCCTTAACCACTTCGATACTTAAGCAGATATACACGATAATATAACGATAGCAGTCAAGTACAATAAGCGTGTTTTCACGTCAACGAGTGAGTTTCCACAAAAATCATTATAACTCCGTTATTGTTCTAGTGACATCCCTAAAACAAAAAGTAGAAGGTCCATAATAAATCAAGCTGCACATATCTATTCAAGTTGTCCATAGAAATATATAAAAAGACCTATTCTGTCAGATACATGGTAGATACAGATTTTACCGACCAAATCGCCTATGCTCAGATAGACATTGTTATTTTTTTATTAAATATTCTTGTATGAAATGATAAAAAAGTGAGGTAACGAAATTGTTTATTATACATTTATACAATAGAATAAGTATTGTTTTTTACATAATCCGAGATTTTAGTACCGTTTTCAGTTAAAAACATCACGTGAGTTATTTTTACATTTTTTTATGTTTGCATTCTAAATTTTAATATTTATAAATGTTAATATTTATTTGTAATATAACAATAGGCCACTTGCATGGATTTCATAACGACTTGGAAAAAATCGTGTGGATAGATTTTTTTACTAAGATTACGAAAATGTTGGTAAAAATTTTTAGAAATGTAGTTTTTTTTATTTTTAAATAAATAAATCCATTATTTGAGCTCGTGACGTCACTACATGAAAATGTCCCGTATCCGATTATGTTCCCTTAATTTTGTAAAATTCCACATGATAAATTTTTTTTTATATGGCAACACTTTGATTTCCGGCGAATTTTTGAATTTGCGTTTAACGTTCACTAGATTTATTGTTTGTTCTATGCGAAATTATCCTTTGATTTGATTTTTTGATAAAGATGGCGGTGTTTTTACAGATGTTACGAAGAGAACCCGGTACAATTTATTGGTATTCGTGTGGAAAACATTTTTTTTTAAAATGATTTTCGGCTACGTAATTATCATTTTTTCGCACCCATAAAATTATGTCCTGTCTATCCGGTTTATAAAAAATGGTCTGATTTTTCAGATTGAAATTTAAAAAAAATCGCCAGGGTTTTAAAAATACGATTAAAAAAAAAAAAAAAACAGAATGTCTTAGAATATTTGCCTAAACCGGATTTTTTTTTTGAAAAATGTGATGCAAGTGGCCTATTTGAAAGCTTATTTTGTAACCTTTCAAAAACAGTTTTTAGTATTCGGCTACGTTCAGAAATGTTTCATTTATAGAGCTTTAATTTTGAAGCGGAAATAACACAAAGTTTTTGTAAATATGACATTTTGTTTAAGACAAAAAACTTGCATATTCGCAATAGATCAGAGCGGTTAAAGGTTATTTTGGTTTGCTTGGTTTTGTGTAGATAAATATCAGCTAATAAAATAATAAAATTTGCATCAAAGAGGTAAAGAAGGGAGTGTGTATGTACAATGGAATGTTCCATTCAGTGCCTTGGGGCAGTACCTTGGTGAAGGGTCCAGCAAACCTCCAGAGGCCCCCGAAGCCGCAGCTCTGCATGTAGTGCAACTGCTGCTGACTGGCATCCTCCGAGGATATCATGTTCTAGATTAAAACATTTATTAATTGTAATGTATTGAAAGAGTTTCTATCGAAGGCATTCACATCACTAACCGGCCTCTCTGATTGGCCACAGCCATAGAGCACCGATCTGATTGGCTGAAAAGCTAAATGGACAGGGTAATTCAATATTATTTTAAACAATTTGGGAGGCGGGAATGGGTACCGCCGCCCCGGGAACCTTTAATGGATAACCAACACCTCTGCCATAGGTCACCCCAAGTGGATCGCTACGTTTGGTGATTTAGCAGGGGTGCCCGGGTTCATGGGGTGAGGTTTGTCTAGGTCTTGGAGGCGGATGACCAGGACATACTGAACCCCAGATTCCTACCCACCCCTTAAACCCTTTTCCTTCCCAGAATTCTCCTCTCCTTACTTTCCTAAAAAAACCCTCCACACAGCATCCCCAACGATGACATAGGCCTTGAGGAAAATTATTTTCTTCAGGGCCTCCTATGTGGAGCTCACGAAAAAAAAAAAAAAATTATTTGATTACTGTGCCACTTAAATAAAGAGATCGCTTCTCCCTGCTTGTCCTTTCCTATTTGTCGCCGTTCCCCTTCGCCTCCCCTTCCCCTCCGGCACATCCGGATTCCCCTCCCCCTTTTGCCTACCCTCCCGGCCGCTAAACTACATGAGATACACTCATTTTTCAAAAAACTCGCGTGCCACCTATTGCAGAATTTTTATACAAATTTCATAATGCCAGAGCTCATCAGTGAATATAGAAAATATCGCAGGCGTGCGTGAATGTATAGGAAATAATTTCATAATGACAGAGCTAAATATTATATATATATAAACATTGCAGGTATGCGCACATCGATGTATGTTACTGAGGGCTATGAAGGAAATTATTATTGATAGAGCAGAATGGGAAGGCCTAAGGACTGAAAAAGAATGGCGAGGATGCGGTGGAGAACATTTGCATAGAAGGCCAATTAAACAGTTTTAAATGTACGATTTTTACAAACCTGAATGATGCTCTGGACAGCACTCAGGATGACTTGGTCGTGGCACAAGGTCAACACGTGGTTGATCTTCATGTCCAGAAGACTGTGACTGTTGGGACAAGATTTAAAAGTGTTAATAATAAATACTAATGACATTGCGCATTGTACAAATGACTAAGCTGTATGATTAGTGTACTTTTAACCCTTCTCAGTAAGCCAAATAAAATGCTGAGCGGCAAAACCATCCAACGACTGACACTATTTTCTTAATAATATATTTTTTATTGTAAATTGTACCGTCTTATCAGAAAATCAGACTTATTAAAAAACTTCAAGAAAATTTTATACAATTTATTGACAAACAACCGTGTATGTGAAAATCTTACTAATATAGAAACTGACAAAAAATAGTTCATATTTATTATTTTTGAAGATGTCGCAAAACAAATACCATTTTAGAAACTAGATAAAATTAACTTTTAGATTTTTATACTTGAAATGCTTTAATATTTAAAAGTTGCAATGTTTTAATTTTAAACATCAAAAATGTTTAAAAAAACTTTATTTTAAATATTTAGAAGTATTCAATATCAAAAAAAAAACAGTCCTTTTATTTAAGGAATTTGCAATAAAACTGTCACGTCACTTTTTATCTCGTTCGTAGAATTAAAAATTATAATAATAATTCTGCGAGAATAACACAAAAATCTGACATTTTGGATTACGAAAAGTAAAAATTGTTTTCTTGAATTTGTGTTTATTGACAACCTCCGTGATCTAGGGACAAGGCTCTCGACTAGCGATCCGGAGGTTGCGGTTTCAAATCCTGGTTTGATGACTAGATCTGAATAGCCAGCTACTTCCACACCTTCCTCTCCCCAATCTCCTTCCCCTCCCCACTTTCCTTCAGCCTCACAACATACCCCAATTGGGGGTGCCATAGTCATGGCTTCAGACAGAAGCAGTTGGGACCCGACTCTTGTGAGGTATTGACATAACAAAAAACATTTACACACGCATAAGGTTTTATGTTATTAAAAAATGTCACTTTCGTGGAAGTATTATTAAATTCACACGGAAAGGTCAATTAAAAAAATAATGTTTCAGAAATAACAAAGTGTTTTCTGATAACAAAACCGAATTTACAACATAACATTATTATTGAATTAAAACTGACGAAAAATAACACAAATAATAGTAAATATATTGAATTATACTAATATTATAGTGTATTGGTCATTAGAAGAGAAATTATGAACAAATTGGTTCACAAAACAAGGAATTTGCGAGGCACTTTTTACAGAAAAAAAAATCAATGTTTGCAAGTGACGAAAAGAGACGCTAGAATAATGATAAAATAAATTATTTTCTTGCCAAGCGAATAATATTTATTTTAGTATGCTAGGAGCATTCTTAAAGGTTCAAAATACCATAAAATCGAGGCATGTGCGGTGAGTTCTAAGGGTTAAACTTTGGAATACAAAATTTGTGAAATTTTGCAATGTTACAATTTGCAGGTTATGAATTAAAGTAATAAATAAAATTAATCAAATGTTTGCTTACATCACAGGAAATACTTTTGGGAAAACAACAGATCCTTCTGCTAAGTACTGGTACAATATTCTGGTCTCCGACTCATCTGTAATCAAATTCAATCAAATGTGAGAAAAGAAAAAAAAAAAAAATCGTTTTTCAAAATTGTTTTGCAATACGTATTAAATCAAAAAATCAGAAAATAATATTAATATTATAATAATTAAATAATGCACCTGTGGTATATTTGACCAGGGTTGCTAGTACAGTCAGCACCAGCGCCTGTGTCGTGAAGTCACTGAGCACCTCCGGGTCCAGCAAAATGTTGTTCTCATTGGACACGGACACCCTGCCACTTCTATCCTGTATTACGAAAAGAAAAAGGAACTTATTTATTTAGTCGTACAACGGCTTATATATAATTATAGAGTATCCTTGTTAACAAACAAACAACATAATGCTACTTTTCATTGGGTCAAACAAAATCATTTTCCCTTCCTTTATCCGTCTCTCTTATGAGATCATCAGCAAAATGCAGGCAAGTGGAATGTTTGATGCATTCTTGAATGTCATCAATTAAAAGTATAAATTGTAGAGGCCCCAGGTTCGACCCCTGTGGTACTCCAGAAAATGCGGAAATTCCCTAGACCCATATCCGTCGATGCATACATACTGTTTCCTATTCTTCAGATATGTGGCAAAAAAATTTGGAAGAGGCTTGTCGAGAATTATTCTATGTATTTTTCGTAACAGTACATCGTGATCAACTCGGTCGAACACTTAAGCAAAGTCTGTGTAGATAAAATCGGTTTGATGTTGCGCATCTAATCCTCTTGCCACTCTCCGTGAGAGTTCGAGAAGATCAGAGACGGTTGACTTCTTTGGAAAAATCCATGTTGGTTGGTTGAAGATAAAACATATTGGTTTGAAGAAATGTTCTCCCAACTTGATAATAATACGAGGCGGGATTCCATCTGGCCCGTGGCCTTGTTGGGCTTCTGTTCCTGAATGCGTGCTTTGTCTTCCTCAGGCTTAATTTGTTCCAGAGAGATTGAACCTGGGTTTCCAGGCACCTCTAGGCGGAAATTATCGACATCTAAGTTAGGGCACATTTGGTTACACACCGACTGTCTGTCTATCTGTACAGTCATGGAACCTATATCTATATTTAAAACGATTTGTGGACCTAGCAGCGCCGTCTCTTGGGCCAGCTGGTAGCCAATTCTAGAGCAACGTGTGTGTACCACCAAAAGTTGATATAATGAATTATTATCGACAAGTCTGTCTGCCGAGTTAAGCTTTAACCAGATATCGGGAAGTGGGTTAATTGTTAATTGATATTGGTGGCATAGGGAGAGGAAGGAGAAGGGAAGAGGAAGGTTGTAAAATACCTGGTTATTCAGATAATTAAACACGCTTGAAAAGCCTTTTCAAAGCAACATTTCAATTTTGGATCCACCAGATACTGAGAGTAACTACGTCATGATAGTAAGGTGTCATAATGAGGTGTTGGTGACTTACTTTTGAGGTGTCCGGGTCATCACTTTCCGCCCCCGCCTCCACGGTGCTGCTGGGAGAGACGGGTCCATCCTCTTCAATGACCTGAAAACACATTTCAATATTATATAACCAGTCTACCCGGGAGTGGTGAGTTATGACAAACAGAAAGAGAAATTGGATTTCAACGTACACAAACCTCGAATCCACTGTCCATGTCTGCGGTCAAGGTACTGTCGTTTGAGTGTTGAGTCGATGAGTCAGCTTCCTAATATAACAAAAGAAAATCAATCAATTCTTGTTCATTCATTTTAGAATATATTTTTTTATAGCATTTGGAAAAATGTGACCTTTTTTCTTGGTGTATCCCGTTCAAAGGTCACACTGTTTATTTATTCATAAGAGACAAACAGTTTATACATAAAATATAATATTTTAAATGAAGTCAAGCCAAAAAAGTCTGCTATGTTAAAGTTGCTTAGAGATGGAGTTTTATAGTATCTTAAAATTAATTTTAGGCGAGGAGGAGCGGAAGTGGATTTTAGGATAAGGATAGGAGATGCTCCCGATACATTCCACACTCTTGTATTAATTTTCGATCATATGCAGTACTTCTGTTTGATATTTCTGAAAGGTTTTGCTAAAAATGGTGTTACGGTACGCGATAGCAGGGTTCGAAGTCACCGCCTCAATTGCAATTATTACCCAGAGATGGCGCTGAGCGGCGCGCGATTCTGCGCAGCCACGCCGCGCATGAAGTCTCGGACCACGGAGGAAAGCCGCCAACGACTTCATGCGTGCCGAGCGGGCAGTCCAATCCCGATTACGTACCTAGCGATAGGTTGAAACACCGACCGGATCTTTCAACGGTCTGCCTGAGGCGTACACTGTGGCTTGTTAAACTGTCGAACTGTGGCTTGTTAAAATCTATCTGTTCAAAATGTTACATTCAGTGTAAAGTCAGCCAATTCTTTAACAAACTTGTGTGTAAAGCTGGCGGCCATTCTGATTCCTTCCGCGACCACTTGCAAGCTTGCACACGCGCACGGTCGCCAAGCGGTGCATTCTAGACGCGGGCACCGCCATGCTGGCCGATGGCCTGGTTTGCGTTTTAATACGAATCCATACATACATACATACATCTTCTTCCCCTTGTCCTATTCGGGTCGGGGACCCATTGCATCGACAAGGCTCCTCCATAAGTCCCTGTCTTGTGCTGATTGTTCGGCTTCTGTCCATGGTAGACCCATCCTCTCCTCACACAGTTTCAGGAGTTGCCTTAATACGAATCCAATCTTTATAATACCGAGTATAAAGTTAATCACTTCTTTCGCTGTCACATAAGTGCTATTGGAGACCTGATGCCACGCATCAAGTAAGCCCCCCATAACTCACCATTATGTGCTGTAGTGTTTATTCCTCCGTGTGTACCCCGGGATTACAGGCCACAGAGAGAGAGAGATTATTCCTGCTTAGCCTAGGTCAATTGTACTCCTAACTTGTTTGTTCTGTTGTATCGATTACATTTGCTCATGTCCCTTTTTATAACAAATAAACCCTAAAAGTTGAACTCTGCCGCTTTTAATTGATGAAAGATCTAACCCTACATGCCCGAGGACGTCTTTCCTGACGTTGTAATATAGAAGCCGTGGCCGATGACCCTCGCCTTGTGGAGAGACCATGTTCCGTCGACTGAGCTAGACAAAAAGGAACCTGATCCGTGGTGGTCGACTCTGAACCAAGGGTTTGTATGCCCGCAGTACTGATTTGTTGCTCTCATGATTATTTCTGGAATCCCTGGCACTGAAAACACTGGCTTCCACCGTGGGGCCTAAATAATTGCTGAGCGCCTCGGCGCTCAATTAACAATGTCTATATTGTGAAATTTTGTGTTATATTGCGCACATGTACAGGGAATGGGGAATTTATTGAGGTATGTGGGTTTATTAATTACAGTATATAAAATTATGTCAAGAATCTGAATAGTAGAACGAATTCTGTAGATATAAGGTCCTTGAAAAGTATATGTGGTAAAACCATGTACAATTGTGTGAGAAATGTAGAAATTTGCAAAGAATGCAAGGCTGTTGTAAGCGCAATGACCAAGATTAAGAAAGAGATGTGTTAAAAAAGCAACATGCTTAAAAGGTAACTGCTATTGCCCTCTATAGGGTAAAATTTGTTATTAGGTTTGAAGCTTGACTAAACCATGCTGTCATTTCTGCTAATTATATGGTAATGTAGAGTGTTACTAAAGAGTTCAATTGTAAACAGTCTCTATCAGTTCATTTGTTGTTGCATTGATTTTTTGCCCCTTGCTTTCATAAACAAAATGGGATCCATTCATCTCTATTTCGTACACGGGGTAAAGCAGTTCCTTCAGAACTAACAGGGGGGCCGAGTCCGATCTTATCTGGGCTGTGTTTAAAAAGTGCAAATCATCATGAAATTGTTATTACATCTTAACAGGTTGTTTAGATGGTTTGGGAAGAGGCTTAGAGGAAAAAGGAGTGCAAGGAGAATATACGACACAAATGCGAAAAGTAGAAGTCTGGGATGCCCGAGGAAAAAATGGCACCATCAAGTGAACCAACTACTCAAGACAGGCCACGTCAAGGGTCAAGGCCTAAATAGCAGAAGGGTATACATGAATGTAGATGAAGAAAGGAGTGGCGGTCTATCCTCTCTACCTTCTCATTAAAATGAAAGAGTGTTGAGAGTCAGAAAAAGCCGGTAGGTAAATAATAAATAATAAAAACTTACCGGTGCAGTTCCAGCAGAGCTGAGCGGCCTGTCACAGGATACAATGCCGGAAGGTTTACCTGAAAAATATTCATCAATTAAATCCCACCAACAAATTATAATTTCTTCTTCTTTCGTAAGGGAAAGGTCAGAAGGGGACATCTAGGTCTACGAGCCAATCTAGGACCTCAGGCGTTGCCATGTGGACCTCATCTATCCCGCCAGGGAATGAATGGAGCGGGTATTCGTTGACCACATGTTCGGTAGTCTGCACCGCACGGCATTCACACATCACCGACTCTTTAAGGCCCCGCTGCAAATTAGCTATAACTCAACAAAGTGGCATTTCAATACACCTGTGAAAAGTCGTTAAAAGTTATGAAAAAAAAATAAACCATAACCTAATTAATTGATCATGTTGTTTTTTTTTTCATATCTTTTTAACCCTCGACCCGTCGCGTGAGGTCTTTAAAAGCCCAGGTTTTACAGAAATGCTAATTATGTACATTATGTTCCCACTGATTCCTTACTTTAGGTAGCTTCCTAAAAGGGACTATACTTGACGCTAGCGCCGCCAACATTCAGTCTGCGCATGTGTGATGTGAGATACAGACTTGTGTTTCGGCATGAGGCTCACAAAAATCAACATCATACCATGAAAAATCAAGTTTATATGTTTTTTCATTGTATTTTGTTGTAATAATAATAAGTCTGTATCAATCTCAAATAGTAAGTTTGAAAGAAATTGGTTAGATTTATTTTAAAGTTTACCAATAAAAAAGTATGATTCAAAATTATAAAAAAATGTTAATTTTTAATATTTCTTTTTTATTTCAATGCAGTCATTATCACCCGACTATAATCAGTTAAAATAACATATAAAATGTATGCTATAATAAAAATATATTCACATTTATTTTTGGGGTCCTAAGCGACCCAGGGCGACACCTCGTGTTAAAATAAAGGCGCAACGGGTGGAGGGTTAAAGGAGTGATGAAGTTATACATCATTGGGTTGTCCGATCACCGTTTCATTCCCAGCAATAATCTAAAGTATTCGCATTGTGACACAAGTGTTGAAAGTCTCTACGACGCAAGTGGGGACAATCTCGCCTGACCGTCACGGAAGACGTGCGTCGCCAACGAGTTTACAAAATGTCATCAATGTGTACAGATGTGCAGATGAAGGGCGGTAGCCAAAATGCTTTAATCTTAGAGTATCGGATGTGTTAAAATCAATAACTAGCTACCATTGCCCTCTGTGCAATAAAATGCATAATAATCTGGTTTGGCACTTAGCTAAAACCCCCTTGTGTCGTTTTTATGAACTGATAATCATATGGCAAAACAGATTTCGAACCTAGAATGTCATTTTTGAGATGACAGCTGAATACTATGTTTGCTTTCATTTGTACTTGTTTTTACTATCTTTATAAATACAATGGGATGCTTCAATCCAATTTCTTTTTCCCTAATCAGCCAGCGACCTAGGAAGTGTCACAGACAGCGAGCGAGTTGTGTACATTACTATGAGTGTAGCTTTAAAAAAGTGCAGTCATGTAAAATGGAACTAGTAAAATAAATTCGAATACTTATTTTGAACCGGAGTGTTTTTCATTGAATGAAAGCTTATAAATTAAACAGGATATTTATGTATCCCTGTGGAAGGAGTTGCTACTAATATTTGAACTACTATTTGAACCAATTCTGATTGGTATTTTCCAATCGGGCAGATAAGGGATGGAAGTTGACTTACTGCTATAAGCGGAGTAGATGGCTGACTGGTCCAGCATGTCCCAGGACTTCTGTCTGCGGCCGCTGTGCGTGGAAGAGAAGGACAGGTGGTTGGAGGTGAGTGAGATGGGGATGGAGGCAAAGCCAATGGACAGGCCCGAACTGGAGGCTGATGACTGCACCGCTTGGGAGAATTGCTGCAAAAATTCAAAATGGTTATTTTAAATTGAAATACAATTAAATTTTTATCAGAATAACTATCTTTTATAATAACTTTTAATAATAATAATAATAATATTTGGACGATTTATATAGCGCCGTTTTTGTGAAAAATCACCTCAAGGGCGCTGTAATTCAGTTTGAAGGTTATTCCCATAAATATAATATAGCATTGAAGAAGAAGATAATACTAATAAATCTAAATGAAAATATGAAAAAGAACAAGACACAGGAAAATAAAAAGCTCACAATAAGACGAGTTTTAGAAAGAATGTCAGATGATGGGACACTGGAAATTATGACCGTGTGCAGGGCCGCTGACAGGCAATCTGGGCCCCAAGTCGACTATACCAGGCCCCCTCCCCCCAACTTACCCGAAGGGGGGGGGGGGGGGGGAGAAAGAAAACAATTAAAACAATGCTAACCTGCTTAGGCTAGGAATACTATTTTATTACCTTTTCTTATTTTCTAGTAACTTATACCATTAAACCAATCATTCGAATTTAGCATAATTATTCAATAGAAATGTTCCAAGTTTCTAGCCAGACCATTTTCTAAGGATAATATTCCCAAACTTGTTAAACGTTCTTGAAAGTTTTTTAAGATATGACAGTTTAAGGTTTGAAAGAGTATTTAGTAACTGCAGTGGATTTAAATGTTCTGAAAAGTTTCCTGGTTGAATAGTTTTTAAGTGTTCAATTTCCAAAAGCGTTTCTTTTTCAGATACATTAGTTTTATTTGGATATGGATCTGAAAATTATTTATGTTCAGAGTTCCTAAACATGAGTTTACTGACTCTAACGTAATGACTAGATGGATTATCTGAAGATACTTAGATGGAATTTGTTTTAAAAATTGTTTTTGGGAAAATTAAACTTAATAACTATACTGCAACTGGAGTCAGGATTTCACTCCTTGCGGAGTATATTCTTGGGTAATGTATTTAAATTTTTCATTCTCACTATATGTAGCGAATGAATTTATGGTGGGGTTTTCATGTCCAGTTAATCCAGCATAAAATTTTTCAGAATGTGTTACAATTAAATCCTTTATCAGAGGAATGTTTGTGTCGTTGTGAAGAGTGGAGACCCTGATACACTTCGGCACATTCAACGCAAGTCGAATGGCTTTGTTTTGCAGGGTTTGAAGTTTGTTTATTAAGAGTGTGAGCTTCATGGCCCCAAATAGGTGCAGCGTAAGTAAAGCCCGACTTGATAGTCGTTTTGTAGAGTAGTAATTTATCGGCTAATGATAATCTACTTTTTCTACCTAGCATGGGATAGAGTGCACCTATTGACTTATTTGCTGATTTTACTTTTCATTAATGTGTTTTTGCCACGTTAATTTCGAATCTAGGGTGACTCCCAAATATTTTATAGATTTAATCCACGGAACCTTTCCCAAACATTACTATATTCGGGGGCTGCTTGAACCTTATTTTTGTAAATACATTGGCAGCACTCTTGGAGGGGTTTATTGAAATTTTCCATTGTTTACAAAAGTCTTCGGTTCGAGTGGCTTGGGTCTGTACGCGGCTTGTAGCATTGTTCGCGACAATCGAACTTGAAATGAGATTGGTATCGTCCGGCGAATTGAGTTATTTTTACATTATGATTGACTGGTTTGGGAATGTCGCTAGTATATACGTTATAGAGTTTAAGTGACAGCTGTCCGCTTTGGGGGACGCCGGCTCTTGGTAGACGTTCTGTGGAGAATATCTAGTCTAATTTTACCCTGAATGTGCGATCCGGAAGATAGCTATGTATGATTTTGATAAGTGATATTGGAAAGCCAAAGAGGAACATCTTGTAGAGAAGGCCATAATGCCAGACTCTGTCAAAAGTTTTGCTTACGTCAACCGAAAGGATTACCGTGTGTTTATTAGTATTAAATCCGTCAGTAATGTGTTCAACTACACGGAGGAGTTGGTGCAAGGTCGAATGACCCGCTCTGAAGCCGTGTTTTTTTATTATCTTGAATAAATTAATCTAGTCGTATGAGTATTATTTTCTCTAGTATTTTACCTAGTCAAGGAAGGAGGCTAATTGGGCGATGATTTTCATTAATTGTTTTTGTGTTTAATTCGTAGAACTCCATTTTAATTTTTAGAAATTTAATTAAATTTAAATTTGATATGTTATTATCGAGTTCTGCAAGTTAAGAAAGTATTTTAGTTACAGCTGTTTCGACTTGTAAGGTCATTTTCAAACTGTGGTGAAGCCACGTACGGACGACTTATTTATAACATTTTAAATTTCAATTTATGAAGGTGTCTAAATTGATTTATTACCGGTAAATCCAATTTGCAGAGACACTAATTGAGAGAGTGATTAAGTGGGATTCCGAATCTTTCCCTTTTTGGTTTCACTTGCACTAAGTGCAAGGGTTTTCTTTATTGATTTAGAATGATGTTATTTCTATGACTCATTTAAGTGCATTATATTGTTTAGGTTTGGTAAAAATACTAAGTAGTGGAGAATAAATAATTTTCCTTACTTTATTAATTAGTGTTATGTTGGGGTCATTCGTTCGTTTATTGATTTCTATTTGCTTGAACAATTGTTTGTGGTTTTAGGACGTCTGAGTGTTTTGGAGAGCTTCCAGAAAGCTGATCTGTCATCCTCATAAAGAGATAAATTCATGCCAGCGTTCATTGCGAAATTCGCTATGGGCATCTCTCAATTGACGTGATAATCGGTTGTAGTGCATTTTATCAATAGGATTACATTTTTTCGCCACTCTTTACGAATGTAATTTTTTTCCATAATAAGATCTTTGATCTCTTCGGGAATTCCGTGACGACTTGAGTCATTAGGAATTTCAACGGAGTTTATTAAGTTGGAAGTGCTGAATTTAAACTAGCTTTATCGGGAATGGAAGTTGGCACTGTTATGTTGTTATTTATAGAGATCACACAAGTTTTTCGCCCTTTCCGGTGAGTATGAGCGGCGGCGGGCGGCCGCATCGCCCCCTCCCACTGATCCACAGCCAGCGAGCCGGCCGGCACGATGGCGTGCTTGACAGCTGGACCTACGGAGCGTGCGGGCCCGGCCCGCGTCCCAGTGTCATTGACTTTTATTAGTCAAAAATCCGGGGCCCGTGAGCCCGTCCCGGGCCCCCCTTAGGCCCGGGCCCCAAGTTTCAGACTTGGCCAACATACCCTCTCGGCGGCCCTGACCGTGTGGGTGCCACAGTGGAAGTTACCCAGAGGCAGACTGAGGGAGAGATGGATGGACTGCATGGAAGAGGATTGGAGCAACACAGGAAGGACAGGACTGGAGGAGAGTGTAGAAATACTGCAACCAGTTGAGGATGCAGAGGAGCCTAAATCCCACCGTGGGATGTAGCACCACTTTCTTTACATACGCCAAATAGTTTGGTTACTAAAGGACCATATAGTGTTGACACAACTACTATGTACCTACTTTCCAAACTTATCTTGTCTGACAATATGTGCCAATCCACTATCTGTGGCATTATGGTGCAATAGCTCCCAAGGAACAACCAGTCTGTTAAAGGAACCAGTGCCATGATCAACTGATCTCTCAGTTCTTTAATATTGACCATGCTAAAGAAGCCACCGTGCAATGATTACCAATCTAGTGATCTCTCAGTGTATGTAATTGGTGTCTATTTAAGTAATCTGTACAGTTACCACCTCTTATGATATCTCAGTCATTTTATTATCGATTCATACGGAAACTTGTGCAGTGCTTAACCTCGTGAGCCTCGCAATAACATGCTGTGGGAAATTAAGAGTGAGTCAGATTCCCTTCCAGTGTCCACTAGTCACATATTACCATAGTTGTGTCATTTTGAAAAGCCATAATTTTTAATATTTACAGACCAGTTGATTCGCAGTCGATCTATCTGCAACTAGATATAGTGTTACCTGATTTGGTGGGTTGTGGTTGTCCATCATCAGACTGTTATCCGAAGAGTCGGGCAGCCACCGCGGTAGAGAGTGCTTCACGTGGCATCGGGACCTGACCTCCTCTGACACGCACACCAGAGCTGGAACAAATTACAAACACATTGTAAAATATAGCAGTAAAAATAATCAATTTACTTAATTAATAGACCATAAACAATAATTGCATGTCACAGTTAAATAAAAACATAAGACAATAGTAGAAATAATTTAACCCCTCGAGCTAATTTAGTTTTCGAAACAACTCATATGTGTCTCATGGAAATCGTTGTTCATCACTTACCATAATGGTTAGAAATATGATCTAAACTGTGTTAGAAAGAGAAAACGCTACGCTTTATATTAAAATCTGAAAGTAAACTGCAAAATAATTAAAATGTACACCTTTATGAAACCAAAGTTTCCGTCCGCGATAAAAAAAAAACTTTGTGAATCTTTTATTAATTATTTTTACATGAAACGACAAAAAAAAGAGTTGACGATAACGTTTATAATACATTTGCTTAAAAAAATATGTATGTGTATTTATTTTGTTTCGTTATCAGGAATTTTTATTAGAAAAAACGTAAGGTGATCCATTTTTAAAACTTTCTTATGTTTGCATTCAAAATTTGAATATTTAAAAATTATATATTTCTTTCGAATTATAAAATTTGATAGCGTATTTCATCGTCTTTCAAAAACAGTTTTTAGTTTTCAGATGCTTTGGAAATAATCCATTTATTTGGATTTAATTGCAAAGCAGAAATATTTTAACCTTGGCTGGAGGGTTTAAAATGAATCTCTTAGGAGTTTATGTTGAGTGTTTTCAATTGAATTTGAATCCTTGGAACAAAAGTAAGTTTAGTCTCTCAGAAGGCACAGTGTACATGGCTTGCTGATACTACAACAGCCTTCCAATGCCTTGTCTACCAGTCTCCTGGGAGGCGATATCTCTAACTCATTACCTGTCAGGTATGCGATGGTCTCCCTGGTGACGTGGAACTTGTCGTGAGTGCCGGCTGTGATGGCCAGCAGCACGGCCAGCACGCGGCTGGTCCGCGACACCGTGGCCCCAGATGGGTGGCGGAACCCCTTCAGCAGGTGCCCCACCAGTGCAAAGTGGAAGTTCGACTTGAAACTGGAACAATTAATTGTCAAGTCACATTACATAATTAGTTCAATCACAGATAATAGAAACAAATGAATACATATATGGCATAGAAAAGTTCCGACACAATGCAAAAATTATGTAATTGGATCTGAATATCTAGGTACTTCCCCACTTTCGTTTTCCCGACCTGCTACACTTTCATTGAGGAGAGCATTCAGGAAGCATTGAGGAAAATAATTCCCCTCAGGGGATGCTGTGTGGGGGGTCTTTCTAGAAAAGGAAGTAGAAGAAGTTCTGTAAAGGAAAAAGGTATGAGGGGTGGGTAAGAATCTGGGGGTCAGTGTGTCCAGGAGTAACCGACATATGAATCTAACCCTCCCACTTTAGTACATGGCGATTTCCAAGAGAGTCCTGCCGGAGAGATCACAAGGTCTCCCTCAACCAGTCTCTCCCGATCCAGCCCTCCACCCTGTTGGTGGGCAGACGGATCCGCCGCCAAGACTTGTTGATGGTGGCAGAGGTGTTGATTATCCAATAAATGGTTCCCAGGACAGGGGTACCCGTACCCGCCTCCCAAATTGAGATGCGTTTGGCGAGTCAGATGGTTGAGTCACGCTTTTGGTGTGTAGGTAAAAAAAGGCAGGACAAAGCAATGCGTACATGCCATTTGCAGTAGTATGGGTGATTGATATTAGTGACACTTTTGTGCGGGGAGTTTTATAATAATAATTGTTCATGGCCCATCTCTCTAGTTTCTAATTTATCTATGGTTTTGAACTCATTTTTGTTACCTCAGTCCAACAGCATGGTCCAACTGTTTGAAATGCCATTCAAGGGGTTCTCTTGTAGCCATCATCACCTGCTCCAAAGACTGGAAAATAATCAGACACAGATTTACATAATGTAATATTTATATGCCAATAAAAAATAATATTTTCAACAAAATTAACAATTTGATGTACATAATAGGCCACTTGCATCAAATTTTTTAAAAAATATTTCGGTTTAGGCAAATACATATTCTAAGACATTTTTTTTTTTAATCGTATTTTTGAAACCTTGACGATTTTTTGAAAATTTAAATTGAGAAATCAGACCATTTTTTATAAACCGGAAAGATGGGACATAATTTTATGGGTAAGAAAAAACGATAATTACATAGCCAAAAATCATTTAAAAAAAATAACGTTTTCCACATAAATGGCAATAAAATGTACGGGGTTCTCTTCGTAACATCTGCCAAAACACCGCCATCTTTATAAATCTATTTATCTTTATAAATTCGTAAAACCAAAGGATAAGTTCGCAGAGAACAAACAATACATCTTGTAAATTAATGTTAAACGTCAAATTCAAAAATTCGCTTGAAATCAAAGTGTTGCCATATAAAAACAATAAATCAGTGTGGAATTTTACATAATTAATAGAACATACATAATCGGAGACGGGACAATTTCATGTAGTGACGTCACAAGCTCAAATAATTGATTTATTTATTTAATAATAAAAAAAAACTATACATTTCTAAAATTTTTTACTAACGTTTTAGTAATCTTAGTAAAAAAAAATCTATCCACACGATTTTTTCTAAGTCGTTATGAAATCCATGCAAGTAGTCTATTTGATGTAATAATCGAATGTGTGCAAATTCGGTAACTTGATAATTCAACACAGTGACAAAACGAACATTAAAAATGAATAGGTTAACCACTCGAGCGACAGCTACCCGAATTTGGGTAGGTGATTTTTATGAAATAAAATGAATTTTAAAATTTAAGATTTTTTTGAAATTTTTTATAAAACCTAAAAATATGAGATAAATAGTTAAATCTAGTCAGTGAATTCATTGGCTTTAAATTGCAACAAGCATTTCGTATGTTTCTATATAAGTAAGGTACGATTATTGTAATAAGTGTGGCCGAATCGAAAACTCTATCGCTCGGGTGTTTTATTTGTTCTTTTCCTCCAGTGTTTTGTTTTGAGATGGAACTGTTAAATTCATACCTGCGTCTCGAACTGCCCCTGCGAGTCCAGGGTGTGCAGGTTCTGCTCCAGAAGAGCCAATCCCGTTGCATACAGAGTGGGTTCATCCAATTGGAGCACAGATATAGCCACCCAGAAGAGGGCGCGGTGTATCGGGGATTCCTGCGCACATTCATTATTACAGTCAGATTAGGTTAACTTGGCAGAGGTATAGGTACTTATTGCAATGTCTATCAGCGTACATTTAAAAATTATTTATCTTAATATATCTAGCTATTCTTGGGAAACTAAATAAATGGTAGATGATATTCAATTTTTATAGATATACTAGCGATCACCCGGCATGCGTTGCAATGCCACTTAAAGAAAGAAAGGGTTTTTGTGTACTTAAGTGCTTTTGGATATACAATATTTTTTGTTATTCCGCCTGGTGCATACACAAATAAATCAGAAGGTTTTCTGATGCGTGAGTAGGCCACACACAGCAGCCACCTCCTATTCCCTACCGCTACTATGTCTCCTTCGAAATCCCTCCCCCTGCCCCCCCGTCTTCTTTCCTTCGTGTGTTCTTTCTCATGCATCCTCGTTCCCCTCCCACGTTCCCTTGTCCCCTCCCCCTTCTCCCATCTCAGGCACCTCTTCCACCTTCCCTGCCTTCCCCCTCCATCGTACCTCCTCCCACGAATCCCCCGTCCTTTGTTCCCCTCTCCCTGTCCTGGATTCCCCTGCAAAGGTTTTTAAATATTCAATGAACACCCTTTAAATAAGCTAAAAGTCTTGCAGTTTTTCGTGGGTTATGTCTTAATTTGTAGGGGAACCAATCACAGTTTTAGAATACATATACAATATATAAAAAATGTAAAATTTTTATAGCTAAATAAAATGTAATAAAAAAAATTGGTTGCAACTTACAGGGCGTAATAAAGGTTGAAGTCTTGTGAGACACATAACGATTGCTTCCAGTAATGCAATATCGCTAAATGACTCCAGTGCCTTCACCAGTATCCTTAATAGTTGTTTCATATCTTGGTCTGTTATACTTTTACCTAGAAACAATAACATCAAATTAGCAATCACTGTGAAAAAACTGTATTTAAAAAACATTGTAAGGATTATAAATGGTGTAAATTGTATTCCGTATTTAGCGGTAGCTTATTTTTCTGAGGCAAATCTCCTTCCTTATATAGGCTCCATCGAAGCCAGAGTCAAGTTAGCCTCTCAGAAGCTTGGCGTACTGTACAGGGCCCGCAGATACTTTAATAGTACACAACTGCTAACCGTTTTCAAATTAACGACCGGCGCGGTCTAGGGTTAAGGCCTTGACTCGCAATCCGAAGGTCGCGGGATCGAATCTCGGTGGGGGCAAATAAATTTTATTTGATTAATTTGTGTTATTTCACACTTAATTCATTTAAAATAATATATACTATATTTGCGGCATGTTCCAGAGTGGAAGATACTCTCGGTATCCCCCTGGTATAAGACTACCATTCAGAATTGAAACGTTTCTTGATATGGCTTTAGCCGTGTTTGGTGACCAGATCTGAATAGCCAGATACTTCCCCACTTTTCTCTACCCCATCTCCTTCCCGTCTCCTCTACCTTCAACCTCACAACATACCCCAATTGGGGATGTCATAGTCTCACTGGCTCCAGACGGGAGCAGCTGAGATTCTTGTGAGGTATTCACATACAAAATTTAAAAAAAGGGTGCGACCCATTGTTGAATTTGGCACCTCTGGTCTGGGGCCCCAAAATACCTGGAAAAAAAAACCCTTGACTCTGTGCAGAAACAGGCGGTCCATTTGATAGATTCCCCTATCTTAGCAAGCGGATTGCAATCTTTAGTGCACAGGTATGCTGTCATTTGTCTACTAGTATTACAATGGAATATGCTCCGAGGAACCAGTGTCATTGATCTTGATTGACCTTCGGCACTGGTGCGTAGTCGGGAAACATGCCAAACGCGCGCCCAACATTGACATTAGCCCAACATTACACGGTTGCCATTCGTCACATGAGAATGGGTCGCTTCTATGACTCATTCTTGAGTTCAATAGCTCATCTGTGGAATGATTTGCCGGTCTCTGTGTTTCCTCCCTCCTAAAACATGTTCACTCCTTCCTCTCCTCAAAAAAACCCTCCACAAACCTGAGGGAAATTGTTTTCCTCAGGGCCCTCTAATTATTTGTAAGTATGTGAAAACATAGAGTTGGTACTTACTTATACATCCAAAGACAATGAGTGCCCGTGGCTGCAGAGCCGGATTGTAGCAGAAAGCAAAACTCTTGGCCAGGGAGGTCCTGAAATGGAAAATAATATTACTTACATTACACCATTTGGCAGCTTAATTAACAAGTATGTTGGATTCCCACCCGGCCATCATGGGTTCAATTCTTCTGTTCGTTAAGACCTCCATCACTGCACAAAACAACGTTTCCCCGTTAAAATTACGGTTGGTAGGAGTTTTTTTTCAGTACACGAGGTGCGGCTATTAAATAATGCGATTGACGCTGTAAAACATTTTATTTTGATTTCATATTTACATATTTCAACAACAAACTAGACAAATCATTATAACAACCTATGGCTAAAAATTGCATCCACCGGTTCATCGATCACTGAGACGAAAATATATGCACAATGAACGTGATGCTGCGTAAAAATTTACATAATTTTTTTGTTTGTTTATACTCTGTACAGACAGAAAATATAAAGGACCATACTTAACTGGGAGGACACTTGAGCAAACAATTAACACAGCTTATTTTTTATTTAGGTACAGTTCGCATGCAGAGGACATAATTGGGAACACATGTTATTTAATCCTGATATATATTTTAATGATAATATGTTCTTTAATGAGAGTATTTTGGGAAGCAAAACCAAAATTTAATGATGAGCGGTACAATAGTACAAGAATATGAACAGAATATTTATCTTCCTAAATGTGATTTGTATAATGTTAATCCAGAGCAACAATATGCTGCTACATAAAAGGCCGAAAACCAACAGATCTCCCAGGCAAAAGGAATCATCACATATCGAGGAGCAATATTAATACTGTCCCTGAATATTTAGGGAACTTCTAAATCAAAAGTGGACTTTTTGAAAATAGGGCGAAGTAAAGTCAATTATGAATTATTATATTAACCAAGTGTGCAGCCAGTCACAGTTTGGTATATCCCTCATGCAGGCCTCCATGATCTCCAGGAGCGCATCTGTGATGACCTCCAGGGAAGTGAGCGAGAGGCGCTCGCGGTCTGTTCCGGTGCTGCCAGAAGCAAAGGCTCGCTCATTGCCCAGGCGGCTGGAAAAAACCAAACACAAAAGATTTTAAATAGCGCCAGAGTTATCCAATAGCTTGTGAGTTGTACAGCACCAGAAATTTATTGGGTTCATAGTTAATTTAACAATATAAACATTCTTAAAAAGCTTCAGGGCGTATTTTGTCAGAAGGGTAAAATTTTTCAGCTTCGCAATAAAATCCAAATAAATGGAATATTTCTGAACATACCCGAAAACTAAAAACTGTTTTTGAAAGCTGATGAAATATTTTTTCAAATGTTATTATTAGAAACAAAAATATAAAATTTGAAATATATAAATTTTGCACACATAAAATAGCTCACCTTACACTTTTTCTATCTAAAATTACTGATAACAAAAAAAAAACACACACCGTTTTTTTTAGGCAAATGAAATAACGCCTCACTTTTTTGTGTTTTCATAAAAAATAATAAATAAAAATTTTAAAAAGTTTTATAAATTTTTCTCAAATTGCGGTGGGAGATTTTGGTTTCGCCTCAATAGGCACATTCAAATTTTTATGTGGTTAACTTAAAATTGAACATAAAATGTGGTGTTTTCTCTTTCTAACACCATTTAGATCATATTTCTCATTATGACAGTAAGGGAGATACAATGATTTCTATGAGACCAATGAGGAGTATTTCCAAAAGCAAACAAGTTAGCCTGAGGCTTTAAAAAAAAGAATTACGCGTCGAAAAGAATTAAACGAAGAAAGCGTCAAACTGTTTTTGGAAGCTCAAAAAAACGAGACATTTTGAGGTCTGCAAAATCCAAGTTTCCTTTTAAAACAGATGGAATCAGCATGTTATTTAACTTTTATTGCACATTCTTATTACTCATGTGAAAATAAAAGTAGGTATGGATTTCAGACACTTTTAACAATACCTCAATAACTTGCAATTGTAGATCAATGAAAGATGCCTGTACGAAGGAAGGATGTGGGCGGTGTCCTTGCTTACCATCTATCATTGGGGTGGCGGTAGCTGCTCCGGAAGGCAGTCACAGCTGCAGACTTGACCTTGGAGATGCCAAAGAAGTTGTAGAACTTCGGCAGAGAGAACTCATCCAGAGACAGACGGAGCACCCTCTGTGTGTCCTCTACAAATATATAAATAACAAACCTTTAATATATCCACTATTAGTAGAAGAGGACATAGATAGTCAATGTAGGGGCGCTTAAATATTTTATGTGCCGTTTCCACGCTTGCCAAGCCTACGCAAACCTCCACAAACGCCAGCGTGGAAACAGGTCGTTTGTCTTGGCTTGCGTAGGGTTGCGTAGGGTTTGCGTAAGCTTGCAAGAGCTTGCCGCCGATCCAGTCGGGGTCGGATCCAGCGGCAAGCTTCGGCAAACGCTCAGTGTAATTTCAGAACTGACGGCGGATGCACGCCGTTTTTGCTCCATGCGGTATATCGATAATTAACATTACGAGACATATGTATGACGAAAGAGGCATGCCTGACTTATTAAAATGTATAAGAACATAATTTGAATGCACTAATTTAATTTATTGGATTTACCTAAAAAGTCAATATAAATAAATAATCTTTTATTGATGATTTATTATTTATTACAATAAAAAACATATGATTTTTGTTGGAATAACTTTTTTTTATAATACAAGACAATATTATATTGTTTTTTTATACTTTGCTTGTATTTCAAATAAAAGTATGTTAAACCAAACGCAATAGCCTACACAAATTCGGCGTCCGCCATGCTCGGGTGTTGGTAGCTCACTGACGCAGTCACAAGCGTGTAAACGGCTTCCAAATGCCAGGCGAGATTTGCGTACGCTTGGAGCGTGTGGAGGTTTGCGTAGGCTTGGCAAGCATGGAAATGTACCATAACATGGTAAAGGGGGCGATTCTTTCAATACGGTTAAGATACACTGCTCTAGGGCAATGGGTCCGGAGTTGGAACAATACAATATTGTCGTGTGAATTAGGCATTAGGAATGGAGAATGAGAAGGTAAGGTACCTGAGAAGCTGGGTTTGGTGCAAGTGCAGAGCGAGTGGATCACGTTGATGACAAGACCGTGCGTGGAAGCGCGCATGCTCAGCGAGCCGGAGCACACCAGGAATGTGACAGCGTGGAACAGGTACGGCAGATGACGCGCCACATCCAGGCAGTTGTTGAATGACAACATCAACTGAAAATATAACCGCACAATGATTATTACACATAATGACATATTAAACACACATAATATTTAGATATAGTGCTTATTTACCGCCTATTTTTTGTATCTATTTGTGTATTAACCTGGCTAAAGCCGGGCGTATTTGGAAAAAACCGTGCGAAATTAGCTTTTTCCCACTCCGGAAACAAATCGTAAAAAAATATATTTATACGAAAATTAACTGATTTTTTTATTTCTACACAAACCTGAATAGACACCCTACGTGAAAAAAAAAACAATCCAAGGGTGTTTTCGAACAAGTTATGACATTGGTACGTCTTTGAAAATGTAAAATATTTACATTTTCAAAGTTTACACTGGTTTACACATACAAAATGACAGTTGACGTGACGCCGAGGTCGCCAAGTCAACCAAAGATAATTTTTGTAATTTATTCCGAGAGGCTAGGCGCTATGCGGCTTTTTGCTACGTCAAGAACGAGAATGGCCCAAACCATTCAGACCTTGTTCTTCATACAATTTCTTTATGCATAAGGGTCAAAATCGCATCCAAAAAAGTTTTTTTCTTAAATTCCTACCGCGGCCACCAGTGGCCGAACGGTGAGAGCGAGGTTAACAGAGTTTTTATATACGGATTGATCTCACATAAGTGAAAACATCTGTAAAAACCCAGTATAAATATTTAAATAAATGAGTGATGGGTAGGAATCTAGGGATCAGTGTAACCGGGAGTGACGGACGTATGAATCCATCCCTCCAAATGCAATGCAAGGCGATGGCTCAAGTGAGTCCGGCTGGAGAGGTCCAAAAGCCTACCTCGATCAGAACCCGGGCACCCCTACTAAGTTACAAAACATAGCGAACCACTTGGGGTGACCTATGGCAATAAATCGTTCCCCGGGCGATGGTACTGTACCAGCCTCCCAAATTATGAAAGATTATAATAGTTGATATGGGATATTTGAGCAGCGGATTACTGAGAAAGTACTGTATGCATGTTTTATATTTTGTGGCCGCGAGTTATTAGCGTGATAGAGCACATATGGCGGATAAGGTATTGCACTATATCCTCCTGAAATGAAAGAGAGTTTTGATTATTATTATTAAAATACAATATAATTGTATATGTATATAATTTACCAAGTATCTTGCCAGGATGGCGATATCGTCCCACATCATGTGTTGCTCTAGCATGGGTGTGGGGGCATGGCAAGTCTTATCCACAACCTGAACACAAACAACAACATATTACATTAATACCTCAAAGTGCAATACAGCTTATAAAAAAATTATAGCTATTTTCCTAAGATACAGAAGACTTCCGTAGCTTAGTGGCAGGATATTGCATAATAAGGAACTCCAGTGAAAAATATAAAGACTTCAGACTTATCTGTCGATTTTTAATAGTAGTAGTTCTGTGAACAGTAGACCTCGCGTCCAAAAATAATTTTTAAAATTTTATCTTATTAAATAAATCAAAACCATAATTTTACCTGAAATTGTAAAATTTGAAAGTAGGTACTACTTAAATATCAATCTATATACCATATCGATAGTGGGTAGGCTGTACAAACTGAAATGTTTCGTTCCGGTGTATATTTTAAAAATTATTTACTTATCACTTGCAGAATCAACTTTACGATATGGATTAACTACTTGGGGACACTCTTGCAAAACTAATTTAAACCACCTACAATCAGTACAAAATTCTATGATTAAGTTATTAGTTCAAAAAAATATTTTTTCACAGAGACGAAACATTTCATTGTTGTATCGGAATTTAACAATATTACCGGTGCAGGCCTTATTATGGTATAAAATATTGATTCAGCATGTATCTGAGTCTGATTATAAGAAGAGAGTGGAACATGAGCATAATACGAGGTTCACAAAGAATGAAGGAATGCTTGTTCCAAAATATAATAATAACTACGGACGGCGAACCCTGGAATTTAACGTGCCAAAAATATTTAACATGTTACCAATTAATATAAAAAATTGCGACTCTACAAATAGATTCAGATATATGCTGAAACAATGGTTACTAAATAGAGATTGTTTATATTAATTAATGTGTGTTAATTATGACAATTAATATAGTTATAGTAATAATAATATGTAAGTTTAAATTAATTGTAATTGAACATTAACATCCTGTTGACAAACTGCTTTATTGCGGTTTAACGGGATTGTATCTTGAAACAATAAAAAAAAAAAAAAAATTTTATGTAACAATTTTTATTTCAAATAAGGAATAATAATTATACAATTTTTCCAAAGAAATGTGTCGATGACAATTCATTTTTCAAACTTTCCTGAGGCAGGTAGGTACCATAATATTAAAAAAAAAAATGCAAAAAAAGTATAAATAAACATTAGAATTTCACATTGGAAAAATGAATCTTTATTGAACCATTAAAAGAGGCACCATCTTTAAACGGAATGTACAAACAAATTTATAGACAGACGAAATGCAAAACGGTCAAGTTAAAAAAGGACTTTGCTATGCTCAGTCAATTATTATAAGTTTTATTGTATATGGTTTTTCAGACATTTAACAAGTGGATTTTTAAAACTAGATAAAAAAAAAGGTATTTAAAATAGATATAAAAATTGTATTAAATTCCAATATATAAAAAAAACCCATATGGAGCTCTCCTTCGGGAGAAAAAAACGCTAACTTTTAACTTTAAAAAATGTATTCTACCATGCTTAAAAAGCTGTTGAAGGTTTCACAGTGAATATTGTAAAAATTTTATTTGTTTTTTCTGGAGTTCCTCATTGCAGATATTATAAAAGGACATTAAAAGGCGGCCGATGGCCCTTTGTGAAGGACTCTTGACTAGCAGTCGGATTAAGTACAGTACTCACAGCGGGTACCGTACCAGACTTATTCATAGTGATGACAAGTAAGAAATAGATGAAAATTATAAATACAAGGTTAAAAGAAAAACATACGAACTCACACAGTAATTTCCCAGGGCGATAAAAGTTTGGGACGGCAACTTAGAAAGGGCCTAAACACCAAACAATTATAAAACAAACAAAATATAAATAAATAAATAAATAAAACAACAACATCAACAAAGCAAAAAAACATAATACAGTGAAACCTCGATTTTTTTCTTCATATTAGTTCAACACAGGAGGCCCTTATTCCCTCGGGGCCTATGTCATCTTTGGGGATGCTGTGTGGATGGTCTTTTTAGGGAAAGGAAGGAGAGGGAAGTTCTGGGAAGGAAAAAGGCATGAGAAGTGGGTAGGAATCTAGGGGTTGTGAATCCATCCATCCTACTGCGGTGCAAGATGGTAGGTCGACAGAGTCCAGCATGAGAGGTCTAGGTTAGATCTCCCTCAACCGATTCGGCCCGCCACGCAGTAGGTGGGCAAACGCATTCGTCGCCAAGATCTAGACTATTAACCCGAGCACCCCTGCTAAATCACCAGATATAGTGAATCACTTGGGATGGCCTATGGCAGGGGTGTTGGTTATGCAATAAATGGTTTCCGGGGCGGCAGTACACCAACCCACCTCTAAAATTGAAATCTCTATGATCTCTTATATCCCAAAAATAAAGTATGAATGCAGGAATATAATGTTTTTAAATAAAATTTCTGCGAATCCTAATCACTTGGCAACACCAACGCATTTATCAGAGGGATTTTTTTCCACTACTTCGATAATTTTTAATCTTTCTTGAGTATGCACTTTTTTCACTGGACGGTTCTTTTTAAGGTTGAAATGTTCAAAAACTAGAAAGTAAAACGATAACTGCATGTGCGCACAGTAGTGTGCGTGCGGTTCAATCGATCAAGTAAAATAGTACAAAAACTGCATGATTGAGATTTTACTGTAAACACAAAAAAATTTTAGAGTCACGAATAATATTTTTTTTCACCTAATTGCCAGCATGGCTGTTATCCAAGACATTTTAAAGGGAAGGGGAAGGAGATGAAAGGAGGAGGAAGGTTGGGAAGTACCTGGGCATTTAGATATAGTCATTAAACACGTTTAAACATTTTTAAGCAATGTTTCGAATCTGAAAATCTACTATATAAAATAATACCAAAATCTACTCCAGGGGTCCTAGCATGGTCGATCGATATAGGTTTTATCAAAAATGTTGGTAACTTTTCATCGCTCCCGAGCACGACTGCAGGCCGCTAACGAACAAACAACAGTTCACAACAACCAAGGGTTCCTAATTTATTTGATGTTAACTGTTATTTCTTCGTTAGCAGCCTGCAGTCGTGCTCGGGAGCGATGACAAGTTACCGACATTTTCGATAAAACCTATATCGATCGACCGTGCTAAGGAGCCAGGGATAGCGAAGCTAGTAATAAAAATATAAGCAGAATAATAAAATAAGGAGGTTTGTCTCAGTAAACTGTTGAGTAACTACTCATCAAGTAACTTTAATGATTGGATTAAAATGGCTGTAAAAAGACATTTACTTGTCAAGTAGCATGAACCCACCATGAATTATATTTATTAATTGTAATTTTTTTCTCACCAATGGATAATATAATGTACTGTTTGTTTCTGTTTATAAATAAATTACTTAGCAATGGTGAAACAGATAATATATGCTACTCGACGAGTAGCGCTAATCAAGAGTTTACTCGGAGGTTGTGAAAAACCTCTAATAACAACAAAATTATTGACAGCAAATAGAAAAAGTAAGATTAAAAATTACAAAAAGAGTAAGAATTTTTTCTATCTGAGAATTGGATATTTGAAAGCAGTCTTACCCGACACATTCTGCCAATAATTTTTTTGGCGACCAGCTGCACATTGGCTGAGGCCAGAGCCACGGCAGTGTCGGCCATTATTTCAACCATGGGGGATCCCAGACCTGTTGGAAGGAAAGTCATCTCGTCATGTTTTTAATTGGAAAATATATTCAATTTTTATAAGAAAAACTTTTTTTTTATTTTTTTTTTTATACTTTTCATCAGTGAAATATATCATATTATAATAAGTTAACAATAATAATCTAAATGAAAATATGAAAGAGAACAAGACACAGAAAAACAGAAAAAGACAATGGTCGCAACTTGGACTCGAACCCAGACCTCTCCGTCTAACCGGGACGAGCGCGTTAACGAATTTTGCTATTGCCACCTTCTGTCAAAGCCCTCATATTTGTCAATCTCATATTTTCAAATTTTTAGAATTACATTATTATCAACTAATTATGGAGAAAATCGATAATATTGATAATGGATCCATATTATGGAGAAAAAATAATTAGTTGATAATAATATAATTCTAAAAATTTGAAAATATGAGATTGACAAATATGACGGCTTTGACAGAAGGTGGCAATAGCAAAATTGGTTAACGCGCTCGTCCCGGTTAAACGGAGAGGTCTGGGTTCGAGTCCCAGTTGCGACCATTGTCTTTTTCTGTTTTTCTGTGTCTTGTTCTCTTTCATATTTTCATTTAGATTATTATTGTTAACTTATTCTAATACGAAAATATATTATTTTAACGCCCACAGGGCATAATATGTAGTACATCTTTGTTTGAGAAATTACAGTGAAAATAATAATAAAAATGCAGAAGAGCCAACCCCTCAGGCCTCGACCATATTCCATCAGTAGGTCAGAATATTTCTGCTTTGCAATAAAATCCAAATAAATGCAATATTTGCGAACGTATCCGAAAAATAAATTTTTTTTTGAAAGGTGATGAAATACGCTTCCAAAATATATTATTAGAAATAAACATGTAATTTTTTAAATATAAAAATTTTGATTGCAAACTTTAAAAAGTTTTAAAAATGGCTCACCTTACGTTTTTTCTAACTAAAATTATTGGTAGCAAAAAAAATATAAAAACAAACACATATTTCATTAGACAAATTTTGTTACCTCATTGGTTTGTCATTCCATGTAACAATAATTAATAAAAAATTCACAAAAATCAGAAACGAGTCCCGGTACGATCAAGAGAGTTATATGGTGTGGTAGCCCTCTATCCCCCATCCATGAAGAAGGTTCCAGTTTTTACCTGAAGGGAGTGCTTTTGAAGATATAGGGGCTGGAAGTTTCGCCCTCTAGAAATTTCTAGAACATTTGAGAGTATCCGGAACATTCCACAACATCCAGATTCTGGAATGTTGTGGAATGTTCGGGAATATCCCAGATCATTGTGAAACATTCCAGAACACTCTCGAATATTGTGGAATGTTCTGGAACATTGTGGACCATTCAAAGCCTTTTTTGTATGGGTGGGGCTACCCATTGGTAGGGGTATATAAAGGAGGATCCGTTGTGGGTTCGAATGTCAGTTCAATCTCATATCAACTTCCTGAGCGAAGCCGTTAACGCCAGCTAGTTTAAAATAATTGTCAAATACTGTTTTCAAAATTGCAAAAACATAAGGCCCATCCTCTACTCCAGGAACTAATCAGAACTGGGTTTTGGACAATTTTCAGAGGAACATTCAAAGGCCTATGGAGCAACATGAGAAATATATTATCTTGCATAATAAAGACAAGAAAAATGGGTCAGCTTTCCTGAGCAAGTCTAGTAACAGGAATGGAAGAAAGAACTCTTTGATAATCCCCTCACCCATATACAATGGAAACAAAGGAGATAGGCCATAAAAGATTATAAGCACAACGCGCTTCGCCAACAATATTCATCCATATTACTATGCATCTATGCACAGCGGCGCACTGGCATTGTTTCTACCTACAAACCAAACGCATAACTTTGATAGTCTGTGCAGTTTGAACGTAGCTCGGCCATATCTCCTTCTGTTTCTATTATCTATGCCCTCACCGGAAGTGACGCTCCTCTGGATGAAGTTATCCAGCACCATGTCGATGAGTTCCGGCACCTGGCCGATGGAACCCCAGATCTTGGCCTGGATGCTGGGGTACATCTCCACCTCCTCAATGGTCAGGATGATCAGCTTCTCCAGGATGCCGGCCACCTGCTTCTGTCGCTTGGACTCGTCAGAGGGCTTGCAGAATCTGAAGGAGATAATAAGAAATTTGATTAGTTAATGAAACTAAAAATTAAATTCTCCATTGCCTTCCATCCCTAAAGTTTACCTGATTATTTAATAATTTCCTCTTTTAATTTGACATTTGACGATAGAGGTACTGATATTTTAAATTCATATAATTAATCTTATATTGTTACGATGCACATTTGGGCAGCGGGATATTTAAATTACCGCCTAAAATTGTCGATATTCAAGAACAGATGTCGCTAGCGTCGCGACAGCAGTTGCGCATCCATTCTGCGCAGGACGCCAGCTTCGACACGGCGGGCCCGACTAGCCGCCATCTTGCCCGCGTCCTTCGGCTCAGACTAATGTACTGACGCGATAAAGTGACTCTATGCTGTTTTCGCGATGGGAGGAACCATCTCAGTAAGGTGCCACTGCCGGACCGTGCATCCGCTTATTCCCGCTCTTTGTGCTGATATTTACTGATAATAACTAAATGAAGACCTGATAGGGCCAGAGAGAATTAGGAAACCAGATAGGATATCTTGATTTATGTTCCCATTGTGTTTTTGCTGTTAGCCGAGACGTTGTGAATGCTTTTCATTGAATAAATCTGAGTTCTCGTAGTCACGCTCTTTTCATTTTGATGGTTCCGATTGAGACATTTGACCCTGATGTGGTGTGAGGTTGGATTTGAGGCTGTGCCGGCCTGCGACCCCAAGAGAGCGAGTTACATCCCTGCTGAGGAGCTAGCCGCAGGTGAACGAAGGAGAGGGCATGGTCCCGACTCCCCTCCCCGTAAGATTAATTAGATGCTCCCTTTACATTACACTGACACCCCTTTACATTAAGCTGGCACCCTACATTACAATATTTAAAAATCAATATTTGTTATTTTATTGCAAAGAGAAAATATTTTGACTTCTGACAAAATTCGCCTGAGGGGTTAACCTCACATATATATTTATCTTCGTACTACAAAAAAAGCTGTTTGTTTACAAAAAAAAAAGGCAATCGCGGCTCTTTACTTGGACAGGCCCCATCCATTGTTATTGCTTTGTGTTGTAAGTTGTTATATGGCCAGTTTTGTATGTATATGGTCAGAGGCTAGCTACAATGTGAAAAATGAATAATAAATTACCTGACGAGATTGGCGAGCCAAGGAGTCATGTATTCCAGACACAAATGCTTCAGCTCTATGGTGGAACCTCGGAAACCCTGAAAATACAAACTTTCATTAGAAAGTTGATAACTTTTCAGATTCAATAATCAAACATACTAGAGTGAAACTCTCTTAAGAAGTTATTTTTTTCGGTCCCTCGGCCCAAAATTGGCCCAATTTTTCCCACATTTAAGAAGTTTGTTTTTTCCTGTCTCTTGGAAAACTTCTTTAGAGGGTTTCACTGTATGTGATTTCGGTTGATGGTGTATGGGTAAATAAGTAATGCGAAATATTCTTGCGTAATGCGTAAAATCATTCAAGTTCGATGAACTTTATTTTTCAAAATTGTAACTACCTATGACATCAGATAAATTTGAAAGCAAATTTTATCACCTTTCAAATACACTTTTTAGTTTTTGAAAATTTTATTTATTTTGATTTTATTGAAAAGCAGAAATATGTTTAATGACAAAACATGCCTGAATCTTGAGGGGTTAACATGTTAACATGTTTTAACTTAATTTAACAGGTTTTATTTGAAATGAGTGGTTCAATCTAATATGAATTTATTAAGAAGACAAGAGGGTTGTTTAAATTAATTTGAACAATTCATCAAATTTCGAAGTTCATTTTCAAGTTCTATTATTACTTCAGTTTTATGAAGGATATATATATAATAATAACAGAACTTGAATAGAATTTACACAGAACTTTAAAATTTGATGAATTGTTCAAATTCTTTGAAACAATACGATATTAATATTTATAATAAATTTAGTTACAGACCTGTATACATTCTTCCAGGAATTCCAAGGTAAGATGGGGTTCGTTGGTGGCCAGTTTCTCACTCACTGACTTGATGAATATTGTGTTGTTGGATGGAATGCACAACCCTGTTGGACAACAAAACATACATACATATTAGCACATTACAAATTACTTAAGTACAGGGTGCGGCAAATCAAACAGTGCATTTTTGAAAGGCCGGTACATCCCGTGTGGTGGGAGTAGAAACCTGGGAGTGGTCTCATTGTGTCAGAAGGGGCCTTGCAGTTTTTAGTCTTTGCCACCTTTTGGTCCGGACAACACTGGGGCTTTGTCGTCCGCGCGTATCTTGAAAATGACCAAAAATGGTGAAGTGACGAGGCCCACTTCCATCTCTGCGGAGCGGTGAATAAACCAAATTTTTGGTACTGGACTGAAAATAACCTGAGGAAACTTCACGAGAGACCTCTTCTCTCCCCAAAAGTGACCGTTTGGTGTGCGATTTCAAAATTTGGGGTGATTGGGCCGTATTTTTTCGAGGAAAATGGATGAACCATGACTGTCAACGCTCAACGTTATGTTTCCATGTTAGAAATTTTTTTTGAACCTCAATTGGAAGAACTAACGGAGGAAACAGATCTGGGAGACATCTGGTTTCAACAGACACCGGTGCTACGGCCCATACTGCTCAAGTTTCAAGGACGAAACTGCGACAGATGTTCCCTGAGCGCCTCGCCTCTCTGAGGGGTGGCCCGCGCGCTCACCTGATTTAAGCATTTGGGACTTCTTCCTTTGGGGCTATCAGAAGGAAAAAGTTTTCAAACATCGGCCTCACACCTTGGAAGAACTCAAGGATCGAATTCGGGAGGATATCGCCACTATGCCCATCAAGATGTGCCAAAATGCAGTCGAAAACGTCAGAAATCGTCTTCATCAATGTATCACTGCTAGGGGCCATCATCTTTCTGATATCATCTTGAGGACTTATAACGGCATGATGTGCCGAATAAAATAAAATCTACCCATAGACATACAAATAACTAGACGAGAACTTACAGATGAGGGGTAAAAACCAACTATGGCGGGGCGAAGAGAGGAAAGAGACTTGTGATTCGCCAATAAATCAATCTAACAGTATATAGGCACCTCGCACTATAATATCACTATTTAGTTCTTGATAGTAAAATCTGCTTTTGAATGAATAGACCTTTTTATATGGGAGCGCGAATTGCATGCCACGGTATGAACAGATGTGTAAAATCCAAATTCGCAAAGTAAGGTTCAGAATATTTTCATAGTGGAATATTTTGTTTCCGTAGACACTTTTACAAATGTTTCATGATTTACTTGACCCAGTAAACAGCGGCTTTGTGTTTCGCGTCGCTATGTATCTCGATGTCTAAGTATGTGTTTCATAGACATACAGCGTCCGTGCGTAAAATGTACGATGAGAGCACGACACTGGTCCGGACACGCCCAGCCGGTTCCGAAAAATGGTTCCAATGGGAGGGGGAAATAACACGTTTTTTAACACGTAAGGGCATGTCCATATATTTTGTACGTCCGTGAATCTACCCCATTTCTCTGAGTGACCCCGTTTTTTTTTTAATAGCCTTTCAAAACTGCACTGTTTGATTTGACGCACCCTGTAGTTAATTTTTCTTTAATGTTTCAATTCCAAGTGGTCTTTCACCGGAAAGATATTGAGTGTCTGTAATTCTGGAGCGTGCAGTAAACATTCTGCGTAATGCTACATTATCCGGACCACTGCATCCGGAATCAAGAATCTCAACCTCTCGGCCACGGGTGTCGTCGTGGTTGTGGACATCCTTGTGGCCAACTTCAGTGTGAAGATAAAAGGTCCTTTTTCCACAGGGATATACAAGTATTCGATAATCGATCACGATTGAAGTATGTTGGTGACCCCGCTATACATCTGCACGGAGTTTCATTCACAGGCATACGTTGCCGACATTTTTTAATCGCATATAGTATGTTTGCAGCACGCTCCACCATGGAAGATACATGGAATTGAAATGTTAAAGAAAATTGCTTTAGCCGTGTTTGGTGACTACATCTGAATAGCCAGGTACTTCCTCACCTTCCTATTCCCTATCTCCTTCCTCTCCCCAATATCTTCAGCCTCGCAATACATTCCAATTGGGGATGCCATAGTCTCAGTATATTGTTAGGCTGAAAGTAATGGGAGGGGGGAGAGGAAGGTGAGGAAGTACCTGACTATTACTACAGATCTGGTCACCAAACACGGCTAAAGCCATTTCAAGCAATGTTTCAAATTCTGGATGGTGGTCTTACACCAGGACGATACTGAGAGCATCTTCCACTATGGAACACACCGCAAATATACCTTTAAATGATTATATTGTGAAATAACACAAATCAATCAAATAAAATTTGACATGTGCACAACGGGATTTGAACCCGCGGCCTCAGGATCTCTAGTCGAGAGCCTTACCCCTTGATAACGGAGGCCGTCAAATAGTTTAAAAAAATCGTTCTAGTTTTGGAGGAGAAAACAGAGGAATATAAAACTTCGATATTTTGACGATTTTATTTAGGTATAATCAGCCCGAGGTGCAGTTGTCCGTTTCCAGCAACAGTTGTGTAACATACCTATTATTCAAATTTCTCGGCGACCGTGTTTCCTCTTAACACACAACATCAGTATCAGAAACTCGTGTATTCCTGTGGAAGAGCTTCTCAAACACGAGAAGGTCATAAAGCGTGATTACCGGAGGTCTCCAGCAACTGCCCCTCTATTTTGAGGTCGAAGGTGGCAGTGAGTGCACACAGCTGGTTGTACGCGGCCGTGCGCAGGCTGGGGTCAGCGCTGCCCAGGTTCAGCAGTGCCATGTTCAGTAGCGTGCCGGGCACATCCTTGGGCCGGATCTTCTGGTGGACCGTGACGGAATCCTGCAAACAGACAGTCGATCAATTTAATGTCTAATACAAAATAGGTAATGGTGTCCACAAACTAATAAAGACGGAAACTAGAATTAACATTACATTGAGTCGATTTTTTGGTACAGTAGAAACCCATTAACCCATCAAGTCGATTTGTTTAATTTTCGTAACAACTCATATAGGTCTCATAAAAATCGTTGTATCTCCCTTACCATCTTGGTTAGAAATATGATCTAAACGATGTTAGAAAGAGAAAACACTATGCTTTATATTCAAATCTAAAAATTAACCGCAAAATAGTTAAAATATACACCGTAATAAAACCAAAGTTTCCGACTGCAATTTATGAAATTTTGGGAATTATTTTTGCATAAAAATGTCAAAAAATGATAACGTTTATAATACGATCACATTTGCCTAATAAAATATGTTTGTTTTTATTTTTTTTCCTTATCGGTAATTTTAGTTAGAAAAAAGTAAATTAGACATTTTTAAAATTTTATATTTATATTTCAACAAGTATGTATTTACTTTGAATTATACAATTTGAAAGTTTATTTCATCTGCGTTTCGGATGTGTTCAGAAACATTCAATTTATTTCGATTTTATTACAAAATGGAAATATTTTAACCTTTCGACAAAATAACCATAAATGCATATCACTGGAATTTTATTTTCTTTTATCAAATAAAAAGTTTTAAATATGACGTAAGCAAGCAATGCATGTATTATATCTTATCAATGGATTAACTTACCGGTTGACTGAGTTCCCACCTATTCCTGATGTGTATGACAGACTGCACGATGCTGTCACAGTCGTTGTGAATAAAGCTTAGTGGGCCGCTCTCGTTGGCTATGGTCAGCGTGAACTGGTTGTCATCCACTAGACACACCTGCAATTACAACGAATATGAAAATGCACCTGAATTTTTTTTTTTTTACTCCACTCAGCTAGCCCTGGGAAAAAAAATTTCATCTATAACCTTTCTTGTTAGTACCATAATTAACTTATTATGTTATCCTATGCCGTCTTTGGAGATGCTGTGTGGAGGGTCTTTTCGAAGAGAGGAAGGTTGAAGCAATAGTTGAACATTGATGGAAAGGCCCAAATATATTATTATTATATGTAGTCACAAGTCAGAATTGATTTTATACACTTTTTTTCACCCTTTTGACTTTTAATGTTTCTTATCTTACCTCTTCTATTTCGGAAGCGTAATAGACATCATTCAGCAGTACAGAATGCGATAGGACTTTGGTTTTCTCGGAGGATGTTATCTGGATTGCAGTTGGGCCAACCTGAAGAAATAATAAAACATAAATATCACACAATAATATTTATTATCATTGCTTTTCTAGTAAATAAAACCAGCCTTGAAGCAAACATTGGCACTTTGTGTGACTGCTTTTAGAGAAAGTAAAACCAGCCTTGACGGCAACATTGGCACCTTGTGCGACAGCTTTTTAGAGAAAGTAAAACCAGCCATGATGGCAATGGCATTGACACCTTGTTGACTGCTTTTTAGAGAAAGTTGGAACCAGCCTTGATGGCAACATTGGCACCTTGTGCGACTGTTTTTTCGAAAAAGTAATACCAGCCTTAATGGCAACATTGGCACCTTGTGTGACTGCTTTTTGGAGAAAGTAAAACCAGTCCTGATGGCAACAACATGTTATAGTAACTCCTTTTATAATAAGTAGAATCCACCTGAATGAATGCTGGCAACATTGGTGTTGTTGTATGACAGCAGTTTCTAGTAAGCAAAATTAATTTTTAATTGATTTAATAAATCTACTGTGACGGTAACTGACACTGACGGTGACCAACTCACCCTGATTCCTTGGTAAACTCGTTAGACTATATACATCGATGGCAACATTGGAGACCTTGTCAGACAACACACCTTGATGGCAACATTGGTGACACCTTGTCAGACAACTCACCTTCGTGGCTAGATTGGTGACCTCGTCAGACAACTTACCTTGAAGGCAACATTGGTGACCTTGTCAAATCACCTTGATGGCAACATTAGTGACCTTGTCAGACAACAAACCTTGATGGCAACATTGGTGATGACAACACACCTTAATACCATCCTTGTGCCTTTTCTAGTAAGTTAAAATGACCTTGGTAATTATCTTTGTGTGCCAACCCATGTTGAAGGCAACAATGGTGTTAATCCACATACACATATATAAATAAAAGATAATTTTCAAATTGTGTGCCCGATGCCAGTTTTCAAATTGTGTAATCCACATTCACATTTATAAATAAAAGATAATTTCCAAACCAGGGACAACCGAGGACGACTCAAAACTTTACTTCGAATCATTATTAAACCCGAGCAGCGCTGGATAAACTTCATAAATAATAACACCCACCTTGATGGCCACTTTGGTGTCCTTGTGTGACAGTTTGAGGGCATTGTTGAACACCTTGAGGTCCTCGTCCAGAGACAGGGTGGCTCCAGGCAGTTTCTGCTGGTCCGTGTCTATGATGTCATTGAGCTTCTCCTTGTTGTCTATAAACACCAGCTTTCTGTTACCCTGTCAAGTTGAAATATTATTAACATTAAGCTATTATTATTTTCTAAGTACAGAAGTGATAATAATAGTTGAAATCACAACAAAACAAAAACATACCACTCACTCACCACTCACTTATGGTGAGTGAGAACTCACCGCTTCCCGTTGCCCAAAATTTGGCAGTATTCAAATTAATTCAAAATAAAACCAGTGTTGTTTTATTTGTATAGTATTTTATATGAACTGTTGTCAGTTTATAATTTTGGGGGTTCTTGTCCTGTTGACCGATTGAATTAGCTGCCTCTGATTGACATAATGTTAGAAATGGCTTTATTAAAGTTTAGTGACTGACTAACAACAACTTATAACTTAATATAGGGTTTAAAGATGATATGGTTACCTTAATGGGAGCCAGCATTCTATCGTGGAACTTGGTATATTCGCGCACCCAGCTGTTGCAGTTGTAGATGTAGCAAGCATGGATGTTTACATACGCCACCTCCGGGAGGACATAAAACCACTTCTGCAGGAATTCCGTTCTGTAAGAAGGGAGTAAAGCATTAACATTATCTTCAATTGCTTCTATCTTATACATAAGTACATTAATGTGAATGAAAGCATGTGCAAAGACGGAGTTGTGCGGTGGTCCATCCTCTCTGCCTATCCCAGTACAATGTATATAAGGAACAACTCTACATATACTCAAAACTCAATTTCATTGACTTATTCTGTTGTTTCCATCTTACACAGATTGTTTGGTTTTGAAATGATGGTATGCATAGTTCCTACTGGGATGTCATTTATCAAGTACCTTCCTCTCTAACCACATCATCTTGTTGGAAAAGCGTTTTAAATTTGGAACAATGACAAAATTGAATTCGAGTGCAAACAGAAGAAGATTTGGGACTACATTGGAAGCAATTCGTTGGTGTTGTTCGTGTTCGTAATCTCATTTATGAACTAAAAGAAGGTTTTTGACCTTATCATGATCGTTTTATACTTATTTGTGTGTTTGTGGCGATAATTACCCCGAGGTACGGCGGCGGAACAAAATAAACTATATTTGTAATTGTGTTATGTTCGCCTTCGCAGAGGTAAGTGATTGGTTGCCCTTCTTCCTTGTATCCATTATTTTTCCCTACACATATTATCACCCAATTCCAGCAACACCTTTTCATTTCGTTATATTACATTGTCTAATATTTACAAGTCCATTTCCAAGTGCATCTGAAGATGTAATTCGTAAGCAGTTACACACAAACATATATTAACCTTCCATTGGGTTCGTTTGATATGAGAGGCACAGTGCGGATGTTTTGCCATTTAGTCACCTTGCCCTGTTGGCTCCCAGTGCTCCCTTTTTTGACGTGCTCTATGCAACCTTCCCATTAGTTTGTCCTTGAACTTCACTACAGAAGCTGTTCAAGTTTTGTTCAGAGAAGTTCATTGTGCCTGAACTCATTTGAAAACCATTGGAATGCCGACCGAACTCTAAAACAGGCTGGAAAGATTTAGTTTTCACTCCCAGGAAGAAGGAAAAATTCTTCCCCCAGCCTCTAACAGAAAATTATGCTCAACTACTCCAGTGAAACCGCTTTGAGAAGGCTGACAAATCACAAATGCAAGATGTGCGAGCTCCTATCTGCTTTTGTATTGTTTTTAACACTCCAAATAATGATTTTCATCATTTGGCAGTTGTATAAATGAACTTCATTAGGTGTTAACCCATATCATCCTGGTGATCGGCAATGTTATGTTTCGATCGCGGTTTATGTTTTGTTTTAAGTGTGCCCATTAAACATATTGCATCCATCGGAAGATTAAGAGAATAAAAAATAATCTTATTAAATGATATGAACAACGAAATAAAGCATCTGTTGGAGAGTTTAATGAATACATATTTAAAAGCTCAAGATAAAAATTATTTAAAAGTTATGTAGAAAAATCGAGAAATTTCAGACAGTTCAAATTGCCACAGTTTTTTTAATTTATTTTTATTTTATTTTTGATTGAAATACATCTTATAACATTACATCTTATATCTAGAGATTCAACTTTTTTTTATAAATTTTTTCAAACATATTAATATAAATATTTTTTTTCCGATAGCCATTTTTTCACCATATATTTAACCTTATTCATAGAATTACAATAGTGTCAGGTAATAAATAAAATATCTTCAGTATGTTGTATTCAAACGTTCTCTGTCCGTACTTATTATTAAATTTCGGAACTATTAACCCGTCGTTGCGCGTGAATCTAGTGCTGTATTTATGTTCTAATTTCTCTTTATGCTGCTGGGTAAATATATGCTGAATTATAATTTTGTGCCATAGTATTGCCTTAACAGGTAAAATTTAACAGTCCAAAAGTTTTCCTTCTTCAGATAAAGAGATTTCTGCATTACAGTTACGATAATCGAAATAAATATGTAGATACATATTTTTTAGCAAAAAGTTTTTTTTTGTATAAACTGAAATTGGCAAGTTATTTTAATTAATAATTTTCCGAGTTTTGGGACACTTTTTTAGCACCTAGTTGGCGTGTGAGTTACCTGAATCTGTTGTCGGAGCAAGTGTGCGTGAAGTCCACCACGAGCTCAAAGGGGGAGTGGCAGAACGGCTTGAGGGTCAGGATCACGTGGTATATCAGAAGATCTCCGTTGGTCTCACCAATCCTGAACAAACAATTGAAACAATACATTCATACTTCTGATTTGTTTCACAAGAATGCAATTATAAACACCCGTTTCTACCCCATTATCGTATGGCACAGAGAACTTGGAGATCGGTAGATACTTTGCCACCCCATTTTTCGTTGAGCGTGCTAATTCGGCCATCCGGACAAATCGGCAATTACTGAGCACTTAATTGAAACTGACCATTATTTTGGATTTGTTCCTGAAATCCTAGGAAGACCCGAAACGCATTGAGGACACCTAATTACAGAAGCAATTGAAATCTACAAAATTCCATTAATATTATTTTGTGAGATTTGTGTGATTTTTGTGGTTGTTATTTGGTTTTTCTATGTACAACGTACATTAAATGAATAAATAATCATGCATACTTGCAGGAATTCGTGTTTAAAACGATCTAAATTAAAATATGTGACACAAATCTGACAGGAGATAATGTCCGTTATCCAATAACAATCCCAAAAAAGATATAGAATCGCTCGGCAGGCTAGGGTTATGTCAAAACATGCTGAGTGATGGGATAGAGTGCGGTAAAAAGGCCAAGATAAAAAAGCCATTGTTAAGTAGCAACTTCACAAATTGAGCAAGTCGTTAAGTAGCAACTTCACAAATTGGGTCTCAACATTGTTTCCCTGTGTTGAACGGACTAACAAGGAAAGGGGAGCAAGTATCTCTTGAGGGAATGCCGTAGGAGTCAGCCTTAGGAGTGGCAGCTTGCCACAACAAACTACATATTAAAAGGAGGGTCAAATCCCAGCACTCGTAGGAGTGGGAGAGGGCACAGAGCGAATGAGACAATCCTAAGAACATACCGGTAGTTCAAGGAAAGCTTTCCCACCCGACGCCTGTGCTCAAAGATTGCAATCCATTTGTTAAGATAGGGAAATCTGCCGCCCATTTCTGTTCAGAGTCGTTAGACTGAAGGTGGCTGCTAAATTCAACCGTGGGGCGCACTTTCGATTTGTACAGGATTAGTAGTTGTGTAGTATTACAGCCTTACTCATAATGAAATCCTATCACGATGCTGTAGCGTCGCGGTAGCTACACAGGGAGGGAGCCTGCACAAATCTTTACTCATAATCATAAATTTTCCCAACATTGCTCGACAGCTGGATTATGGGTTATGATTTTTTTACGGTAGCAACACTCTGCTCCAAAGCTGAAAAACGTGGTCAATTTGGCATTTCGTGGCGTGTTGCCAACTTCACGTTTATTCATATGTCAGAATATTATTCGACGAGATTGCTTTGTGTTTCGCGTTTCAAAAATAACTAATAATGGACAATATCATTAACAGTAATTCGGATGAGGAAACAAAAAAGTAGGGGTAATAAGAATTGGGGTGACGTTGAAATGAGTGTTTTAAAAAATAATAATAATAAAGCATGTTTGTTTGGTTATCGATTTTGCTGATTTGTTTCACAAGAATGCAATTATAAACACTCGTTTCTACCCCATTATCGTATGGCACAAAGAACTTGGAGATCGGTAGATACTTTGCCACCCCGTTTATCGTTCACATCCAAATACGGCCGTACCAAGGCAATCAAACATGTCATGTTAACTTTTGTAAATCTATATATAGACCTAAAATCTCCTTCCGTAAGTGCCGCAAATAGATCGAACCTTTTTTTGTGCCTTTTCTGTAGCCGTGGTGCACGAATGCCGCGAATACGGTCAATATTTGCCAAAGCTCCATTCAAAACATCAAGATTCTCATAAAAGTTCGCCATTTCGAAAGTTACAATGCCGTAGTATTGAGTTAACCATGGTGATCGGGTGTTTTAAATTTTGACAGCTACTACATCTCCCGTACAGCAACGGGGTAAGAAAACGCGCATGCACGCGATTGACCCACCATGTTGAGTAACAATTTCACCTAACCCGGTCTTGCTCTCGTGGTTGTGTCTTATTTTGCGATTATGAGTAAGACTGTTAGAGTATCTGCTGGTCCTGCACAATACACCCAGCTTCTGAGAGGTAAACTTAGCTAAGCTGAATAAGCAAGTCTCCCCATCTAAAATTATTTTGTTGGTGAGGCATAATAAGTGGTTAGTAAAAAGGTGACAAAAGCTGACTTGTATCTCCTGGCGATGTAGTAGAAGACGGGATAGCCCTGCTTGGAGGTGCCGGCCTGGTAGAAGATGTTCAGGCTCTTAATGCTCTTGAACTCCTCCTTCTCGTGCATGTTGTGCTTCACCATGATCTCCTCAAAGTTGGTTGAGGACATGTCGATAGAGGACCAGCGGGCGTACGATGAGAACAGCAGGCTACAATGACATGTGGAAATACATAGTGTTAATACAGTGACAAACTCTCAAATCTGAGAAGGAAACTTGGGACCAGTTGTTTAGCAGAAATTCACGTGTGACAAGGTCATCAAATTCAGCGCCATTTTGTTTTTTGATGCCATAGTCCCCATGGCTCTGGATAACAGAGTGAACAGAGAAAAAATAACAACAAAGAACCTGATTTAACCTTAATCCCAAATCAGCGATGCTTGATTAAATTCCTTCTGCGTAATTCATGTGGACATTTTCCAGGAGAAAAAAGCTGCTTTCGGAGCGTTTTAGATACAATGGCATTGAAGTACCATATTTACATAATGGAAAAGTAAGATGGACGAAATGAAATAGACAACGAACGATAGACATTGTAAACTCACTGTGAATCCACAGGCTTGTGTTCCGGAGGGCCGAGGTAAGCAAGGAGTGTGGCCATCTTGTCAAAGGGGCGCCTCCCCACGGCCTTGTGGTCACGGCTTGATGACAGATAATCACCGATTTTTTCCTGGGAAATCGCAAATTAATTATTTAAGGAAATTGTTCTTAATCTCTCAGGTATTTTTGTATACTTTACGGCACTGAGAGAAACTGAGAGAGAATCATAAAAGTCGTTCACCCTCGTTTTGTATTATGGTTTAAGGCACCACAACACGGTTTGTGCAAGGTACAAAGGTGTATTTTTCGTAATTATTTTCAAGCAAGCGATGAATAGATTTTTTAATCAATATATGTATATCAAAGACTGTATACAAATTTTTGTACTCCAATCTTAAGTATAGTTTGCAGTGTACGCCGCTTCCAATGGGACACTTCCATGAAATTGTTGCTCGGCGGTTGAGGGCGATTAAGTAGTCAGAAAAATAAAATAAAAATATATTTAGAAATAAGACATATAGTTTTATGGCACCACATAGAGGAATTTTGATATCTAAAAAAAAATGGCGGACCAGCGAACTTTATTTCCGATTTTCATGGAAAATTTTTGTTGTTCATAAAAAAATAAAAAGAAGGGGGCCCTTTATAAAAAAATCCATATATGGAGCCATAGAAACTGCCATTTCAAACAGTTAAAGACTTGGTGCATGCAAATCAGATGTATAGTTTTTATAACCTGTCTGCTTGTTTAGGAATAAATACATCCCAAAACACGTAATCGCGTTATACTTTCATAGGACCAAAAACATTCCAGAGCGACCTTACATTTCGCTCTCTCGCATCTCTCTTCCTCTCATGCAAACATACGTTTTTTTTTTTTATTTTAACCAGAAAGAGAACGAAATAATGATTCTTATTGTCTTTGAAATATGAAAGCTATCTTTCATAGATATTTTACAATCTGATCCAAAGTGACAGTTTGACGAAACCGAGGCTTCCGGATTGTGAGGTGCGAATATATTGAACCAAGCAGACGGGTTAATATGTTGTCAACCAGGTTGAAAAATGTAGGTTTGAGAAAAACACGTTCAAAGTTTTGCTGAAGGATAATTCAACATACAAACTGTTTCACATAAAATGCTGTATCTCTGTCAATTTTACGAATTTCTTTAAAACATTTGGTGAGAGCATTCTTAACAAATGTATCATTCAGAAAATGAAATTAAAAAAACAAAAACAAAAAATTCACAGTGTCTTGGGGCCTTGAGCAGTGTTAGAAAGGTATTTCACGTTTTGTATTTGCATTTAAAAGTTTACAAAGCACTTCCAAACAACATGTCGTATGCCCACCTGGTGACTCCATAGCAGCCGATGCAGTGCCAGGACGTTGGCGTCACTGATGAAGGACATGGAGTGGGACGTCTGATCTACCGTCTCACAATCCGAAGCCACTTGTATGAAGAATCTGAAATAATTAAAAGTTCTCATTGGTCAATTGGTCCAAAACTGGAACAATTTTAAAGATTTTTTACTAACCGAATTAGAAGAAAATACTCATCTGTAAGTTTTGCTTTATAAAAAAAAATAATTTCTAGTTTGTATACTGACAGCCAGGCAATTTTAACGATTTTTGGAGGGTCCTAACTCTTATAAGAAGTAATTTATTGAAAAAAGCAAAACGTACCGACACGCTAGTGGTTGATATTTATTATATTAAAAAATATTTGCACTAGTGTCAAAATCCAGAGAGGAAGTTGGGGAACATGTTTGTATGGACAAAACGCCATCCGGTTTCCTCTGAACAGTCCTAAAAGTATGTCACTATCTGGTAATCGTGATTGCCTCATTGCTGGGGACTTTGACCCCCACTCCAATTATTACCCTGGTGATCAAGGCTCCTCCACTCTTCATGGTTCTGCGCTGCATGGATATCCGTGGATTTCGATGTTCCTACTTCCTCCCCTATTCTACTCTCCCCACCACTTTGTGAGCTTCTCCAGGTTCAGGATCATAATTTGGTAAGCGACGTGTCCAAAGTAGATAGTAGTATAAGTGCGCCTGGTTATTGGTGGGATTCTGAGCATAATCTAGTCTTACCTGCGTCCAATCTCAAAGTGAGCCTTGAGGAAGTCGTTGAATGGCAGCATGTGCTGCTCCTTGGAGAACTCCACGTGGTTGGCGATGTTCTGTAGGATCTTGGACATGAGCATCAGGCCTCGCTTCACCGATGCCGGCACCTGTTTGGAGACTATGCCCATCTCTTGCGGAGACACTGGAACAAAACAAATAAATTGCAAACCAATTGATAAAGTGCCAATAATTTTGGAAAAATGGCATCAATTTTGGTTAACAAGGATCAATTGTGGTAAAATGTGACTAATTTTCACACAGGAGGCCTTGAGAAAAATAATTTCCCTCAGGGTCTATGTCATCTTTGAGAGTACTTAATGGAGGGTCTTTTTAGGAACGGAAGGAGAGGGAGTTCTGGGAACGAAAAAGATATGAGGGAATATGTAGGAATCTGGGGGTCAGTGTGTCCAGTAGTGACTGGCAAATGAATCCACTCCTCCCACTGCAGTGCAAGGTGGTGGGTTGAGATAGTCCTGCTGGAGAGGTCCAAAGGTCTCCCTCAATCAGTCCCTTACTTTACCAAAAATGGAAACATACTGGAATATTATATTTCTATTACATATACCAATTTTGGTATATGTAACAGAAACAATTTTGATGAAATGGGATGAATTTTTGCAAAAATGTATCAATTTCGGTATTAAAGAAAGTAATTTTTTAAAAATAAAAACTATTTTGGCATTTTTGGTTTTCGCACAACAGGAGTTCGCATCAATCGAAGAGTTCAATCTTCTACCTAACAAGGTCCTCATTCAATGGCCAAGGAATATTTTCAACTTATTGTGATGGTAGTAGGAGAAATTCAAATATTGTCAAGTTTTTCGTAACAGTCATTTTCAGCTTCCTTAACAAGTAAAACAAGAAAAAGCAAAAAAATAATTACCAATGGCAGGATTGATGAATCTCAGAAAAAGAACAGTGCCAACAGCACCAATACTCGTTTGTGGAAACTGAGCAAATCTCTTGCTCAACACCTGGAACAAAATTAAACAGTAGTTATTACCTCAAGCTTTGAATGTCACAAGTAAATCAATATGTCTCTAGCCAAGTAGTGAGCTGCGAATCACTTTGAATTACAGATATTGGAGATATGGCATGGAAGTGTGCCTACTGCCACCGAGCTATGATAAAACTGCACAGACTATTAAAACGACAGAGCCACTGGCAACAGAATACTGCCTTATAGCCAAATTTGTGTACCATTCTGCAGCCATGCAACAACTTATTTTGGCACCAGCAGGGTTCGCACATTTATTAAATAAAATTATACGTTAGTGTATATAATGAGTAATTACATTACTCACTATACGTAGTTTGACTGCCGTCTCGCGCGCACAGAACATTTTGAGGAATAACTAGGCAATTGTGGTTTCTCGTGCATTCAAACTGTATGAATATATAAAGGGTAAAGAGAATAATCACTGAAATCCCAGTATATTCCACAGTTATGTGTTATTTGGCTTCATTTTAAGTTTATTCAGTTTAATATGAACAGTTTTTAATAGGTAAGTAAGTGACACTCATACTATCAAAGCCTAAGTAGTATAGTGACAAAAAATACAAAGTGATGGTTTAGTGCGGCGAGTAAATTATATGACAATTGCAAAAGGGTAAACTATTTCCTCTTACAAAATATTTGGTTTTTGTAAAAAGTAAAACCTTTTTCACGAGATTTGTGATTTTTATTTACGGCTAGGGATGGCGAGAAATTTGTGCAGCATTGTAAAAAAGGATGTCTTGCTCGTAAGAAGATTACATTATCGAAGACAAAAATTACTTTATGACTCCAAAGCGAGTTGTCTGCGGACTATCGGATGCTACACCGCAACGCCCACGTTATTTGTATCCCTCACTTGAAAAGACACTTGGACAGAGCCAATGAAAGTTATGCATCTGGTGTGTGGGTAGAAACAGCAGGGCGCCGCTGTTCGTGGGTGCGATGGTCAGTATTATGGGTAAACGATGTTGGTGATCGCATAGTATCGCAGTTTCATCGTAATAATTGTTCATGATTGTTTGTATTATTTATGATTAGAACCGTACCTGATAGAGACAATGGCACATGCTCCTGAGCTGCGGTGGGAACTTCTCGGCTGTGGTGATGATGGAGTCAAACACCTTCTGCGTCAGCTCCACCAGGTTCTGTCGGTTCACTTCAATGTCCTCGGATGGATCCAACCTGAAAGAACAGAGATAATATTAAAAGACCAAAACCTTTAGAAAGTAAGCAGGCTGTGTAGGTTTTTGCCCCCGGAACCATTCACTACATAATCAACATGTCTGCCATAGATCATCCCAAATGGTTTGCTACATTTGGTGGCTGCAGGAGTGCCCGGGTTCATGAGGTGAGGTTTGTCCAGGTCTTGGCGGCGAACCCTTTGACTTTTCCAGCTGGACTCTCCCGACCTTACGCTTTGCAGCTCGGACTGCAATTTTTAGAGCACAGGCGTCAGGTAGGTACGCTGTCCTTGTTCTGCTGGTATTACAATGGAAGAAGCTCCAAGGAACTAGCGTCATTGATCCCTTCGGCACCGGTGCATAGTCAGGAAATACGCCAAACCAATATAAGTACACAGTTGACATTTGTCAAATGAGAATGGGTTGCTTCTACGACTCGTTTTTGAGTTCAACAGCTCGGCTGTGGAACGATTTGCCTCTCCTCTAACATGTTCACTCCTTCCAGTCCTCAAAAAGATTTTCCACACATCAAAGACGACAGACCTTAACCTGAGGGAAATTATTTTCCTCAGAGCCTGTTTGAAGTTAAATGTAAAAAAAGTGGTAGGGATGGATTAATATGTCCATCACTCCTGAACACACTGACCTCCAGATTCCTACCCACCTCTCATAACCTTTTTCTTTGTGGCTAACGAACAACGCAGCAAATTCGATACGCGATTACCTTCTATAGGCTATTCATACGCCAATAGCGGACACGGGCCTTTTTACCGCCGAAGTTTACCAACGACGGGTGCCGACCTAAGAGAGAATTTATTCTGTTCCCGATTGCCGCCAATCTAACAGCTAGCAAAATTGCTTTGTGTTAGCTACCAACTTTCTGATAACTAATGTTGTTCAAAACGTAAATTATGGTGCTGGATTATTGTTTAATACGTGTCCATTGTCCACATACCTTCTTAGAACTTTCATAACTTTCCGTAAAAAGAGATCATATCCAAAGATGACAAAGTGACCTTCTGTGTAGTGTTTGCAGAAGCTATGATATTTACGGAAAGAATTCCACTCAACACGCACACACATATCTACATTCAGTTGCACTTTGATTAATAAGTCATCATAACTTTACCTGGCAGGATCCACCTCGAAGCTGACCTTGGACCCCTCCTCATCGGCCTGCTCCAGCAGCGGGCTGACCAGTGGCTCCAATAGGTTCTGCAGGTAGGAGGCTCCGTATATCTTGAAGCAGAAGGCCATGATCTTGGAGCCCAGGGAGTTTCCGCGGAAGAGAGTCTGCATGCAATCTGAGACCTAATGAAGAGAAGAAAAGAGAATACATTATACAACATCGCATTGATACTCAACTCTTGCATAATCCATAATGAACATCAAACAACCGAACAAAGGTCATTAACGAAGTGATTATTTTGCAATGGTTTGAATTTTTCAAATGCGCTTGAGTAACACTGCATTTGCACCCGATCTATTCAAAGAGAATCCATGGTCAATTTATAGAATGAAAGTTGAAGTTGATTCCACTTCATTTTCCATAGAAAAGATGGATTTTTTTTCCATAGAAAGGCCCGTTCGCAGCCGTGATTTATGCATCACATGGATTTGCTCTCTGAAAAGCTCTACGAAAGTCTCCAATCTAGGAGGAACGGGATCCTTACAGAAACAGATTTAAAAAAAAAATTAAATATTTTAATGACAGTCCATACTTCCTGGAATGCCATAAATTGTTTGTACCGTACAACTATCACTAAGGTCGACACCACGACTTGCTCTGTGTTCCACATAGCAGAACGGACATTCTGGCCCAGCATAGCATGACAAGAGACATGGTGCTACTAAATGATATCTCTAGGTTTTCAAGGGTCAACTCTAAAATATATTATTGTAAAATTTTTCATTTATTTATCTAAAGTTATGTCGTTGTGATACAATTTAAAAAAAAGACTGAATTGAAAGAAAGACCGAATTTGAAAAATTTATTCCACATTTATCGCATAAGAATTTTTTCTGGTCCCTTGGAAAATTTCTTAAGAGTTTCATTGTATTTGTATAAGAGCAAATTATCTAAAATATGACGTACCTCCACTTCCCTGTAGAACATGTTCCACAGCAGCGGGGACAGCAGGTGCTTGGCATCGAACAGGGTGACAAACACTCTCGCCAGCTCGTCCATCTGCGACGTGGTCACCACATTGGCCAGCGCCATGGCAATGGGCAGCTCCCCCTTGTCTGATATCATGGTCACCAACTGCACCAGTTGTTCAAATCTACACACAAAATTTTCTTATTATAGGTTTTGTTACAAATGGAACCCTTCATTGAAAATGCCTGCCAAGAAATCATGTGGCTGCAAACTTGTTCTTAGTTCTAGTAGTTCACTCCACTTTAGAATTATGACAGGACACCCAGGTAGAAAGACCCAGACTGAGGTGGGAAGACGAGGTAAGAGGGGATGCAGCACAGCTTCTCCCCTAACAAACTGGAAGTCAACCGCTGAGGACACGAGGAGTTGGCAGCGAATGTTGCAGGAGGCCAAAGCTCAACTGTGCGGCCATCGGAGAGAAAGAGAGTTCACCCCACTTGCCTTTGCCCCGATTTTATTGTATTTTATACCTTAAAAAATGCTCCTGGCATACTAAAATTTTTTGTTTTTCGCCTGTCAAGGAAATAATGTATTATAATATTATTCTAGCTTAACGTTTCGTCACTTGCAAACATATTTATGTTATCTGTGAAAAAAGCATTAGTTACCAAGTAATATTACTTTGCTTGCATATTCGTCCCCCCCCCCCCCACTCCCCCCTCTCCCCCCACACTACCCCTCCCCCTCCCCCAATCAATCAACAATCAAATACGCTCCATTTCGCATTCATAATATTAGTAAAGCTGTTGGCTCAGGTCAAAATGTAGATTAGTACCTATTTTATATTTGTATCCACACTAAATATTCATATTAGAATACAGTGAAACCCTCTTAAGAAGTTCTCTCTTAAGACGTTTCGTGGCTTAAGAAGTTTGGTTTTTTCGGTCCCTCGGCCCAATATTGGCCCAATTTTTCACACATATAAGGTTTTCCTGCTTAAGAAGTTTATTTTTTCCGGTCCCTTGGAAAACTTCTTAAGAGGGTTTCACTGTACTCATATTTGAATTTTCGCTATCAAAGAAATCTCCATAGTAACCTAAACAAATAACAAAATGACAGCCCACGTCAAACATTTACTTAGCAACACGCTTTGCCAATAAATGTATAATAAATAATTTCATAACGCCACAGCTTATTCATAACTCCAGAGCTTACCAATATATTACTGCCTATGTTACTCGCAAATAATGTAGCTTTCGATTAGTGAAAGAATTTTTATATTCCATTCGGTATTTATTGCGTGAAAGAGTAAGATACATCCATGCGTACAAACTTTTGCATTTATAATATTAGTAAGATTAGTAAGATAGATACAAATAGATTGAGATATACGCTGAAACAATGGTTACTAAGTAGAGATGGTTTATAATAATAATATTATACATGTACATTTAAATTGTAATTGAAGATAACATCCTGTTGACACACTGCTTCATTGCGGTTTAATGGGATTGTACTTTGAAAACAATTAAAAAAAAAAAAATATATATATATATATAATGATTATTAATTTACCGATCTGCCAGCACAGTTTCCGCCAGCGTGTCGAACTCAGTTCCCTGCTGCAGAATCTTGGTGAGGACTTCCATGAAGGCGGCTCTGGTTTGGAGATCTCTGTTGTAGCCCAAATCTGGAATATAATACACACATTTTTATACTAGTTTTAAATAATTACCGCTATTTATTTTTATGGTACCCGCCGTGTTGCGTTTTCTCCTCCTTTAGTCAATGTTTCAGACAGCAGTGCAGTGTCCATCATCAAAGCAGATGTGGAATTCGTGGTTGCACAAATATATACAATTATCCTGATGATGGACTTTGCAAGGCTGTCTGAAACATTGGCTAAAGGAGGAGAAAGCGCAAAATGGCACAGTAACCCAAAAATCAATAATACTACTTTTGGCCATGAGAATTTCAAATCATATCGGACAAGAAAACCAGCCAAATTCCTAGACACATTCTGTAATTTACAACATAAATAGATGTGTGCAAACAAATATGCAATGTAATAATATGTAACTCTAATAAAAAAAATGGGAGAAACGACTTGGAGAAATTTGTTACATCTTCAAAAGCAAGGTTTAGACTTACTTCTAAGTGTAGAGATTGATGCTAGAAAGAATGAAATAATTACTGAACTCACTTCAGGTCGGTGAAAAAATTCTTGGTTATTTTATCAGCGAGCTGCTAAAATTTGTAAATAAAATATTGAATGACCAAGAATGTCGACTATACAAAAGTAAACAATTATATTGCAGGCATTGTATTAAATTATTATTTATTTATTTATTTAAAATTTACGGCACAAAGTGCCATTTACAAACATGTTTTTATTAAATATTTTTTAAGAGTCATAGTACATTTTTTTTTTTTTTTTTAAATTTCACATAACAATAGAAAAAGAAGGAAATTAATATAACAACTTGATGAAAGTAAAAAGAAACACAAGAAAATAAATAAAAAATGTCATGTAGTGACCTCATTAAAATATGTTTGGCTGAAATGTTTGATCAGTACAGTATACACAGACTTTTAAAATAAAAATGTAATTTGAGTTGGGGAATGTGCAGACAATGTTTTTTTTTTTTTTAATTTTTATTTATTCATTTCATAAAAAATATGGTTACATTATTTGTGGATTTTTCGACCACCATGCTTAGGCTGATGCCCGTGTTATGGTGGTTGAATGTTATGTTTTCAATACGTTTAAATGACATCTAGGTACATAAACATGTAATTTAGTTTGAATAGTGCAAATTTAATAGCACAAGTAAGACATACATAAATGTTTCTTTAATAAGTCAGGTACGCCTCAAACGTCATTACATGTATCCGGCAATATTGTAGGTAGCTTGAAAACAAGCTTATGAGTTCGAGTGTTGGCTCTTCTTTCACAGGGATTCGCAAGTATCCAATTCTTGATGATTAACAACTTAACAACTACCGGAAAATATCTGCGAGGTGATTGGTACATATACTCCATTTTGGGAGGCGGGTATGTGTACCGCCTCCCTAGGAACCATTTATTGGATAACCAATACCTCTGCCATGGGTCACCCCAGGTAGTTCGATACGTTTGGCGACTTTGCAGGGGTACCATGGAGGTGAGGTTTGTCTAAGTCTTGGCGGTGGATGTGACTGCCCACCTACTTCGTGGCGGGCCAGATCGGGAGAGACTGGTCGAAGGAGACCTTCTGACCTCTCCAGTCAGACTCTTGACCCATCATCGCCTTCCACCGCAGTGGGAGGGATGGATTCATACGTTCGTCACTCCTGAACACATTGAACACCCAGAACTTCCTATACTTCTTTTCCCTAAATAGACCCTCCAAATAGAATCCCCAAAGATGTCATATATCAAGGAGAATTTTTTCCTCTGAGAGCTATATATGAGTTGTTCGTAAAATTGAACAAATTAGCTTTAAGGGTTAAGTTAAAAGCGGTTAACCCGTCTGCTTGGTTCAATATATTCGCACCTCACAATCCGGAAGCGTCAAACCAAAGTCAAACCGTCACTTTGGATCGAGATTGTAAAATATCTATGCAAGATAGCTTTCATATTTCAAAGACAATAAGAAGCATTATTTCGTTCTCTTTCTGGTTAAAAGAAAAATACATAATGTTTGCATGAAAGGAAGATAGATGCAAGAGAGCAAAATGTAAGGTCGCTCTGGGACGTTTTGGTTTTATGAAAGTTTTTTTTTTTTTTTTTTTAAGTTTTCCTTATTCGTTAGATTTTTCATTACATACATTGGAGATTTTTCAGGTATAACAGGAATACGTGTTTTGGGATGTATTTATTCCTAAACAAGCAGACGGGTTAAAGGTGTTTAATATAGAAGCATACCAATGCTGTGCATGAGACCCGAGTCTATGTTGGCACTGAGCAGGTTGGACATGGCCTGTATGGTGGCGTTACGCAGCGTGTTGGGCTTGCCGGCCCTCTGACGAGGGTTTTCCTCAATGCCGGTGCACTCCGCCTCGTTGCAGTCATTCAACAGGTTCATGAATAGCGTGAAGTACCTGGGAACAAATAATGATAAATGAATCATTGTGTCTTTCTGTATCGTAGTGAGTATACCACAGTCTCAGAGCATGAACGCGAGCTTTGGTCACTGACTTTGTTTCACTTGATGTTTGTTTCGACCAACTCTGTTTCACTTGATCGCACCGTGTCTTCCTCGGGCGTCCCTAATTTTTCTACCATTCTCTACTATATATCACTTTGTTGCTGTAAATAAACAACATTTTATGGACTTTAATTCGACTAGTATGTACAAACATAAGTACGAGGAAATTAACTTTGATTTACCTAGTGAAAAGTACTAAGGACCTATTTTTTCGGAAGGTGGAAATATTTTCATCCTGCAATAAAATCCAAAAAAATGAAATATTTCTGAACACATCCGAAAACTAAAAACTAATAACTAAGAGCTGTTTTTGAATGGTGATGAAACACGCTTTTAAATTTTATAATTCGAAATAAACATAATTTTTGAAATATGAAAATATTGAATGCAAACATAAAAAGTTTTGAAAATGGCTCACCTTACTTTTTTTTTAACCAACATCACTGACAATTAAAAAAAAACTCTCACATATTTTATTAGGCAATTGTGTTGTAAATGTAAATGATTTTAAAAAATGATTTTAAAAAAATGATTGAAAAAAATTTAAATGATTTTAAAAAATTCCCAAAGTTTCATAATTTTTTTTCAAATTACGGTCGGAAACTTTTATTCATTAAGGTGTTCATTTCAATTATTTTATGGTTAACTTTTAGTTTGAATATAAAGCGTGGTAATTTTTCTTTCTAACACCGTTTAGACCATATTTCTAACCATGATAGTAAGGGAGACACAATGTATTCTACGAGACCTATATGAGTTGTTCCGAAAAGCAAACAAATTAGAATGAGGGGTTAAAATCCTTATTAAAAACAATGTACCAGCACCATAAATATAATGAATGTGGGCTTACTTCAAGAACAGTTGACTCTTGGCCTCCATCAGGTCTCCCCGGTCGGACTCCTCCGGCTGCAGGGGCAGTCCTCTCAGCAGAGAAGCCACCGCCTCCATACACGCCTGGTCCAATTCCCTGGGAACCAACAGACAACAGATATACATATAGGGATCTGAAAATTTCGCAAATTTTGGAAAAGCAGTGTTTTTTTCCGGCCGGGATTCCATCTGACCTACTCTATGATTAATTTCATAAAATATATAAACAGATCAGTGAAAACAGGCTTTACATAATAATTTACGGAGTAGAAAAGCAAAGTTGAATGGTTCATATGAAGCAGTTACTTTGTGATGTGACATTATAATTTAAAATAAAACAATAACTTTGTAAACACCACTTTTATTTTTATACTTTATGCCGACCGGGTTTCGCTACAACCGTAGCTTCTTCAGGGCAGTACAATCTCTACTAAAATTAATTTACATGTGTGTTTATATAAAAATACAGGCGCCACACTAATTCATAAAAACAACATCGGTATTAGGCTAGACAATCTAGAAGCACTTGAACTAAGGAAAGCCATAAACACTAACAGTAAGGTAGTTAATAACCAACTAAATTTAAATAAAAGTCCCATACTAAGATTGTTCCCTATTGATAAAGAACACGCCCGTTCCCTTCCCAATTCTCCATCTACACCTATACCTACTTCCTCCGTTACTTGAGGAGTCCGGCCCATTTGGTTAAATCATGTATTAGTTATAAACACACATGTAAATTAATTTTAGTAGAGATTGTACTGCCCTGAAGAAGCTACGGTTGTAGCGAAACCCGGTCGGCATAAAGTATAAAAATAAAAGTGGTGTTTACAAAGTTATTGTTTTATTTTAAATTATAATGTCACATCACAAAGTAACTGCTTCATATGAACAAATATTATTAGCAAGTACAGCTATTAAAGCAAAAATGTATAAAAACTTTACTGTGAAATATAGAGTTATGTGTGTCGATATATACTTTTACAAACAGTGTCTAAAAATGAAAGTTTTTCCTAATTATCTAAATGCAAAGTTTAAATATATGAATAATAATCCAGCCATAATAAAATCATCTTTATTTCAAGCAAAACTTGCATGGTTAAAAGAAGATCTTAAAAGTGCATATAAAAAGCGAAATAATATCAAATTAACACTAAAAGTTTTACACATAGAGTTGGTGAACGAACTACATCCGGTTGAATGGGATTTGTTTGACGACAAAGCTCGAACCTTCGCTTCTACTAAAGCCTACAAGAAACGTGAAATTATGAACAAAAAACTGAAAAACCTAAATCTTTCTCAACATACAAATAACAATGAAACTGTGAAATACACCCATCAGTTCTTCGATCGAGTCCAGAACCTCTCAGCGGTTCAATTCCAGCCAGAAGAGTTGACCCTGTTATCTAAAGGCCTGAAATATAATTTAGAATATAGTAAAAATAACATAATTAGCGCAGTAGAAAACGTTGCCGTGGACATTGAAACTGCGTTATATAATAAACCCGGACCACCTCTATATAAAAGTGCAGAAACAATAAAAAAGCTAGTTCCTAATCTTAAAGCTAGTTCTAACCGTGAAACTTCCACTATGATAAACATTCGTAATAAATTAAAAAATGAACAACTAATACTAACTAAAGCAGACAAAGGCAATACTGTCATTATATTAAATAAAAGTGATTATAATTCTAAAGTGCAAGAATTTATTAATACGGACAAATTTGACATTCTACCTAAGGACCCTACTACCAAATTCCAAGAAAATATTAAAAGTGCTCTAAGATCATGTAAATCCGCAATCTTCCAAGACAACTCGTATCAACAAGTAAAATTTTTTACAAAAAATCCAAAAGCCCCTAAATTATATGGTTTCTTAAAACTCCATAAACTTGCCAAACCAATAAGGCCGGTCGTATCAAGTTGCAATTCCCCAAATTTTAAAATAGCATCATTTATCACTAATGTATTCAATAACTCAAAAGTTTTTACTCCAAAATACACAATTAGAAATTCCTTTGACTTGATTGATGAACTTGAAAACTTACATATCCCCAATAGTGCAAAATTAGTCTCCTTTGATGTCGTTAACCTTTTTCCAAATATTCCCGTAGCCGAAAGTAAAAATATACTGTCTAAATTACTACAAAATTCAAAGTTACCAAATAATTTCTCTAAGGAATTATCTCACGTGTTTAATATATGTCTGAACCAAAACTATTTCCAATACAACGAACGTTTTTACCAACAAAAAGAAGGCCTGGCCATGGGGGCACCGACATCGCCGCTAATCGCTGATATATTCATGGACAATTTAGAAAATAATATCTTTGAATGTAAATCACCATTATTAAAAAACTTACTTGTATGGAAGCGCTATGTTGACGATGTGTTCTGTGTTTGGTTAGGAACTGAACGACAACTCAATTCCTTCCTGCTATTAATTAATTCTTTCCATAAACAAATTAACTTCACAATAGAAATAGGTACCAATTCTACATTAAACTTTTTAGATCTTTCATTATCAATAATAAATAATAAAATTGAATTTAAAATCTACCGCAAACCGACGTTCACCGATATAACTATTCACAATTCCTCTAACCACCCCGAATCCCATAAACATTCAGCTTTCCATTCCATGGTACACAGATTGGTTACAGTCCCTTTATCAAATACCAACTTTGCATTAGAATTATCTACGATCAAACAAATCGCAATAAATAACGGTTACAGTCCAAATATAGTCAACAACATTCTAAATAAAAAAAATAAAAAATTATCCACAAGTAAATTCTTATACAACAGTCCACCTCATAATAATAATATACCAAGTAATAATAATCAACCTTATCAATGGCGTAGAATCTTGTACATAAATAATTTCTCTCAAAACAGCGTTAAAAACCTCCCATCAGATATCAAACCAGCATTTTACACTAATAATAGTATAGGTAAGCATTTAATGAACGGCAAGGACAAAGATAATAGTCTATCTCACTCGGGAATTTATTCACTTCAATGCAGCGACTGTCCTTTTTTCTATATAGGCAAAACGGCACGCAATATAAATACCCGTGTCAAAGAACACCTTAGATGTTTACACAGCTCTGGATTTTCGGAATTTGCAAACCACTTGATCGAAAAAGACCATAAATTTGACAAAAATACAGGCGCCACACTAATTCATAAAAACAACATCGGTATTAGGCTAGACAATCTAGAAGCACTTGAACTAAGGAAAGCCATAAACACTAACAGTAAGGTAGTTAATAACCAACTAAATTTAAATAAAAGTCCCATACTAAGATTGTTCCCTATTGATAAAGAACACGCCCGTTCCCTTCCCAATTCTCCATCTACACCTATACCTACTTCCTCCGTTACTTGAGGAGTCCGGCCCATTTGGTTAAATCATGTATTAGTTATAAACACACATGTAAATTAATTTTAGTAGAGATTGTACTGCCCTGAAGAAGCTACGGTTGTAGCGAAACCCGGTCGGCATAAAGTATAAAAATAAAAGTGGTGTTTACAAAGTTATTGTTTTATTTTAAAAAGTTGAATGGACTTCAAATTTCGTTCTATAAATTGACCATAAATTTTCAAAGAAAAAAATCTGGTGGTAACGCAGCATTGGATTTGGCAACAGAAGCATTACATAGTAGCGTTACATCGCGCATTAAAGCAAAAGTATTACAATGTAGCATTACATGGTGACTTTCAAGGACCTAGGAATTGTGTATGATGCTCGCTTAACGTTTCATGCTCATATTGAAAAGATCTGTAAACCAGCCACAAAATGTTGGGTTTTGTCATACAAAATTCAAAGGAGTTGACCAAACTTGCAGTCATAGCTGCTTTACTCTAGCTTAGTGCTTAGCTTTCTCAAGGGTGGATCCCAAGTACGGAGGTCAAAGGACACCGTCTATCTACTACGGGATGGAGGTGTATGGTTAGGGACCGTAGTCAGCGGAGAACATTTGTGAAGAAGGCAAAATCCCACCCTGAGATGTCCAGGTGATGGACATATCTGTTCCTTACCTGGTGATGGCTGTCACATCTCCGCAGACCGGCGGAGCGATCTGGTGACTGGTGCCCAGCACCCAGTCCGTCAGGTACTCCACCAGCTTGTTGCGGAACTTCATCTCCTGGCGGAAGGCGAGGTCGTCCCGCCGCCGCATCATGGCCTCCACCACCTGGCACAGCTTAGTCTTGATGTGCACCGACAGGACTGTCATGTCCAGGTGACGGACGTATCTGCAAATCATTTCAAAGTTTTTATACAAATACATTACAGCTAAACCGCAAGCAAAAGAAGGTGCACGCAGAAAGGGAGTGATTTATTAAGAAAGAAGATCAAATGAGATTTTCATCCGATAGTATTTATTATAGGTTAAAGAATAAGTACCGGACTATGGCCAGCATGAGCCCTTCGATGGAGGTGACGCTCAGGTGCTCAGCAGGCTGCTCGTTCTTGTTGTTGTCCAGGATGCTCTTCATGATGAAGATAGTGTGCTCTACAAACTGCGTATTCACCTCTGTCAGCATTACCTACACATTGCCATAACGCAACATTAATCATCGAAAAAATTATAAAAACATCATTAAAAAAATATAACTGACCCCAAATGAGAGCCTTGGGGAATACCACCAGAAACATGAATGCATAGTAAAAACTAGGGCTTATGGAAGTCTAAGACATGCCTAACTATCGTCAAATTACACTTATGTATTCATTGCCTTGTTTTTAAAAAAAATTATCAACAATCAATGATAATATGTAATTGGATATTTGTATGGGGTATTTTTTGTAAAAAATCACAAGTCAGGTCAAAATGTCAATAGTCAGAATAACAATAATAATATATACTTATGTATGAATGCGAATGAAGCAAGGAAATGGCGTGATAGTTGCTCAAGTAGTTAGTTAAATTATTTTCAATTGTTGGTTGCGTGCCATAAAATGAGTGCTAATATTAACCAAAGTCATACCTGTTGCTGGGAGTCAAAGAACTTGTCTATGATGGCTCTCAGCTGGTCGAAGAGTATGGGGTAGAGGGCGGAAGACATCTCGTGGCCGATGAGTTCCTTGACGTGCTTCTGGATCTGCGGACCGAACTTCTCATTGATGCAGACCAGCAGACGGAGGAGCTGTCCTACAAACCTGGAAACAGAATTACATATAAGGTTGAGTTGATGATCCCATGTTGTAACCCTTGCTACTCTCCTCTCAAAAATCTCACAACGGCCTCGGTAAGACTCTCGACTTGTAATCTGGAGGTCATGGGTTCAAACCCCGGCGTTTGTGTTTATTTGATTAATTTGTGTTATTTACTCATTAAAAATAATATGTAGTTTATTTGCGGCACATTCTAGAGTAGAAGATACTCTCAATATCGCCTTGGTGTAAGACCACCATTCAGAACTTGAAATGGCTTTAGCTGTGTTTGGTGACCAGATCTGAAGAGCCAGGTATTTATCCACCTTCCTCTTCCCTATCTAATTCCCCTCCCCTTACCTTCAGCCTCACAACATACCCCGATTGGGGATAACATAATCTCACTGGCTCCAGACGGCTAGTAGCAGTTGAAACTCTTGTGCAGTATTCACATAAAATAATGTAATCTCTTGTTCATAAACCAGTGACTGTGGACTTGGTTGACATTTGTCACATGATAATGGGTTGTTTTTAGGACATGTTCTTGCACTCAACAGCTTGGCTATGGAATAATTTATCTTGTCTGTCTAACAAAAATAATCTCTTTACGACCTTATCATCCAGGTTTTCCTTACCTTTCTTAAAAGGACCCTAATTGCAAATCATTTTGAAGACAGCACATTTGAATGCATTTGTTTGATTTTAATTTGGGAAGCAGGACAATAGGCCACTTGCATCACATTTAAAAAAAAAAAAATTCCGGTTTAGGCAAATATTCTAAGACATTCTGTTTTTTTTTTTTTTTTTTAAATCGTATTTTTGAAACCCTGGCGATTTTTTGAAAATTTCAATCCGAAAAATCAGACCATTTTTTATAAACCGGAAAAACGGGACATAATTTTATGGGTGCGAAAAAACGATAATTACAATGCCAACGTTTTCCTCACGAATAGCAATAAATTGTACGGGTTCTCTTCGTAACATCTGTAAAAACACCGCCATCTTTATCAAAAAATCAAACCAAAGGATAAGTTCGCATAGAACAATAAATCTAGTGAACTTTAATCGCAAATTCAAAAATTCGCTGGAAATCAAAGTGTTGCCATATAAAAAAAATTAATCAGTGTGGAATTTTACAAAATTAAGGGAATATAATCGGAGACGGTACATTTTCATGTAGTGACGTCACGAGCTCAAATAATGGATTTATTCATTTAAAAATAAAAAAAAACTATACATTTCTAAAAATTTTTACTAACATTTTCGTAACCTTAGTAAAAAAATCTATCCACACGATTTTTTCCAAGTCGTTATGAAATCCATTCAAGTGGCCTATTTTATGAAAGGATTTGAAATGAGTGATTCGGTGAATACGTCGTCGTTTTAATTATTGTAAATTTTTAAAAAGAACTTACTGAGTTACAGGGCAGTACTGGACGTCTTGGGAGCTGTTTGCAAGTACACTGCACTTTCTAGTATCCACCAAACCTAAAAATATAATAAAATTTTCAAGTAACTTTCTCGTCGCTAAGAGCTCCTTATTACCTCTTTTAAATACATATTTAAAATAAAAATATCTAGGAAAGGCTTAACAGATTTTACCTATTTGAGAGTTTACTTAGAAAATATAAGTTTACCTCCGTGCAGAGATGTGACGCTAGAAAGCGTGAGGCAGCCGAGCGTGGAGGCATGTCCCACGGGTACGGTGCGAGCCGGCGGCGTGCCGTTCTTCTTCTGCAGGCAAACACCGCCCAGCGCGCACAGGAACGAGGTCATGTTGGCCCACTCGTTTATCTGGTCCTGGAAGCGGATCAATGTATTAGATACAATATTAAAACATGCTACTGTGAAAACCTCTTAAGAAGTTTTCATGCTTAACTCCTCAGTCTAATTTGTTAGCTTTTCGGAATACATGTATGCCAGAAATATAACCAACCTCCAAGTCGTGTTCGCTGCTCTGGTGGGAAGCCCTCCGCTTGCTGGTGGGGCGTGGCAGGGCCTCCAGGGGACACTCTTCGCCCCCCTTGCCCGCCTGTCCCTTGGGGTAGGACTGCAGCAGTTTGCACATAGAGTCCCTGCACAAAACATATTACATATTATCAACAAACAAGTTTTACAAATTCACTAGACGAGTGTACATTAGAGAGTAGTCAAAGAAGATTAACTATTAGTTAAAGTGAAGTTTTTGCACCCATTTCTAATATATGTTGCAGGCCAATTTGGAGCCCAGTTTACACAGTTTGTATATATGTATATAGATCTATAAAAAAATATTTATAAAAAAAAAAGTTTAAGCTTAAACTTTAGATTGGAAAAAGCGCAAAAAGAGAATGATGGATTCTTACCAATTCCTGAAAGTTTCCTCCCAGGCCGGCTGGACACCATTCACACAGTGTTCTATCTTCCTCAAGTGCGCCATGATTCTTTTCTGAAGCGCAGCGCGACCTTTCATAAAAAAAATTAACATGGTAAGACAAGACAAGACAACAACTCGGGGGTTGAGCAGAAAGTGACGGGCATCAGTATTCTCTTGTTCTTTGTTCAGAGTGCACTTACAGAAAAATGGCATTTGAATTTCCATTTCAGAATCCATTCTAGAAGGAAATCATTTTGTTGCACAGAGTGCACTTACAGATAAAAAGTGGTTTGAATTTTCAATTTTTTTTTTACATTAACTCCACACAGGAGGCCCTGAGGAAATTAATTTCCCTCAGGGCCAATGTCATCTTTGGAAATGCTGTGTGCAGGGTCTTTTTGAGGAGAGGAAGGAGTGAACACGGGTCTTGAAGAGACCCATGTTGTAGGAGGGAGGAAACACAGAGGCCGGGAAATCGCTCCACAGCCGAGCTGTTGAACTCAAGAACGAGTCGTAGAAACGACCTGTTCTCATGTGACTAATGTCAACCGTGTACAAATGTTGGGCGCATGTTTGGAGTGTTTCCCGACTATGCGCCGGTGCCGAGGGTTGAGAATTGAAAATCCATTTTGAAGAGAAATCATTCCACTTTCAGAAAAAAAGAGTGCTTTGAATTATCTCTCCAGAATCCACTTTGAACAGAAACCATTCTGATGCTCAGAGTGCACTTACAGAAAAAGAGTGCTTTGAATTTTCACTTCTGAATCTATTTTGAAGAAAAACCATTCTTAAGTTCAGAGTGTACCACAGTAAAAGAGAGCATTGAATTTTCTCTTCAGAATTCGTTTTGAAGAGAAATCATTCTATTGATCAAAATGCACTACAGCAAAAGAATGTCTTGAATTGTTGTTTAAATTATGTAATGTCATATTCGATCATTTTATGTAATAAATTAATGTGAAATAAATAAATTTATCTTCAGAATCCGCTTGGAAGAGAAACCATTCTGTTGTTCAGAGTACACATACAGGGGCAATTTAAAAATGAATAGGTGAATGTACTTACCGTGAACATTTTCATAGAAACACATTCTAGATACATCTTGGCTGGCTGAGGGGGTAAAAATAATATCAATATAGACACTGGTAAATGGTAAGTAGGGAAGAAACCACAAAAAATGACACCTATGACACCAGGAAGCAAAACCATAGCAATTGCAAATAGCATTGTAAATTGCATAGCATAGCAAACTGTTGAAGAGAAGATTTAAAATTTCATGTAACTTGCTTGTTTTCTGCAAGTCTCCGTAGCCTCTCTTGGCCGCAGTCGAAAACACCAAACAAATTACAATACACTTGCGCCACTAACCTGGGGCCACTAGCGGAAGCTATCCCAGAAGCTGTTATCCAAAAACAACCCCATTCGTGGGTCACATCTCTTCATTGTGTTTGCTTACTCGATTATCGTTTATTCAATATCTTGATCTTAACTACAGTATAATCCGAACAACAACAAAGAATTGAAAAAAAATTGAGCATAAAAGAAACTTTTTTTTCAATGATTAACGTCTAGCGTTTTCCACCCACCCACTCCGCCGGGTTCGGATTACTGGAAGTTCGATTACGGATTATGGTGGGTTCGGATTACAGAGACTATACTGTATTGTTAAATCATCTTCTGGACTATGGTAAGTCCTATTATCTCCCGCTCTCCAGCTCTCCTTAAACTACGCAACGGATTTTCATGCGGTTTTCACCAATAGATAGAGTGATTCATGAGGAAGGTTTTTAGGTAAAGGTTTTTAGTGTCAAGGTTTTGTGTAAATTGCTGGAAAAAGGGCGGTGTGGATTTGATATGTATGCAAATTAACAGATGGCGTTGGTTATAAAGGTTAGGTAATGGCGTTGTGTGACATTAACATTATCAGAAGATCAATTTCAGCCTTTAAGGAGGTCTTCGACCCTTTAGAAACAGCGGCACGGGAAGTAGGATTGCGGGTTAATGTTGACAAAACGAAAATGATGGTACAGAGCAGGAACCCTTCACACAGAAGAAGAAGTAGTGCACGATTTAAAAACAACTACTCATACGAAGTGGTCGATCAATTCACCTACCTGGGTTCCAGTCTGACAGAGAACAATGAGGATCCAGCAGAAATCAGAAGGAGAATCACAGAAGCCAACAAAACATACTTCTCTTTGCTGCCAGTGTTTAAGTCACGTAGTGTCCACAGAAAAACCAAAATAACCATATATAAGACCATTGTTAGAACTGTATTGGCATATGGATGTGAGGCGCTGACACTGACGGTAAAGAAGGCTGAAATGTTGGATACTTTTGAAAGAAAAGTGCTGAGAAGAATATGTGGTCCCGTGAAAGAGGGTGAACAGTGGCGCATCCGGCACAATACAGAATTGTATGATATATATAAGGCCCCTAGCATCTCAGCACATATGAGACTCCTCAGGCTGAGATGGGCTGGGCATGTACAGAGAATGCCGGATACACGCGTTCCAAAAAGAATTTTGACTGGACACCCAGGTGGAAAGAGAAAAGTGGGAAGACCCAGACTGAGGTGGGAAGACGAGGTAAGAGGGGATGCGGCACAGCTTCTCCAAGTACCAAATTTGAAGTCAGCCGCTGAGGACAGGAGGAGTTGAAGGCGACTGTTGCAGGAGGCCAAAGCTCGATATGGGCTGTAGCGCCATCGAAGAAGAAGAATGGCGTTGTGTTTCATTAGCCACAGCAACGTGTGGCCGGGTCTGCTAGTAATACATAATCCTGAGATGCAATATATAATTAAACTATAATTCTCTAAATACCTGTGGTGAGCACGGTGCTGGCCTGCGCTATCTCGGAGAAGATGTGGTAGTTGGGCAGCAGGCTGGTCACGTTGACCTCCTCCGTGCCGCAGCGGATATCAGCCTCCTGGCACAGCAGCGAGAAGCAGGACATGGCCACCAGCACGGCGTCCATGTCGATGGACCACAGGTACATGAAGAACACCACCTGGTTAAGAAGAAGAAGAATAAATCACCAATGAAGCAAAAAAGTAATAACCTCTAATAAAATAATAAGGTTGGGTGGTTAAATGGTGGTTAGATGCTCTGGCGGTACAACCATTCAACTTGACAGCCACCCTCCTTTATCATAACAACACGGTTCAATTAAACCAGATAAATTTGGGAGGCGGGAATGGGTAACGCCGCCCCGGGAACCATTTAATGGATAACCAACACCTCTGCCACAGATCTTTGCTATATTTGGGGTATTTTACTATATTTCATGGGGTGAGGTTTGTCCGGAGTATGGTGGCGGATGCGTCTGCCCACCAGCTCCGTGGTTGGCCGGATCATGAGAGACTGGTTGAGGGATTTTTTTTGATCATTTGATTTTTTGATCATTTGATTTTTTGATCATTCATTTTGATCTCTCCAGCATGACTCTCTTGGAACATCGCCCTACCGCAGTGGAAAGGATGGATTCATATGTCTGTCACTTCTGGACATACTGACCCCCAGATTCCTACCCACCCTTCATACCTTTTTCCTTCCCAGAACTTCCTATCCTAAAAAGACCCTCCACACAGTATCCCCAAAGATGACGTAGGCCTTGAGGGTCATTTTTTTCCTCAGTGCCTCCTGTATGGAGCTAAGGTTAAAAAAAAAAAAAAAATATTGATAGAACCGCTCAACCAAATTGAGTCGTCTATAAGGCCCATAGCTTATCAAAACAAAATGCACAACCGCTGAGCAATGCTACTCGTCAAGTAAATGTTTAAACTACTCAACCCTCATTCGTACGATTAACTGATTGGAAGCTAATTGACGGTGGTGAAACAGTCACCGGTATAGAATGATGTCGCCCTTAGAATGTAAGAATGAGAGACTAAACCCAACCCACCTCCAGTTTGATGTGTGCTTGCTTGCAGATGGCGATCTGGCTGCCCACGTTGGCGTAGTCCTTGTGGCGCAGCAGGAAGGCGTTGCGGCAGCGAAGGATCTCACGCACCCAGCGCAGGATCTCCGTGTAGTTCATTATCTGGTGCTGGATCAGCTTCTGACTGATGCTGAATAGCACCTGGGAGCTACACATGGAAGACAGGTAGGTGTTCAGTGAGTTTCTGAGTGACAGATAAGCTGTCAACATATACAACTTTTTGAATAATGTTGTTATTTTGTCTTTTTAACGAAAGGAAGTGAACTAACGAAGCTATCAGAAATGAAAGAAAGCTTACAAGCGATCCGTAGACTTAATTAATTCATCTATGAAGCGATCAATTTATTCCTTTCGATCTTGGAGGAACGAAAGTGGTTTTAATATGACTAAAGACCTCATTAACTAATTAACTTCCGCTTAGTGTAAAAAAGTTATCGATTTCACTGTACTGGACTCCCAGGGGTGGGATTTGGCCTTGGTCGTTCTCGTCTTGCTCCGATCCTCTTCCAGACAGTCTATCAAAGTAATGCAATACAAGTTTCTAACTAACTAACTAACCATCACGCCGTTTCCGCAGGGGTAGACAGAGAGGACAGACCGCCAAACAACTCGGTCTAGGCATACACACCTTGCCTCGTTCACATTCATACATCGTCTCATACAAACTCTTCATTCATTTGATCGTCAATGTCTTCCTCGGGCGTCCCCAACTTCTACCATTCACACTTGCGTCATATATTCTCTTCATTCATTCGCTCTACATGCCCAAACCATCTAAGCATCTCTTTCTTAATCTTACTTATTATGCTTACATCAGCCTTGCATTCTTTTCAGATCTCCAAACATCTCACACAATCATACACACGCCCCAAGGATCTCATTTCTACAGCATTCAGCCTACTTTCATCCGTCCTCTGCCAGTTGTATGCTTCACTGCCATACATACAAGTGTCCCATACCTGATATCCCAGAAGGTATTGACAGGGGCTTCGGGGTTCCACATGTGTATGCGGTTGGGGTGGTGCAGCGCAAGCAGGGCCTCCATGGCCTCCTGCGACACGTCCCCCATGGCTCCCTGGTGCACCAGCGACACAAGCCCGTTCATCAGCTCCAGGGTGGAGCTCTGCACCTCGTGGCCGGCCTTCCCTTGGTTCTGGAATTAATTCATATTTATCTTATTGCTTTACTAGAGATTGTTTCATAGTGCTTAACGAAGTATTGAATTCCGTAAGTCTAAACTTAAACTTTATAGATAAATAATTATTCATTTTCTTTACATGTATCATTTATTTATTTTTGTTATTTGTGTATTAAAGTATACAAATGACTAATTGTGGTGTATAGATTAGTCATGTATTTTCAACATCCGTCAACAGATGTCGTTTGTATAGTGTTATACATAGTTTTGTGGTTTCTCAAAAGACATCAGTAAAGTAGTATTTTAGAAGAGTATCATCTGTCATCATTCGTGCCTAATGTACAAATGTTACGATAATAGCTGAAGACATATGGTCGATGGCTAGATTCCAACGGTCGTTTCTAAGACTCGTTCTTGAGTTCAACAGCTTGGCTGTGGAACGATTTTCGGACTTCTGTGTTTCGTCCCTCCAACAATATGAGTATCCTCAAGACAAAGTATTCCTATCCACAAAAAGACTCAATGACTTCAGACCTCCACACAGCATCCCCAAAGACGACATGGAGTTTACCCCTTCAGTAATTAAAAAATGGAAAAAAAAAACAAATTTTTACGACATTAGTGCTAACATTGCGTGATGTCACCCGATTTGCACAGATTGCGGGAGATAGGGAGGAGTGGTACCTCGTTTGAATCATCACAGCTATCTTTTGTCTTGCTTCCAAATACCATAAATCGTATTTATTTTCACCAGAATATATTCGAGAGTGGTCTTTTCTGCAGGTAAAATTTGCCTGAGTTATCTCAGGTGTAGGAATTTTCGCACATAATAGCTGCTCGAGTATACTCGGGCGTAGTTCTTAAGCGGTTAATGTAAAAAAAAAAACTAGAGACGAAGGACCGAAAAAAATGATGCGATCTTGCGGAGGGGTGTGTTAGTAAAGTGACAACTCACATTGAGCATGAGCATGGGATCAGCATGGATCAAGCGCACCAGGCACATGAGCAGGTTCCGGTAGACAGGCATCTCCTCTGAGCGGTTCATCTTGCCCTGGATATCCTTGGACTTCAAGGTCAGTGAGGTGATCATGCGGAGAGGGGTGTGCGCTATATAACCCTGAAAATACATATAATATATATTATATATTTTATAAAGAAGATTTTCAAATGTGTCTGAAAGAGAGTACGAAAACAGCGTGCAATATAGTTGTGAATGATGAATACTTAGAGCAGGTGGATGAATTTACGTATCTGGGAAGTAGATTAATGAGAGGAAAATGATTTCCCTCAGGGCCTATGTCATCTTTGGGGATGCTGTGGGGAGGGGGGTTTTCTTCTATTTTTTTTACATCCACACAGGAGGCTCTTTTCATCTTAGGGGATGATGTGTGGAGGGTTTTTTAAGGAAAGGAAGAAGAGGAGTTCTGGTAAGGAAATAGGTATGAAGGGTGGGCAGAAATCTGGGGGTCAGTGTGTCCAGGAGTGACGGACATGTGAATCCATCTCTTCAACTGCGGTGCAAGGCGAAGAATGGAGGGATCCTGGCTGAAGAGGTTAAAAGACGTACAATAGTCACTCTCGATCCGACCCCCCACGCAGCAGGTGGGCAGACATATCGGTCGCCAAGACTTTGACAAACCTCACCCCATGAACCCCTGCTAAGTCACCAAACATAGTGAACCTCTTGGGGTGACCTATGGCAGAGGTGTTGGTTATCCAATAAATGGTTCCCGGGGCGGCGGTATTCATACCTGCTTTATAAAAATGCTCCTCTTAAACTAAAAGAAGGAAAGGAAGATTTGGAAGGAAAAAAGATGTGAGAGGTGTGTAGGAATCTGGGTGTCAATGTGTCCAGAAGTGACGGACGTATGAATCCACCCCTCCCACTGCGGTGCAAGGCGATGTGTCGATAGAGTCCTGCTTGAAAGGGAATTAAATTGGTTCTTTGCAAAGGTATATGGAAAGTTTTGGGGTTTCTTAGTAAACGGTGATTGATATAGATTTTGGTTTATGTGAAAGAAAGATTAATAAATAAAATAAATATACAATATTGGTACCTGCGTTGCCTTGTTGAGGGTATCGGTGAACATGGCTCTCAATTCAGCAGAACGGCTGTACAAGAGCTCTATTTGTGGCCACCAGTTCAGCCTGGTTTGCTGGATAATTCTGGAAATAATATAAAACCACAATTAAAAAAATCAACCTGTAAAAAACAATGTTTTTTTTAAACTATAATACTTTTATTTTCAAATATCCTTCCTACCCAGGGTCTGGAGTGAACAACTATACCAACTGAGCCAAAATCCGATTGGATTAGACTGACATTTATTGCATATACATTATAACTGCTGTAATGTCATTGAATTTAAGAAAAATGCGTATATGTCCGTGAGTGTGTGCGTGATTGCCACAAAAATCAACAACATAAACAACGAGTTCATCCAAGTTTCAGCTTGATCGGATGTCGGGAAGTGGGTTAATTTCCACTTCCAAGATTCAACAGAAAAACGAAAAACCTGTTATGCAGTGACCTCGTTAAAATATGCACATTAAAAATATCAGTATGAATAGGTATTGGAATTTCGTGTACAAATAAGGCAGTGAAAACAAAGTAGCTTATGATTAAGTCAGTGTGTCTTACTTTAAAAGCGACGTGACAATGACGTAATGGTAGGCAATGGGGCTGGAGAGGTTGAGACACGCCTTCAGCGCCTCGTTGTTGTGCGGCATTATCCGGAAACACGAGACGAAGCAGTCTATCATCAGGTCAATGTCGCTGTAGGAGTAGTACGACTGTCCACGAGGGTAGGGCTTTGACGGGTTGAACAGCAATGACTGAAATAGACAAAACAAAATTGCAGCATAATGAATACTTACTAGAAAAAATTAGATGAGATATGTTGACACAATACAAAAAATATACACACCGCCAGTGACAGCTAGCTCTAAGCAGCAGATGAGCGACGCACTCCTAAAATTTCTGCCAATCTAAAAATTCCCGAGCGCCGAATAACATACTTAATTTCCGACACGCCTCATCACAAATCACAATACAACTTCACAATAATATATGTAGGTAACTAACCTTCAGGTCCGTGATGACACTTTGCACAAGCGTGAAAGTCACATTGCTGGAGTCGGAGATGTTGATGTACGTGCTCGCCTTGCACAGCTTTACACAGGTTATAACTGCGGCTTCCGTCATCTGTTTGGAGTTTGCGTGCGGGCCTGAAATTTGTAACAGTCACAATATTATTTCGAGAAGGACCTGTGTTATTGCAGATGAAATTATTACAACAATTCTTATTGGAGTGTACATATTTTGTTATAATACGATTACCTAATCCTTTTTTGACCGAGTCAATGAAGTGTTTCTTCTTGTTGTGTCTCGGGCTGCAGGGGGCACCGCTGTCCGCATTCACTATCTCCTCCAACACTTTCTGCAATCAGACAGACCATGGTTTGTTAGTCTTACAATGATGAATAACATGTCCACGTTTTTTTTTTTTTACATTAGCTCCACACCGGAGGCCCCCTTAGGACCTATGACATCTTCGGGGATGCCGTGTGGAAATTCTGTTTAGGGTAAGGAAGTTCTGGGAAGAAAAAAAAAGATATGAGTGTGTCCAGGAGTGACGGACGCATGAATCTATCCCTATCATTGTGATGCAAGGCGATGCGTTGAGAGAGGTCAAAGGATCTCCCTCAACCAGTCTCTCTCCCAATCTGGTTTATCGGTTATCCCAAAACGCATTTGCCGCCAAGATCTAGACAAAACTCACCCCATGAACCCGGGCACCCCTATTAAGTCACTAAACGTAGCAAACCACTTGGGGTGACCTACAGCAGGGTATTGGTTATCCAATAAATAGTCCCCCAGGGGGCGGTAGGCATGTCTGCCTACCAAATTAAAAATATGATGTACAGTGAAACCCTCTTAAGAAGTTTTCCAAGGGACCGGAAAAAACAAACTTCTTAAGCAGGAAAACCTTATATGTGGGAAAAATTGGGCCAGTTTTGGGCCATGGGACCGAAAAAACCAAACTTCTTAAGCCACGAAACGTCTTAAGAGAGAACTTCTTAAGAGGGTTTCACTGTATCATGTTTGGGAATCAACAAATGACTACCTGTTTTTGCACAGAAACAAAATATGTTTTCAGTTATCTAGGTGACTGCCAAGGTCAAGCACTGAAAAATTTTTAAATGTGATTCCCAACTCACGGGACTAAGAATCAGCAGCATGATCTGCAGCGGCCACATGGCCACTCGGGACTTCTTGTTGTCAGCGAAGCCGTCCTGCAGCATGTCGAAGAGCGTGTCGCAGCAGCGGGCGAGGTCCTCGTTGGGACGGCGCTGCACGTCTGCAAACTCGTGCGGGTACGTGTCCATCCAGTTCCACACGGCCTTCTCCAGCGAGTTGGCCAGCACCACATGTGCCGACTTCTTCAGTAGCCGGAACTTCTGGATCGTTTCTGAGGATGAAAATTTTACATAATATTATTTTTCATTACTTTTTTATTTTACATTAACCCCACACAGGAGGCCCTGGGAGAAATAATTTCTCTCGGAGACTATGTCACCATTGGGGATGCTGTGAGGGGAGTCTTTTCAAGGAAAGGAAAGAGAGGAATTCTGGGAAGGAAAAAGGAATGAGGGGGTGGAATGTGAATGCGAATGGTTGTGGGGTGGCGGTGGTGGGTGGTAGGAATCTAGGGCTCAGTGAGTCCAGAATTGACGGACATATGTATCCATCCCTCCTGCTGCGGTGCAAGAAGATGGACACAGGAGGTGGCGAATAACGATAGTCGTAGCGAGGTACTGCTTTAACTCGACTATTTGGCATTTCGTCTGCATGTAAATTTGTTTGTTTGCTCGACATATATATACTTACAAATCTTATGATATCAGAGGAAATTTTGATTTAAAATAAAATAAAATTAGGAATATACTTTTTTGGACACGAGGTCTACTGTTCTTTACTAATTATTGACATCCCATGTACAATGTACGTACTTAAGATGTTTTTTGGTCCTAAATTAGCCTTTTTCAGTCTGAACTTTATGTATATACAAAATATTAAATCAATGTAATTCACGTATTATAATAGGCCGCTTGCATCACTTTTTTTTTTTTTTTTTTAAATCGTATTTTTGAAACCCTGGCAATTTTTTGAAAATTTCAATCCGAAAAATTAGACCATTTTTTAAAAACCGGAAAGATGAGACATAATTTTATGGGTGCGAAAAAACGATAATTACATAGCCGAAAATCATTTAAAAAAATAAAGTTTTCCACACGAAAAGCAATAAATTGTACGGGGTTCTCTTCGTAACATCTGTAAAAACACCGCCATCTTTATCAAAAAATCAAACCAAAGGATAAGTTCGCATAGGTGAACATTAAACGCAAATTCAAAAATTCGCCGGAAATCAAAATGTTGCCATATAAAAAAAAATTTATCAGTGTGGAATTTTACAAAATTAAGGTAACATAATCGGAGACGGAAAATTTTCATGTAGTGACGTCACAAGCTCAAATAATGGATTTATTAATTTAAAAATAAAAAAAAATATAAATTTTTTAAAATTTTTACTATCATTTTCGTAATCTTAGTAAAAAAATCTATCCACACGATTTTTTCCAAGACGTTATGAAATCCATGCAAGGCCTATTGGTAAGTTTTCATGCCGGAGAAGTTTTGTTCTTTTAGTTCCTTGCCGTTTGAAATTAAAAACAAGCTACATTTTTCCGTCCCTTGAAAAACCTTATAAGAGAGTTTCACTGCTAATTTAAAATGAAAATATTTGTTAAATTAATTAAATAGTGTTTGTGACAAACCTGTAAATAGGCGAATCAACCGGACAACGTCGACATTTATCCATTGTATCAACTCTATATCGGAGTAATCCGGATTTTCTTCATTCGAGGCCGATAATTCCTGAAACCACAGAACAATTACATATTGTATTCTGATTTAAAAAAAAGAAAAAAAAATTCAACAACAGAACCATAGATAAAGAATCTTCAATTATTTTCCCTCAATTTCCATAATCGTTACAAATTCAAAACAAACGATTCTAAGTTATGTACTACATGGGTACTGATTCTAGGTAGGTACTGCTCTAATCAAATTGAATTGATTTAACTAGAATCCTAATTACCTAAATCCTTATTTTTATAAAAAACGGTTTAAACATAATTTTAAAATTTAAATATAAAGATACCTGTAATCTTGCAGATATGCGGTTGAACACGGCATTGAAGAAGTTGAGACTGAGAGCAAACAGCACCTTGCTGGCCAACTGCTTCAGCAAGAGGACATAGTGATTCTCTGTCGGAACATCTGGAAGGCAGAAAAACAGATAATATTTATATTAAAACGACTTAGTTCTCTTTAATGACCCTCTTTTGAAATTCACTTCTCCAGTATGTCCAGCAAGTCCTTTCTAAGTGACCGGCTCAGGTACCGGGCTCCATTGAAGCTGGAGTTAAGTTAGCTTCTCAGAAGCTAGGGAGACTGAACAGGGCCCGCAATACTTTAACCGCCCTACCCATACGAACGTATGTGATGCGGCCGCTATATTATTGCCCGAACGCAACAAGCCGTATCCCACACAGGTAAAAAAAAAAAACGAGTGTGCTTTAGACCACACGACTGAAGTAGAACTTCACTAACTTATGCCATCCATTAACAATATAACAAAATATCCCATCTCCTTAACTTAACTTAACTTAACTCAACTTAACTCAACTTAACTTAACTCAACTTAACTTAACTCAACTTAACTCAACTCTTAACTCAACTTAACTTTTAACTCAATTCAACTCTTTCATTAGCGTTCGCTTTAATTAGCGTTCGCATTGATTAGCGTTTCATATCGATTAGCGTTTCACTTTCATTAGCGTTCACTTTAATTAGCGTTCGCATCGATAAGCGTTTCATATCGATTAGCGTTTCACATCGATTAGCGTTTCACATGGTGAAGTATGGCAAAATATATGGCATTAAATATATGCGTTTCATAGCGTTTCACATTAAGTATATGGTTCTTTTTTGTGACGCATTGATCATTTTACCCCCAAGTGTCAAGCGTGCGTAAAGAAGTTTTACTTCAAAAACGAGTGTGCTTTAGACCACACGACTGAAGTGAAACTTCACTAACTAATGCCGTCCATTAACAATATAACAATAACAGGAATAAAAATATCCCCATCCTCTCAACATCCCCATCAACTCAACTCAACTCTCAACTCTCAGCTCTCAGCTCTCAGCTCTCAACTCAACTCAACTCAATTCAACTCAATTCAACTCAACTCATATCATTGATTAGCGTTTCACATTGATAAGCGTTTCATATTGATTAACGTTTCACATTTTTTCGTAACGTGTCACATTTTTTCATAATGTTTCGTATTTTTTCGTAACGTTTCAAAACGTATTCATCATTTTACCCCCAAGTGCATATATATATATATATATATATCCATTTTAGCTTGCATAAAGAAGTTTTACTTCAATAACTGTACCCGAACAAAACGTTTGTGATAAAGTTCGTATACATCAAGTTTGTTTCTAACAGCTAACAGATGTATTCGGGTATTTTCGTCTCTCCCATACAAGTCACGCCGCTAGTCAGTGGTACTCTAAAATCTCTCTCGTAAATAGGTTACGCTAGGTTAGGTTATGGGCTATTTTTCAATTTGGTTTTTTTCATAGCTTTTAATGAGTTTTCAAAGAGGTGGTGTTGAGTTGACTTCATTCTGAATAGGCATGGAACGCAAATGAATAAAGCAACAAACCTATAAACTGGCATATCTCCCTCAGCAGCAGCTTGACGTTCATGGCCTCGTCGAACTTGGTGGTGTCCTTGGGCTGCGCGCTCAGGCACTTCTCCAGCGTGTCCAGCACGATGAGCAGGCTCTCGTAGTACGACTTCTCCACTTCGGACGTGTGCAGGCGGTTCACATTGCCGGCGCATGCTGGCTGGAACTGGGAAAAATAACTAAAAGTTAAACATTCACTTTGATAAACTTTTAGAGTAATTTGGAAGGCAGGAATGGGTCCCGCCATCCTGGGAACCATTTATTGGACAACTAACACCTCTGCCATAGGTCACTCCAAGTGATTCGCTACGTTTGGTGACATAACAGGGGTGACCGGGTTCATGGGGTGAGGTTTGTCTGGATCTTGCGGTGTATGGACACACTAAACCCTGGATTCCTACCCACCCCTCTTACTTTTTTCTTCCCAGAACTTTTTTTTCCTTAAAAAGACCCCCCACACAGCATCCCCAAAGATGAAATAGGGAAATTATTTTTCTCAACGACCCCTGTGTGTTATGAAAAAATATATGTGTTATGAAAAAATATATATATATTTTAAAATCCTGGATAGGCGTGATAAATGGAAAATATTTAATTTTAATAGTTATTTCATTAATCTTAAATTGTTTTGAACTGGCGGCTATTATTTTTGAAGTGGCAGTTTATTTTTTGAGAATTTAAAGATTTTTTTTATAAAACCTACAAAATTAAGATAAATTATGAAATATAGGTAAATTCATTAGCTTAAGAACAGTTATCTGATTTCGTGTGAATATTTAAGAAATGTTTTTGAAGTGAAAACTTCTTTAGCACCGTTGTGATTTGAAACTCGATGAAAAGAAAAAGTGACACTAAAAAGAGACAAACACATACATCTTTAGCCTACGAGAGAATGAGATAGGATAATCGGTCTCCTCTTTGTGCGGTGCTTCGTAGCCTCCCCACTCTGGTCTACTTTAGTTTTCTAAAGGTTTCACTTCTACCATGTGTGAACTGAACACTTTTTCTTTTTAAATGAGCTTAGGTAATACAAAACCAATAATACCTTTACATTTGAAGAAGCCGATGATAGAAAAAAATCGCAAAGCATGCTTCAAAACTTATTAAAAACACATTTTGTTCTAACATTTATTACAAGTAATAATTATTAGCCTGAAACACTCATCTACATTGAAAAAATCTACCGAGAAAAGATACATGCCGCCGACGGGATTCGAACCCGCGTCCTTCTGATTTCCGGTCAACTGCTCTTATCCACTGAACTACGTCGGCTTATCTCCTGTCTGCCAAATAATTCAATATATACTAGTGTTTCATTTAACAATTACTGCTTATTACATTTTTCCACCTGCAAACAACCAACTTTATTTTATATGAGAAAGGCATTTTAAGTGCTAAATCTCCCACTAGGTGGCGTCGAGACCAATTATGTCTACATTTTTTGGTGAAATACTTTAACTCTTCAAATATTAATTATTATTTTTATTTTTCTCATTTTGTTCTGTTATATAACACGTTATAGGTATGCAAAAATTCACAGATTATCTTTAAAGCATTTGTTGAGAGAGTTATGCTCGATTTTAAATGAATTGTGTTTTGTTAAATATTTTCACAATTTTCGCTTAATTATTATGATTTTTTATTATTGGCGTGCTTGCTCTAAGATTTGATTTACAAATCTCCCTATCAAACCATTTTCTTCTTCTTTTTTAACACATAATCAAATACACATATTTAAGCAAATCCAGTTACTCTAAAACTCTTCAGTCCATTCAATTAGTGCCACAGGATGTTGAATTAATAGAAATGTTTAAAGCTCGGTACTCACCAACTCGTTGACTCTCTGCAGTATCTTGGTGAGGCCGGATATGACGAGAGAAAAGCGGTGGCGGCTGATCTGAATGAGGCAAGCCTTGCACTGCTCCTCATTGTAGCGGGAGTGAGTGTTCTGGGGGCTCTGACGACACGGTAACTGGAAATAAATTAAACAGATATTATTATATATTTCATTAAACAATTTTCTATAGTGCCATTAAGTAAAGAATATACCAACGGCGCTTAAAAATTCAATTTTCGACACTTTGATAATCACTTTGCTAGATTAATAACATGATTTGATTAATCATAATAAAGCATTTGGACAAAAATGCTTCTTATATTACGGAACTAAACTCTACAATAAAATCCCACTCTCTCTCAAAAACCACAACAACACTACAACATTTAATTAACCGGCCTCCGTGGTTGAGGGGTAAGGCTCTCGACTATCAATCCAAACCCCGGCGTGCGCAAGTAAATTTTATTTGATTGAATTGAGTTATTTCACAATTAAATAATTATAAATAATATAAAGTATATTTGTGGCATGTTCCAGAGTGTGAGACCACCATTCAGAATTGAAACGTTGCTTGAAATGGCTTTAGCCGTGTTTGGTAATCAGATCTGAATAGGCAGGTACTTCCCTACCTTCAACCCCATCTCCTTCCCCTCCCCATTGAAACATGCCAAACACGCGCCCTACATACATGATTGATATTTGTCACATGAGAATGGGTCGCTTCTATGACTCATCAGGTTGGCTGTGGAACGATATGCCAACCTCTGTGTTTCCTCCCTCCTACAACACGGGACTTTTCAAAACCCATGATCACTCTTTCTTCTCCTCAAAAAGACCCTCCACACAGCATCTTCAAAGATGACTTTTTTTTTTTACATGAATACCACACAAGAGTCCCAACTGCTCCCATCTGAAGCCAGTGAGACTATGACATCCCCAATTGGGGTATTTTGTGAGGCTGAGGGTAGTGGGGAAGGGAAGGAGATAGGGAAGAGGAAGGTGGGGGAAGTACCTGCCTATTCAGATCTGGTCACCAAACACGGCTAATGCCATTTCTAGCAACGTTTCAATTCTAAATGGTGGTCTTACACCAGGGTGATACATAGGCCCTGAGGGAAATTATTTTCCTCAGGGCCTCCTGTGTGGAGTTAATGTAAAAAAAAGGTAAATGTTCCGCTATTGAGTCCACGCTCAAAACACACTTTAAAAAATTAAAATAAGTTGTACTAAGTAGATAATAGTTAGTAATATGTAATTCAGTTACCGAAATTTAAAAATATTGCGTTTTAATGATTATTTTGTTAACTTTAAAAATGCGAAATGTCATTTTTCAAGGACCGCCGTCCGTTATTGAGTCCACGCTCAAAACACACTTCAAAAAATTAAAATAAGTTGTACTAGGTAGATAATAGTTACTAACAAGTAATTCAGTAACCGGAATTTGAAAATATTGCGTTTTAATGATTATTTTGTTAACTTTAAAAATGCGAAATGTCATTTTTCAAGGGCCGCCATCTTTTTAAATAAGAAGGCCATTCTTGTGCCGTGTGAAACTGCAATACGCAAATTGCAAATACACACTACCAACCTAAAAATTTAAAAACATTTACGTAACCAGTTGTTTCAAATAATATAATAACAATTAATTGTTGTAAAATAACCTACCAAGAAAAACATCCCAGTTTTCAAGTAGTTTAGCGGCTTTGTGTAACATGGTTTGTGATACAAAAGAAAGTGCCCCTTTATACCGCCTGCTCGCGTCAAGGCAAGAAAAACATCCCAGTTTTCAAGTAGTTTAGCGGCTACGCTAGGTTTGTGTAACATGGTTTGTGATACAAAAGAAAGTGCCCCTTTATACCGCCTGCTCGCGTCAAGGCAAGAAAAACATCCCAGTTTGCAAGTAGTTTAGCGGCTACGCTAGGTTTGTGTAACATGGTTTGTGATACAAAAGAAAGTGAAATTTCTTTCCATGTTCTTCTGTTATAAATACAGGTACAAACTTGTCTATAATAATAATCCTACTTGCAATACAAACCTTTCAAAACTTGGGTGTTATGGAAAAGAAAAACGCGTGCGTGTTCTTTTATTTATTTTCGTTTTAGGTATTAAAATAATTACATACGTAATTTGGCAAATCAGGTACTTTCGTAATAATATCGTCTATGTATCGCTTCTAGCTACTCGTTTCGTGAATGCTTTTTTATTTTTAGGTTGGCTCATTTGCAAATTGCATGTAAAACATGTTTCACATGGAACAGTTGTGGGTGGTTTGGTATATTTTCACATTTCATATAGGCTTGCGTCTCGCGTCATGCACGCGTAATAAGTGATGATTTTTTGAATTTACGAAACCTAACAAAATAATGATTAATACGCATTATTTATCATTTTCGAAGATTGAAATCCGTACTTATTATTGTGTAACTGAAAGAGAGTGAGTTTTCCTTTTAAAAGTGCATATTTCATCGTCGTAATTAATAACATGGCGGTCCTTGAAAAATGACATTTCGCATTTTTAAAGTTAACAAAATAATAATTAAAACGCAATATTTTTAAATTCCGGTTACTGAATTACTTATTACTAACTATTATCTACCTAGTACAGTTTGATTCAATTTTTTAAAGTGTGTTTTGAGCGTGGACTCAATAGCGGAACATTTACCAAAAAAAAATTATAATCCGTTAACCTGATGAAAGTCGGAGCAGAAAATCCTCAGAATACACTCGTTGCCGGACAAAAATACGCGTAGAAAATTATCTTGACGAGTTTTGTTTCAATATCGGTATAAGAACCATAATTTTTATTTTGCAATTGCTTCCTGTTCACCATATTGTATATCTTACCAATCAAATGTATTTTTAATTTACTTATATCGTAAGACAAATCCCATTAGGGAGATAACCACTGTTAAAAAAAAAGGTAAATAATCCACAAGCCGCCGCAAGCCGTTACACTTTTAATATGCATAGATTTTGAAAAGTAAACAAACTACTTACTATTAAGTAGTAATTATACCAAAAGAAACATCGGTTTCAGTCGGGATCAACGGAAAAATATGCATTAAAATTCAATTTTCATTCAAACAAAGTTAAAAATTTTCATTGCCGCCATTTTTTTTGTATGGATTTGACATTTGCGAAGTTTTTTTTCAAACTAAATACGCACGAATTACTTAATTTACCTAAACAAAGAACCTAATAACCTATTTTGTGTACTTAAATAGTTGTTTCTTGTAGTAATTGTTGAAATGAAGTGTGATATCCATAATCCGTGCTTAAAAATGCGGCAGCTTATGAATTATTTAATAAAAAAATATTTATATGAATATATAAACTCGTTGGTAAACTTTCGGGATGACTGTATTTACTGATGAGTATTTTTTAGAAAAAACCTTTGATTCACAGTGTGATGGAAAACACTGAATTTAAATTTCAATTACGTTTGAAAATTTGCTTTCGCCGTATGAGATGACAGTTGACAGCAGCCATTTACAAAAATTTATGTTTGTATTCCGTGACATTTTAGTTGAAATTTTGAATGCAGTGTTTTCCATCACCCTGTATGCAATTACTTAGTTGTGTTTTATAGTAATTAATGTGAATCAAAAGGTTTTTAAAAAAAATATTCATATTGCGCGTGCTCAGTCATCCACCAACTGGTTTCATTATTGTAATTTAATCTTTATCATATAGATTAAGTTTAGACAAGATTTTTTTACACATCCTCTTTCTTAATCTTGCCCACAAAGATATTGAATGATGTATTCAAATAAAATAATTTTAAAAAGATTAAAAATATTGCACAAAATTTGAACCATCAAAATATTAATAAAAAGTACAAAACATAGTTATTGATATGAAAACAAACTATTTGGTGCTTATGTGTTTCGCTCTCCACGTGAAACAATTAATTAATAATTTTCAAATATTAAGTTTTTACTGTATGACTGTGTACATAGGTAGGAAAACATACAAATATCCCATTTTAGGAATACCTAAGCTATACAGTTGATTATTACCGTTTTCAGAAAGGATATAACTCCACAAATTTTTCACCCATCTTTTTTTTTACATTCATACATTTTTTTGCAATCATGAAACAACCCTTAGTGAAATAAGGAAAAAAAGATAAACTTAATATTTATCGTTTCAAAACAGGCCGTCATTAATATAACGATTGTTATTTCAACATTAGATAAAACTTATATTAGTAGGAAAAACAAAACGCAGGTACCTATGATATTTTCTCGCAAATAAAAATAATTGTACAACGTTAAAATTCTCGAATATAAAGCTCCTCGAGCGCTTCGAGACGAATCAATGACTTAATAAGATCACGAATCATTTCATGTGTATTAAAATCTAAACATATAAGCCCTGGGAGATAAACAACTAGGTACATGGTCGCAACAGGCATTTTCATTCATATAAAGGGGTTGTCGGTATTGATTTTACGAGTGACAGTTCCTGGGGAAGTCGTATTTTCTGATTTTTCGAATAAAACGTAATATGATCATTACCTGGTCTTCGAAGCGTGCTATAAGAGAATTGGCCCATTCGCCAGGCTTTTGAGTGCCCATGACGAAGCTGTTGTTGATCACAATTCACATTTAATTTGTTATTTTGACAGAATCGACCTAGTCCCAAGCGCCATTTATAAATCTCCGGTTTTAGGGTGGTGAATGGTGTTCCAAAGCTGAATGTTGTCTGTCAGAAGTAACATGTTCCAAAACACTTTATTATCGCATTTTGTGAGGGGCAGATATAAACAAATGAAAAAGTTTCTTAGGAATAAGCTTTATCCAAAAAATGTAATTTTTAAAATCTACCTTACAATTAATAAGCTACCCGGCTGCTGCAAAATAAGTGCAAAAAATAATGTCTAATTTTTTGGCATGAATTTTGAAATGAATATTTGGTAAATTTTCGTAAGTGGTGTCCACGCGTATTATTAATAATTTTTAGAAAAAAACTTTAGATTCGCCTTAATTACTATAAAAGGAAACTTTTTGCATTCCGGGAGGCGGAAAATTATGCATTTTAATTTTCAATTGGGTAAAACCAAAATTCACTTCGCGAAACGATCGCCGACTGTCAGCGGCCATTAGGTAAGTCACTGTTATGTTGGTATCCCTGATGCATTAACAAGAGCTAAATACGACCGTAGCCATCTTCGTGGGACATACGAAGACGCGCGTAATTATGAAAAACAGAATTAATAATATTTTTATTCAAACAGTTAGATTTAGCTTTATTATCACGAAAAGTGAGTATTTATGTCGCGGGAGGCAAAAATACATGCAAAAATATGCATTTAACATTTTAATTTGATTCGCTTACGCGGTAACGCCATTTTATATTTACCGTTTTTATTTCACAGACAATCAATCATAATTACACAAACCCGCTAGACAAACCCTGCTTTGCCAAACAAACCATTCAAAACCTGGGATGTTTTTTAAAATTATGATGACATGCAGCTTTCGTAGTTTAACCTCAAAGTTCCGTATTGTCCGTGAGGTGGACTAAATGCACATTTACCATGATTTTTAGCTATAAAAAAATAATTTTACATTGAAAAAAAATTTTTTACATTGAAAATTAATTTTTTAAGTAAAAAAAAAAAACGCGGCGTTTTTTTTTTTATTTTTTTCAATGTAAAAAACATTATTTTCTGTTTTTACGGTGCTCCAGATTTCATGTCCGGGTTGAATCTTTCCCAAATGAAAGTCTAAACCCTTCCACACACTTTTCCACAAATGAATATCTAGTAAATTAACGCAATGTAATTGCACTATATAAGAATAAAACAATACAAGAACAATACGTCAATCCACCAGAAACATAATGGGAAAATATTTCACCGACTCCAGATATTTTCATATCAGAGGGTTCGGCTCTGATGAAATCCTAACTGTTCCGATAAATCCTACTGATCCCTCAATATAAATATTTAAAAAATCTTTCGTAATCCTACATGTATTTAAAATGACCGACTTTTGCATTTTTATGTACAAATTTTTTGACAAATCTAATACGCCTAAATTTTGAATGAGAGAGCTAGGTATAATGCCAGTAGCCGAAATAACAAATGGTAATATATTATTATTATTATTATTTCTATTCTTTAATTATAATGACGAGGAATACCATTATGAGGGATATCTCTGCGAATTCCTGTGGAAAAGATCGGTGCTCAAAAACAAAGACTGACTCCATTCATTTTTCAAAATTGCTGAAATCTTTTATTTTTTGTTTATTATTATTTCTATTCTTCAATTATAATGACGATGAAATCCAACATGATTCGAGTGCCTCAGCTAGACGCTGAAGTGATTCTGATTAGAGGTTAGTTTACCTGTCGTGTTTTCTCATAATTACGCGACTCTCATTTATCCCACGAAGATGGCTACGGTCGTATTTAGCTCTTGTTAATGCATCAGGGATACCAACATAACAGTGACTTACCTAATGGCCGCTGACAGTCGGCGATCGTTTCGCGAAGTGAATTTTGGTTTTACGCAATTGAAAATTAAAATGCATAATTTTCCGCCTCCCGGAATGCAAAAAGTTTCCTTTTATAGTAATTAAGGTGAATCTAAAGTTTTTTTCTAAAAATTATTAATAATACGCGTGGACACCACTTACGAAAATTTACCTTTTAATGCTTTTTGCACGTTACGCTTTAAAATATTAAGGTAAATTAATTGTTCGCGCCCGTACATATTTAATTAGAATATAAATAAATAGTTTTGTCCATAAACAATCCCAAATCTTTCAAGAAAGGCTGAAAAATTCAATTTTGTATCGGTGACTCAATCCAATATTGTATTTTTCAGCCTTTCTTGAAAGATTTGTTTTTTTTATGGACAAAACTTTTTATTTATATTCTAATTAAATATGTACGGGCGCGAACAATTAATTTAATTTTAGGTTTTTAATGCAAAAAGCATTAAAAACCTAAAATAATTTGATTGGCGCCATCTGTGAATGCGTAGATTATAACGTACGTGACGTTTAACCTTAATAAAATTATTTGAGGTTTTTAATGCTTTTTGCACGTTACGCTTTAAATTATTAAGGTAAATTAATTGTTCGCGATCGTATATATTTAATTAGAATACAAATAAATAGTTGTGTCCATAAACAAACCCAAATCTTTGAAGAAAGGCTGAAAAATACAATATTGGATTGAGTCACCGATAAAAAATAGAATTTTTCAACCTTTCTTGAAAGATTTGGGTTTATTTATGGACAAAACTATTTATTTATATTCTAATTAAATATATACGATCGCGAACAATTAATTTACCTTAATATTTTGAAGCGTAACGTGCAAAAAGCATTAAAAACCAAAAATAATTTGATTGGCGCGATCTGTGAATGCGTAGATTATAACGTACGTGACTTTTAACCTTAAACACACGTATTACGTCTTTCATCAATCGATCCCTGGGTAATTTTATCGCTCTTCATCCTGTGACCAATTTACTTTAGTTTTCGTCTAAAAGGTGATTGTCAAAAGAATTCATATTCTACTTTTTTTTATTCATATTCTACTCTTTCATAGATGGCGCGCGTATAATTATTTTACGGAAAAACTCTTTTTACAAGTCATGCTTTAAAATATTCAGAATATTTAATTACGCAATATGAATAAATAGTTTTGTCAATAAAAGAACTCAAATCTTTCAAGAAAGGCTAACAAATCGTCGCCTCAGTTCTTAATTGTCCAAACGACCATTTTAGTTTTTGTTCAATCCCGACTTTAAAACTAAAAATAAAGCATAAAAAATGATAGTTTATTACTTTACTAAGAATTATTTAAACTTATCAAACCTTTATGTTTACGGAAATAGCTTTATCCTTGAACACCTATCATAATTTTTCATTGAAATAATGAAAGAAAACTTTCTCCTCCTACATAATTTTCAAATGGTCGATTGGACAATTAAGAACTGAGGCGACGAAATACAATATTGCATCGATGAATCAATACAATATTGTATTTGTTAACCTTTTTTGACAATCACCTTAAGGTTAAACGTCACGTACGTTATAATCTACGCATTCACAGATGGCGCCAATCAAATTATTTTAGGTTTTTAACGAAATTTAAGCACTTAACATATAAAAAAAATGTCGGCATTACCAGCTCGGTATTTGGCCTGATTGGTAGAAAGGTTCAGTCAATCGAATTTTTTTAAAGTATTAAAACGTTTGAAAATAGATGTATTATAGTAAAAAAAAGCTTTGTTTGTTGCGGGTTGATTTTTTAGTATTGAAACAATCATATTTGAAAATAAAAGTTTATTTTGTTGAAATCATAAGTATTTATTATATAACATTTATTTTTTTTAGTTTTTCTTTATTCATTGCTTTGAATAGTTACATCATTTGTGTGGTCGAAATTCATTATATTACAATACATATTTTATTTTCTAAATATAATAATATTTTTTTCATAATGTTAAGGAAATTTTAGGTACATCAGAAATGCATTTTAGATAATATAATAATATAAAACTACAAAGATTCCAAATAAGAAAAAATTCCAAAAGTGCAGGTTCCAAATAAGAAAAATTAATTTCAGTTTAAAGAATTAAAAAAAACATGAAACTTCGCACGAAAATGTCTTACGAGGTAATTTTATAATATAAAGGTTTTACTGAATCTACATAAAAATTACAATAACATGAAAATTTGAAATAGAAAAATCAGAAAAAGATACGGTCGCATGAAATTATCATGACGAAATATTGTACTTATAAATATTGTAATTCCAAACGAAAATGTTTGGTTTGACCTTGAACGTAGTAAAAATTTTGTCTGGCAATTTTTGCCCTTTTTGAATCAACTGCCAAAATTTAACATTTCCAATTCATTGTTTTGGCATTGCGGATATAAAATTTTCAGCTGCGGCTTTTTTTTTACCCTCTTTGATAGTTTTATTAAACAAATTTAATATTGTTTTACAATATGTAAAGTAGGTTTGCGACTCCACCGACAACAAAGTTAACCAGGTTATGTTGTACATACCTTCCTACCAAGGTCTGCATAGGTACATAATAATAATGGATAAATTAATAATACTTCGACTAAAAAGGTTGATCATTCCTAAAAAACAGCTGGTGGTGAATTTATGTAATTATAATTATAATTTATGGAAATAATATAATTTATTTTATTACTAAAAGCGGGTCGCGCTTTAAAAAAGTTTGAAAACTCTTCCAAATTGTGATACTAGCCCTCCTTGTATGTATTAGTAGTCGAACTTTCGTGACGTCACAAGCAGTGCGGTGATTTGATGACGTAGGAAACTTTGATGGTAACAAAAGTAATTCTGTAACATTATTACGTTTATGAAAACGCTGTCTAAAACATGGTGTATTTTTTTGTTGTAGTCAGATAGCTGACTACATTTTCAAAAATAAAGTCTGCGGTGTGTACTTTGTACAACATTCGGAAGTTAGATATTTTTGTGTTTGAAAAAATTAACTCCGGTGCGGACGGCTGGAACACAAATTAGTTTCGGTGTAGACCTTGTAGACCGATAAAAGGTACAACACAAAGCACTATGCGATCTAAACGGTGCAAAACAATGCAGGCACTTTTTCATAAATGGGCCTTGAGCCTGCTTTTGCTGGCTTCTGGGGTCATTTTGCATTTCACAGGGCGCGTCTAGATATCATACGTCAATGTCTTCAATGAATAAATATTACTATTTTTGAGATTGTGATCATTAAGTTATTCTAAAAAATATAAAATAGTGTCGTTTAGTCTGGATCATTTTTCTTTAATTAAAATTAATAAAAGGAATTCATAGGACGATGCAAGGGAAAACCACAATTCATTCCGGTCATAAGAAGAAGAAAATAAACCACAACGATTAAAGAAAAATGAATGAATATTTTATTTCTTTGTGGTCAGAATAAATGTTATTCATTATTTAGCCTTGATTTTGAAAATCTTTAGGATACGTAACATTATTATTAAAGAGTCCATGTCAAGCTGTATCAGTATGTATACTGGATGAGTCAATTTCCTCTACTCATGTGTAACAATACAATACATAATATGTATATTTGTGAGCTTTAATGTGAGGTAATCACTGAGAAAATTAATATTGAAAAATAGCTGCACTTATCAGCATTCATAGTAAGAGTGGAACAATGGAATCCCCGTTTTTATGGGGAATATTGTGAGACTGAAGGAAATGGGATATGGCAGGAAGGTAAACATTGAAAACTATAAGTAAACAGCGTAGAGCAATGATACTCAACCTTTTTTCTCTTCGGGCCACATACATGTATTTGTAAAGTTACGCGGGCCGCCCCCCCCGACAAAGCGACAAAGACATTTTTTGCATTTTGAAGACACTCCCGCCATTATGCGTATTTAAATCATAACAAAACAATACTGTGCAAGATATGCTTTTTAAATTTGCTAGTAGGTACCTGACTGACCAATGACATTAACCAGTTTTTATATTCAGTCCCTGTACATTTAGTTTTCAAACAGCTCGCGTGCCACCTAAAGCAAATATTTTATACAAATTTCATAATGCCAGATCTCACCAGTATATATATATATATATATAGAAATCTTCGTTGACGTGCTCACAACAACTCACCAAAGTTTCATTGCAATCGGGTGAACGGTTTAGCAATGCATAATTTCATGATGCCAGAGCTCACTATTGTATACAGAAACCATCGCGGGCATGCACACATCAAATCCCCAAAGTTTCATCGCAATCGGATGAATGGTTTAGCAACGCATAGGCCCCATACAAACATACAAACCCAGAAACAAACATATACACGCTTAGAGCTCAAAGCTCTTATACCAGATTATGTGGACCATAATGACAATCCTTTTCGGGTGTCGCTATCTGTGCGTCAAAGTCGAAACGAATCTCAAGATATACGAAATTTAGAATTTTTAGAAAATTTAAAAAAAAATCAAGTTCCTGATAATAAAGTGTTAGGGCCGCACACAAAAGCTTGGCGGGCCGCAGGTTGAGTATGGTTGGCGTAGAGGGTACCAGAATGGTATATGGATTGTTCAGTTGATAAGTCAACATCTCCGAAAAATTGAAATATATGTAATTGAGTATGCAGTTATATATATAAAAATATACCATCTATCTGGTACAATACTCAGATTACTCGTAAACACCACTGCATTATAAATTGTGAGCATGAGGTGTGTAAATTCCCCAAGCTCTCTGGGCTTAATACCCAATATACGATTAGGAAATCCTAAAATGAAATTCTACCTGCGCGAACAAATATATCACAAAGGAACAGAGCAGTCTTACACTCCAAGAAAAATAACAAATTCACCAACCTTGATTATGCAATTCTCTGCAGCTCGGGAGGCCTCCAAATTTCTGATCAATAAGTGTAATCCTTTTGTCTTGAATCGCGCAAGTAATTAGTTGCCCATTACAACATGTTCAATTTCACAATTAGTCTGTTGTCAACATTTTATACAACAGAAATCAGTTTCTTGTCAATGTTACAAAAAGGAATTTTCCATAATGAAAAAAATAACAATATCCAAACAAACGCACAATGACAGTTTTTTTTATTTGCTCTATTTTTGAAAATCAATCCATTTCAGGTTCCTTGTTAATTTCAAAGAGCGAGTAACTACCGTTCCCTGTGATAAAAATATATTTAAATATTTTTTCGAACAAACAATAAAAAACAAATTATAATGCTTAACCATGCTCCCCGCCTTGGAAGTTCGCAGAACTTTCAAAAAAAAAAAATCAACGAATATGAAAACAAGTAAAGATCAAATCAATAAATAGAAACTTATCTTGGCTAAGTCAGAAACAATTAGATCATAATAGAATATTAACATAAAATAAAATAAAATAAAGACAAAATTATTGCGTTGGGATGGGATATAATTTAACAACAGGACGTTTAAAGAGTCCATATCTAGTCTTTACCGTCGCAACGCGAATGATTTTATCAGTACCAGGATGAACATCCGTGATTACGCCTAAAGGCCAATTTAACGGAGGCGAATCCTCCTGTCCCATAAGTACGACAGTTCCAACCTTAATAGGATGGTCAGTGGTAGCCCACTTCTGCCTGACTTGCAACGTATGCAGATATTCCAAACGCCACTTCTTCCAGAAGGATTGAACCATGCCGTCCAATAATTGCTTGCGCTGAGCAAAGTTTATTTTAGCGTCTGTCAAAACAGAAGCAGGTAAATACTGTAAAGGAGTCGACATTAAAAAATGTGCAGGCGTAATAACTTCCGGATAGGGTTCGGAAGACGCGATTGTGAGTGGGCGCGAGTTCATTATACACTCTATTTGAACCAGAACGGTCTGTAGTTCTTCATAAGTGAGGAGCTGAGTTCCGATTACACGATACAAATGAGTCTTCATACTCTTTACATTTGATTCCCATATACCCCCGAAATGGGGCGCGCGTGGTGGAATCATTTTCCACTCAACCCGGCGATTAGCGAGTTCACGCTTTAAAGCGGGCTCGAATTCCGACTCAACCAAAAACTTATAGAGATCATCTAATTGTGCCTTGGCACCAACAAAATTGGTACCATTATCTGAATACAAGCATGACACAGGGCCACGCCGAGAAATAAAACGGCTGAAAGCAGCCAGGAAAGCATTTGAAGTTAGGTCAGAGACCAACTCAATATGAATGGCCTTGGTTACAAGACATACAAAAAGACAGACATATGCCTTTTGTGAATGTTGTCCTCTCCGACGAGCAAGCGTGATACGGAGGGGACCTGCATAGTCTACACCGGTATGAACGAAAGCCTTTGCTTCTACAACACGATAGGAAGGTAAATCTGCCATCTTCGGTATAGGATGCGACGGATTTAAGCGGAAGCAGAAATTGCATTTCCGTACTTTTGCCTTAATAACAGTCCTGGCATCTAATATCCAATAGCGCTGCCGTAAGATGGACATAAGAAGTCCAGGGCCTGTATGACAGTTCATGACATGGAAATGATCGATGATAAGATTCACAACACAGTCATTTTTAGGTAGTAAAACCGGATGTTTAACCTCAAATGGTAAATCCGATTTAGAAAGCCGCCCACCAATACGTAACAAATTATCCTCATCGAGAAAAACTGATAAATTCCTAAGCTTTTTTGAAGGCAATTTGCCTTTCTGGAGTGCAGCAATATCTTCTATAAAATGAATACTCTGCACGGAACGAATCACAGCCTTTTCAGCAGTCATAAGATTATTGACCGTTCCAGAAGAGGGTGATACCTTTTTTGCGAATTGGAGGACAAAAACGACAATCCTTAAAAGTTTATTCCATGTGGATATACGCTGAGCCAGTTCACTCAGGACCGATTGTTCACGCTGAACTATTGCAGTGAGCACATTAGTTTTGTGCTCAGGCATTTCACCGATATTTGAGAAATGAAACGGTCTTAATGGCCATCCCGAGGGTGGGCTGCGAATCCACAATGGTCCATTCCACCATAATTCGTGTGAAATAAGCTGGGAAGGAAGCATGCCACGAGAAAGGCAGTCACTAGGGTTTTCACTACCGGCGACATGATAAAAGTTTTCAGGAGACAAATTCTCCTGACATTGAGCCACGCGATTACTAACAAACACCGACCATCGATGAGGCGACGAATGTATCCATGAAAGCGCAATGGTAGAATCTGAAAACGCATAAGTCCCTGCAATAGTAAGACGCGAACGATAACTATTTTGAACCGTCCGAATTAGTTTGGACATCAAGACCGCGGCACACAGCTCCAAACGAGCGAGTGTTGTTACTTTGGTGGGAGAGACCTTTGATTTTGCACACAACAATCTCACGGTTATATTCCCAGACAGATCAGTTGTGTGTAAATATATCACACAGCCATAACCATTCAGGCTCGCATCGCAGAAAGCAACGATGAGCACTGTACTGTCTTTTAGGACACCTACATGACGCGGGATTTTTATCGTAGAAATTAAAGGAAATTCCTGTGTGAGTGCCGAGAACCTTTGAATAACGCTCTCAGGGGGAGTATCATCCCAACCAATGTTGCACAGCCATAGCTCCTTAATAAGCAATTTAGCGTACAGAATGGAGGGGGCGACCAGGCCGAGGACATCAAATAAGCGGGCGACTATAGACAGTATATTCCGCTTTGTACACTTCTCCTGGACATAATAAGTCGTAAAGAAGAAGCTGTCATCAACTGGTTCCCACGAGAGGCCTAACACCTTAGAGGTATTGTTAGAACCAACAGTAAAGTCCACCGTACTGCGGTGAGAATCTGGAAGGTTTTCAAGTACAACTTGAGAATTACTAGTCCATTTGACCAAATCAAAGGCACCGGACTTGAATAACGAGATTAATTCTCGAGAAAGACGTACGGCGCTGGATTCATCTTCAATAGAATAGACCAGGTCGTCCATATACAACTTGGACTCTGCCACATTGGCAGCATCCGGTAAATGTGGTCTCATATCTTGGGCTAACTGACGAACAGTCCGCATTGATAAGTATGGACTTGCCGTTAGTCCAAAAGGGACCCGATTAAATTGAAAAGTTCGTATGATATCGTTGTTGGAGAATCGAAATAAGATTCTCAAATATCTACGATGCTTGCTTGGAACTTCAATCTGTAAATACATTTGCTTTATGTCCGCAGTAATAGCGATGGGAAAAAGACGAAAGTCAAGTAAAAGCAAAAACAAATCAGCTTGTAGATTGGGACCAGTATGCAAGATGTCATTTAGTGACAGCCCTGTATGTGTCTTAGCACTAGCGTCAAGCACAATCCGAGGCATAGGTTTATCAGAACGAATGACGGCGTGATGCGGGATATAATATCCATCATCTGTAATATCAGACTCTGGGACTTCTGACAGGTAATTGTTTTCAATATATTCACTGATAACTTTATTATAATTCTCATGTAAAGAAGGCGATTGTTTAAATTTTCGCTCCAAGGCCATAAATCGGCGCTGGGCGGTAGTTCGAGAATTCCCCAATTGGTTCGGGTCTTTACAGAAAGGTAAAGCAACAGAATACCTCCCGTCATCAGCGCGAGAAATAGATGAAGTAAACAGATTCTCACATTCCGTCTCCTCTGGACTCAGAAATTGTATGTTAGGTATTTCTTCTAACAGCCAAAATTTTTGCACTAAATCATTTAGCGCGAGTGCGGAAAATGACATATTTGTATTGGTCACTTTATGAGGGTAGTCACCCATTAGCACGAAGCCGAAAGCGGTTGATAACGCAGGGGGGGCACTAGTCCCCGATTCCACCCTGTTTCCCAAATAAATATACGGAAACAGTTGCGCCCCTAAGACGATGTCTATACTTCCTGGAATATTCCATGTTAAGTCAGCGAGGGGTATTCCCTCTAAGTATCTCATATCACTTTTGGTTATATAGTGATTAGGCAGCTGGTCAGTGACACTATCAACGACAAGCGCGTGTATATTATATTTATTATTTGGATACACACGTGACTCGATGTCTAAATAGACATAACCGAAGATTGGTCGTGAAGCTGAACCAATGCCTTTAACAAAAGAATTACTCAAAGGAATTATTGGCAAATTCAGCGACTTGCAACAATCTACCGTAATCAAATTATTCTGCGATCCATTATCAATTAAACATCTAACAATCATTTTGTTACCATTTTTAAGTTTCGCATATATTTGAGCGGTTGAAAGTAAAATTGTCGAATTAGGTGTTACTTTGGCTGACAGCGAACACGAAGGGCTAACGCGCAAGGGTTCCTCTAGTTGCATATTGCAATTATCCGTTCCACTGACGCTGGATGGTACCAAAGGGGGGGAAGACTGCTCCTCATTGGTAAGTACTTCCGACGTATGTACATGAGTATTTGTTTTCAAATTATTCCCACTACCAAAATGTAGTAAGGTATTGTGTGGTTTTTTGCACAAATCGCACATAAGCGACGATTTACAAGAGCTTACAGCATGTGATGCGCTAAAACAATTTATACACAAATGTTTTGATTTTATAAAATCAAAACGGGCTCGTGGAGAACTTAGCCCTTTGAACCGAGAGCAAGCAGTAATTGCATGATCAGTTTTTTTACAAAACATACAAGATTTCGGGGGCGGAGTTGGTACTCGAGGTACATTCTCATTACTCGCGACGAAAGATTTATAATTGTTCGAACGGGATGAAGTCGCCGTAGGCGGCTTATTCATGGCACTTGATGACCCCTTTGAACGCTCTAATATTTTCACTTGATCTTGTACGAAAGAAATTAATTCCGTGTATGAAGGCACTTCTTTACCCCGCACAGTCAACTCAAAAATCTGAGCAGTCTGTTGATCTATTTTTCTTAACGCACAGTTCAAAATTATAAAATCGGCTAAGTCATCAATGTCTAACTGCCTCAATGCCGAAACGGATGCGGAAAAACTTTGAATAAAAACATCAAGACTGCTAGGTGTATTTATACAACCCTTGGCATCTAGAATGTTATTTAAATAATACGTACCCAACGCACGTTTATCCTGATACCTTTTTACTAAACCATCCCAAATAATATTATAGGTGTCGCTTGCAGGCACAATGCCGGCCGTGACCTTAAGCGCCCCGTGCGTCAATTTCCCAACCAAATATTGAACACGTTGAGCGTCCGTTAGCTGTTTATTATTGTGTATATTAGCTTTAAAAGACTCATAAAATTTTGCCCAATTTTCCATCTTCCCGTCGAAGCTCGGCAAATCTATGGCGGGAAGCTTGATGACGCAAGGTTCCCGAGAATTATTTTGAGTCGAGAGTGTATGTGCCGTAGCCAGTATCTGGTTACGGGTTCGTTTCACTTTCAAGAAAAGATCTTCAAAGGCGTTCAAAGCCTGAAATTCCGGTTGAAAACTTGGATTTAAGGACAATTGACGATCATTTATATCGTCAATAATGCTTTCAAACTGTGTTTGCATATGATCAATTATTTCGGACTGCACCATAAATGTCTCATTCCTTCTGGAATCGAAATCCGAGATATTCTTTGTTAAGTTGAATAGATCGTTAATGCGTGAAAAAAGTCTTTCCCTTTTAGCTGTTAACATAACAAGCATTCGATCCGGTTGATCATCTGAAGTTTCTTCTGTAATTCTCGGCATTTTAAAAAAAAATACAATAACTTTATCACAAAAATTAAAGTTTACAATAATTATAATTACTGTAGGTACCTCAGAAATTTACAGAAGAAAACGTAAAATGCTATCAATAGCTTTCAATGAAATTTGTCAATTTATTACACAAATTCTTGCTAGACTTGCTTTTTTAAACAAAAACCTGCAATAATACAGGTAGGTACTCCGATATTTACCGAAAAAAGTATGTAAAATCGAAATAACCAACAAATTCCATAAGAGGAAGGTATTTCAAGAAAATCACCAATTATTACGTGACTCTGAAAACCTTCATAAATAGAACCAGCAATATAATATAGGTATTCCGGATTTACCAAAAATTACGTAAACCGAATGTCCATTTATATTATATTAACTTGCTAGAACGTATCCGGCTATGAAGGACCATAACTATGCATTATAAATTGTGAGCATGAGGTGTGTAAATTCCCCAAGCTCTCTGGGCTTAATACCCAATATACGATTAGGAAATCCTAAAATGAAATTCTACCTGCGCGAACAAATATATCACAAAGGAACAGAGCAGTCTTACACTCCAAGAAAAATAACAAATTCACCAACCTTGATTATGCAATTCTCTGCAGCTCGGGAGGCCTCCAAATTTCTGATCAATAAGTGTAATCCTTTTGTCTTGAATCGCGCAAGTAATTAGTTGCCCATTACAACATGTTCAATTTCACAATTAGTCTGTTGTCAACATTTTATACAACAGAAATCAGTTTCTTGTCAATGTTACAAAAAGGAATTTTCCATAATGAAAAAAATAACAATATCCAAACAAACGCACAATGACAGTTTTTTTTATTTGCTCTATTTTTGAAAATCAATCCATTTCAGGTTCCTTGTTAATTTCAAAGAGCGAGTAACTACCGTTCCCTGTGATAAAAATATATTTAAATATTTTTTCGAACAAACAATATAAAACAAATTATAATGCTTAACCAACCACCAAATCAAATTATAATGCAGAAAAACTTGTATGCAGTGAAATAAACAACAAAAAATTATGTCTTACGGGTTATTAGTAGGAAATTTCAAAATGTCTTACTAATGTACCGGACCATTATACTTCCCGGTATTATTTTATAATATATTTAATATGTAAAATACAGACATATGTTATTAATATACGATTTATGATGAGCATTCGAATATAGCTTTCCTCATTATCTGAAAACTTAGTATTTCGAGATGTCTGACTAATCAACTAAAAGATTAATATAATGCAAGAAATATGATTGAACTTTTGTGTATGTGATTTCATCGTGGTTCATTGTCCATCTGCCTTATTTCTATCATCTATGGTTATATCATTGGCATAGTAAAGTAGTCCTAGAGAGAGCTCATACGTACATCGATGATCATTCTCTCCCTTCTCATGTGAAAACGAAAAAGACAGAAAATGCTATAACGATGATGTCAAGTACGCCCTCTCACTGGAACCAGTATACTTATGGGTAAAGATGCATTATTTTGCTGCACGCCTAATGCGCAATTAAAAAAAAATAACACTTGTTTTCAACCTAATATATGCACAACTGTTCACATCACGGGAGACAGAAAACATGCATAAAATAGGTTATTAAATAATTATTATTTTGAATTGATAAAATAATGCAAGGCAAGATTTTTATGCATAACACAAAGGGTAACAATTATTGTAATTAATAATTATTAGCCTGAAACACTCATCTAATTGAAAAAATCTCCCGAGAAAAGATACATGCCGCCGACGGGACTCGAACCCGCGTCCTTCTGATTTCCGGTCAAATGCTTTGTCCACTGAGCTATGTCGGCTTATCTCCTGCCCGCCAAATAATTCAATATATACTAGTGTTTCATTCAACAATTACTGCTTATTACATTTTTCCACCTGCAAACAACCAACTTTATTTTTATATGAGAAAGGCATTGTAAGTGCTAAATCTCTCACTAGGTGGTGTCGAGACAAATTGTGTCTACATTTTTTGTTGAAATACTTTAACTCGTCAAATATTAATTATTATTTTTAATTGATAAACTAATGTTTAGACAAGATTTTTATGCATAGCACAAAGGGTAAAAATTATCCCTTCCTACAGCCTCTGCCTTAACCCGCCTCACAAAGCTGCACAACCGGATGGCGACATAGTTCCCTTGTTTTTGCATCTGTACATCTGTACACGGGAGCGCTCTTGTGAGTATTAACATTAACAAAATTGCTACCGAACTGTAAAACACACGAAATTTTAAGCCTTGAAAAACAGGAACTCTAACCACTAAGGTTAATTTGTTTGCTTTTCAGAACAACTCATATAGGTTTCTTAGAAATAATTGTGCCTCCCTTACTATCATGGTTAGAAATATGATCTAAAAGGTGTTAAAAAGAGAAAACACCATGATTTATATTCGAATCTAAAAGTTAACCACAAAATAATTAAAATATACACCTTTATGAAACCAAAGTTTCTTGACAGCAAATTTGAAAAAAAAAATTATGAAACTTTGAGAACTTTTTATTAATTTTGTTTACATTAAACGATAATGTTTATATATAATACATTTGCCTAATAAAATATGTGTGTTTTTATTTTTTTCGTTATCAGTAATTTTAGTTGGAAAGGAATTAAAATTTTTAAAATAAAACAATAACTTTGAAAACACCACTTTCATTTTTTATATATTTTATGCCAACCGGGTTTTCTACAAACTGCCCTGAAGAAGCTACGGTTGTAGCGAAACCCGGTCGGCATAAAGTATATAAAAAATAAAAGTGGTGTTTACAAAGTTATTGTTTTATTTTAAATTATAATGTCACATCACAAAGTAACTGCTTCATATGAACAAAAATTAAAAAATTATACGTTTATTTCGAATACTAAAATTTGAAAGCATCACCTTTCGAAAACAACTTTTAGTTTTCGGATGCGTTCGGAATTAGTTTTTTTTATTTGGATTTTATTGCAAAGCGGAAATATTTTGACCTTCCGAAAAAATAGGCTTGAGTCCTGAGGGATCTCTCCTGACATAAATAGTGGTATCTCGAAGTAAAGAAGCTGAAACCAAGTGTTATTTTTAATTTTTTTGCATATTGCATGCGGCGAAGTCAAACTTTACCTATGTATGTATTACATTGCAGGTTATAAGAACTAGGCTATATTGAATAGGATCACATTTTACACAGTACACTACGCCCTTCCAAGGGGAATAATAAAGCTGATATCGTCTGCGAAGGCGCCCCACGTGGCCCGGTTGATCTGGAACACCGCCACCCACGCAGCGATGATGGCCGCCCAGATCAAAGTTCCCACTGCAGACCATATCACATCTGTAAAGCAAAATAAAATATGTTTTTATCTTCAAGTTTAGGAAAAGAAAGATATTTTTTTAATATACAGGGTGTAACGGGACGTACACGGGAGATTTTAACCAGCGATTACTGAGCATATTTGGAGTAAAACATGTACATGTCATTTTGCAGTCTGATGATATTTTTTTTCTATTAAAAACAATTTTTTTTTTCAATTACACAACGCTACTCTTCCCATCGCTATCGGATATATCCTGTCGTGATGTGTTTGAGCGATATGCGCTGTTTCGTGTGGTAATATGCTGTTACGCTTATCAAGTGTCCGCTAGGCTATAAACGCGCTACTATTCTAACTAGTCAGTTGCGGCGTGTGATGGCAAAATATTTTTAATGTTTTAACCAGCAAGTAGTCGCGCATGGCTCGAAAGGACCCATAGGTGCGTATTTGATCCGTAATTCTTTTAACATTATTAGTTTTAGGTTGCCACGCTAAGAACCTTCAAGTGACTTTATAGTGCACACGTGCCCCTCACTTCGGCCATTTTTATATTTGAGCAGGACGGACGTGTCAAGTGAGTATGGGTCGTTTAGACCCTTGCGCGACATTTCATGTATGTAGTATTTTCAACTGTTCAAATTGTAAATTTTATATATTTATGTTTACAGAATGTCTCGTTTGCGAAAAGATACAGCAACTATTGAAAAAATATTACAAGAAGATGAAATCGAAGGGGAAGATTGTTCATCAATCGAAGATAAGTTGGAAATGGACGAACATGATTCCAATTTTTGTCAAAGTTCAGAGGAGGACACCTGAGAAAAAAAACTAAGATTGTCTAATTACTTATAAGATATATTTTATAAAAGATACTCATTTGAGGAAATAAAAAAACATAATTATAATTGTTTTTATAAACTTACCTAAGTTTCCTACCTTGAAGTATTAAAAACACAGATTATCTAGACTATTTCTTAAAATATAAGTAAAGTTGATTGTTTCAGTAAAATGAATAAACGTGTTCAATTATATTACGTGTTTTATTGTTAAATAAATAATAAAGCTAGAATTTGATTAAAAAAATATGTTTTGTGATTTCAATCATCTATATAATGTCTGGGTCCTTTGGACCCGCATATAACTGTTGGTGTTACAAAATTAATTAATTGATGTTGTAGCTGAAAATGATTTTTTTTCTCAAAATTTCAATTTTTTGTATGAGGATTTTTATCTAGCTCAGGTTAATAAAAAATCTTCATACAAAATATTGAAATTTCGAAAAAAAAAAATCATTTTCAGCTATAACAACATCATTTACGTCGAATTTTTCAATCTTAGCACTCTAGCTCACTAAAAACTCTGTGCACGCCACTGGTTGGAAGTATACATTATAGAGCACAATCACAGGTATGTGTAGTTCGGGTCAACTCTAATTGTGCAACATATCCAATGAACACTCATTTATAACTAAACATTAAATTAAGTATTAAGGTTATGTTTGACGTGGTTATATGCTACCATTATACATCTTACATCTCTTAATTTGTTGTTGTTCATCAAAGGGGGGCTTGCGGAATGCTTCTGAGAAGAACCAGCAAGAGTTCACGGCCCAGACGAACGGGAGAAACAAGAAGCCAACTGTAACACGAAAAGAAATTCATTCAATTAAGAAAGCGAGTTGTATTTTAAGGAAACTTAACATATCTACTATAAAAACGGGAAAATTGTGGATATATTTGTCTACTAGATACAGAAAAGCTTAGTAAATCTTCATATAAACGCAAAATAAATCATGGAGATATTCAGATTTTGTTCAGAGTTGAATACCTACCTCGGAAGTATAACCGACACAGGTTTAGTTTTTGATCATTTGGCACCCTATTCAAATCCATTTTAGATTACGCTGTGAAATATCTTGTTTATTGCAGCTGAGCTGTTTTGCGGTATATTATTACACAGCGTTTTGTTTTGCTGTATGTAATATTTCTAATATTTGTGAATATAAACCGATGACACATAACAAAGATTTGACATTTGGATTTGAACCATAGAAAAAGGAAAAACTTGACAGCTGCAAGTGATGTGCAGTAAGTAGTAATGATCGAGACATTTACATAATCGATGGCATAAATAAACCCATCATTATCGATGGTCGAGGGCAGAATTTTTTGTCTCTTTTTGGGGTGGGGGAAGGGGAGGGTTCGGTTTTATTTTTAGTTCAGACAAATTCTTAGTAAGATCTTCAATACTGTTTTTAACTTACTTGCATTGTATTATAGATATGGTGAAGGTGCTAGAACTTGGGGGCGCATGGTGGTGGTAGAATTTGTGCATGTTTTTGTCAAACATTTTGTAAAGCATTATTGTAAATCTTACTGAAGTTATCTTGGTATTTTTTTTATCGATTTTTTCTCGCTAATTCAGAGAGTATAGGGCTTCTGGCGATTCTCTCTTAAAAAAATAATCTGATTTGCCTGATAAAATATGTGTGTTTGTGCGTTTTTTTTCTTTTTCTTTTAATTTTAGATACGAACATAAAACTTTTTTATGTTTGTATCTAAAATTTTTATATTTAAAATGTGTTTATTACGAATTATAAAATTTTAAAGCTTATTTCATCACCTTTCGAAAACTCAGTTTTCGGACGGGTTCAGAAATATGAATTTTTTGAGGTTTTATTGCAAAGCGAAAATATTTCGTCCTTCCAACAAAATAGGACAGAGGTCTGAAGGGTTAAACAATCAATTTCCTCACACAACTGTAGGGAAAGTGGTGGGTCCCCTTCAATACCTTATGTATTATTCCCACATCAGTTTCAATTATCCTCAAATCCTCTGCCAATACTAACGATTTATAACATATATCCCTTGAACAGTGTGTTTGAGCCTTAAAATTATTTTTAAAGATAATATCTCTGCATTTGTTGAGGAGAAGAAGTAGTTATAGGAAATTCTCTCGATAGGAAAAAAAATGCAAAGTATGCTGCGAAAATTATTAAAAATTCACACTTTTTCCATTCTACTTTTAACCTATGCTTTATTAACCCTAGGTTTTACAGAAATGCTCATTACGTACATTTTAAATGTTCCCACTGATTCTTAACTTTAGGTAGCTTCCTAAAAGGGACTTTACTTGATGCTAGCACCGCCAACATTCAGCCTGCGCATGTGCGCTACAGACTTGTGTTTCGGCATTAGGCTCAACAAAAATCAACAAATACAATGAAAAACCAAGTTTGTTGATTTTTGTTTTGTAATAATAATAAGACTGTATCGATCTCAAATAGTTATAAGTTTGATAGAAATTGTTTAAATTTAAAAAAAAAATTATTATTAAAAAAAGTATGATTCAATTACAAAAAAATGTTGCTTGTTGATTTTTAAGCTTTTATGTTGTAAATAAAAATCTAATTTTAATTATTTCTTTTTATTTCAATGCAACCCCTATCACCAGGGCCGGATCTACGAAATCCGGCGCCCTGTGCAGTAGGTACCGATGGCGCCCCCCCCCCTACATTTTTACTTTGATTAAAAATTCGTTCACCCCAATTTTTTTATTACACTAATTTATCAACTAAAATCAAGACATATAAAGGGTGTAACTTTTCCAAGTGACCTGGCGGTAGCTCTCACACTCTTTTTTTTTAAAGAGAGAATCGCCAGGAGCCCTATACTCTCTGAATCTATTAGGTAAACATAAAATTATGGTGCTATTTTAATTATTTTAGGAAAAACTCTTTTTGCGAGTTATGCTTTAAAATAATACAACGAATTGTTTGTTTGTGTCCATACTATGATTTAAAATATAGGTTACGAGAAAATGCGGGTGGTTTCGCTGAACTAGGTCCATTAGACATTCTTGAGATTTACTGCGTTTATGTATATACCCAACGCGAATATTAATCATTTGAGTGCCGATTGTCATCCGGGTGACAATATTTCAAGCATATGCGGCCACATTCGGCAAGTTAATATAAAAAGCAAATACAAATCGTTCTCATGGCAACGTACAACACAAGAATAGCATCTACAGCTTCTGACTAGCTCTAAAATCTAATAATATAAACTCAAATTTGTACCTTGCATTTCCCCTGTGTTGAGCGAACAAACACCAAATTGAGCAAACAAACACCATTCAAATACTAAACACTGACGTATGGTATCAACGGCTTACGAAAGACGCTTACACTGACACCGTAAAATAACAAATCCAACAAATCTAATACATATTAGTTATACATTTAACGAACTTCAAATAGTATGTCAAATCAATGATGAAACTGTCAACACGTTGCAACCCAAAGACATTAATACTGGACGCGGGGTAGAAATCTAAAAGTGGGAAGCCAAACACAATACGATTGTAGCTGTCTCTATTTCTAGTACTTTAGTACTAAACTGCTACGCGTCGAGTGAGGTCGTGTCTTACCAGTAAGTAAATTGTATTGCAAAGCGCTCCTGCGTGATGAGAAAATGCTTCAATTAAACGGCAAATAGTCGAAAAGGAGACAGCGAAAATTGCATCACAAAGTGACATAAGCATAACAGGGACAACCTACTAACAGTAAGTCGGTTCACACAGCGTCCCGCATTCGTTTTATTCCATCGGGAAAGATGGGGTAAAACGTACAAAGGGTAACGCGTTCATTAATTTAATAATGTCGTTGATGAAAATTGTAAATAGTAACGGTCCTAGGTGTTATTAATCTGTATAGATTTGTATAATCATTTGAACCTATAACCTGTACTGTATAATAAAATATGTACTTAACAATACTACTATAATAGTACCAATATTGTATTACTAATGAAACCTCATATAATAAATATAAAAATATTTGCCCGTGTGTCACGTTTTACCCGCCTTTACCCTTCCCTGTCATATTGTGTAATCGAATAAGAGTATCTTGTTATCTCGGTCACACCCGTGATGTGACAGTAGTATTCGGCGAAGAAACTAATAAGCCGCCCTACTATGAATCTATGACATTCACTCCCATACATTCTTTGATTGTCTGTCTTTATCACACAGGAATGAACTTTTGAATTTAGAAATTATACTGAAAACCGCTGAAAACAAAAGAGTGTTGCTTGCTTTCCACATTATATTGTGTGTATGTGAGACTATGGCGAGTCTATTTATAATATAACGTCATTGTTGCAACCTGGAAATCCTGCAAACCGTGCGATGCTTTGATAATGAAATTTACTGAAGATTTCATAAGAAAATGGTCTTTAATTTTTTTTTTTATTGAGTTAGTTTATACTACATGAATATAAACTAATAAGCACAATGTAACATTTCATTTGATAAATTTAAATATTTTTACAGTAAGCATAACATTTTTTTTTAAATACATTCATTCTTTCTTCATTCTTCATACTTTCAGGCATTTCATCATACATCTTTAGTCCTCTATACATTAGGCAGTTCTGTGATTTTGATTTCTTCATTTGTGGCAATCGAACTCTGTTTATATTTTGTGTTTCATAATTATGTACTATTAAAAACAATTTCATCCTTAAAGTATTTTGGCATTTGGTTTTTCATAATTTTATGCACAAAAATTAACACATTAAATAGTAGTCTTTTTTTTATTGGAATCCAATTTAGCTCCTCTCTCATTTGATTAATCCTTGCGTATTTGCCTTTTCCCAGTATACATCTCATAGCTCTGTTCTGAATAACTTCTAGTTTGTTTAAATTTCTTTCATTGGCCAAATATAACATCGTAGAGCAGTAATCCAAATGTGGAGCAACAATAGTTACTAACTACCTTCTCCTAGAGACTTAAATCGTACAAAATAAAACAATAGCGAGGGTATGGACGACACACTAACAAAAATTGTTAGCATTTTGAAAGGCGCAAGTCGGTTTGTTTGATTCACAGGAACAAAAAAACTGCGCTGTGATTGGTTATTGAATTTGGATCGCACCCATTCGTCGTAAAAGATTTATGGAAAAATAGATCTTACGTAAACTAAATATATGGAATTTGTAAAAAAATTCTGTAACTGACTATAAATTCGTAAGCCGTTGATTTCAACCTGATGCGTGCGCATTCTGTTTCTTTGGAAAGTGTTGCTAGAGCGTAATAATTATTTTGTACTATGGGTAATTTTTAAACGATTCAGGGAATATTATAACTAAATTTTAATACAATATTTATTTTCTCACGGCGCCCCTTCGGAGTTGGCGCCAGGTTTATTGCATGTTTTTAAACGTATGGCAGATCCGGCGCTGCCTATAAACTGACTATAATCAGTTTAAATAACAAATAAAATGTATGCTATAACAACAATTTAATCATATTTATTTTTGGGGTCCTTGGCGACCCCTTGTGTTAAAAAAAATGAAGCGACTACGCCTATTAATTATAGTCTTTTTTATATTAGCGCAGTCCCACTAACATTTATATTTACATGATATCTTAATTTCAAATATTTTCTTCTTTTTGAACACTTACTATAGATCCTTAATTAAGGTAAGAAAAAATTTCTACAATAAGAAGGTAATGATGAATGTAAGTAAGTCATGGTATTTGAGAGAGTACGAAAACAATGTGCAACACAGTGAATGATGAACACTTGGATGAGTTTGTTTATTTGGGAAGTATGTTTACGAGAATGGGAAGGCTGATAGAGATGTTGAAAGAAGGGTGAATGCAGGTAACTCTATTAATGGAGGACTGAACGCCGTTGGCATCAACACAAAACTGTCCAAAGAAGCCGCCCATAATGGAGTACTTGTACCTACCCTGATGTATGGCAGTGAGGCATGGAACTGGCAGGAAGGATGAAAGTGGACCGAATGCTGTAGAAATGAGATCCCTGAGGCGAATGTGAGGTAAAACCACGTACGATCGTGTGAGATCCGCAAAGAATGCAAGGCTGATGTAAGTGTAATGTGTAAGATTAAGAAAGGGATGCTCCAATGGTTTGGGCATGTAAAGCGAATGAACGAGGAAAGGAGTGTAAGGAAAATATATGACGCAAATGTGAATAGTAGAAGAAGTCGAGGACGCCCAAGAAAGACATGGCACGACCAATTGAATCAGATACTTGAGTCGGGCAATGTCAAGAGTCAGAATAATAGAAGAGCATGTATGAGACGTTGTATGAATGAAAACGAGGCAGGAATGTGTGCTAAGACCGAGTTGTTCGGCGGTCCATCCTCTCTGCTTACCTCTGCGGAGAAACAGCGTGATGGTTGGTTAGTTAGTTAGTCCGTATTCTGATTGAAGTATTTAAAAATTATAATTTTCATTTTTAAGACGTAGTAGATTAAAATAACTACCTGCAAGGACAAGTTTGACAAAGGTATTTAAGCCCTCATTACAAAGTCATTTATACGCAATATCTTCATGGGCAGATGAGAACAAGAATAAACTGACCTTTTAATTTAAAAAAAATGTCTTACTATGACGTATACGCGTTCCAAAAACCCAATTAAGTTTGATTATAAACTAAATCGCAACTGAGCGATATAATGGCACAAGTCAAAAAATTGCATTTTTGAGTTAAGTATGCAGATATATTCCTGAGTACTTGTTCTACCTTTGATAAAACGGCATAATTCTTAAAAGCATATTGTGGCCCTAAAAGCGAAAATGTCATTTTTATATTTAATATTTTACTCAAATTGGAGCAAAAATAGTGGCACAATGATCATTTGAGCTGAATTATCCACTATCTTAGACACCTATCATAATGGTTCATTGAAATAATGAAAGAAAACCTCCTCCTGAAAAAATTGCTAATGGTCATTTGGACAACTAACCCATTGGCCTCAAACGTCACCAGCCTGTACAAGGGTATGTCGTAAACTCCATCCACGCTAGCCTGGCGGGTGTGAAATATGTTGGCTTTAAACCGACAAACGGGCATCCGCGAAACATGTTTTTTTAAATTTCAAACGCACTATAGATATTTAAGCATTCATTTCGCAGTATTGGCAATAAAACCTCCCTATCTGATATTTACAAATCAATTTTTGTAAGCAAACTGCCTCATTGAGAATTTGTCAAAATGGCGAATCTTGAAAATCTTGCAAAGTGGCCCTCCACGTCCCTGATTGATTCGAGAAAAAAAATTATGCCAATAAGATTGACCAATGTATAATTTTTTATCGAAATAAATTAAAATTTTTTGAAATTGCTTATTTTTTAAAAGTCATTTTTATAGTCCGATTTATTAATCATATTAAAATTTTATTTAAAACATAAAATATGTTTTTTACATACCTTGATTCAGTACACAAGTAAATAAAAAAAAATATTACGATGAAATATGTAGTTCAAAAGTTATATTATATTTAGTACACCACTAAGGATTTAAAATGTTTGGTACGAAATTAATTCAGATGTGAAAGACAATTTTTTAGCTAACAATTCGGAGGCAAGAACAAGGGCGGATCCAGGGGGGGGGGGGGGGGGGGTCATGGGGGTCATGACCCCCCCCTGGGCTGGGTCCAAGACCTAGACGGACCACTAATTATAATTGTTATACATAATGTTTTTTATATATATTTTTTGTCACAATGTAGATTTTATTTAAGTACTTTCAATATTTAATTAATTTAATATATCTATTATTATCAAAATTAAATTATGTATAACTTGTGACTTGACCACAACGATGTGACCCCCCCTTGGCGCCAAAGCTGGATCCTGGATCCGCCCTTGGTTAAGAACTAAGGAGACGTAGATTTGAACATCCAGGTACTGCAAAGCCTTCATCTTCTCATCTCCTTCTTCTGCCCACTATCTTCAGCTTTACAACACATCCCAATTGTATTGCCGTTGTCTCACCGGCTCCAGATGGTTGGGAGCAGTTGGAAGTTTGGTGCGGAATTCACATAAAAAATAAATAAAATAATAACCAAAATGATCATAAAAAAATAGAGTTTTATTAAAATCAGGTATCGTGTAGTTCCACAGTTTTGGGCCAGTCTAGGTTGACAGACTTGACGTCCAGAGCCAGGATGTCCACCTTGAAGCCGAGGATGTCTGTGAGGCTTGGCTTGGTTCTCCCAAAGTCGCCGTGGACAAACTCCTTGATATAAGTACCCGCCTCTGTGGTCATCTCTACTATGAATAGGTTCGGCTTGTCTGAAAATTCAGTTAAAACCATGGATATAATATTATAATGTAGATTCGGTTGTGTGGCTGAGTGGATAAATGGTTGGGTTCAATCCTCTATCATTGAAGCAACACATTAACACGGTTTTTGGTCGTGATAAGGGAGGTTTTGAAACTCAATTTTAGGTCATCTTATTCCTCGCAAAATTATAAATAAGATGTCATACTCGGATCATTTTGTCAAAAAATCAGATATAGCGGGTATTGAAATTATAGGACTCAATTTACATATTAATCTATTCTCTTTATATATAAAAATCAAAATATGCTTATGTGTATTTATATGAGATGTCTATGTGTTGCTAAACCATTCATACGATTGCGATGAAACTTTGGGGATTTGATGAGTGCATACCCACGATGGTTTCTATAAATACTGGTGAGCTCTGGCATTATAAAATTTGTATAAAAAAATTGCAATAGGTGACACGCGAGCTGTTTGAAAACTGAATGTATGGAATGCGTGAGGGGCGATGGGAACTCAGGAGGGGGTTCGCAAGATGGGGGAAGCGGGAAAGGGGAGTGGGAAGGCGGAATGGGAACACATGAGGAGAAGGGGACGCGAGAGAAGACACGCAGGGAGAAACAATTTCTTTATTAAGGGTATAGCAACGAATGCCGGGAACTCGCTAGTTTTGTATAAGACCAATTTAGAGTTGAGTCCGTATAGAAACTACAAGCGAGACCAGATTTGACCTAAAATATGAATTAGAGAAGTTGCGAATTAAAGATTCATACCTTTAACAAATTCTGCTTCCATTTTCAATATCTTCCTTTCTCGTATCAACAATGGCCTTCTATGCAGAACCCTCAATGGAGTTTTCTGCTGTATTTTAATAATTCCGTTATCATCATTAGTGTATGTATTTAACCTATCCAGATCTTCTTGCATTATTTGGCTCGACGATTCCAATTTGACACCATTCTTTTCAGTGCCATTTTCTTGAGTTGTTGTTGTTGAATCTCCTGAATTTTTATCACATTCCGAAATGGCATTTTCCGATTCTATTTTGACACAAAGCGCCAGATATGTTTTGGATTTTGTTTCTTCGCCCATTTTGAGGATGGTGAGCTCTTCCCTAAAGATAAATAAAATATAATAATTATTAATATATACATTTGTTATTTTAAATGAATGAATTGTGAAATAACACAAATCAATCAAATAAAATTTAGTTATGTTCGTTGAGATTTGAACATGTGACCTCTGGATTTCTAGCTGAGAGCCTTACCCCTCAACCATTCATAATTGAATTTTGTGCAAAGTCTTTAATTATGTTTCAACTTTTTTTTTTTAAATTAATTCAACACAGGAGACACCACAGGGCCAATGTCATCTTTGGGGATGCTGTGTGGAGGGTATTTTGAGGAAAGGAAAGAGAGGAAGTTCAGGGATGGAAAAAGGTGAGGGGTGGGTAGGAAACTGGGACTCAGTATCTCAGAATCCATCCCTCCCACCGTGGCGCAAGGTGATGTTTCGAGAGTCCGGCTGGAGAGATCAAAAGTCTTCCTCAACCATTCTCTCCCGATTCGGCCTGCCACACAACTGGTGGGCAGATGCATCCACCTCCAAGACCCGGACAAACCTCACCCCATGAAACGGACACCCCTGCCAAATGTAGTTTTATAATTTGAGAGGCGCGAATGGGTACCGCCGCCCTGGGCGGGTATGGGTACCGGATCATTTATCCAACACCCCTGCCATAGGTTGCCCTAAGGTTCGCTACGTTTGGTGACCTAGCAGGGGTGCCTGGGTTCATGGGGTGAGGTTTATCTAGGCCTTGGCGACAAATGCGTTTGCCCACCTACTGCCTGGCGGGCCAGATCGGGAGACTGTTTGAGGAAGACCTAACCTAGTCTTCTCCAGCCGGACCCTCTTGACCCATCGCCTTGCACCGCAGTGGGTGGGACAGATTGACACATTGACCCCAGATTCCTACCCACCCCTCAAGCCTTTTTCCTTCCCAAAACTTCCTCTCCTTCCTTTCCATAAAAAGATCCTCTACACAGCATCCCCAAAGATAACATAGGCCCTGTGGGATTTTTTTGCCTCAGGGCCTCCTGTGTGGAATTAATGTAAAAAAAAAATTAAGCACTTGGGGTGACCTATAGGTGACCTATAAATTGTTCCAGGGGCAAATTGATTGTCAAGTTTGAGGGAAGGCGTCTACTAATATCTACAGGAATTCCAAAAACTGAACAAATCGGACTAATAGCATGTATGTCGGACGAATATCTACAGCTCAAACTGCTGACTAATATCTATGGAACAGGTGATGTCGATGAATATCTACAGCACTGGCAGAGGTTGGATTTGCAATTATGTATAGCATATTGGCATAACGCAATATTGCATTATATATAACCTAACCTAACCTAACATAACCTAACTTAACATAAATTAAGTTTTTTAAACTGCATACGTTCCATAGATATTAGTCAGCAGTTTGAGCTGTAGATATTCGTCCTCACTTTGGTTCTCATAGATATTAGTCAGCAGTTTGAGCTGTAGATATTCGTCCGACATACAGGCTGTAGATATTAGTATCTGGAGTCGTTTGAGGTTGTTGAGTTGAGGTTTTTTTGTCCATACTGACCTGCTGACAATCTGCAGGTCCCTCACTTGTATGAGGGAGGGGTCCTGACACATGGTGCGGGTTAGTGCGGCCAGGCTGGGGGGGTCTAGGCGCGCCCCCTTGGGGTCAGAGATCTCCACGGCGAAGGGGCGGCCGAGCCCGAGGCACCGGACGTCCACGTCTTCACGCCCTGACGACAGAAACTTTAGGCGATTGCCTGCTTCTTCTGGAGGTATGCTGGAAATTGACAAATTTAACTTTAATATTATCTCGTACGGCTAATTTGTTTAGATCAAATGCTCTCATAGAAATCATTGTGTCTCCCTTTCTCTCATGGTGAGAAAAATGATCTAAACAGTTTTAGAAAGAGAAAACGGCACGCTTTGTATTGAAATCTAGAAGTTAACACACAGAAGAAATAAAACTGGTCAGTGGTTGAGTGGGCATCGCGTTTGGGTCCCACCCAGGCGTTCTGTGTTCGTTTCCTCGGTTGGCTAAGTCCTCCCTCACGACTCGAGCAACATTTTCAGCTTGGTAGTAGGAGATTTTTAAATATTGTCAGGTTATTCGTAACCCGGGAATGTTTGTCTTTCTTTAAAAAAATAATAATAAGAAATAAAATGTTTACTTCTGTGAAACCCCAAGTTTCTGACCGCAAATTTTTGCGGTCTTTTTGGTCTTGCGTTGTCTGACATTTATTAAGTTTTGTGAGTTTAATTTTATAAAAATTGAAAGATGGCAATGTTTATAATATATTGGTCTAATAAAGATGAGTGTTTATTTTTTGGTTATCAGTAATTTTAGTTCAGTGTTAAGAAAGAAAAACATGAGGTGAACCAATTTTAAAGCTTTTTTTTATGTTTGCATTCAAAATTTTGATATTTCAAAAATTATAACTTAACTTATCATCATACCGTTTCCCGTAGGAGTAGGCAGAGAGGACAGACCGCCAAACAACTAAACAACTCGGTCTTGGCCCACATTCTTTGCCTTATTCACATTCATACATCGTCTCATACACAATCTTCTATTATTCTATGCTATTCTACTCTTGACATGGCCCTAATCCGAGTAAATCGTATGTTTATTTCTAATATATAATTAAATTTAAAAGTGGTGGATTTGTGAAATAATATTTGTTAAGTTGTTACTTGTAGAGCTCAGCGACAGGTTTGAATATGATGTCCTGAATGGAGGACTCCATCATGCGCTTCCCGTCCAGGATCCAGGGCGTCTGGCATAGTTCTCGCGAGAACTTGCTGTATCTAAAACCATAAAAAAACATTATATTTTATCTATAGTGATTCTGAGGCACCCATCTGATGGGAGATGATTAGATAAAATTCTAGAATTTCAATTTAATTTTTTGGGGAAGGTGAAAAACACGCAAAAAATAGCTTATTAGGTAAGAACCTAATTTATTGAAACTAAATTATTATTTAATGAGCAGGCCGCACTCTGCTGATGTGCTCATATCCGATTTAAGAATAAGTTTTTTGAGAAAATTATCAAACAAGGAATTTTTTGAAATCCGGATTAGTGATTAAGTAGGTACCTACCTTCTCCGTTATTTTATGGTACCTACCTGTAATATATTTTATACCTTATTTTTACTTTGGAGGGCCATTTTAGAGCCCCGAACTATGCAAGTCAAGTTTCATACCTAAATTTTTTCACAGAGAACAAACAACTAGTAAATGGAACTGAACAAAACAATACTAAGAAAACAGAACATACTAAGACAATAGGCTAGTTTTTTTTTATCACTTTACGTCAGTATTCTGTTTTTCCATTGTAGCCAGGTAACAGCCAGTAAATTGACAAAAGATGTACCTCCCCGCCAGATAGATCGGCTGGTGCAGGCACTCCGCCCCTTCGCAGCGGGCTCCCTGCTGCGGCACGTCCGGGGGGCAGCGGAAGTGCAGACGGAACACCTCGGGAGCCACCTCAGCCAGCAGGCCCTCCACGCCCTTACGCGTGAACACCTCACCGCGAAACTTGCGGTGTGCTCGCGAGCGTTCCTCGAAAACTCGGGGGCACATGCGTTGGAGGGACTCCAGCTCCTAGGAAATAGATTTGTATTTGTTGGGTTAAAAACACAGAGAGAGAGAAGGAAATTATTTACGACAAATATTCTATGCAATGTTTATAAATAGTAGTGACCGACCGAAGGTTCAGTTTCGGCAAAAAAAATCTAGTTTTGGCATCAGTTTCGGTTCCAGCAGAAAATCTGCCGAATCTTTGGTTGTACCAAAAATCTGCATTCGTGAATTATTGCGCGTCATTCGGCTGACTTTGGGTGAGTTCGTGGCTCCTGTGTCACCCACCATCATCAGCCGAGTTCGGTTGATCACCAGCTGTCCGGTCCGGCGTGATTGTGTTGTGAGTTTATGTGTTATTTCTCGCGCAAAGTAAGTGTTTGTTTTTGTTATTACTTCTGTCTCACATATTTTATTGGCATTTATTAAGCATGGCAGTTCTTTTTAAAACGAGGTTATATTTATTTATTTATTTATTTATTTATTTATACTGGGTTTTACAGATGTTTACATTTACATGAGAACAATCCAGTTATAAAACTCAGTTATTACACAATTATAAAAATCTACAATTACATACAATTAAATACAAATAAATACAATTAGAAAAACAAAAACATCACAAATAAAAATACAGAATTATATACAAGGTCACTCAAGTAACACATTGCAATGAGTGGTAAAAGACATATGAAATACGCGAGCATGCATACAAAGACAATTCACACAACATAATTAGTTAGTACTTTTTAACAGCGCTAGAACTTTTTTTTTAAATCCGTACAAATTGTCAACGAAAATATCCACATCAGCGCAGTCTATCTTGTTATACAGTCGACACATCTGGGTCAGAGGGCTAAAGTAGGCGATATTATTTTTAAATGTATTCATATGAAAAATGTTATGGCGTCTTAAACAATGGGAATTGGGGACATTAATTTCAATACTGTTAAGACATAATGTAGTATCAAGATGGCCGTGAATAATTTTATGTAAACATATAAGATCAGTCAATTGCCTTCTAGTTTTAAGTGTATCAATCTTGAAGTAATCACGACGTACATCGTATGATCTGAGATGGTCGTGTAGTCCACATTTGAAGGATAACATTCTTAGTAATTTTTTTTGAACTGATTCTACAATGTTTTCATATTTGCAGTAATGTGGATTCCAAATAGTGCTTCCATATTCAAGTTTACTTCTAATTAAGGCATTGTAAAGTGTTAGAATTGATTGAGGATCTTTGAAAGGTTTACATATTCTGTGAATAAATCCCATCATTTTTAATGATTTGCACTTAATGTTGTTAATATGTACATCAAATATGAATTTAGAATCAAGAGTGATTCCTAGATCCCTTATTGAAGAAACTTTTTTGAGAATAATATTATTGATAACATAAGAAAAATCCTTTATAATTCTATTTCTAGTAAAGTTTAAAATGTAACATTTTTCAACATTTAAGTGCATATCATTGACAGTACACCAGTTATTGAGTGTGTCGAGGTCATTTTGAAGCAGCTGATGATCGGTAACAGACTTAATTTTACGAAAAATTTTAAGATCATCGGCGAAAAAAGCATAATCACAGTTTAATTTCGAGCCAAGGTCATTTATGAATATAAGAAAAAGCAGGGGGCCAAGATTTGAACCCTGTGGTACACCAGAAGTTACAATTATAGGGGATGATTTGTATCCATTAATAAGAACTAATTGAGTTCTGTTATACAAATATGATTTCACCCAGCGTAATAGGTCTCCATGTATTCCAATTTGTTCAAGTTTTTTTAGTAAGATGGAGTGGTTAACTCTATCAAAAGCTTTTTGGAAATCAGTATAAATTGTATCTAGTTGTAATCTTTCATTAAAAGAATTACAAACATAATTACAAAATTCCAAAAGATTTGAGTTGATTGATCTTTGAGGAACAAACCCATGTTGCCTAGTGCAGAGAAGGGGTTTAAAATGTGAAAAAATACTTTTATATATCAGAGATTCAAAAACTTTAGCAAAACAGGATAGTATACTGATTGGCCTATAATTTTTTATTAAAGATTGGTCTCCCGATTTTAATACTGGGACCACGTGTGCTTTTTTCCACAGATCGGGAAAAGTTCCCGTGGTAAGGGATGCATTAAAAATTATAAAAAGCGGTAAACATAAAGAGTCTGCACAGCAACTAACAAAGAAAGGAGGAATTTTATCAGGTCCTGGGCCCTTACTGGGATCTATTTTACTCAAAAAACATTTTATTTCATCTGCACTAATATGTATTTTACCCAAATTGCTTTGATTGTGTTCAGTTATGTTTGGCATTGAATCATTAGTAGATGATTCCGATTTGGTATAAACAGATGAAAAATATTTAGAGAATATGTTTGCTATGTTTTCACCGTCATTCGCGGAAATATCGTCAAGATGCATTACTTTAGGAATACAATTATGTTTTCGTAATGATTTTGAGTACGACCAGAATAACTTTATGTTACCTTGCAGACCACTTTCGACAGAGTTGATATATGATTTATAACATTCGCTTTGAATTTTTTTTGTAAATTTCCTTAAATAAGAGAATTCCCTATAATCTGACTCATAACCATGTTTTTTTACCTTAAGTCTAACTTTGTTTTTTTTCTTAAGAAGAGCAATCAATTGCTGATTAAACCAGACAGGATATTGATTTTTTGTTTGAGTACCATATTTTTTAAAGTATTTGTCAATAATTTCCCACAATTTTTCATATAATAAGATTACCATGCTATTCACATTTTTATTTTTAAAGAGAGTTATCCAATTAACAGACAATAGATCCTGTCGACATTCATCAAAGTTTCCCTTCCTGAAGTTATATTTTGAATCGCTTCTATTCATTTCTAAGGGCCAGTTGTTTCGGAAAACCTGAACAATCGTTCAGATTTTAAAAATGTAACACAGTCATTCCGTTGATTTTTGTCAAATCAGAATTGGGTTGTTTCAACTTAAATTTAACGTTCGTCAGATTTGAAAATTTCACACAGTGTTCCCAGCCGAATCGGACCATTATACCAGAGAATTATTTTTTTCGGAGGCCCGAATTATTTTTACGATGGCAACACTTCATATTTACGTCAGCGGCAAGCGCGCATTTCTTGCTTCGCGAAACGAAACTTCACAACAAACGAACAAACTTTTTACCGCCATTATCGACGCATGTTATTATCTGTTGTTAATCTCAATTTTGTAAACCTATATTACAATGGATCCCAACTTACTGTGAGTATTACACACTATTATCTCTATTTGCCATAATAAGTATGAATAAATAGTAAAACACATTGTTATAACTTATAACCGTACAAGTAGTTGGAAAGCATTTTTTTGCTTGTACCTGTGTGAAGTTTCACTGTATTAAGTATGTGGAATTTCGTTTTTCTGACATAAACGATCGACAAAACGAACAAAAAACATTTTAATCGAGGACATCTTTATATTCTTATTGGCAGTAACCCAATGTTTTTAATCGTTGTGAAATGAGACACTTGAACTATCTACAAGCGTTGAATTTTATTATTTCTGGAATGTTCGATTCCGCTATGGAATGAATCATTGCGGCAAATTTTATGTTATTAGATTAGTTTATTTATGATTATTATGTATTACATGTGTATTCTGCCACTTTAACGTTTTATGTATGAATATTACGGTGTTTTCAAATAATTACCTATGCTTCATATGCGAGATTTTTTGTTACGATCTTATACTTAGAAATGTTAATGTGTTTTCAGAATTCAATGGCGAAGGCTCCTTCTACCGTTCTGTCAAGCAGCTCCGAGTTCCATTTGATACATGAAACGTCGGGCAAGACAGGTTGAAATCTTTTTCTTAATTGGTATTACTCTGCTGTTAAATTAACTGTAACATTTAGAAATTGGTAGCGTTGAATCATTCAATTCATGTAGAATGAATATGTTTATCAATTGAGTTTTTGCTTCAAGGACGGTAGCAGAGAGATCCAAGAGCGCATAAAGACTGGCGGTGGAGCTCCAGCAGCACCAGTGAAGGAGGAGACCACTTTTATGCGGAGCATAATGGCCACGTCAATTGACAGTCTCCCCAGCGTCTTTGACGATGATGTCGACACTTAAGTGCTGCAGGAAACGGTGGTGGAGGCAAGTGTTATGAGCGACACAACCGAGGTGTATTATGGCTTAGACGGCCATTTTTCTATTACATGTAAGAACTTACAATGATACCTTATATATGGGTTCTCCATTTAAGGTATAATTAATTAATGCATTTATTATGTATTTGTGCACTTATTAATAATATTTACATGATATGAATGTATGATTTTGCCAATTCAACCGATTTTTTTTTTAAATGTAGATTGTTGAGACAGGAAGAAGCAATATTGAAGGCCAAACCATGCTAAAACTACAGAGATATCTATCTACAAATTAAAGAATTTAAAGGTATATGTATAGATATCCATCGATATCCAACGTTGTTTTCAATAATTTTTCTCTTAATAAAAAGACAAATAACTTTGTTTATATCACTTTTATTGGTACACAATCAACATGTTTCGTAAACAATGTTTACTTCATCAGGATCAAACGTATTGAGTATACGTTTGATCCTGATTGAAGTTATTTGTCTTTTTATTAAAATAAATAATGCCATCACAAAATGAAAACCTTTCCGAAGAAGTTTTCTTTGAAAAATTAATTTTTCTCTCTTTTTCATGTGCACAATTCTTATAAAGTATTTTCTTGCTTAAAATTGATATTATTACCTATCATAAAACATTTTTAAATGTTACATCATGTGCTAACTACAATATACAATGTGCACGCACAACGGTAAACTCCAGTAAGGCCACAATTTTCATTTCTTTCTTTTTGTAATCTGTAAACTAATAAATATGCAGATTGTATATGTTATAATTGGTTTTTCTGCTATGCATATTTTAAATGCTACGTGACCTGTTACTTGTGTGGCGTATATATTTTTTTCTTTTAAATACTTGTTAATTAATGTTAACAAGGTCGATGGATCATTCGCACTAAATCAACTAGTCCATTCAAAATAGTCTGGCGTCTGGAGTATATTACGTTCATTATATGTATACAGATGTTTTTTTGTTGTAAAATACTTTCTCTTTCGAGGGAGTAATTGCTGTAATTTGACTTTTTTATATATAAAGACTTTACTCACTCTATAAATATATATGTAACAATTTGAATTTTTATGCAAATTAGTTAACGCTGCAGAGTTGGTTAATTCGTCAAAAACAAACTATTTTATTATTTCCCCAGTCCAAAGCCTACATGGCATAGAAATACATTCACTGCCATTGAAATTTTCATTTATTCCATAATAAAAATTTAATTATAAATTTCTAACGTATTGTTTTACTAATGGAACAGTAAATATTTACCATATGTAATATATTAAAATATGTACCCGACTTTTCTGTTGATTTTTTGCTATTTACTGTAGGTACCTATATTTATTTCTCTTTTCTTTTAGCTAGTTATATTATTTTGTTCCTCTCTTTAAAAAAAGCCCCAAGGGCGTAAATAAAATGAAATATATTATACACGTTGGTAATTTATTTATTTATTTAAGGCATCAGCAACCAAGTATAACCTGGTCGAAGACATATATAAGGTAATAATTAGATGGAAGAATGCTGTTGCAGTTGCTGTCAGCTCATTCGCATTTAATAATGATCTAACACATTTTAAGGTTTAACGTCACATACATTATAATCTGCCCATTCACAGATGATGCTAATCAAATTATTTTAGGTTTTTAATGCTTCTTGCATTAATGTTACGCTTCAAAATATTAAGATAAATTAATTGTTTGCGCCCGTACATATATAATTAGAATATAAATAAATACTTGTGTCCATAAACAAACCCAAATCTTTCAAGAAAGGCTGAAAAATACAATATTGGATTGAGTCACCGATACAAAATGGAATTTTTCAGCCTTAGAAGGTTTGGGTTTGTTTATGGACACAACTATTTATTCGTATTAAATATGTACAGGCGCAAACAATTAATTTATCTTAATATTTTAAAGCTTAACGTGCAAAAAGCTTTAAAACCTAAAATAATTTGATTGGCGCCATCTGTGAATGTGTAGATTATACAGATGGCGCCAATCAAATTATTTTATGTTTTTAATGCTTTTTGTATGGTACGCTTTAAAATATTAAGGTAAATTAATTGTTAGCAATCGTACATATTTAAGTAGAATATAAATAAATAGTTTTGTCCATAAACAAACCTAAATCATTTACGATCGCGAACAATTAATTTACCTTAATATTTTAAAGCACAAAAAGCATTAAAAACTTAAAATAATTTGATTGGCGCCATCTGTGAATTCGTAGATTATAACGTACGTGACGTTTAACATTAATTAACATTTCCAATACTATTTATATTATAAACAAAGTAATTTACTAGCTTTGTAAAACATTAAAGAATAAATCATTATAAATAAATAGAAGATTATATCATTGAAGAAGAAGCTAAAATAACCTATAACCTTCAAAGGTTATAAAAAGAGAGTTGTTTTTATGAAAAATTAAATAAAAGTGATTGAAATGTTGATTATTTTAAATAAATATATATTATTATTTTGAAAATCAAACGGCTTTTATTATATCCTCTCTTGTACCGATTGTGCGTATGTGTCTCTCCAGGTGGCAGATGTTATAGAAAGTGCTGAGATTTAAGCCTATCATCCCAAGGGTCGGTAAGGAATCCACATAAACCCAGTGCTGTAACAGTGTAACACCCTCGGCAGTAAAGTATAGTTGGCTAAAGTGAGTCAACGGTTTGCAGTGCAGTGTGCAGGCTTTTACAGCACTCGATTTATAGTACAGAAAGAGGTAAGATAAGACTATTATACTTTATAAAGGGCAGGATTTTACTATCTATTTGTCTATCCATCTGGCAAAATATGAGGAAGAAGATTCATTTATACAACATATTTTAAATGCCTAATAAAGACATGCCTTATTAATGTCAGTTACAGGCTTATTTCAATATGCTAGGTCATGACTCCAGTTCTCAAACTATGCAATTTTCTTTGTGAGGGTCGAACCAGTTATATAGAATGTTATGAATCATAACTTATGATGGAGCCAGTCCTTTATTCTGTATTTATGAACTCTACTGTGACTCGAAGCACTGTTCTTAATATAGGTACTTAGACAAAAATCATGAAGTACACAATTATTTATAATTGCAATCCACTAACAAACTCGACTTCTTTTATACCTTGTATGAAATCGGAAGTTGACCGAAATCAGAACCTTCAGTTGTCACCACGTACACCTAACAAAATTTGTATGTTCTCACAAGAAAAATGTCAATCACAAGAAAAAGATTTCTTTTATTATAAATTATTGTAGACCCATAAATTAACACAACATAAATATAACATGGCAATAGATTGTAACATCATCTGTTTACACCAAAAATAAGTTTGTATTTTTTTTTCAATGTTTTCACCAGTGTTTACGTCATTTTCTATCTCTAAAACCAACGATTTTCGACAATATTATACGTTGAAAAGATATCTAAACTTTTTCCCACAAAGCCATTTGCTATTTTGCCATTCTGAAGTTTCGATCGTTGTGTTTTTTTTGCGTTATAATATGCAAAAAGTCAAGCCATAATCACTACTTTCGGTAGTGCAGAGTAAAGCAGACCTGCCCGCGAGCTGTCAGATTGTAATTTTCCACACTTCTGCGCATGTGCCGCCCATCATTTAGTTGTAACCGGCGGATTTTGGCCGTTTACAAAATCTGACGAATCCTTCAGATTTGGCTTGAAATTTCATTTGATGGACGGTGAAACAACCCAAATTTCGTTGATTGACGATTTTGACGGTCCGTCAGACGTGATTTTTTCCGAAACAACTGGCCCTAAGAATTGATCTTTATTTTGTTTCACTGTTTGTTGTTTCTATTTGATTCACATATTCATTCATTACTTACAGTACATTTGTTTTTAGGAACCTAATTGTTGTTGGATTAGGTTTTAATTTTAATCACCCAAACAACTACATTTCTGCTATGATTTAACTGTGTGAGACCTTCAGATACTTTATTTTAACTATGAGATATAATTTTAGTTTGTTTTGTAGCAGTAGGTAAAATAAAAAAAAAATTTCTTCACATACTTCAATTACTGTTTTTTTATTTCATTTACCTGTTTGTATAAGTGTAAAGAATAAGCCAAATTTCAGTAAACAATAGATTTCTAACATGTCTAAAAAAGTTTCGGTTTCAGTTTCGGCCGAAACTGAGACAGATACCGAAGATTCGATAGAAAGTCATTTTTAGGTTGTACACTAATAAATATATAAACACATTATCTGGCGTAAGATAGTACAATTTACAAAAACATGCAACGATGCACGTCGAAGATATTAGTTTGGAGAAGCTTGGTGTTCCAAAGGTAAAAATTTTTTAGAATTTAAATACCTATTATCAACAATAAACTTTTTGCTTGCCGACATTGCCTGGAAAAATGGAAAGATAAATGCATAAATCAAAAGGAGGGGAAAAATTAAAAGGACTTATTAAAAAAATAGCACATACAGTACAAATAAAAAAATATTTAACTGGTATATGGGTCTAATGCTGACCTGTGTGTCTTGTGCGTAGGTCATATTGGCCTTTATCATGTACTGGCAGGTGGCACCTGAATTCATCGTCTTCCCAATGGCCTCGGCCATCTTCACTCCAAATGACCACTTCCACGCCTCCTTCAGGGACGTCAAGTTGTCTGCAAGTAAATCGCAATCAATGAACTCATCGTGGCACGTGTGTACATAAAAGTTAATACAGCAGATGATTTTACAAGAAACCCATCTGTATCGGACGACAGACGGATGTACCGTCACACATTTGTATGATGACTCATCTTGTTAAAATTCTTATTACCGTAGATGTGATTTGTTTTGCCTTTGCAAGTTTAAATTACTTGCACGACACTTATCATGTGTGAAGCACGATTCAACCAGATTGATTCGATTTTAACGGCAAAGTTGTAAAATCGACAATGAAGATCAATGAATATTTCTAGTGCATAGTTTGAATAACTTGCAATCTGACCACACAATCAGGTATAGCGACATCTTCTTCTTTCTTGTTGAATGTAGGGTAATTTGACAGTCTCCGATGTCGAGGAGTAAGGCTCTTGACTCGCAATTCGAAGGTCGCGAAATCGAATCCCGGCGTGCACAAATAAAGTTTATTTGATTAATTTGTGTTATTTCACAATTAATTAATTCAAAATAATATCGCCCTGTAATAATAAGTATCGCCCTGGTGGTAAGATTACTATTCAGAATTGAAACGTTGCTTCAAATGGCTTTAGCCATGTTTGGTGACCAGATCTGAATAGCCAGGTAGCCACACAGGAGGCCCTGAGGAAAATAATTTCCCTAGGGGCCTATGTCATCTTTGGGGATGCTGTGTGGAGGGTTTTTTTTAGGAAGAAGGAGAGAAGTTCTGGGAAGGAAAAGGGTTTAAGGGGTGGGTAGGAATCTGGGGTTCAGTGTGTCCAGGTCATCCGCCTCCAAGACCTAGACAAACCTCACCCCATGAACCCTTCCATTCCCATTCCCACTACCTTCAGCCTCACAACATACCCCAATTTGGGATGCCATGCACTGGCTCCAGACGGGAGCAGTTGTGACTCTTGTGTGGTGTAAGACTTCACTAAGGAAAGGAGTATACGAGCGAGAGAGATATCAATATTATAGAAAGGACTTCGGAAGTAAATCACAATGCTGTTTTAATATCTTAAACAATGCTAAAATAACTTGATGAAAACATGATAAACAAATATATAAATGCAAATTACCTGGTTTCCACTTGGGTAGTCTCTCCTGCAGATACAGGTTAATGGAGTGTTCCCTCAGGAAGAGGGACATGGGAGAAGTGAGGGCGCAGGCAAATGTTTCACTGTCATAGCTGAAAATCAACGGGGCATTTTCACAAACGAGTGGAATACTTAAAGTTAATTTTTCTGGTTCTGATCATTGTACTAAAAATGTAAAATTTTAATACTTTCACAAAAAATAAAGTCATTTTCTAATTCTTCATGAAAATGTATTATATCATCCATGCAACCGTGTACGTCGTAAGCCACCATCATCATCATCACTCTTTGCTCTACAACCCCTGATGGGTCTTGGCCTCCTCAAGTCTTTCTCCACTCATCACGGTTTTGTGCCAGCTCTCTCCAGTTTACAATCTCCAAGGTGGAAATATCTTTAAGGACGTTGTCGCTACATCTTAAACTTGAGTCTTCCCAGGCTCCTTCGCCCTGGTTGGTCTTGAGTTCAGCAGGGACTTTGGTGCTTGATTCTCGGTCATTCTCTCTACATGACCCAGCCACCGAAGTCTATGTCGTAAGCCACCACAAAAATGCTTTTTTATTATTTTTCCTTTATAGGTGGTAAAACAACCTTGAAAAATTGTTACAATTAACGTACATGCCTTATCCCACTTGGGTTAAAATCGCTTAGTTGCAATAAGTCGCAAGCGACATTATGTACAATAAGGCTTGTTACATAAACGCATTCTTTAGATTTTACTTAATATTTTCACAAGAGTCCCAGCTGCTCCCGTCTGGAGCCAGTGAGACTATGGCATCCCCAATTGGGGTATGTTGTGAGGCTGAAGGTAGTAGGGAGGGAAGGAGATGGGAAGGAGGAAGGTGGGGAAGTACCTGGCTATTCAGATCTGGTCACCAAACACGGCTAAAGCCATTTCAAGCAACGTTTCAATTCTGAATGGTGGTCTTACACTAGGACGATACTGAGAGTATCTTCCACTCTGGAACGTGCCGCAAATATACTATATATTATTTTTAATTAATTAATTGGGAAATACCACAAATTAATTAAATAAAATTTATTTGCGCACACTGGGTTCGAACCCATAACCTTTGGATTGTGAGTCGAGTGTCTTACCTCGGGACTATGGAGGCCATCAAAGAAGCCATAATATTTGTGTTTTTTATTTGTGAAGTTACGCTGTTTTTTGCTCTCCTGTAAAATTTGTATTTTGTGGCTTATGGCATATTACGGATGCATGAACGATATATTGAAGCAGTTATTAACAAGAATAAAATAAGTTTTTAGATATCTCTATAATGATGAAGTTATGAGCTTTCAAAGTGAACGTAAAATCTTATTATTCATGAAGGATAAAACGTATGCAATTGTGATGTCACAAGAGTCACGATTCAGTACAAATTAGGGGGGGTATCAATAGAGGGGTTAATATAAAATAAACTGCTTACTTCTTTTCTTCAACTATTTGTTTGATGGTCTCCAGCATATCTGGCCAGGACTCTTTCTGCAGCAGTCCGAGACAGCAGATACAAGGATTGTGCTTGCGGCGCTTACTTGAAGGTTCCCCATCAGATCCAGGGGACTCTGCCCCCCGACTACTCTCAGCCTCATCGACATCATCAGCTGGTTCTGTCACACTCGTGTCTAGCTAGAAGAGAAATACAAACATTAATTTGCTGGGAATTGTGATCAATGATGAATGATTCTAAAATTGTGTGATTAATTTTGAATTATGATGAATAATATTATAAATTTAAGTCCTCTGCCGCGTCTGTCTGTCTGTTCGCGATAAACTCGAAAACTACTGAACCGATTTTCATGCGGTTTTCACCAATAGATAAGAGTGATTCATGAGGAAGGTTTAGGCATATAATTTGTCAAGGTTTTGTGTAAATTGGTTGAAATATTAAAGGAGAATGTCTGTATGCGGTGGATGAGCGGCTGGTAAGTGGGCAGTGCGGATTTAATTTGCATGCAAATTAACAGATGGCGGTGTGAGTTAATTTATCGCGGTTATAAAGGTTGGGTAACCATCTAGTAGATGGCGTTGTGTTTCGTTAGCCATAGCAACGCGTGGCCGGGTCAGCAAGTACGTTATATATTATTCTAATACTTATTCTGTTTTTCACAAGGGAATATGACCTACAGAATACTGCATAAAAAAACTTAAAAAATATAGTGCCTACATGTATAGGAAAGTGGGATATAGGTATTGTATGAAAATCAAAGGATGTCATAATTTTTTTTGGTATAATGAATGGTTGAGTTCTTTTTTACATGAATACCTAACAATAGTCCCAATTGCTCCCAACCACCTGGAGCCAGTGAGACTATGGCATCCCCATTTGGGGTAAGTTGTGAGGCTGAAGACAAATGGGGAAGGGAAATGAGATGGGGAAGAGGAAGATGGAGAGATACCTGGCTATTCAGATCTAGTCACAAAACACGACTAAAGCAAGTTTTCAATTCTGAATGGCGGTCTTGCACCAGGGCGATACTGAGCGTATCTTCCGAGCTGAAACGTGTCCCAAATACACCTTATATTATTTTTAAAGGATAATTGAGAAAACACAAATCAATCAAATAAAATTTACTTGCACACACCGGGATTTGAACTCGCAATCTCCGGATCGCTAGTTAAGAGCCTTACCCCTGAAACATCCTGGAGAAATAGAAAAACGAAAGAGTGGATTTGAAACAAATTCTTTTAAAAAAATGATTTTTTTATTGACACTTCTCATTTACTTACTTTATTAATTTACAATACATAATATGTGAAGACCTTACGCAAACTAAACTGGTAGGGTTCATTAACTATGCATGTGTCAGTAAAGAAATGTTACAAAAGCGTTTTTAGGTGCTGGCACTTTATTGTGGCGGTCTTGTACTTTTAACTTTTAACTTTTAAATGAAAACATAACCTTACTTTTTTAAAAGCGTTATCGGCGTCCGCGTAGAAAGTAGGGTTTTTCGAACCGATATATCGCAAGATACAAGCTTTACAGCAGCCAATGCTGTGCAATATTTTGTTTATTTCCATCATCTTGTTATATCAATTTTTAAAACTTTACCGCAATACAGTGCCGACTGGTGCTGACAGTTCATGACCACAGACAAATCACATAGAGCATAAATATTAAATATACCAATCCCACATAGAGTTTTTATGACTTTGTCGTTGGTTATCCATAAATAATGATTTTTATTTTTTATTGATTGAGCAAATCCTGTTTTAACTCGATTGTTTAGCATGTCGTTGTCTGTAGATTTGTTTGTACGTTTCAAATGTTATAAAAGCCAAAGGAATTGATTCCAAAAATGGCCGGTTCCTTGGAAAAATCATATCGGGCGATCCAGTGCCAAAAAAGTCACCGTTACAAAAAACCGTGGCAGGAATATTGTCGTACATGAAGAAGATAGGTTCACAAGTTAGATTATTTTATTTGACTTTGGAAAACATTAGATTTGGTTAGACATTTATCCTTTTGATTTTGTAATTGAATTTAATTTCGTACCTACTTTAATTTCGTAGCGTAGTCCCTGTTTAAAGTTGCTTAATACCCCAAACCAAACCCAAACAGAGATTCTCATAAAGATTGGATACTTCATAAGTTGGGACTAGTGGCGTAGCGAGGGGGGGGCGGACCGCTCCGGGTGCCACCCGATGAGGGGGGTGCCACTCGACTGAGTGTCACCCCCAAGATCACACTTCTCTAGCTACCTCCCCCCCCCCTAGGAAGGACCAATTTTTTATGAAGTTGAATGGTTAAATGGTCGCCGCCCCAGGAACCATTTATTGGATTACCAACACCCTTGCCATAGGTCACCCCAAATGGTTCGATATGTTTGGTGACTTAGCAGCGGGTTCATGAGGTGAGGTTTATCTAGATCTTGGATGCTTTTGCCCACCTATTGCGTGGCATGCCGGATCAGAGAGACTGGTTTAGGGAGATCTTTTGACCTCTTCAGCCAGAATCTCTTGACCAATCGCCTTGCACCGCAGTGAGAGGAATGTATTCATATGTTCGTCACTCATGAACACATTGATCCCCAGATTCCTATCCACCCCACATACCTTTTTCCTTCCAAGATCTTTCTCTCCTTCCTTTTCCTAAAAATACCTTCCACAGAGCATCCCTAAAGAAGACAGGCCCTGAGGGATTTTTTTTCTCTTGTGTGGAGATAATGCAAACAAAAATTCGATTTTCAAAATTCGTTTCCAAGTTATCTTCGTTTTTTTTTGTAAATACTTGTTATTTTTGTTTAAGGATGAAGTTATACGTGAAATCCTATTTAGGTACTATTTAGATTAATCTTTACGACGAATTGGCTTACAGTATGAACTTAAAAAATATGTTATGGATAAATTGAAGCTTTAACTAGGTTTTCTATGTAACGGAATTACAATAAAATTATTATTTACATAAAAAAAAAAACTTAAACCGCTAAAAAGAATGTTTTTTCATGACTTAACTATGATGTCATACTAGAAACATTTTTATAAAAATACCCCTTTATGGCTAAGACCATTTTTGAGATTTTCTATGTTCTAACTTTTTTCTCTCTTATAAAATTATGGACAAAATAAATAAAAACCACTTTTTCGCTTACTTGCCCCGCGCAAATAAGACGCTCGATTGCAAATTTTGCAGGCACGAGAATCGAAATATTTCTAGCGTTAATATTCCTCTTAAATAGTTGCGCAACAGATTAATCATTTACAGTACAAGAATTCTCATTTCAATACTCTTTTGGGAAGATAGGCGTATAAAAAAGTTCTAAGGATACACGTTATTTAAGAAACCCGGTCGCCCAGAAATTTGAACCATAGGTATTTTACCAAACTCTTTCTGTCATTGTCGCTCTTACTCCCTCGAATACTTAGCGAAGGGGACAACTACACCTTAGGCTGATAATCACCTACAAAACTGGACCGATTTTTAAGATTTTTTCTAACTGTATAAGAAGAAAATACTTTATGTCTTAACGTTTTGCTTTAAAAAAATACGTTGTCAAGTTTGCATACTGAACATCTCTTGATGGCGTTTAAACCAGGCAATTAAGACAAGAGCAAAACTTGCCGACACGCTACACAGAGTTTTCGAAATCAAAAACTCGAACAATCAAAATGGCCCGCTCGTCCACCACATACAGACATTCTCCTATATATATTACATATATCAACCAATTTACACAAAACCTTGACAAATTATATACCCAAACTTTCCTTGTGAATCAATCTATCTATTGGTGAAAATCGCATGAAAATACGTCCAGTACTTAAGTAACCTATTTTTTTCATCACTTTTAATGACTTTTCAAAGGAGTCATGAAGTATAAAGTACCACTTTGTTGAGTGGTCCGGTCACCCCTTTATTGTTCTAAAATATGCGTTTCCTGGCGTTGGCCTTTGATGCCAATCAAATAATAACGTCGGTCATTTCATTATGTTCAGATGACACCACAAAGGAACACCGAAGAAGACATTGAATAATGAGGTACCTAACTACACATTTTATTCAAGATTAGTAATAAATAGTAAAAAAGTCAAATCTTGGTTTTATTGTAGCGTTTACTTTTCAAAAACCAAACCTCGTACGCTAATACCTATATATATATATATATTTTTTTTTTGTTTATCTTAAAATTGCTACACATTATAATATTACTGGTCTTCCATTAAAAGCATTAGCTTGTGGATGGAAGAAGAGTTTACATTTTTTCATACATGAACAAATACAGTCACGTGTACAGTTAATACAATGCAGTTAATACAGTTAATACATTTCATATATATGTACAATTACTATTTACTATAGTCATGTATTTCAATATATAGGTGCACTTAATAACTTAATACAGACACATGGCAATCAGACCCGTAAACTAAAAGATACAAACATAGATGTATTCAGTAAGAAGAAAAATAAGTGTGATTTTTAGTGTGACATTCTCTAAAATACTTTTTGATGGAGTTCAACCATTGAACTTTGTTTCTTATGCTTCTGATTTCTATTGGTAGGTTATTAAAAAAGAATTTTCCTTGGTGAGTATAATGGTGTTGGGCAAATGAAGTGTTTAATTTGGGGCATACAAATACATGTTTAAGTCTAGTACGATTTTCGGTTATGAATGAGTATTTGTCTTTTTCTTTTATAATTTGTACGATTGAATTTTTTATAAATAATTTTTTAAATGTTGGGACTTTGAATTCTTCGAATATGCGATCAGTTGGGAAGTCTAGAGGTTTTTTAAGTATAATTTTTATTATATCCTTGAAAAGTCACCTACATTTTAAATTGAGGATAATGTGAAACTAGCGAGTACCCGGCATGCGTTGGAATGCGATTCAAAGAAAGGGTTTTAGTTGTTTTTCCTTTCTCATGCGTGTCCCTTTCCACGTAGGAAGTAAAACTTCACTAAATGTGCGCGCGCACTGCTCTCTCTTGCTCCTACAGTGCGATACAGTCAATAGGCCTGCACTGTGTCTTAGATATACGAAACGTAACTGGCTATTAGAGAAAGAGAGAAAGAAAATGTGTGCTCGCACCTCTCTCTCTTGCCCCTACAGTAATATACGAAACGTAACTCTCTCTCTTTCTATCTTCACTAACTTATATCTCCCTCTCAACTTCCGTTCACCTCGCCCGATCACACTTTTCGTAACGCTCTCGTCACGCATTCACCATTCAAGCGTGCTTAAAGAAGTTTTACTTAAAAAAATCAAAGGGTGCAATTTACACACGGTAGAAGTGAAACCATCAGAAAACTAAAGTTGACAAGTGTGCGGAGGCTACGAATCAAAAAACAGCATAAAGTGGAAACCGATTATACTATCCAATTCTATCGCAGGGTAAATCCTATGACTGTAAGTTTTTGCCTCTTTTTAGTGTCGCTATTTTTCGTTTCAAAGAGTTTCAAATCATAACGGTGCTGAAGAAGTTTTCACTTCAACAAACAAAATTTCCGTTTACCGTTCAGTAACCTGTTATTTGTGACTTATATGTTTAAGGAGTCGGAGTCATACAGTGGGTTTCCGGAAATCCTTTGTTCAATATTTAATTATGTTAACTTTGTTAGTTCCATGTATCAAAGTCGATTCGAGGAATTTCTCCTGTGAGGTGAGTGGCCATTTTGTTGTCCTTATTGAAAGGTTTGTTAAAAATTTGTGCTTTTGTACGGTGATCCGACAGGTGATCCACCGACAACCGCCCCCCCGAAATGATATTTAGGTACTATAAAATTATAGCTTTTTGATCATTATTTACCGATTCTAAATGTAAAATCGGCTTCAAAAATACCCCTTATAAGTTATTTGTATACTGTGTCGATTTTTATGCATTGATATACACAGTATGTATATATACAAGTAGATTTATGCTTGATGCATTTTAATGAAAATATGTTTTATAATTTTGCTATTCGACAGTACCTACAGAAAAGTGATGCGCAGAGAGATATCCCTTCGGATTTTGTGTAATTAGGTATACATTTTCCCTAAGCCGACCGCATATTATACATGTATATAATATATGGGTATTGTATATACAATAAATCTTTCAGCGTTACCCACTCACAGAAACTACTTCACTACCTATTCACTAGTGTGTACTATTATTAGATATTATCATCTATTAGCGAGTACCCGGTATGCTTTACGATGTCGCTCAAAGTAAGAAATTATTTTCCTTGTGTGTCCTTTCCCATTCGTTCTCGGTTTTCCTCCCTCATCCCTATCCCCTCCCGCGTTCCTTTTCAACCTTCTCCGCCTGCCCCCCCCCCCCTCCCCCCGTCCTTTGAACCTTCCCCCATACGTTCCCTTTCTGCCGTTGAACTATATGAAATACACACATTTTTCAAACAACTCGCGTGCCACTTGTTGTAATTTTTTGTACAAATTTCATAGCGCCAGAGTAATAGAAATCTTCGCGGAAGTTTGCACAACAATCACCGAAATTTCTTCGCAAGCGGATGAATGGTATAAAAAATAATTAGGGACGAATAACGAAACATAATACTAGCTGAAGTTCCCGGCGATGCCCGGGCTTCACACAGAGTTTTCGAAATCAAATGTAGACAGTGACCTTCCTCTTGTTTTGAAGGTCACATGTGCAAAATTTCATCAACCTCGGCATAAAACTGTAGATTTGCATGCAAATCAAATCCACACCGCCCGCTTGCCAGCCCGCTTGTCCACCAAATACAGACATATATTTCAACCATCGACTTAATCATTATTAAGTCAATGATTTCAACCAAATTACAAAAAACCTTGATAAATAATATACTTAAGCCTCCCTCATGAATCACTCCATCTATTGGTGAAAATCCGGTGAATAGTTTTTGAGTTTATCGCAAATAGACAGACAGACAAATGCGACGGAGGACTTTAATTTATTATATGTAGAGATATATGTATTATTTCATAGCAGACAACTTTTTCTGATGCTCTCATATCTGATTATACAACAAGTTTAACAGAAATTGAATTGTTTTAAATTTAAAAATAAGTTAATTCTTTCTTCTCTCCAAATAAGAATCCAGTAGAGCTTTTAATTGGTTTATAGGTATTAGTAAAAAAAAATAGCATCGATAACATCATAACATGTCGTAGAAGTTTGTTCCATGCCTTCACTTTCTATTTGCAAGGAAGTGACTAATACGTGTTTAGTTTTGAGATTGTTTTAATTTTTGGTAGCCGTCATTGAACGATTTTATTTTTATATTTGTAAGCCAAATATTTATAAAAAAAGTTTTATCAGGCCAATTGGAGTGGGGGTCACGAATCACGATCCTCTGCAATAAGGCAACGACTAGAGTAGAAAAACTATTATTTTACACGCAAGGGCGTGCTGGTTTATCGTGCTATTTTTTTAATTCCTTCACCTGCAACTAAATACAAATCATTCACCCTTCCTCACACACATAAACATAATCACTTCTCAGTAGGCCAACTAACGTCCTTACTGTGGTCACTCACCCTGGTCAGGAAGAAAAGTGCTCCGCAACCAGCGTGCCACGTTGCAACAGTGGGCCTTGGGCTGATTCTGTACCGGAAAACCAAGTGAAAAATCAGAGTGTGTAGTTCACACGCAGTGGAAGTGAATCCAGAAAAATAAAGTAGACAAGAGTCTACGAAACACCGCACAAAGAGGATACCAATTATACTATCTCGCAGGCTAAATCCTATAGATCTAGGTATGTGTTTGTCTCTTTTTAGTGTCTCTATTTTTCGTTTCGTCGAGTTTCAAATAACAACGGTGCTAAAGAAGTTTTCATTTCATAACCTTATGTAAACAGATTTGTTCATATGAAGCAGATACTCTGTGATGTGACATTATAATTTAAAATAAAACAATAACTTAACAAATATAATTTTTTTTTTTTTTTTACAGTGAATACCGCACAAGAATCTCAACTGCTCCCGTCTGGAGCCAGTGAGACTATGGCATCCCCAATTGGGGTATGTTGTGAGGCTGAAGGTAGTGGGGAGGGGAAGGAGGTGGGAAGAGGAAGGTTGGGAAGTACCTGGCTATTCAGATCTGGTCACCAAACACGGCTAAAGCCATTTTCAAGCAACGTTTCAATTCTGAATGGTGGTCTTACACCAGGGCGATACTGATAGTATCTTCCACTCTGGAACGTGCCGCAAATATACTATTTACATTTCTTACTCCAAATAATGTCAGGAATCACTGGTTGTAAGTCAAATAACGTCCATAAACACCCGATAGAGATCTCACTAGGCATTAAAAATCAATAAATCTGGCTTTACTCCTCCAAAAATTTATTCATTTAAAAAAAAAAAATTGTTAATATATTTTAGGTACTTTATCGCTTGTCTGAATTCTTTAAACAATTAGTTAAATTTTTGAAAATAACCCTTAACTTCTAAACAAATTCGAGTTTATACAAATGAGTTACAATCATTACAGATAGACTGACCCAAAACCGAAATCAGTAGGTATGTTTGATTTTTACTTTGATATTCGTGAAATGCTGGGAATAATAACTCTAATGTGCTGCAAATTAGAAAAGGTTGCGGAGCACTGAAGTCGACCAATGCATTGTTCCAGTGATTTCCGTCATAATGTCTAGAATACCTCATAACGCCTTCAACAACTGGTTCATATTTGTGACCTCAAGTACCTCAGGACGAGTCAACAAACTTTTAAACGATTTCCACGTTTTCACGACGGATAAATAATAACGTCTAGAAATGAGCCGTTCGCCTTCCAGGAATAATATGGACTTGACCGCTCTTTTGTCGACAAAATCCTTCGCGGACGTTTTCCTGTGGAAGAAATAAATACTTTGTCGACGCAAGGAAAACTATCTCACGCGCGATATTAGAGAGGTTGCTCGAACAGTTTGTACCGTTTTTTATTGTTGGAATTTTTATTAATCTCAATTTCCTACGCCAGTAAAATGAAGTCCAAGAAAATAAGTAAGTTAAAAAAGTGTTTTTTTTTTAGTAAAAATACATATGTCTTTTTGCCTTGTAGGTATAACCGGAAAATATTTCAGCTCGAGTCAGTGAAAATATGAGAGGAGATAAGGAAGAGTAAGATTGGGACCGTATCTGGTTCAGTATCTGGTCACTAACTTTAAATTCTAAATCTATTTATGCGGGGCATTTTTTTTCTGTAGGTGAATATAGGACCATTACTTTTCTTTTTTTTTATATTAGCCCCATACAGGAGGCTCTGAGAAAAAAAAATCCCTTACGGCCTACGTCATCTTTGGCGATACTATGTGGAGGGTCTTTTAGGGACAGAAAGGAGGGGGAGTTCTGGAGAAAAAAGGTATGAAGGATGCGTAGAAATTTAGGGGTCAGTATGTCCAGAAGTGACGAGTCCATCCTTACCACTGCGGTGCAAGGTAAAGGGTTGAGAGAGTCCGTCTAGAGAGTTCAAATGGTGTCCCTCGTCCAGTCTTTCCCGATCCGGCCCGCCACGCAGGAGGTGGGAAAATGCATCCAAGGCCGTGGCCTTGACATACTGCACCAACGCGGGCATTCTGCTAAGTCACGAAACCTCAAGTCCGAATATCGCACAAGAGTCCCAACTGCTCCCAATCGCTTGGAGGCATTATGACTGTAGCTTCCCCAATCGGGGTATGTTGAGAGGCTGAAGGTAGCAGAGAGGGGAAGGAGATGGAGAAGAGGAAAGTGGGAAGTATCTGGCTCTTCAAAACTAGTCATCAAACACGCAATTTCAAGCAACGTTTCAGTTCTAAATGGTGGTCCATAACCGGGGCTTTACTGAGAATATCTTCCACTCTGGAACGTGATATTAATAAATTAACCTGTGTTATATTAATAAATTCTTTAATAGTACAATTTAATCAAATTGTATTTACTTGCGCATGTCGGGATTTGAACCCGCGACCTTCAGATTTTTAGTGGAGAGCCGTGCCCCTCGACCACGGGGGCCGTCATTACAAAAAAATCGTTAGAAAAAACCATTAAAAAGCTACAAGTTCCAACACAACTTTTAAAGTGCGCCTCTATTTCCAGAGTGTCCAATGAATTTCGAGTTTCTGGGGCACCGTGGAAAAGGGGACGTTGCATCATATCACAGTACCATTCAATGGTGTGTAATTTTCTCCGCGGGGCCGGTCAAATGCCCCCAGGATCGCGGCGTCGCGACGGAGCATCCACGCGAGTGGGGACGACGGCGCTAGCAGTATTTTTAATTCCGCTGACCTCCCGGCGTCGATTACAACTCACAGTGGATATCTGGCTGTTTTCAGATTTCTTAAGCCGGTTAACGCTACTTTATATATGTTGGTTATATCTTGAGAAGTAACTAAAATATGATTAACAATGTTATAATGCAGTGGAAGATTTATGAAAGGCGCGGTTGAAATTTGGCTTCTGTTGTATAGGCAAAGTGCATAACACCTATAAATCAATTAACTAACCTCCCATATTCTTTTCAAATAAACGTTGATATTAAAAAAAACTTGTTTTATTATTTCTACGCATCAACTTTTGTTTATTGATATAATATATATATTTTTTTAAATTGGCTTCACTCAGGAGGTCATGACGTAAAAATTTCCCTCAAGGTCTGTCCTCTTTGGGGATGGCGTATGGAGGGTCTTTTTAGGGAAAGGAGGGAAAAGAAGTTCTGGAAGGAAAAAATGTGCGAATGGTGGGAAGCTATCTGTGGGTCAGTGTGTCCAGGAGTGGCGGACGTATGAATTCATCCCTCCCGATGGGTCGAGAGAGTCTGGCTGGAGGGGTCAAAAGGTCTCACTTAACCAGTCTCTCCTGATTCGGCCTGCAGACGTATTCGCCGCCAACATTCGAAAAAACTTCACCCCATGAACCCGGGCATACCTGCTAATTCACCAAACGTAGAGAACCACTTTTTTTACATTTCGCCACGAAGGAGGCCCCGAGGAAAATAATTTCCCTTTTCATCTTTGGGGATGCTGTGTGGAGAGTCTTTTTAGGAAAAGGAATGAGAGGAAGTTCTGGAAAGGAAAAGAGTTTGAGGGGGAGTAGGAATCTGGGGGTCAATATGTCTAGGAGTGACGGACGTATGAATCCATCCCTGCAACTGTGGTGCAAGGCTATGGATCGAGAGAGACGTGCTGGAGAGGTTAGGTCTTCCTCAACCAATCTCTCTCTATCCGACCCGCCATGCAGTAGGTGGGCAAACGCATTGGCCGCCAAGACCCGGACAAACTTCACCTCTGCGCTACGTCATCAAACGTAGCGAACCACTCGGGATGACCTATGGCACAGATGCTACAGATGTTAAGTTGTAAATGTCCACTGGGCTTATAACATCTCCCCGCCACCACCGCGCGTAGTTAACTGCCTTCAACCAGCATCCAGAGGAGCAGACATCTCCACTATCAGCATCACTCTCTCCACTGTGCCCGCTCCGGTTCGACCGCGCAGCCGATCTTCCTACGCGATACGTTCATACTGCCACCATAATAACATAGACTACATTATTATAATAATATCACCAAGATATTGCAGTATAAATGCAGCGCGAGTCAAGTTCGTAGTGCGCCCAAATCGGAAAATAGACAAGTACTTTTGAAAGTTTGAATTTTTATAAATTCAGAAAGTGTTCGAATTATTTTTATAACTTTTGTTATTCTTTTGTTTTAAACTGTGACAGTGAAGTGACGTTTGGATTTTTCGAATAAATGAGGTAATTATTATTTTTAACAATTTTTAATAGTGTACAGTTTTTGTTTGCATAAAACATGTTTCAAAACTGTCGTGATTTATTTTTGGGGTATTATGCCGTGTTGCGCTGCTTCCTTCTTTAGCCAACGTTTCGGATAAAGTTACGTATCAATTCATTTTAAAAACATTTTTTTTTCAATTTTTTTTGTGTTTTACCGTTCAAGGGTGTTCTAGGCCATCATTTAAAATTACAGAGGAAAGAGGAAAGGTGAATTTATATATTCATTTATTTAAATGAGCAAATTTCAGAATTATATGGAAGATTGGAGTCGAGTTCAGACATAGAAGAGATGAGATGTTGAATGTAGGGGAGGCAATTTTAGATAACGCTTGATAGAAGAGAGGATGTTTATTTAGAGAGGGACAACCAAAAATTATGTGATCCTAAAGTTGCCACATCTAGACCACAAAATGTACAATCTGGGAAGCCAAGGAAGTGAATTTTAAAAAGCATACCAAAATTAAAATTCCAAAGCGTTTTTAAAAAGAAAATTATAAATATTAGATAAGCAGATTTAAGCAATTTAAACATTAATGGAGCACAATTAGAGTAACAGCAACAAAGCTAGCCGTCTAAATTGTGCTTTATTGATGTTAAACATATCGATATAAGAAGTGATCCTATTTGACAACAAGACAGCTCTTCCGACTGGCATGACCATTGGCAAGTTTCTTCTGCAAGTCGGGAGATAAAACAGTCGATGCTGTCGGTGACGGAGATAACTATCGGGAACATAGAAACTAATGCTCTCCATGATAGTCTAGTTTTCGAGCCATCCACGAATCAGTCTGAATAAAAATGTGTTAACAGTCTTTGATTATCACACATCTGCCCTGATGATAGGCACTATAATGCTGTATGAAATGTTGGCTAAAGAAAGATATAGCGCAATACAAAAGTAAATACATATGTTTTAAATTGTTTTTCAACTTCTCGGAAGAAATAATTAGCCAATTTGCTGCTTTATAGTGGTAATTGAAAAGGACATCACTGTCATATACATTGTGTATCAATACATACAATCCTAAGTATGTGTTGTTTTTAAGTCTAATTGTGCGATTTATAACTAAATTTCACTGTTGTGTTATGATGTTCAACGGTTAAAAGGTGACATTCGTTTCACATAACAGACGTTTGTTTGGTTGCAGCGGTTTTGATATCAATTGAATTAAAAATAGTTTGCTGGTTGTTCTACCCGGCCTCTACAAGTATAAAATCGTCTTTAAAATTAATGCAATATACGAAATTAATGCATGTTCTCTAACAACATCAAAGAAAGATGAGAAAACATTTCAAATCAATTTATTACGTCATGTTATTTGAACTCGTGCTTCTAATGTTTATTCTCTGTGTGTTCTTTGAAATTATAATAGAACCTTTGTTTTCTATACATTACAGCAACCTTTGATAGAAAATATTGAATGAATAATAAATATTCTTATAGTTAAAAGAGTATTTAAAATACTCATTGCTCGTTATAGAAAAATCATTGAGAGCATTCAAAAAAACTTTAACGAATTTTTAAAATCGGTAGCATCGAAAAGTATTAGGCAATCTTTTTACGACATACGACCAGCTCTGTAGAATACGATAGAAACTGAAGAATAGAACCTGTAGAACGGCATAAAAAACCACATGTTTAATAATAACTATATAATTTTTTTTTCATTAGCCCCCCCCACTTTGTTACGTATTGTAATTTTCCTTGTAAACAAATTTTAACCGATAAATTCAGATACTTTACTGAAGTATCAATAACTTTTGGAATAATATGTCTTTTTTGATTAAATTTTGAATCAGTTATAATGTAATATAAATATTTAACTTACAATTACCTTTCTTCGAATAACATTGTAGTTTTATTTAGTTTTGAACTTATGTATGTCTAATAGAATGTATGAAATAAAGTACTATAATATTATTACCACTAATCATTAGAAGTTAGTGAAGTAGTGTCAATTAATTTAAAGTACGACTTATTTGTTTTGATTTTGAAATTATTTATTCAAAGTAGTACGTTCTCTCAAATAAATTCAGCCTTGTGCCTATTTAACGATTTCTTTGTATGAAACAATAATAAACCGATTCATTTCATTGCGCCTCGGATAGTGTCAATTTCCTAACACAAGTTTAATTTATATGTTATAATTTTTATCTGACAATAACTTAAGATGGGCTAACAAAGTTTTTACAAAATTATAAACGAAAAAAGTTCAACGAGTTCAATGATTCTTACCAAATATGTTTGTGGCATTGAAAAAACTAAATTTAAAAGTTACATTCTTATGTTTATCAAAATCATGTCTATCTTGTATGCTCATAAAATTGTTTTGAATTCAAGCTTGATAAAGCTAGATTTAATATTTAAATTTTGAAGTGAAACTTCTTTAGCACAGTTGTGATTTTAAACTCGATGAAACTAAAAAGATACACAATTGCATACTCTCGCAGGCTAAATCCTATAGATGTATACACAATTGCATATACATCTATAGGATTTAGCCTGCGAGAGAATAAGATAGTATAACCGGTCTCCTCTTTGTGCGGTGATTCGTAGCCTACCCACTCTGGTCTACTTTAGTTTTCTGAAGGTTTCACTTCTACCACGTGTGAGCTGCACACTTGTATTTAAAAAAAAACTTCTTTGGCACTGTTATGATTTGAAACTCGATTAAACGAAAAATAGCGACACTAAAAAGAGACAAACACATACATTTGTACCTGACATACATTTAACCTGAGAGAGAATGAGATGGTACAATCGGTCTCCTCTTTATGCGGTACTTCGTAGCCTAGCGGTCTTCTCTTTTTGCGGTGATTCGTAGCCTCCCCACTTTTGTCTCCTTTAGTTTTTTGAAGGTTTCACTCCTAAAGCGTGTGAATTGTAAACTCTGATAAAAAATTATAATTCAATTAATCACGAACAATGGTTTAAAAATGTACTGTATAAAATCAGCTTTTAGAAGTATTTTCTTCAAAGTTTTGCAAATAATTTTAAGGCATAAAACTCACTAGGTGTTAGCATCAAGTCGTATAACAACGAAAATAGATTGGAAATGCACTGTCCTCATTTCACAGTTTAAACAATACATAACTTGAAATTACGAAATTGTTGCCAGTACCTAAGTCTGGAGGTCAATACGTGCGATATTTTAATGAATTATAGATTAAAGTTTTATAAATATTTTAAAGTTTTTGAAAAGTAAAAAATTCTGAAATTTTTCTATAAAAAAAGCTGTAAATTTTTTGTATGTTTTTGTTTTGATTTTTGCATAACCTAAAAATACCCCTTTAATTTCAAAATCATCACATTCTTTTCTATTAACTACTAGATGAAGAAAGTTGAACAATGCAAAACCAACTGTAAACAAAATTCTTACTTGAACCAATGCTTGAACGGACTATAATAATTACAATAACACAACATCAAAAGTGGATATTTTTAATCGTTGAAGGCAATATTAGCGACTCTCAAAGGAAAATTTAAAACAGAAAATCAGAAAACAATACGGCCGCATCAGGAATTGAACCCAAGATTGCCGTGACTTTGCTCTAATCAATGAACTAATTCGACCCTATTATTTTCGGTCATATTTAAATGTATCATACTTCAACTAAGACTACCAAAATTATCTTAATTTTCTAACCGAAAATTTTTATTGGATGCTATTTTAAATTAAGCATGTCATTGCAAGATTCTTCCCGAAATAAATGAAATCAAGATAGTGTCTTGCAAAAATATATTCATTTTTATTTTAATGTGACATCTACTGACTTTTTTTGAAGTATGCTGATTATTTTCAATTGCGAATCGAATAATTATAAAAAGTCCATAAAATAGTGTTCTCCCGACATGTCATGAGTAACACTTCTAACTTTTCCGTTTTTGCTTCTGTTATGAACTTAATTTGTTTTACAGCTGTTTTTGAAGTGAAAACTTCATAATGAACGTTGTGATTTGAAACTCGATGAAATGAAAAATAGCGACAATAAAAAGAGACAAATACATACATTTATTGGATTTAGCCTGCGAGAAAATGAGTTAATCGGTCTCCTCTTTGTGTGGTGCTTCGAAGTCTCCCCACTCTTATATACTTTAGTTTTCTGAAGACTTTACTTCTAGCGCACGTATACTGCACACTTGGTTTTATTTTTTAAATGTATCTAACTTCGCTCATTTCTTAACACCAGGAGAAAATCTATAATAATTGGTTGAACTTTTGGCATAATGTAAACAACGATTAAACTAATTAAATTAAATTATTAATTAAATTATTAAAACACTTTGTTTTTACCACAATAATCTTTATTTAAAAAGTCGACATGTTTCGAGAACGATGTTCTCTTCATCAGGACATTATATGTACTAAAACTAAATTATCAAGCATAGAAAGACAGGCGTGGGTGGAAATGGAATTAGTTGGAGGGGGGGGGGAGAGGGGCGGAAAGAGGAGGAGTTTAGAAGATAGACAAGGGGGGAGGGGGTTGCTTAGAAGATCATAGACAAAATTACAATGGAAATATGTTTAAAATAGGGTTATTCACAAAATTAATTTGGTTATTAATAATATTTAAATTTCTATTGACATTTTTCCTAATTTCTAATATTTCTAAAAGATCTAATTGAAAACCACTAATGTTAGTATGTAAAATTTTAAAACCAGTATTTATATCAAATGAATGGTTAAATTCAATTAGATGGTTTGCAAATTCCGAATAATTATTGCTATTTAGACATCTCAAGTGTTCCTTAATCCTCGTTTCAAAATTTCTGCAAGTTTTACCTACGTAAAAATGATTGCAATCATTACAATTCAATTGGTAAACTCCGGATTTTTTCATTTGTTGGTCTTTGTCCTTATTATTTAAAATATAATTTTTCAATTTATTATTGGTATAAAAAGCTGGCTGTATTGTATTAGGGATTTTTTTCCCGATTAAATTGGAGGTTTGATGATTTACGAACAATATTTTTCTCCATTGTTTTTTGATATTATCACTAAGCAATGGGTAAATGTAGGACAAATGAAATTTTTTCTTATATTTTTTGTTCAATATGTCATCTATTAATTTAGGGTTATAACCATTATTAGATGCAATTATTTTAATTGTGTTAAGTTCAGCTTTGAAATTATTTGGGGATAGCGGGATATTAATTAATCGATTGATCAAATAATGGAATGCTAAGAGTTTTTGTGAAAATGGATGGTTAGATGAGTTGTGTATAATTATATCAGCGTATGTTTCTTTTCTAAAAATATTAAATTCAATCTTATTTTTAATTACAGTTAGGTTTAAATCTAAGAAATTTATGCTACAATTAATTCCTATTTCTAATGTAAATTTAATGTTTTTATGAATTTTGTTCAAAAAATTAAGGAACACTTGAAGTTGTCTTTTGGTGCCGGTCCATATACAAAAAATATCATCTACGTAACGTTTATAAAAATACACATATTTAAGTAATAAGGCAGAACTATTAAAGATTTTATTTTCTATATGGTTTAAAAATATATCAGCTACCAAGCCACTGGTACTTGACCCCATTGCCAATCCGTCTTTTTGTTTGAAAATGTTATTATTAAATTGAAAGAAATTTTGGTTTAAAACTACATTAAGACATTTAAGTAAATCCTGGGCTAAGTCATTAGGTAATTTTGAGGAATTAACTTACTTAATTCCTCAAAATTACCTAATGACTTAGCCCAGGATTTACTTAAATGTCTTAATGTAGTTTTAAACCAAAATTTCTTTCAATTTAATAATAACATTTTCAAACAAAAAGACGGATTGGCAATGGGGTCAAGTACCAGTGGCTTGGTAGCTGATATATTTTTAAACCATATAGAAAATAAAATCTTTAATAGTTCTGCCTTATTACTTAAATATGTGTATTTTTATAAACGTTACGTAGATGATATTTTTTGTATATGGACCGGCACCAAAAGACAACTTCAAGTGTTCCTTAATTTTTTGAACAAAATTCATAAAAACATTAAATTTACATTAGAAATAGGAATTAATTGTAGCATAAATTTCTTAGATTTAAACCTAACTGTAATTAAAAATAAGATTGAATTTAATATTTTTAGAAAAGAAACATACGCTGATATAATTATACACAACTCATCTAACCATCCATTTTCACAAAAACTCTTAGCATTCCATTATTTGATCAATCGATTAATTAATATCCCGCTATCCCCAAATAATTTCAAAGCTGAACTTAACACAATTAAAATAATTGCATCTAATAATGGTTATAACCCTAAATTAATAGATGACATATTGAACAAAAAATATAAGAAAAAATTTCATTTGTCCTACATTTACCCATTGCTTAGTGATAATATCAAAAAACAATGGAGAAAAATATTGTTCGTAAATCATCAAACCTCCAATTTAATCGGGAAAAAAATCCCTAATACAATACAGCCAGCTTTTTATACCAATAATAAATTGAAAAATTATATTTTAAATAATAAGGACAAAGACCAACAAATGAAAAAATCCGGAGTTTACCAATTGAATTGTAATGATTGCAATCATTTTTACGTAGGTAAAACTTGCAGAAATTTTGAAACGAGGATTAAGGAACACTTGAGATGTCTAAATAGCAATAATTATTCGGAATTTGCAAACCATCTAATTGAATTTAACCATTCATTTGATATAAATACTGGTTTTAAAATTTTACATACTAACATTAGTGGTTTTCAATTAGATCTTTTAGAAATATTAGAAATTAGGAAAAATGTCAATAGAAATTTAAATATTATTAATAACCAAATTAATTTTGTGAATAACCCTATTTTAAACATATTTCCATTGTAATTTTGTCTATGATCTTCTAAGCAACCCCCTCCCCCCTTGTCTATCTTCTAAACTCCTCCTCTTTCCGCCCCTCTCCCCCCCCCCGCCAACTAATTCCATTTCCACCCACGCCTGTCTTTCTATGCTTGATAATTTAGTTTTAGTACATATAATGTCCTGATGAAGAGAACATCGTTCTCGAAACATGTCGACTTTTTAAATAAAGATTATTGTGGTAAAAACAAAGTGTTTTAATAATTTAATTAATAAAATGGTGCCACAAAGTGAATTTGCAAAATTTGAAGAAACGATTAAACTGTTTTTTGTTGATTTCCCAAAGATTAATAAATACGTGTTGTGTGCCACGTATGTACGTCATTAACGCTAAAAACCAATTCATCTTTCTGATTGTATTTTAAAATAATAAAGCATAAACAAAGGCTGAAAGGCGAAAACGCTGCGTAAACGTTGTTTGCAAACACAAAGTGTTGGGGAAGTAAATAAAGGAGTTGGCCTCTATTTATATCTTACATCGCCCGTGAGATATCGTCTTACGCGCGAACCGCACGACTCTTAACTGCATGGAATTAAAGTCTTGACTTTGTTAAGGGTTTTAAACACTAGTGAAGGTCGTATGGTTTATAGAGTATTTAAAAAAAATCAAACAATTATTTTTAGTGTAATAATTAAAATAAAAGTCTACATATAAAGAAAGACGAGTGTGCTTTAGATCACACAACTGAAGTAAAACGTCTGCTCCATGTATATGATAGAAAGAGAGAAAGAAAATGTGTGCGCGCACTGCTCTCTCTTGCTCCTGCAGTGATATACGAAGCGTTCGCCTCGCTTTTCGTAACGCTCTCGTCACACATTCGCTAGCTTACTGCCCAAGTCAAGCGTGCGTAAAGAAGTTTTACTTCAATATAATATATATAATACTTTAACTGCATGTTTTTAAAGTCTCGACTTTGTTGAGTTATAAACACTATCTGAAGGTTGCATATTTATAATATAATGTAGTTTAATATTTATAGTTTAAATTAAATAAATATTTTATCGAGATCTGGGTTCGAGTCCCAGTGGAACCAATATCTTTTTCTGATTTTTCTGTCTTCAGATTTTGACCGAGTTTCGCTAATATTGTCTTCATTTAATTAAATGTAAATAATTATTTCAGATAATTCTGTATTATTTTTATTTCTGTTCATTTTGCTTTTGAAACAGAAAACAAAAATTAATAAAAAAAGTGCATCTAGGCATATATAAACCAAACCACACACCTTCTACGCAATAAACATGCGTCGAAATGACAGCCCATATTCCATAGATTGCTTAGCATCACATTCAAATTTACGACAGGAGGACCTCCTAAAAATGGTCTGCTATAAAAAACATGTATCGATTTATAAATTCAAACATATAATGCAAAAAGGTAAGTACCTACCTACATGAATTTAAAAGCTTCCAAAAGAATGCAACAATGTGCAATGCGTCAGATTTTTTTTATAATTTAAACATTTTGATATGTAAGACACAAGTAAGAACATGTGACTTACGTAAGGTAAGTCACATGTTCTTACTTATGTACGTACAAACAAAGTTTGTTTGCAATAAATTACATCAGCTTATAAATCACGGAACGGTTATAGTAGAGACAGAGAGCCATGATCGCTATAAATACATTGCATACACAATATAATGTGTAATGTATATTGCCTATATAAGGAGCTCGGGCCAAATTGACAAAATTAATTGAAAAATAATACTTTTAAACAACATGGAATCAAGTCTAAATGAAAAATAATTTTACCTGTATTATATACAGAAGGTAGGTATCTTATTAAATTTTAATTTTCTTGTGAGTCGATTCCTCATTGCTGAGGATCGTGATCCACACTTCAAATTCCATGGTGGACAAGGCTCCTACAATCCTTGCGGTTCTGCGCTGCCTGGAGAGCCAAGAATACTGACCTACAGGACGCCTGTGATACTTGGTTACTCCAGCGCTTTGGTGACCTTCCTTTACTTCTCCTGCCTTCCATTTTGTCAGTGACCATGAGTTTCTCCTAGTTGGAGTTCTCAGTTTGTCGAGTAACATGTCTTAAAATTCACTATTAAATACACTGCAAACAGTAGATAGCCTATTATTGTGGATGACCAGGTTTTCCATAATGGAAACATTTGTTCTTCTGACTGTCCATGGAATTCTGAGCATTTTCTCAGCACCGCATTTCGATGGCGTCTATTTGTATCCTTTCACTGGCTCTGAAAAGTGTCCATGTTTCCACACCGTATAGAAATATAGTGAAAAACACTGCCCGGACGAGTTTCATCTGTAGGAACATGAGAGAACAAATTAGTTTTAAAAATGTCGTACGTTTTTCCACAATCAATTGTCGTAGGTATTCTTCTTCTTCTTTATGTGCCTTATCAGGTCCCCCCGACGTTGGCGATCACTCTTGAAAAGGTCTCTCTGTCTTGCGCTGCCCGGAATAGCTCCTCCACACTTCTAATGCCGGTCCACTCTCGTATGTTTCGCAGCCAAGACATTTGTCTCCTACCAGGCCCTCGGCGACCCTCTATCTTGCCTTTCAAGGTATTACCTCCAATTTATTCGGGACATAATCTTTACCTATAGTTGCATCTTTTGAATTTAAATATCCTTAATTAAATAATTAAAACACTTTGTTTTTACCACAATAATCTTTATTTAAAAAGTCGACATGTTTCGAGAACGATGTTTTCTTCATCAGGACATTATATGTACTGTACATATAATGTTCTGATTAAGAGAACATCGTTCTCGAAACATGTCGACTTTTTAAATAAAGATTATTGTGGTAAAAACAAAGTATTTTAATTAATTAATTAATAAAATGGTGCCACAAAGTGAATTTGCAAAATTTGAAGAAGTTAAATATCTTTGGTTGCATCCGAAAATGTTTCCGAATTACAGCTTCAGATGCACTTGGAAATGAACTGTAAATACTAAAGGAAATGGTGTTTGCTGGAATTGGGTGATAATATGTGAAGGGAAAAATAATGGTTACAGGTAAGATGGACAACAATCACTTACCTCTGTGAAGGCGCACACAACACAATTACAAATATAGTTTATTTTGTTCCTCCGCAGTACCCCAAGATAATTATCACCACAACACAAAAAAGTATCAAATAATATTATCAAGGTCAAAAACCTTATTTTAGTTTATAAAAGATATTTTGAACACGAACAATGAACAATCATCAAAATGCTTCCAATGTAGGCTAAAATCTTCTTCTCTTTTTTCTGAAACAAAGCATTCGAATTCACTCTTGTCATTGTTCGTTTTTCAAATGCTTTTTCAGAGTTAGGGAGGGTAGGTCCTGGATAAATAACATCCCAGTAGGAACCATGCATATAATCATTTCAAAACCTAACACCTATTTAATAAATAGATAATTATAATAGATAATTTTACAATAATTACCCATTTTGTAACATTTTATTTTTATTTTATATAACTGTTTTTATGATATCTAATAACTAGTCACCACTTAATTTTTTAAAATTATTAAATAAAACATACAACGAAGTTGCACTTCCATGAGTTATACAATTGCTACTTTTGAAAAGTTAAACCCAACCCAACCCAATATGCAGACACAATATATGAAGAAAAATTTTACAAAACATTTCACAGACAATATAAAAATAGGACAGTCTACTATTAGTACCTACTATTAATTTGTTCAAGACTTTTTTCGCTCTCCCGTAAAATTTGGAATATTGTGTGACTCAAAACGTATCACGGTTCTCTTTAGGAAAAATAAACATTTCCGGATTACGAATCATCTGAGGAAATTTCTATTTCCTCTACTTCATTTGGAAAGTATTACTTGTGCAGTAACTAAGAGGGAAACTGACGCATTTGTACACGTGCCTACCAACTTAGAGCCCAAAAAATAGTACAGTTTCACGGATGTTCTTTATCATTGCTTATAATTAATTTACATGACTATATTTATAATGAACGATTATTTTATATGTTTTTTACTGTTTTTACCTGATAGTTGAACAATATCACCATCACAGAAGAGTGTTTCAAATAGAAATGTGTTGATTTTCCAGGTTTACGTGATATTTACACGTTTTTTCACGAGAATATTTCCGTTTCTTGGCTCTGGTCCCGATCGTTCGGGAGTCGGAACATTAGCTGGTGTTTAATGCGTGTTCCTGGCGAAAATCTAAGCGGTATTTTGTTCTATTTTCTCGTTCAGTCGATGCTGATAGACGGAAAAATAAACATATTGATGTCTTAGTCAACTTGGGAACAATGCTTAAAACCTCACATCGTTAAACGTTCAATATTAGGTGCCCTATTAATTGTTCTTTGAAGTAAATACTGTTAATGTATTATTACTGTCCATGCTCAGAGGTTTTCATCAGGGTCACAGAAAAGCTAAATGTTTGAGTGTGGTAGCTGAACGGATAAATGCACCTGGTTTCCACCCAGATGTCACTTCGTGGGTTTAATTATTTCATCATGTTGCGTCCAAAACTAAAAATGAAAATACTAAAAACGAAACGAGACGAAACGGTGTTCGCTGGAATTAGGTAATAATGTTTGTAGGAAAAACAACGTATGCAAGGAAAAAGGAAAACCAATCATTTACCCACTAAATCTCTGAGAAGAGTACACGATACCATCACAGTATAATTATTTAGTTCCACCGCGCAACCTCGAGGTAGTTATCATCACAATAAAACGAATGAGTACAAAACGATATTTTATTAACAAAGATTCCTTATTTTTAGTTAAAAACCAGATTGTGTACATGAAAAACACCAGCAACTTACTTCCCAGGTAGTCCAAATCCTTATTTTATTTTTAAAACAAATGCATTCGAATTTGCACTATTTTTATTGCCATTATTCCAAATTTCAAATAGATCATTGTGATCTGGTTAGGGAGAGGTAGGAACTGATAAACGACATCCCAGTAGGAACTAGTACATTCTTATTTCAAAACCAAACACATTGAATAAAGAAAAGACGTACTTCAGTATATTCATTATTCACATCACAGAATTAAAGAAACCCCGTCTACTGAGGTCACACTAGTGGTTTTCTGTTGACAACTAAACATACGAATCGACTATGTTTTTGATATTATCTGCCTAACCATCGTGCAAGTTTTGCATGTTGTAAAATAATGATGACTATTTTAAATCGTCAGATTGAAGATAATTAAAAGACTTTGAGTTGGGAACAAATAAAACATCTAAATGGAGGTCAAACTGTTTTCTGTTGACAACCAAACATAAAATAAAATCGAGTGTGTTTCGATATTATCTTTTCTTTTAAATTAATCCCACACAGAAAGCTCTGAGGAAAATAATTTCCCTCCGGGCCTATGTTATCTTTGGTATGCTATGTAGAAGGATTTTTAAGGAAATACAGGATAAGAAGTTCTGGGAAAGAAAAGAGTATGAGAGGTGGTAGGAATCTGGGGTTCGTTCAGCGTGTTCAGAAGTGACAGAGTCCAACTGTGATGCAAGGCGATGTTCGGAGAGAGTACTTCTGGAGAGGCGAAAAAGTCTCCATTAACAAGTTTCTCCCGATTCGGCCCATCACTCAGTGTTGGTGAGCAATTGTATCCGCCGTTAAATCCTGGACAACCTTACCCCATGAACCCGGAAACCCCTGCTAAGTAACCAAACGTAAAGAACTACTTGGGGAGACTTATAGTATCTACCATAACCTTCGGGGAATTGTGACCATGTTATAAAAGTATACAAATGGACCTTGCGTGGGTTTCCAACCAGAAGTTATAGATTCAATCCTCTGCACAAGTATAAGTAGGTGCATTATTCAATAATTACAAAGTGGTTCTAAGTTAAGAAATCATCAGCTATACGTTAATCTAGAGTAGAGATTATCTAGTATAGACATCATCATCTAATACTAACGAGTGAAAATACGTAGATAATATCAATACCTACATCTGAAAAAAAATCAATCATGGAAGAACATGACAATTCAACGTCATTATTTATGGAAATATTAGAAATGCACGCCTGCCTTTTTAGCAATATTATCTGCCTAACCCTCGGGGGAAGTGTTTTAACGTCGATGCACGTTGGAAGATGTAAAGAATGAGGATATTTTTAAATCGTCTGCAACGGATTTTCATAAATCACTTTGGTTGACTTGCCGAGCTCAGAGCTACTGGGAGAAGATTTCAATCATTTTTGATGCCAACAGATTTCTAGCAGACGCTTTGATATTATAAGTTGAATAATTCTCTGGAAATAGAGCCGATGAGATTCCTTGATCTAAGGTTTGTTATGGAGTCATCTCGCACGAGTTTTTGATCTGTATAATGAAATGAATTTGCCTTTATCTCAATTCAATTATCTTAACTACGATTGTAACAGAATATACTCGTAAATGCGAGTTGTTTTAAGACTACCTAACTAAAAATTACTTCTTCAATATTCCCAAATTACTTTGTGGCGTCATTTTAATTAAATGAAAACAAATCACTTTGTAAAACACCACTTATTTAAACAAATTTATCAACATATTTCAAAACCAATGGTCTCTTCGTGAATTTTTATCCTGACGAAAAAACCGCTGGTTTTGAAACGTGTTGATAGTTTTAATAAAATTAGAGATTTAACAAAGTGATTTGTTTTCATTTAACTAAAAAAGCACTGATAAAAGTTTTTCTGCCTCCAATTTCTAAACAAATGTTTTTTCAGTTCACAATGTCATTTTTGGTGCTTTAAACTGTAATTTCCATCAAAACCATGGTACTATCAATTGCCTCATCTACAAAAAGAAAAAAAAATACATTTCCTTTTCGAATGAGAATTATTATTGGACCTTCCTAACTTTAGTTTTTATGGTCTAGGAGTAAGACTTTATATACAGTGTTTTCCGATGTCACTTTTTACATAAATATCCTTTTTGTAAACCCTATTTTTTAATATTATTTAGAAATTGGCCAATTTAAGTAATATAACAATATAAATCAAAAAAATAAGACAAGACGTCAATTATTTTGTTTCATATTTTTAATCAGAATGGAGGTTCTTTTTGAGTCCAATAATTTATAAAAAATGTGTCCTTTGTTAGGATGTAAAATGTAGGTACTTTAGATAGGTTAAACTTTTAGGACGACTGGACAAGCTAATACAAATATTTTGTAGAAAACCACTTTGATTCAATGTCATCACCATACAAGACAACTATTTACATTCGGGTGACAGAAAATACTGCATTCAAAATTTCAATACAAAATGTCTTAGAATACGGACATAAATTATTGTAAATGGTTGTCAACTGTCATCCCATAAGACGAAAGCAAATTTTCATTTTAAGTAATTGAAATTTTAAATGCAGTTTTTCCATCGCTCGAATGCAAATAGTTGTCTTTTATAGCAATTAAGATGAATCCAAAAAGTTTTTTTTTCTAAAAAAACATTCGTATCAAGCGTGTCCAGTCATCCCAAGAAGAAAGGAAAAAGTCTAGATGGCATTGAGACCAAATAACACGTTCTTATTTAAATTGCAGGTACCCATTTCTTTCCTCAAAAATACTTATGACAAAAAGGATTGTTGGTAAGTAAAAATATGACGACAGGATTCCGTAACCTACCCACGACAGCACTAGATTCAAAGTTTAACAATATCATTAAAAGCGAAGAATAAATGCAGTAAAACACGCAAATTCCTTGAAAGAATAGGTCAATAACATGTCACTTTTCCTTGTTTGTATTGCGCCGGGTCAACAACACCATAATATCAACTATTCGGAAAGCCTTGCAACATTTTTTAAGTCTTTTCAGTGTTTTTTTAGCCTCCGGAAGAATTATTCTGACGCCGCCTTTAAAAGATTATGTTTAACGTCTAAATGGATGATAATATTTTTCACGAAAACGAGCACTCTTAAAACGAAGCCACAAGCCAAAAATGTGTGTATTAGTGTGCCTTAAATCGCAATGAATATAGGTAATAGGTATTAAAAATCGCTTGGCAATCGATGATTATTGCAATGGATAACGATTTCAACCACAAAAGTTTTTTTTTAATAATTGTATAAAAAAAAGGTTAATCAATTTAAACTATCAAAGTTAATTTTCGCAATTAAATTATATTTTTATGTGCGTACAAATATTTCTAATGAAAAAGTACATTTTTTTGTAGCTTAGGCGTATATTTTTTATAACGTAAATAGAAAGTTCCCAGTATTGTAAATATTCGAGGTGCAGAGAACTCAATCTCTATTTCCCGAGAACTGAGGGTGTAAATGTACCTGGGGGATGGTTTTTTTCTACCCGAAGTGTGGGCTGCCTATCGCAATATATAGGGTTTTAATACTGTTTTTTTTTTTTAATTTTTTGTTTGTAGGTATTTATATTTTTTATGTGTTTTTTTGATGTATGACGATTTTTTGATTTGTAATACTATATTTTTTGTATTTTTGTTTGCATTTTGTGTTTTTTATTTGAGTCCACACTTCAAGGGGGGAAAGTGGGAAGATGGGATAGGGGAAGGTCGGATTTTCGTCGGGTCTTAGATGCCCGAGACAAGCTATACTGGGGTTTGGATGAAGGTATGGGAATTTTTGCATATAATGATTTGGATAATTTCTAATTTCCCAATATGCGTTGCAATGCTATTTAAATAAAGGAATTGTTATCTTGACCCCTCCCCCTCCCGCCTTCCTTCTCTGCCCCTAAACTACGTGAAATCCACTCATTTTTCAAACAACTTGCACGTCACCTATTGCTAAATTTTTACACAAAATTCATAACGTCAGAGCTCACTAGTAATCGAATAGATATCATAGGAAATAATTTCATAACGTTACAGCTCACTGTTATATATCGAAACCATCGCGGACTTGCGCACATCTAATTCCCAAAGTTTCATCGCAATTGGATGAATGGTTTAGGTACTGCATAAGTAGCGAACAAAGAAACATACATTTTTATACACAAGATTAACAAATTTATTTTAATTCTACTTAATGGAAACAGTAGGAAAAACTTTAATTTATCCAAAGTATTTTTTTGTATTTATAATGTAAACTGATTGGTATTAAAGATTAATCTAAAGTTTTAGCATTTAGCATCAATCTTCACATAAATTATGATGCGATTTTTCGCAAACACATGCGATGCAGTTGCAAAGGGTTTTCCTCGTTCGAATTTCTTTCTGATACTTCAGTCTGCTTAAAAAAATACTGTTTTCCTCTTTGTAAACACACATAAAAAATGGTGCATATGTAGGTAGCTACCCAAAGAGAAGTCAAGAATTAAATTCGTGAGAAAAACCCCTCGAGATTTTCCGAAATAGCTTTTGCGGGACGACTACTAACGCAGCCGACGACAAGTTCCAACGCAGCGGACGTGTTGCATTGTTCGTTGTGTTGTTTTTGGATTTCAAAATGGCGGCGGGAAAATCCGGAGACCAAATAACGAACAGAGACAAGAATGATTTACGCTGGATTTACTCGAGCTTTGTGCCGTATATTTGTCTCCAAAACGAATTAAAATACATTGTTAACATCCTGAGAAATAATTAATTCGTGCAGTTATATTATTAGATAGCGAGAATACTTATTATTTAAATGTTAATACGGCATGACAGTCCCAACTACGGCCCTTGACATTCTCAATTGCGATGTGTTGTGAGGCTGAAAGGAGTAAATAAGAAAAGAGATAAGGTAAAGGAAGGTTGGGAGTTGCCAGGTTGGTAACTGTGGAAGGTTGGTAACTGCGGTGATCGGCCAACTCAGAATGAAACCAGCTCAGAATCACCTCTGAAAGGTCAATAAGAGTGATGATAAAAAATATTTAAAAAAAATGGTTAAATAGGTTAAGTTGGGGTTAAGGTAACCGGCTATTTTAAAATTATTTTTTCATAGCTTTTAATGACCTTTCAGAGGTGGTTTTGAGTTGGTTTCATTCTGAGTTGGTATGTAACCGGTAACTGCTATAGCTGTTTTCTAAGGAACGTTTCGTTACTGAATTATGATCTTTTACCATTGTGATACTAAGAGTAGCTACATATGCAGTCATATTAATAATATATTCAATAATATTAATCTAAATTCTAACATTGACATTTTCTCAGATTCACTGCCAAATTTAAAAAGAGCATCATGTCAATCATATAAATTGTTTAATGCGCACACTTAAACACATACACACGCACACACACACCCTCACACGCTCCTTCCAACTACTACACACATTACCCGGTAATTACTTAATATGCATACCATAAATAAGACACTACATAATAGGTAGGTACCCACAATGAACTATATTTATTAATTGTTAATTTTTTCTCACCAATGGATAATATAATGTACTGTTTGTTCTGTTTATAAATAAAATAAATATCGTTAGCTGGCGACGCTGGCGATGACATTAGATTGGTACGGAAAAATAATTGTAACAGCTGAGAAAAAAACACAAACTAAAATAGAAATGTAGATTATTAGGGTGGAGCGTTTTATCTCTATAGTTAGGCATTATATCTACAGGTATTAAGGTAAATTTTGGTAAATTAGTACGTGGGGAGAATGTTTTCAATAGATGTTTCACAGAAATGTAGAAGAGTGTAGCGCCGAGTGAGAAATTACAGATGACATAAAGAAAGTTGCGCTTTCATGACTAGTTCTTGAGCATTGGTACTCGAACGGTATTAAAAGTGAAATAGACGAAAGATATCTCTGGTTTTTATGAAGTGGGTGGTTAAATAAGTCAAGGGCGTTTACATTTGACGCATTGCTTTTACCGATTACTCCTTGTTTAAATATACACAGGCACTCACATTCAAATACAGCAATAAAATCATAAAGAATAAATAGCAGAGAGTTAAAGATTCTCAGAAACGTCTTGTTGAAAGACCACAATTCAAAATAGAAACATTGATTTGAGGAACTTCCACAAGTCACCTTCCTCTTTCCCATCTCTTCCCCCTACCTATTCCCTCCCGCCCAAAGATATTAGAAACCCATCTGTGCTCCCGCCATAAAGTATTAACGGTTTTTATGCGAAAATGTGAACGTTGTACAACTTGTCTCCCATCGATGCACTGACACAAATGGGACGCAAATTCTTCCATTGAAATACAATAGAACAAACACAGCGATCTCATCTTTCATGTACATTCTAATAAGGCAGATGAATCCATAATAGATTCCCCGTTTTCAAATCGTGTCTCCCTTACTATCATGAATAGAAATATAATCTGGTGTTAGAAAGAGAAAACATCACGTTTTATATTAAAATCTAAAAGTTAACCGCAAATTAAAAGCAAAGTTTCCGACCCAATTTGAAAAAAAAAATGAGGCTTTGGGATTTTTTTAATTCATTATTTTCACATTAAACGACAATAAAGTGAGTTGACGATAATAGTTATAATACTTGCCTTATAAAATACGTGCGTTTTTATTTTTTTCGTTATCAGTAATTTGTGTTAGAAAAAACTTGAGATGAGCCACTTTTAAAACTTTTTTTTGTTTACATAAAAAATAAATTATACAATTTGAAAACCTATTTCATCACATTTCAAAAACATTTTTTAGTTTTCTGAAGCGTTCAGAAATATTCAATTTATTTGGATTTAATTGCAAAACGAAAACATTTTTGACCTTCCTTGGTTACAGCTTTGGCTGTCTCTTTGAAAAACCCATCTGATCATTGTATTTTAAAAGAATTGTGTCTTGTATTTTTATTTTATGTATGTGTTTTTTATCTATCGTAATTTTATTTTTATTATTTACTAGCTGGTTCCCGGCTTGCGGCGCTATGCTATTTAATAAAGAAACTGTTTATCTCTGCATGTCCTTTCCCATTCGTCCCGTTCCCCTTCCGCCTCCCCTACCACTCCCGCGCCCCCTTCCCGTCGCGTTCCCACTCCGCCTCCTCCACCTGCCATCTCCTCACTCCATTCCCCCCCTTTCCCACGTCCCGCGAACCTCCCCCGAGTTCCCCTCCCCCTCCCAGGATTCTCTCACCCCTCCTGCGTCTTCCCCCCCTCCTGCAAACACCCTCCCCCTCTCGCATTCCATACATTCTGTCCCGGTACATACAGTTTTCAAACAGGTCACGGCCACATATTGCAATTTTTTTAGACAAATTTCATAATTCCAGAGCTCACCAGTAGTTTTATACAAAACTTGTCCCGACAATAATAAAAAAGAATTATCCAATTTGGTGCAGTCGTTCGGAAGTTATGCGCGTACATACATTTCGGCCATTCATTTTTATTTATATACCTACTCGTAGATTTCTCATGTTCAAAATTATTTCTCGTGATAACATTATACTGCTTATATGTATAGGTAAAAGCTCTTTGGGCGTAAAAAATAAAATAATAATAAATAACATTAAAAAAAAAAAATTATGATTAATAAAGGAATCTTTTGTTTTGTTTTAGATTTGACCACATCAATGACGACGAGTGATAAGTGAATCGGAAGAATTAAAATGAAACTATCGTCAGCCTGTTACACAGTGGATACAATACAGAAAAAGCGCAAAGGAACTCAGTGACCCAAGTGAAAGACAGTAAGTGGAAGGATCGAGTAAACACGAAGTGCTAACACATAAAACTAGATGTCGGTAGTTGCTCCTCAACATTTGGCGTTCGGAACAGGACAGCAGCAAAGCGCAGCTTTCAAAATGAAATGGTAAGTTTTGTTATTGTTATACTAACTGACACGGCCACGCGTTGCTGTGGCTAACGAAACACAACGTCATCTACTGGATTGTTACCCAACCTTTATAATCAAGTGTTTTTTCGATAAATTAACTCACACCGCCATCTGTGAACTTCCTCCCTACAGGTGCTTACAGGATACGCTGGATACAATCATCCAGCGCTTGCCTCCTCGTGGACTTTCACCAACCTGTCCCATTGTCTTGTCTATAGTCATACTAACACTTATTGTATCTTGATTTCCCGCTAAGCACTTGCATACTGCTTATTAACAACGTATGCAGGGACACTTGAGGTCTAGATTCGTTCAAAATTAAATGTAGATTCGTTCATTAAAAAAAAAATAGAGTCGTTGCGAGAGCCTTGAAGGAGTAACCATCTGTTACTTATACCAGGGCGGGTAAGTGGTGGATAATATCCTATGTTAACTTGCATACAAATCAAATCCACACCGCCCGCTTGCCGGCCCGCTCGTCCTCCACATACAGACATTCTCCTTTATATATTATGTATTTCAACCAATTTACACAAAATCTTGACAAATTATATACTTAAACCTTCCTAATAAATCACTCTATCTATTGGTGAAAACCGCGTGAAAATCCGTTCAGTTTTTAGTTTATCGCGAACCGACGGACTGACGCGGCAAAGGATTTTTATTTATAATATGTAGTAATTATCCACCGCGGAAATTTGAAATGATGTAAAGGACAATAAATCTAAAAATGATTTAAACATGTCATTTTTCTCAGTTTTTTCTCTATTTTGATCTACTTTGTCGAAATATTTCTAGGAAAATAAGTCTCGTGCATTTTATGAGGATTTTATTCCTGAAAAATTAAAAATAAATTCAATTCTAAGATTAAAGAAATTTACAAAGAATGTTAAATATTCTGAAAGATCTTTTTAATGTTATTTTTAAATAAAAAAAATATAAGTGTAGGTCTACAATAACAGGATAAACGATTTTTTTCGCTCTCCTGAACGATTAACATTGTGTCCTTTACAGCATTTCAAATTTTCATGATAGTAATATTGTTACGTAATCCGTGAATTCTGAAATTGTCCTTTTTTAAAAAAAATAAGGAATTTAAAGAAATAATTCCCGAAAATTATAGGGAAAATCTAAATTTCACTAAAACAGTCAATTTTAAACTAAATAATTAGAAATTTAATAGTCAAAGACGACGTAGCAACAAATATGGGAAAACCTACATTATTTAATAAAATTATTCAGTATAACGATAGCAGCCAATAAAATATACGTTAAGAAAATGATGGTAGTTCTTAGTCTTATAACTACACCACTACTCTCCCCCACTTGTTATTTATTTATTTTATTTTAGGGAAATCAACAGTTTATAATGTGATTAATTTGTACATTTATGAATATAAACCAATTCTCTTATCTGTGTTATAAACTGTAGATTAAGAAAAAAATTGTACCAGTCTGAAGACAAGCTGCAACCAGTTGCGGTCACAAATAAATTAAGTGAAAATAAATTTTATATTTATTTTAATATATAGGTAATTATATTTTTCTATCATTTAATTTTTTTATAATTCAGAATTGACAATATTATCCTCATTTAATTATCTTCATACTTTCGGCAGCTTTTTAAATGAGTACAAAGTTTTCTGACGAATATATTATATTGTAACGTCAATGATTGTAACCGAGATTTGTCTCGAATAAAGATAAACGATTTTATTTATTATTATAACTACGCTTTTTAGTGTTTTCTGTTATCTAATCCACTGTAAAGTGTATTTGACGCGTCCCACTTATGTTAGCAAGATTGTATTTGTTGGAGAAAAAAAAATAAAGCGAAAATGATCGTCTGCGGCGCAAACGATACCAGGAATATTTCGTCGTTGTTCCGGTAATAGCCCATCTGTTAAGTGACATTTTACTCTTTTAATTGTTTGGGAGTTCTGTTCAAAATATAAACATCATTTAGGTAAACGGTATACCAATTAACGGCCCTCTACGATAGCGACCAAATTCTTGTTAAAAAGTATTACGAACAAATCTAATAATGATAATTAATAATGCTTTATTCCAGAATGTATATGTTTACACAATAGATTTAAGTACAAAAACAAGTACTTACACAGAATAGAGAAAAAAATAATAGTAATAAAAATAAATAATCAATTATTACGTAGAGCGTGGTTTGGGGTGAGCTCGGGCCCAGCGCTCACTCAGGAGTGGCGCTTGGTTCTAGAAGGCTGCGGTCACCACTGTGTTGTCGGAGGCCATTACTCGCATCCTGGTCCCAATGGCCCGGTGTGACATCAGGCTGTCGAATCCATGCAGTTTTAGCTCTGTAAACATTATCATTATCATTACCATGTTTCACATAGTGCAAAATGCATTGAACAATGTTCATTTAACATTATTGCTGGATTGAAATTATTATCTTCGGGCAATCATATTAGACAGTATGTATAATGGTACTTCTCCTTTGTAGTTCAATATCACCATCACTCAAATTTCATGTTTATAATTTTAATATTTTTCAAATTTCATGTTTATAATTTTATATAAATTTCATGTTCAGACTGTAAATATTAGAATATCAAACGTGATTTTGAATTCAAGAATCGGCACCATTAATAGTGGCAGCCAGTTGTACTGCATTCTTTGGTTGTATCAAACGAATTAAACAGCAGTATAAGATGTCGCTATATTCTCTTCTTAGGTAAACAAGGCAATGGCCATTAATTTTCTGCGCGACGAGCATAAACCTCATTTACTGAATTACCGTGCAGACGCCCAATCAACGGTAGGTACCTTATTTCTATATAAATAATAATATACAATGTAGCAAGGAGGACAATTCAGTACTTACTTAATTTACAAGATATATTAAATTTCAGCCATTTATTTTAGTTTTTTTTTTTCGTTGAAAATTATATTAAACGTAGTTTATAGCTTGCCTTCATTATTTACGCAAAGCAAATCTGAGTTCATTGAACCAGAGTTACGCAGGATGCATAGAAAACCTAAATTAGTATTTTTTTAAACTAGTAATTGCTTCCCTTTTCGCCATATATTCCGACATCCTTCTGTCTTATCCTTCTGCTCTTCTTATTAATCTTTACTACGAATCGGTTCTTATTCTAAAAAGCAAATTAACAGTAGACTAACCTAACAAGTGATTGAGAATTGAAAATACTTATATTTGATCTTGAACTTGAATGTGAATGGCTGTTTCTTACTCTATTTGTACCTTACTTTTTTTTTGTTTTTCGGTTTTTTACATCGTATGTCGATCTTTTTTTTATCTTTGTCATCTCTATATTTTATCATCACTATTTTTGTTATCTCTTTTTATACCTCTGTTTATATTTTGCTATTTCTAATTTCTGTTAACTTCTATGTATACATAGCGAAAAACAACTATTAAACTGTGCATTCTGTGAACATTTTTAAGTGGACTATTAACATCTACGCTTTTTACAATGCTAATCTAATGACTTTTTTAATGTTAATACTCTATAAATGTTCCAAAACAATAAATAAATAAACAAAAAAATATGCGTTCGATAAATTAAAGCTTTTCATACCGTTTCCATTGAGTATAATTAAAATAAAATTGTTAATTACCCACTTTATAAAAAGACCTCTAGACTCCGTTTTCCAAGCGATTTTCGTGCATATTACCAATACACAAGGCACGCTAAGAATACCTACATACATTTTTGGTTTGTGATTTCCTCTTAAGTGGCGGGAAACTCCCGTGAAAAATAAATGAAAGTTTAGTATATATTGTTTTTCACATAACCAAAGTTTTCACATAATTTAGTACCTACATATTGTTTTTCACACAATCAAAGAATAGATGTTTGAATTTTGATTAAATAAAAATAGATTTTTTTTACATTAGCTCCACACAGGAGGCCCTGAGGAAAAAAATTCACCTCAGGGTCTACATCATCTTTGGGGATGCTGTGTGGAGGGTCTTTTAAGGGAAAGGAAGGAAGGAGAAAGGTATGAGGGGTGGGTGTATCCAGCGGTCAGTGTGTCCAGGAGTTACATACGTATGAATCCATCCCTCCAACTGCGGTGCAAGGCGATGGGTTTAGAGAGTCCAGCCGGACAGGTCAAAAATCCTCCCTCAACCAGTCTCTCTCGATCCGGCCCGCCACGCAACAGATGGGTAGACGCATCCGCTGCCAAGACCCGAAAAAACCTCACCCCATGAACTCGAGCACCACTGCTAAGTCACCAAACGTAGCGATCCACTTGGGGTGACCTATAGCAGAGGTGTTGGTTATCCAATAAATGATTCCCGGGGCAGCAGTACCCATACCCGCCTCCAAAGACCTAATGTCTCTAATTTTAATCTCCTGACAGTCAATCAATCAATCAATTGACAACAATGTGACGTCATTTGACCCTTATTCATATACAAATGTATGTAAATAAACTCGGTTCGTAAATTGATGTGCCCAAGGATCTCTCAGAGCTAAATCTTCTTTCAATGGCTTGGTTTTATTGTGATTTTCGTTCATAAACCCAAAAGCGATTCTGTATCTTTTGTGGATACGGAATCGATTCCGTATGTAATCGCCTGTCAAATTTGTGTGATTATCTATGGCTTGTATTGCTTTTTCTACGGGCTGATTGTAAGCTGCAATGTTGCCAATGCTTGTGTTCTAAAATGTGCGCAATAAATGTTAAAATTCCCCAAATTGTGGACAACAACATAAAGAATTCCCCGCAATTTCCCTACAAGTTTCCCGCACTTTAAGGAATTCCCCGCAAATCGGCAACCCTGGTAAGCTGTCAGACTGTCACCGACTTCGCAAATGTCAAATCCATGATATACAACTTTAAACGTACATTAAATGAATAAATAATCATGTTTTACGCATTTCGTGTTTTAAACTAGTTGAAGTCGGCGACAGCGCTGACAGCTGACACATCAGCAAGCCATAGAAAAACACACAAATCTGACAGGCGATTGCGTTTGTAATCGATTCCGTATCCACAAAAGATAAAGAATCGCATGGCAGTACTTTCCTGGTATCTATAGATAAAACTTAACGTCTTCCCCTTTCTCCCAATTTAATGTACCACCAAATCACTTTAGTGGAATGAAAACGTATGAAATATGCTGGAGGGATAAAACGAATAGGTCTCTAAATCGCAGAATACTCGCAACCATAATTTTCAATAAAAATAATGGAAGTATGTGGAGCAAGCATAAATACAGACGTTTTAATTCACATGTCCAAAGACACCCACACAACAATAACAAATCCACATCTGTTAGGATTTGGATGGAAGCCATAGAGTCTGCATCTTAAGTTTATGTTGTCTATGGTTAACGTGTCCGTACGCACGCCCGCCATCTTGCGGCGAACATTTTGACTTTCAGCAACTTGTTTGTCATTTTGCGCGCAAATCAGCGAATTTAATGCACTCCGTTCTGTTAACCCGCAACTAATTGGCAACATTTAGTAATTCCTGAATATTTGTGAGCATGATTAGTGAGATAACCTTCCGGATTCATTGCTATGTTTTGTACAACCCTTTGACAGCGAAGTAACTTGCTTTATAGTTTTACAGCAGGGCGCAGCGGGTTAACAATTTATTATATAGTAAGCAAGGATTTTGAAAGAATTTATTGTGACAAGAGTTTTCTAATCTTTCTTTATGTGAGAACAACTACAACAGGGACGGCCTCTGTGGTAGGGATAAGGCTCTCGACCAGCAATACGAAGGTCGCGGGTTTGAATCCCAGAGTGCACAATTACATTTTATTTGATTAATTTGCGTTATTTTACTATCAATTAATTAAAAATAATATACAGTTTATTTGCGGCACGTTCCAGAGTGGAAGATACTCTCATTTTCGCCCTGGGGTAAGACCACCATTCAGAATTGAAACGTTGCTTGAAATGGCTTTAGCCGTGTTTGGTGACCGATCTGAATAGCCAGATACTTCCCCACCTTCTTCTTCCCCATCACCTTCCCTCCCCCACTACCTCACAACATACTCCAATTGGGGATGCCAAAAACTCACTGGCTCCAAACGGGAGCAGTTGGGACTATTGTGCCTTTGTGTGAATGGATTTGTGAATTGGGAAATGTAAGTTAATAAATACAATCAAAACTAATAAATCGTTTCTATTACAAAACAATTAAATATACATATTTCTTCTTAAGTAGGTACATATTGCCAAATTATCACCATGAATCCATAAAAAAAAAATATCCCGGAGATTGAAATAATGGCAACAGAAAATTTGTTTGTTTTTAAAGTTCTACTCTTGTTATTCACATAGCATTGAGTAAGGTTACGCATGACAGCTGTTTCGCCTTCCAAAATCCTAACAAAAAAAAAACGTTAAAATACTTGAGCACTGCTCAAAGCAACACATCTCGGAAGCAATAAGGACTGCCAAATAAAAACTCGAAATATCAAACAGACATTCATTGAATCATAAATTAGGTACTTCTTTATGAAAAGAAATTAATGAATAACTGGTCTAATTTACGACTCTACAACAAAGGAAATAGTGTTGTCGACAGGAAGATTTGACGACAAAGTATAGTAGGTACCTACTTCTTGTCTAACATATTTATTATAACAAGATAAAACTTTAATGTTATTTTAATCGTATTTCGAAGAAAAAACTAAAGAGGATAAATTAATAATACCTAACTTGTATGTTTATTAATTATTATTTAAAATATTGTTCAATGATATTGTAAAAAAATTTAAAGGTGTAAACGTACCTACTCTTGTTTGCCGATGACCTAAAAATTTACAAACGATTACCTCCATCAATGATTGTAATATCCTTCAATCTAATCGAGTTTGCTTAACGGATAGGTGTAATTATAATTAACTGTTTTTAAATATAGCAAAGTGTCAATTTATATCTTTCTGTAGAAGCAAAAATCCTATTATGTCTCATTACAGTATCAACAATATTTCTCTTAAAAAGATGTCTCATATCAAGCTTCTGAATATCGTATTTGACGAAAAATTAACGTTTATTCCACACATTAATAAAGTTACTAATAAGGCTATGAAATGTTTGAGATTTATTTTAATGGCAGTAAAAGATTTTACGTCACTTTATTCATTTAAAATTCTCTTCACTGCCTTAGTAAGAAGTAATTTAGAATACAAGTCCACTATTTGGTCCCCATACTATAAAGCAAATCAATTAAAAATTGAGAGAGTTCAATAAAAACTTTTTAAATATATGTTGAACATTTTTTCGCACGTGCAAAATTTGCAAAACTGACTTATTCCAATGTTTATTTAATTTGACTTGTGTTTTTTGTTGTTGTAATATCTTTCTAAATATATTTATTCACAATATTTTTTGCAATTCGATGTTGCAGAAGCTATTTACTACCATAGAAAAAATATACGAGAGTTGGTTGTTTTATATGGCGTTTTAAAACCGGCTTATTCCAAGACAGTTGGTTGGAAAACATAATTATTCCAAGATTCTCTTTCAAAACTGACTTATTCCAAACATAAATTGTAAATATCTTTTCACGTTTAAATATTGGTTTAAATTTTATGATTGAAATTAAATATTATAAAAGTTTTACTAAAAATAAGTTCAAATACAAAAGCACATTTGACAACTCATCAGTTTTTTGAGTTTTCCCAACGAAACGTTAATGTAGAATAATTCAGTTTTGCAAAAATATCCCTCGGTCTTAAAAAACCTATACTTATAATAAATTCTTCATTTATCGCCTGGCTTCCTCTGTAGATCTAATATCTTTGACAACATTAATATTATTTTATATATTCGTGAGGTCCGTCGTATGAATTCGTTTTTCTCGTTGGCACCAGCCCCGACCGACACTAACATGACAAAATGTTTTTTTCTTCTGACATAAAATCGTGAATACTAATATTTATTATTGATGCCTACCATTTTTCAAACTGTACCATGCGCAATCGACAAGCAAACTAAATATCGATATATCGACAGCGATCTGTTATAGATAAAAGAAACAAGAGAGATTTTATTTATTAACTAGTGAATTCCCACTTAAATGAAGAAATGGTTTCTTCCTGCACGTCCTTTCCCATTCGTCCCCGTTCCCTTTCCGCCTTCCCTTCATCACCCCTCACTGCTAAACTATATGAAATACACCCATTTTTCAAGAATTCGCGCTACCTATTGCAATATTTTATATAAATTTCATAACGCCTAAGCTCACTTTTATAAATAGAAACATTCGCGGGTGTGCGCATAACATCTCACCAAAGTTTAATCGTAATCGGATGAATGGTATATGAAATAATATCATAACGCTAGAGCTCACCATAACATATAGAAACCTTCCCGGGCATGCGCACTACAATAAATAAAAGTTGCATCGCAATCGGATGAATGATTTAGGTACCGCATAAGAGATTAAGATTAAGATTTATATTTTAAACTGGGTTATTTTTTGCATTAACACCACACAGGAGGTCCCGAGGAAAATAATTCCCCTCAAAGACGTATGTCATTTTATTTTTATAAAATGAAGTCTGGAAAGAAAAAGTTGTGAGATGTGATTACAATGTGTCCAGGAGTAACGGACGTATGAATTTATCCCTCCTACTGCGGTGCAAGGCAATGAGCCTTGCTGGGGAGGTCAAAAGTTGATTCAATTAATAGGCAGACAAATTTGCCTCCAAGCTTCCCCGCTAAGTCACTAAAAGTAGCCATCCCCTTAGGCTGACCTATGGCAGAGGTGTTGGGAAATAAAACAGTTTTAAAAGCACAATAGGCCACTTGCATCACATTTAAAAAAAAAAAACGGCTTAGGCAAATATTCTAAGACATTCTGTTTTTTTTTCTTTTTTTTAATCGTATTTTTGAAACACTGACGATTTTTTGAAAATTTCAATCCGAAAAATCAGACCATTTTTTATAAACCGGAAAGACGGGATATAATTTTATGGGTGCGAAAAAACAATAATTACATAGCCGAAAATCATTTAAAAAAAAATAACGTTTTCCACAAGAATAGCAATAAATTGTAAGGGGTTCTCTTCGTAACAGCTGTAAAAACACCGCCATATTTATCAAAAAATCAAACCAAAGGATAAGTTCGCATAGAACAAACAATAAATCTTATGAACGTTAAACGCAAATTCAAAAATTCGCCGGAAATCAAAGTGTTGCCATATAAAAAAAAACATATCAGTGTGGAATTTTACTAAATTAAGGGAACATAATCGGAGACGGGACATTTTCATGTAGTGACGTCACGAGCTCAAATAATGGATTTATTTATTTAAAAATAAAAAAAACTATACATTTCTAAAAAAATTTACTAACATTTTCGTAAGCTTAGTAAAAAAATCTATCCACACGATTTTTTCCAAGTCGTTGTGAAATCCATGCAAGTGGCCTATGTACATTGTCATTAGTCACGATCGACAATACCAAGAAATGTCAAAAGTGTAAAATTTGGTGAACAGTGGTGATGGACGAGATTCTACGAAATCGACATAAAAACACTATCCGACGAATTAGTTTTTTTGTTGTTGTAAAGTAAACTTTGTTTTAATGTCTTCAACGCTGGTATTTCTCGTACTGAGAAATTCGATTTGCGAAATTATGATGTCATTTTTGTAAATTAATTCGCTGTGCTACTCGGCTTCGCACATGATTTGAATTCTCGTATAAATATATTAGCTGAAGTCCCCGGCATTGCCCGGGCTTCAAGAGAAGTTTTCGCTCAGATCAGATATTATCTATAGTAATTTTCCTTTTATTTTGAATGTCAAGTGTGCGTAATTTCATCAAAATTCTGCTTAAGGGAATGGGTATGAGGGTGGTTTTTCGAAATCTCGTGTAGACAGTGACATTCCTCTTATTTTGATGGGTAAGTGGATACACATTAGCTCAGTTGGTAGAGCTCCGCCCCGGCAAGGTTTAGGTTCTGGTTTCGAGTCCTAGATGTGACCGTATCTTTTTCTGATTTTTCTGTTTTCGGATATTTATTTATTTGTTTACGCCTTGATGGCTTTTACATGAAAGGTAAATTCTACAGGAGCATTATAACAAGTAGGTATATAACATCATAACAAGTACATAATACATAAAATAATAAACAGAGCATGAGAGACATAAGTAGGCACAACACAAGTAGATATGAGTATTCGATAAGTAAATTGTACAAAGGAGTTCAGCCAGCTGATTCGTATTTGGGCTCAGGCTACAGTAGATTTAGCAATTATTGTCACAATATTACACAAAACATGATTACAAACATACTCGAATCTTACCAGTTGGCAGTGGTGTAAAACATTTTTTAGCGATTAATATAACAGTTGGTAATTTTCCTGTAATTTAATTTATTTTTTGCTATTATAAATGTACGTATGTTTGAAGTTATTATTATGAAAAAAAAAAAAAAAGGTATACTGATTTGAGTTTCGCTAATATTGTCTTCATTTAATAAAAATATATTTTAAGGTTTTACTCATTAAGTCATCAAGTTAAACATTAAAATAAATATTCATCTTAGAGTTGCAGAAAAATGCAATAGATGTCGCATATTAAAAATAAAAATGGATGCAATTTATCCAAGACACTATCTAGATAGAATTTAGTTCGGGTTTGAATCTTGCAATCATATCACAAGCCAATAAAAATATGCATTAAGAAAATGAAAATAGTATTGATTATTATTAGTGATTATTTACGGTGCTCCAGATTTTATGTCCGGGTTAAATCTTTCCCAAATGAAAGACTAAACCCTTCCACACACTTTTCCACAAATGATTATCTAGTAAATTCACGCAATGTAAGTGCACTATATAAGTATAATATATACAAAACAATACAAGAACAATACGTCAATCCACCAGAAACATAATGGGAAAATATTTCACCGACTCCAGATATTTTCATATCAGAGGGTTCGGTTCTGATGAAATCCTAACTGGTCCGATAAATCCTACTGATCCCTCAATATAAATATTTAAAAAATCTTTCGTAATCTACATGTATTTAAAATGACCGACTTTTGCATTTTTATATACAAATTTTTTGACAAATCTAATACGCCTAAATTTTGAATGAGAGAGCTAGGTATAATGCCAGTAGCCGAAATAACAAATGGTAATATTTTTATAGTCTGAGAATGCCAAATTCTTTTAGTCTCATTTCCTAAATCTGTATATTTTTTTTATTTTTTCAGAAACAGTTTTCCGAATATTACAAGAATTTGGAATAGCGACATCAATGATATCAGTCATTTTTTAAATTTTGTCATGTAAAATTATATCGGGTCTATTATGACTAATTGTTCTGTCTGTTGGAAAAGTTTTATCATAATAAATTTTATAAAATTCATTTTCTAAAAATGAATTTGGTTCATATTCATAATATGGTACATTACGGCAGTCAATCAAGTTATGTTTAGTTACCAAACTTTGGTAAATTATTTTTAAAACTTGATTGTGCCTAAATGTATACTCGGACGGCGCTAATACAGAACATCCCGATATAATATGTTCTATAGTTTCCGGAAAAGCCAAACATTTTCTATATAAATCACCAATTTGATTTGCATCTTTGATGATATGCTTCCTATTATTATTATTAGTAATGGTTCTTAGTCGAAGTACGATTCAGTTAAATATGACCGAATCGGATAAGGACACATTAGCTCAGTTGGTAGAGCTCCGCCCGGCAAGGTCCTGAGTTCGAATCTGGGTGTCCTATCCTAGATGTAACGGTATCTTTTTCTGATTTTTCTGTTTTCAGATATTGATTGGGGTTCGCTAATATTGTCTTCATTTAATTAAAATATTTCAATTTGTGGTTTTACTCATCAAGTTAAAAATAAAAATTAAATAAGGTTGGTTGAATAGTGGTGTACGAATTTAATTTAATGTGTTGGGATGTGGCTGTATGAAAACAAAGCTAAAAAACCCACAGCAGTGACGCCAGTGACCACAACTGTTGGAAGCGATTAAAATGTAATGTGTGTCTGGGTGTTCAAATAATAATATGTTAGGTTAGGTTATTTTTGTTTTGATTTTATTTGGATATGAGCTCCAGAGATTATTATCTATTGTGATAGTTATTGTTTTTTTAATGTGAATACCGCATAAGAATCCCAACTTCTCCCAACCGTCTGGAGCCAGTGAGATTAAGGCATCCCCATTTCGGATTATGTCGTGCCATTAAAGGTTGCAGGGATGCGAAGGAGTTGGGGTAGCGGAAGGTGGAGAAGTACCTGGCTATTCAGATCTGGTCCTCAAATACAGCAATAGCCATTTAAAGCAAAGTTACAATTCTGAATGGTGGTCTTACGTCAGGGCGATACTGAGAGTATCTTCCACTGGAACATGCCGCAGAGTAAATTGAAATAACACATTATAGTCTGAATTCTTGACAAATCAGTTCTAATTTAAAAAATTTAATACATAAAATAATTTTCTCTTAAAATAATATATATTAGGTACGAGTACGTATCTCTCTGTCGCATGTCTGAATTAGTCAAACAATCTGTTACTATTTTTAAAATGACACTTAAATTTAAAGCAAATTTGAGTTCAATCAAACATATTTTATCAAATGACATGTTACATTGTGCTTATTAGTTTATATTCATGTAGTATAAACTAACTCAATAAATAATAATAAAAAATAAAAAAAAATTTATGCACAACAAATGCACAGATATCCGAAATTAGTATGTTTGACAATAGAAACAACAGAAATTAATTTTATAATTAAATTTATTTCGCACGCCGGGGTTGAAATCAGCAACCTCCGAATTAATATTAGAGGAGGCAATCAAACATTAATTTGACTGATTATGAACGTGGTTGGTTTAGAAGAGATATGTCTTAATGTCATAACGTCCAGATTACATCTCTTGAAATAGACAGTCTAGCCAGAAGCAGTTATATGTGCCAGAACGTTTGTTTATTACATAGACATACAAATAGGTTTATTATAACTTAGGGTTGACGGTTTCCAAGAGTTTCCGGAAACCATTTTTTGTATAATATTAATTTTCCGGAAACCTGTTTATACACCTCATAAATAAACGTTAAATTGTCAGAAAATGGTAATATCACTGTTAATTAAATATATTACAGAGAAAAATTAAGTTAAATTTACAGCATCCAGTTATTTGATGTTTATATACTAGGCACTAGGTAATGTGAGTAATTAACTGATAATTTAAGTCCCAGATGTGACCTATCTTTTTCTGATTTTTCTCTTTCAGATTTTCGATTGAGTTTCGTTAATATGGTCTTCAAATTAAATATTACAATCTTTACTCATTAAGTTAAAAAAATATTACACACATTTTTCGTTTTTAGAGTAGTTAATATTATCAAATGATTAAAAATAAATTAATCACTATTAATTGTTGACAACACTAGCCCGCAATCAGTGTCCGACCTCTAGGGGAGAAGATGGACGAGTGCTGTCAGCGATATAATATAATATAGAGGTCACTAGAGCCCATTGACCCGCGCATCCCAGAATAGCCCACTGCGCCGATCTGCAAACGTGATCGGTAGCTATCAGTGGCGTAACATTGAAACTGGCAACTGGGATATTGGGTTACAGGTGTGTGATAAGGGGGTACGGCCAAATGTTTTTGATGGACACACCGCATAGATAATAGAAATAATAGAGGTGGCCATGGATATTATAATCATAAGGCGCCCTGTATATGTTATAATCATACAGCGCCCTTGAGGTGATTTTTCACAAAAACGGCGCTATACAAGTCATCCAAATATTATTATTTTTATTGTGAAAGTGTCGCCTATATCGTTTACTCATACTACTGAAAATTGCTTCTAGACATAGCGGCGCCTGTCACTTTGATAGTCCGTGCAGTTTGGTCGTAGCTCGTAGATCAGCCACAGTCAGCACTCTTAAACTTCCTTTGTTTATATTGTCTATGGCAAGGTATGTCGAGATAGCGCCCGCGCAACGCACCGAGTTGCTCTCAACTAGCAAATAAATAATTAAGCCATAAGAAACTAATAACGAAGCTCACATTTTAATTTATTACTAATTCGCAACCATTATATAATATATTTATTCAAACGAATGCTCACGGGATATAAGTTATTTATATTTAAGATTACCAAAATAGTAGGTACATCCTCTTACCATTAAATTATTTATCGTCAAACGGTTTGAAAATTTTGTAAAAGGTTTTTTTACTATAAATTTTTCAGTAAGCACCAGATTTTATTTTTATAGGCGACTATTTAGTAACTAGTTAATACCCGAGGGATTCAGTCAGAAACATGAGAGGATTTAGTATAAAGTTTATCAGAATTAATTCAAATATACCCCACGGAAAGATTAATTTTCTTGGCCTGCTAGCACAAATTTGACCGCATAGAAAATATTAAAAATGGAACTACAAAATTTGTAGGCTAGCAACACCAATTTACCTGTCAAATATGCGCAATGACACTGAATATATAGAACACTGTAAATCACATTTTAAAAAACCCTTTTTTGGTTCAGAAAAAATAAATAAGTTGTTAAGGTACCTACTTAATAACATAAATTTGATTACATAGTGTTTTACAAAGTGATTTGCTTTCATTTAATAATTTAACATAAATTTGAATTTAACAGTAGGTAGAAAGGAAGATTCACTAATGGTGAGTTTAGTTACACTACTTTCAGATCTGAATGAGTTCAATATATGCAGATCTAAAATTAGAGATATGATCTAAAGCCCGGGCAACGCTAGGTACTTAAGCTGGTATTAAATAAATGTGAGCAATTTCTAAACCGTGCTTTATATTTTATTACAATATCGTTATTTTTCATAATGTTAACACAAAATTGCAAAGGTATAATATACCAATATGTAATTCTAATTTTGAGATCGGTGAGATCGATCTATATTGCAATGAATTGTTTTCATTTTTATGCCATTTTAATTTTTTACAAAAATGTGTGTGGCTCGGTGCGTTACGCGGGCGTCATCTGAACGTAGCCTACGAATATATTAAAAGGCTGTATGCTCGAAAGATAAGCCAGTCACTTCCCTCCCACAAACATCCACTTCACCACCCCGACCGAAGTTATCCGTGCCATAAACGGCCGGAAAAATAAAAAAGCTCCCGGGCCAGACGGCGTCACAAACTTCGCTCTTAAAGCACTCCCACAAAAAGGAATACTAGCAATAGTAAACCTAATTAACACAGCCCTCAGACTGCGTTATTTCCCCAAAAGTTGGAAACATGCGCACGTCATTGTTCTCCCGAAACCGGGTAAAGATCCGCTCTTTTGCGAAAATCACCGTCCAATCAGTCTACTTTCAAATATCGGAAAAAATTACGAACAAATTTTACTCACTCGGCTCCTCAAGCACATTAACGAGGTATCAACCCTACCTGAAGAGCAACACGGTTTTAGAGAAAAACACTCCACCCTCCACCAACTCTTACGAGTTTCAGAAATCATCATTGAAGGTTTTAACTCCAAACGTTCAACTGGAGCCATTTTCCTAGACATCGCTAAAGCTTTCGATAAAGTCTGGAACAACGGTCTTCTTCTCAAACTTCACGAAATAGGCATCGACCCGCAGCTCCTCGGTGTTTTCAAATCATTTCTCCGCCTACGTACTTTCCAAGTGAAATACAGGGGCGCTCTCTCCAAAAAACGCTTCATGACAGCAGGGGTGCCACAAGGCTCACTGCTGTCTCCAACCCTCTTCAATATCTACACACATGATATTCCCCTCTCAGCCGACAAAAACTCACTTACAGCTCTCTATGCTGACGATACCACCGTTATGGTGAGATACAGTTCGTCCAGAATGATAACTCACCGACTTCAAATCAACATAAACAAACTCCAAGATTGGTATGACCTGTCGCGCATAGACGTGAACCCCTCAAAAAGCGTAGCCATCTTTTTCTCACATAGAAAGAGTGACAGGGCTCCCAGGGAGGAAATAAAAATCTACGACCAGGTCATACCTTGGCAAAACACCGCCAAATATCTTGGAGTTACACTTGACAAAAGACTAAATTGGAAACCACACATAAAAAACACACTGACCAAAGCAAAAAAAGTAGCGGGTTCTTTACACCCCTACTCAACTCAAACTCAAAGACATCAATTCAAAACAAACTTCTAGTTTACAAAACTCAAATCCGTCCTACCATCACCTATGCCTCACCCATTTGGGCCATAGGTAACACAAAACGTCTCGAATCTTTCCAAAATGCCACACTTAGAAATTACACAAAAAGCCCCTGGTTTGTCCGTAACTCAATTATCAACTCCGACACGAATATCCCACCCCTGAAAAAACACATGGTAGAATTAGCCAAATCATTCTATGCAAAACTTCCTATACACCCAAACCCCAGTATAGCTTGTCTCGGGCGCCTAAGACCCGACGAAAATCCGACCTTCACCTATCCCATCTCCATTACCTTCCCCCCTTGAAGTGTGGACTCAAATAAAAAAAATACACAATGCAACCAAAAATACAAAAAAATTAGTATTACAAAACAAACACAAAAATACCTACAGTAATAATAAAAAAAATAAAAAATAACAAAATACAAAAAATATAGTATTAAAGCCCTATATGTTGCGATAGGCAGCCCACACTTCGGGTAGAAAAAAACCATCCCCCAGGTACATATACACCCACAGTTCACGAGAAAAAGAGATTGAGTTCTCTGCACCTCGTATCTTCACAATATGATATAGTAGAAAGATAAGCCTTTGTATTTAGACGACCGAGTTTAAATCACTCAACTATCTTAGTCATTTTAAAAGTTATTATCCGATATTGCAACGTGCGAATTTTCAACTGTCTTCGCTATTGTCCGATCCCCTCACCTTGGTCCGTCACAAATAATAAATAACACCCAATATTCCCATCTCTCAAGCTGAGTTTTATGTTGGGATGATTAATAATGTTGTTTTATGTGTTTGTCGTAAACCTTCAAATTTCGTCAAGTTGTTCGCTTCGTTTTCGACATTTACACTATTATTTATTCACTTCAAACCAAACTATAATGACAAAAAGTGGCAGATGACAGAAACGGAAGATGTTTTAACAAAAGAAACCAATTTGAAAAAAGAGCTTATTGTTAAATAGCGTAAAATAAATATACAGAAGCGTAAAAAATAGACTTATACTTACATAAGTAACGAAGATATGTTTAGGCAAATTAAATGTATAATTATTTTAATGGGTTATTTTATTTTTTGGCTGGCTACACCGTTTTGTTAGTTCTTGCTTTGGCTAACAGAAAAGTTCGTAAATAATTAATGTCATGGAGCACGTTTTCATAGTAAAATGTATTTTATATTTGTTTTTATTTGGCTCGTGAAAACGGGAACGATTTTAAGATTTAAGACATCCATGACGTCACAATAGATGTCAATCTGTCTATAATTCTTCGAGATGGTGCTGCCAACAGGGTAGAATGACGTCAGAAATACAAATAGAGATAATATATATTTATTAAACTTATATATTCTTTTTTACTATTTTCTTTACACATAAAGACAAACATTCCTGGGCTACGAATTACAATAATTGTACGTAGTGACTTAGATTGAATCCACGATGCCTTGGTGGGAACCCAACGTTTTTCTTCACTTGGCTACTAATTGTTCATATTTATTTATATATTAAACATTCTTTTTTTCTTCAATAAGTTACGTCATTTTAATTAAATAAAAAATATTTATAAATTTAATCCAAATTATCAACATGTTTCGAAACCAATTCGTTTCGATAAAATTAAAATTAAAACAAATAATTACCTACAGATAAAAAAAAAAACATTACAAATAGTGGTAATTAATTAGTTAAAAGTATCATAAATACAACTACATAAAATAATAATAAAAATTATATATAAAGGTAATAATTGCATTAATATATTTAAAATTTTATTAAATAACACAAAATAATCAAAAAGTAACCAAATTGTCCACATAACAAAAATAAATAATTCTAAGAAGTGATACGAAAATAAATTTACGAGATGACTATTTAAAATAAAAATTGGTTATTAGGTAGTTATATATGATTGGCTATTAATATCTTTTCAAATATCTAGAATTTCTAAATCATCTAATTTTAAACTTATTTGTATGTAAAAATGTCAATCCTTTATTTATGTCAAAAGAATGATTTGTTTCCAAAATGTGGTTGGCAAATTCATAATTATTATTATTGATCAAAAAAATTCGTAATAGATAATGTTTAATAGTATTTTTTTCGTCTCGTTAGTTAAATTACTAAACATAATTTTAAACCAAAATTACAAAAGTGGCAGTATCTCCCTACCACTGCGATCACCGCAGCTGCATCTCATATTCCCTGGAGCTGTCGGGACCGAAATACCACCCGGAATCGAACCGCGGTCCCCTGCAACAGGAGGCCTGACCCACTTAGCCAAATGTCGGCTGCATCCAACACCGCTGACTTGTTATGTAAACACAAGTAGCTGGAAAACTGCTTCTCGTCGCGCGTCGCTCTAGGACAAAGATACTTTTGATATAATGGCATACAGAGCTTCAGGCTAAAAAGGGTCCTTTCTCTTTCATCATAAGTTTATATTATATTCAAAATTAATAGAATACTTAGTTTTCACAATATTTATTCTTTTAAAAACCAACATGTTTTGTAAGCAATGCTTTCTTCATTAGGGGTCCCGCATGGGCGATCGATAAGGATTGATGGAATAACTTTCGGTAAATTCTCATCGTTCTCTAGGACAACTGCAGCCGCTAACGTACAAATTATAGTTGACGTCGAATATATTAAGAACACTCTGTCATTGTGAACTGTAACTTATTCGTTAGCGATCTGAAGCCATGCTAGGGAACGAGGAGAAGTTACCGAAAGTTATCCTATTAATCCTTATAGATCGCTCGTGCTAGAACCGCAGGGCTTACTTAAAACTAATTACAACAATAGACATGGACTTGTCAATGGATAGGCAGGAGTGGGAAGGCGGAGCGGGGTAATAGATCATAATTTACAAAGGGAACAAGTTTAATAACGCGTCATTGACAAATATTTTTTGATTATTTATAATGTTTAAATTTAAACGCTCTGTCTAATATCTAATTTCTAAGATTTCTAGTTTGTAAAATGAATACCATTAACATTACAATGTAGTAACTCTCTTCCATTATTAAATGTTACGAAACATATTGGTTTTTCATACAATAAACGCGGTTAAAATGTGTAGGTATTCTATTAATTTTGAATTAAACGGTGTCACAAAATAAGTGTCTGTGTTTGAAGAAGTTTATATTATATGGTTTTTTTTTAAATGATATAATTTATAGTTTGTTAAAAAATATTTGCAAGGGGACATGACTGCAAAATGGGGAGGCCAAACTTTACGCAGGATTTGCTTTCTTGATTGATTTTTTATGTTTGATACGCTTTTTTTCATCGTACCTGGTGAGACAATTTATAGATGCGTTGTCGTGGGTGGTATTTCCACATAAAATATTTCCATGAGACTTAAAATGTATTTATTAAATGGGGAGATACTTCCAAAATGCTCGGGTTGCATTATTTGCAGAATAGCTGTAGTAAGCATCATGATGTTATGTGTAGATAATCCATTTAATATATTTTAAAATGTCAACCGATTAATTGATATACCGGTTGGTAGAGTCGAGGTTTTTACCTTCTGGATTCAATTTAAAGCAAGAAAATAATTTAATACATTGGATGCCAATTACCTCTGCTGTGGGTTAAGTCAAAACAATCAGTTGCTTGTATGCATTTTAAATACAATTACAAATACGAGGTCTGTTTGGATGGTTCCGCGACTTTTCAGTTCGCGAAAAAATATCCCGGACAAAAAATCTTCCGACAAAATATCGTCCGACAAAATATCCTCCGGACAAAACATCCCCCAAAAATATCTACTAAAACCTAACCTAACCTAACAAAAAATGGGGCAAACATAATACAGACACAAAAATAGTAAAATATGAAATGAGGTTAGATTAGGTTAGGTTTCAGATACTTTGTTGGAGGATTTTTTGTCCGAATGATATATTTTCGGGGATATTTTTTCGCGGGATGAAAACGCGCATTACCTATTTGGATATTATAAGAAAAATATAATACCTACTCGTAGGTATCATCACTCATCATCACTGTTGGCTCTACAACCCTTGGTGGGTCTTGGCCTCCTCAACTCGTAGGTATATCTCGATTTAATTTTTCTTTTAATGTGAAATTCATGTGAGACTATGGCATCCCCATTATCCCCAATTCGGATATGTTGTGAGGCTGAAGGTATTGAGAAGGGGAAATAAACGAGGAAGAGAAAGGTGGGGAAGTACCTGGCTAATCAGATCTAGTTACTAAATACTTCAAGTAACGTCTCAATTCTGAATGGTGGTCTTACACCAGGGCTAAATTGAGAGTATCTTCCACTTTGGAACGCGCCGCAAATATTCCTAATATTATTTTTGAATTTTTAAATTATTAAAATATGAAATAACACAAATCAATCAAATAAAATTTATTTGCGCTACCCGCAACTTCGGGATGGCTAGTCAAGAGCCTTAACCCTCGACCACGGAGGCCGTTGGTCTTTGTTTTTTTTTTAAACCAAGAAATTCCTTGACTTGACAATATTTGAATTTTGCTTCTTAGTGCCACTATCATTCTTTTTGTATAACTAATAATTGACGGACGCCGTGGTCGATGGGTAAGGCTCTTGACTCTTGACTCACAATCCGAAGGTCACCGGATTGAATCCCGGCGTTCGCAAATAAATTTTATTTGATTAATTTGTGTTATTTCACAATTAATTAATTAAAAAAATATTTATAGTATATTTGCGACACGTTCCAGTGTAAAAGATATTCTCCGTGTCGTCCTGGTGTAAGATCACCATTCAGAATTAAAACGTTGCTTGAAATGGCTTAAGCCGTGTTTGGTGATCAAATCTGAATAGCCAAGTGCTTCCCCACCTTCCTACTCCTTATCTCCTCCTCCTCTCCACCACCTTCAGCCTCACAACATAACCCAATTGGGATACCATATACTGGCTCCAGACGGGAGCAGCTGGGACTCTTGTGAGGTATTCACATAAAAAAGTAGATTTCAAGTCTTTGAAACTACTAGACACCAAGAACTAGCTTAACCCCGTCGCCTTTATTAAAATTAATTGAATTTTTGCGGATTTTCATTTCTTCTTTAGATGCGCTCAATGCGTTTTGAGTCTTCGCAGGACTTCCGGAAAAATCCAAAGTAATGTTCAGTTTCAGTTAAATGCTCGGCAATTTGTAGATTTGTCCTGATGGCCGAGTTTCCACGCTCGACAGTGTTCTGGTGTCTTTTGGAGATGGTCCGTTCTGTATGGTCTACGGTCTACGTAAACCACCCCCAGTCACACCCGGAATATTGAGTTATTTTTAATATTTTTGCTTAGTTTCTTTTTGCCCTCCGTGTTTCGACTCGCTAAAGGTGTCATAAACAATAAAATTGAGTGTTCCAATGATCGTCATTAATGGCTGTCTATTAGTCGGCGTCTTCTGTTGATTTTTGGCTCAAACTTTGGCCGTCTGTCAAAAAGGGGTAATGTCAGATAATATCAACGAACGGAAAACTCCAAGAAGGGTGATCTATTTTGCGATTTGAAAGAATATTGATTTACTCAAATTACACAATAATAATTCTAACAGTATGGAAGATCTACAGTTTCTTGTGTCTAGGATGAAGGAACTATGTATGAAGAATGAGTTAAAGATGAACGTCAGAAAGTGACTGTAAGAAAACAGTGTGTAATATAGTTGTGAATGATGAATACTTGGAGCAGGTACGAGATCTGGAAAGGTTGATGGAGATATTGAAAGAAGGGTAAACGAATGCAGTTGGCGCCAACAAAAAAATGTCTAAAGAAGCGAAGCTAGCAGGTCCATATTGGAGGCTGGTACCTACCCTGATATATGAAAGTAAGGCATGTAACTGACAAAGGCTGAAAGTTGTAAAAACGAGATCTCTGAGGTGGTAAAGCCATCCTCTTGGGGTGATTTTTCACAAATTTTTCTTGGCCTCCTCAACTCGTAGGTATATCTCGATTTAATTTAATCTCTGAGGTGGTAAAGCCATCCTCTTGGGGTGATTTTTCACAGATTTTTCTTGGCCTCCTCAACTCGTAGGTATATCTCGATTTAATTTTTCTTTTAATGTGAAATTCATGTGAGACTATGGCATCCCCATTATCCCCAATTCGGATATGTTGTGAGGCTGAAGGTATTGAGAAGGGGAAATAAATGAGGAAGAGAAAGGTGGGGAAGTACCTGGCTAATCAGATCTAGTCACTAAATACTTCAAGTAACGTCTCAATTCTGAATGGTGGTCTTACACCAGGGCTAAACTGAGAGTATCTTCCACTTTGGAACGCGCCGAAAATATTCCTAATATTATTTTTGAATTTTTAAATTATTAAAATATGAAATAACACAAATCAATAAAATAAAATTTATTTGCGCTACCCGCAACTTCGGGATGGCTAGTCAAGAGCCTTAACCCTCGACCACGGAGGCCGTTGGTCTTTTTTTTTTTTTTAAACCAAGAAATTCCTTGACTTGCGCTATACAAATTATCCAATTCTTATTGTTATTATGAACATGTGGAAAATGTAAAGATTCGCAAAGAATCATAAGAATATTATAATTAGTAGGAATAAGAAAAGGACGCTGAGACGGTTTTGGGCTTGTAGAGCGAACGAATAAAGGAAGGGTTAAGGTTTAGAAAAATTAGTTAAGGAGTTATATGACGCGAATGTGAACGCTAGAAGAAATAGGGGAGGCCCGAGGAAGACATGGTACGATAGACATGATGACGATTAAGCAAACCAAATACATTATTGAGTCAGGCCATTTCAAGAGTCAGAATAACAGAAGGCTGTGTATGAATGGGAATGAAGCAAAGAGTAACTTCAAGACCGAGTTGTTTGGCGGTCTACCCCTTCAAATTCTGTTATTATGCAAGTATGATTATTTTATCATGATAAAATCATAACAGAACTTGAGTGAAACTTTTCACAGAACTTGAATTTTTTCGTTAAAATTGGATGAATAATTGTACAAATTCTTTAAAACAATACGTTCTAAACTTTCTTTGGGCAAACAAATACACTCACCACTCACACTACACTGCTAATGTTTACAATACCTAATATTAACTTATATGTCCCAGAGAGCATAATGAAAGTAATTTTCGGCTCATGAACGAATTTTCAATATTATTTTTTTTTAAATCTATTTCACCATCTACTAGAACGTATTTCTAGCTTTTTATATGTTCGGTGGACAATGTTGATTATTACCCCACCGACACTGCTGCGCGCCGACAGACACGGGTGTGTCGAAAACGTCTTCACGCCGACCGTTGGGAAACACGACGACATAGAACGTCTTGAAGTCACACCCCTGATATTGGAGCATACCGACGTCGGCCAACTTTTTTAGTACCTACCGAGTTAGATTTTAAAGTCTCATCGTGGAAATGCGAGTTAAATAGAGCATTAATGTTATTCGAAGGCTTCCAAATAATTATGATTTTTATTCCTATATATCTATAAGAATGGGATATATCACTAACAGACCGGTTAGACAAGTGCACAAAGAAAACATAAAAACCCCAATGGTAAACACAAGTTTTGTACAATGACACCACATAAAAGCATTTAACAGTCTTTTACTTGAAACAAAATTGAATAAAACAAAAATAAATTCAGACATAAAATTTTAAAATAAATGAAAAAACAAAAAAAAATTTTACCAAAATTTTATATATAAACAAGAATAAAACATATACACCTAACACACACACAACCATTATAAAAACACATCATTCATAAACGCACAACTCATAATCTGATATTAATTGCAAATCTGTAAAATAAATTGCACTTAGACCGAAATAAGAATCTACATACCCATATAAATAAAATAAAATAAGAGAATCCTGTCAAATCTAAGTTAAATAATATTTGACAGGATTTACTACTTTACTTCATCTCTTCCTACATTCGTAAAAATACACTCTTTATGGGATTTACACACATTTCCAATTACCTTTCAATTCGATTGTACTGATATTAAAATGTATTTAATCTTAAATATTAATGTAAATATGTTAATAAACATTTATGTACCTTTACGTCTGTTTCGACACAGGTAAGACTGGCATCGAAAAATCGGTTGTAAATAAACTTTATATAGATAAAAAAAAACGCAGAAAGTTGGCTTTCGTAAGAATCGATATAATATAATTTATATTATATTGTAAGTCCACGTCGTCCACACGTGTGAGATAATAAATTATCCTCATATTATGCTTATTATTAATTATTTTTAATTTATGCCATGACTAATGAATCACATTAATATCTTGGGTCAATATTTTTTTTCTGATCAAGTGCCAATCACATGTCACTAAGATTATTGACACTATTATCCAGTATCATGTGGCACTTCTACTCATTCATTGATAATAGAAACAAGGAAAATGGGTCATGAACTGTTGATTGTACTATGGACAGTCCTGATTTATTAACCCCTTAGGCTAATTTGTTCGCTTGTCGGAACAACTCAAACAGTTATCATAGAAATCATTGTGTTTCCCTTACTATCATAGTAAGAAATGTGATATAAAGGGTAACAATTATTATAAGCAATAATTATTAGCCTGAAACACTCATCAACATTGAAAAAATCTCTCGAGAAAAGATAAATGCCGCCGACGGGACTTGAACCCGCGTCCTTCTGATATCCGGTCAACTGCTCTACCAACTGAGCTACGTCGGCTTATCTCCCACCCGCCAAATAATTCAATAATATAATTGTTTCATTCAACAATTACTGCTTATTACATTTTTCACCTGAAAACAACCAACTTTATTTTTTGTGAGAAAGGCATTGTAAGTGCTAACTCTCCCACTAGATGGCGTCGAGACAAATTATGTCTACATTTTTGGTAAAACACTTTAACTTGTCAAATACTATTTATTATTTTTAATTGGTAAACTAATGTTTAAGACATAATTATTGCTTGTAATAATTGTTACCCTTTGTGCTATGCATAAAAATCTTGTCTTAAACATTACTTAACCAATAAAAAATAATAATTGAAATAAAGGGAGTTAGAAAGAAAAAAACACCATGATTTAATGAAAAATTTAAAAGTTTACCACAAAAGAAGTTAAATGTAGGTACACCTTTATGAAACCAAAGTTTCGGATAGCCGTATGAAAAAAAAATGTATTTTTGGGTATTTTTAAATAATTATTTTGACTTGAAACAACAAAAAAAGTGATAAAGTTTATAATTAATTTGTCCAATAAAATATGTATTCATTTTTTTTCAAATAACAAAAAAATTACGATGAGCTATTTTTAAAACTTTCTAATGTTTGCATTAAAAAAATTATATTAAAAAAAATACATGGTTATTTCTAATAAAAAAATTGAGAACGTATTTTATCACCTTTTAAAATCAGTTTTTAGTATTCTGATGTGTTCACAAATATTCTATTTATTTTGATTTTATTGCAAAGGAAATATTTTGACCGTCTGACAAAATATGGTTGAGTCCTGAGGGTTTAAGTCTAGTAATTACGTTACATTTACCAACTTACATTGCTTAAAGAACTACACGATCTAAAATTATTTTCAATTGCAAAAACAGTATCAGGAAGCAGGACTGAGTTATTTAGACTCTCTTGTACCTAGATCATGCAGTTTTCAATTTGGGAGGCGGGTATGGGTACCGCTACCCAGAGAACCATTTATTGTATAACCAACACCCCTGCCATCAGTCACCCTAAGGGGTTCGTTTCATTTGGTGACTTAGTAGGGGTACCTGGGTTCATGGGGTGAAGTTTGTTTAGGTCTTGGCAGCGGTCGCATTTGCCCACCTACTGCGTAGCGGACCGGATCGGGAGGTACTGTTGGGGAGAACTTTTGAGACTCGCTCGACCCATCGCCTTGCACCGCAGTTGAAGGAATGGATCGTACGTTTATCACTCCTGGACACTCTGACCTCTCACACTCTGACCCCCAGATTCCTACCCACCCCATACCTTTTCCTTCCCAGAGTTTACTCTCCTTCTTTTCCTTGAAAATTCCCTCCTCTAAGATGACATAGGCTCTGAGGGAAATTATTTTCCTCAGGGCCTCTTGTATGGAGCTAATGTATAAAAGATAAGTTAAATTTGACCGAAGTTGATATGGTCGAAATAGCTCAGTGATCAGAGCAAAGCTGAGATCACGGGTTCAATTATTTTTTTTTTCAGATTTTTCTGTTTCACTTCTTTCTTTTATATATTTTCTTCAAAGTTAACTAAGGTCGGGTTGTTTAAAAAAAATTGACGGATTCATCAAATATTTGAAGTTAATTTTCACGTTCTCTGTAAGTTCTACTCAAGCTCTGTGATTATTTCAGTTTTATGAAGCAACTGTTCTATAATGATATAATAACCGAACTTGAATAGAACTTGAAAATTAACTTCAAATATTTGATGAATCCGTCATTTTTTAAAAAGTAATTGTAATCTTTATCGAAGTGAAACGAAATCATGCTATGTAAATTGCCTATAACAGGAGCCCACTTTACGATAATAATAAATACCTAGTACTTACTTGTAGGCGAGATCCGTATACGCCTCCCAATTTTTTATTTTTTTTTATAGTAATATAAATAATTTGAGTTACATTTAAACATAAATATTTTACAACATATTATATTTAAGGTCATCATTGGTCTTGTATACCTTATCATAAAAGAAAAGTTCATGTATGTGATAAGGTAGCCGTAATTCTTACTTAGGTTGTATGTTAATTCAAGCACGTTTTTTGGATGCAACCGAATCTTTTTCAGATTTTAACATTTAACATTTTTAATTTGAGGGTTGTTAATATTATCTTCAATGATTAAATATTACAATTTGAGAGGTTTTACCCAATAAGTTATTCCATCATAAAAATATAATTCAATTAGTGAATTTTTCTCACAGTGAATCAAAGCGAACGTGCCAAAATGAAAGACTTTGATATGAAAACTTTTTAACATCGCAGACTTACTGTCTCGTGCGTAGATATCTATACCAGAGGCCAATCAAGGTGGTCAAATGAAACGTATTAGAAAAAAAAATAGTTCTGTTGCAGACCTCGCGTCCAAAAAACATGTCTCTAATCTTCTGAAAATTCTCAAGAAGGTACTTAAATACCTACATTCTTAATAATAAACCATATTTTTTAAATTTATTTCAAATAAGGAATTTGTCCCAATCTCAATGACAATTTTTATTTTCTGTCTGTTAGGGTACCATAATATTGATTATTCCGATATGACAGCTCGTAGTAGGAACTACGATCATGCGTACTCTGGCGGGTAAAAAGGAAGCATCCGACACGACCGCCATCTTAAACCGGAACCGGAACGTAACAAACAAATTTTGCAGATAGATTAAATGCTTCTTAATAATAATTAGAAGTGCCTTCTATGCAAATTTTAACGGAAATAAATGTTTCATTTAGCACAATAACCCACGCGTTCTGTCTCATTTACACTCGCCTGACATCGTAGATCTCCATCCCGTTTGAATTTCATAAATACAGTTTTGTATTGGTAATTTTTAACAAACATTTTAAATATGTGAATTTCTTCCAATACGATGTTGCAATGCAATGTTGGTGTAGAAACACAAAGCATTTGACCAATCTGGTTAGAATCGGTCTGTTTCACTATTTTCATATAAAGTTTTCAATGTTGGTGTAGAAACACAAAGCATTTGACCAATCTGGTTAGAATCGATCTTTTTCACTATTTTCATATGAAGTTTTCAATGTTGGTGTAGAAACTCAAAGCATTTTACCAATCTGGTTACAATCGGTCTTTTTCACTATTTTCATATAAAGTTTTCAAAGATTAGTTTAATATTTATTTTTATTTTTTTTCTTTACATGGTACCTAGGACTAATGTTAACAATTCAGTTTATAACCTCACTAGGTCAAGCCTGTATTGAGGTTAACAACTCTACAATTTAATAAAATAACACAAAATAATACAGTTATTGAAGAACAATATTGTTGTATGTTTCATGCAGATTATGAGTATAATTAGTACCTAATTAGCTGAAGGCGATAGTAAATTACAATGAAAGCATGTAGGGTGACCATAATGTTGAGATTTGACTTTTAGAAGAAAAAAAATTATTTTCAAAGAATTAAGATGAGAAATATTTATTTATTTATATATGGCGCTATTAATTTAGCAAAAGAATGATTAAAAAAATAGTTAAGACAAAATAAAAATATAATAAAATAATATTATTCGCATTCTTCTCAAGTCAGTTCCTCATTGCTGAGGATCGTGAATCGTGACCCCCACTCCGATTTCCATGGTGGACAAGGCTCCTTCACTCCTCTCGTTCCTGTGCTGCGTGGAGAGCCAATTCATTTGTGTTATTTCACAATTTATTCATTTAAAATAATATATAGTATATTTGCGGCACGTTCCAGAGTGGAAGATACTTTCAGTATCGCCCTGGCGTAAGACCACCATTCAGAATTGAAATGTTGCTTGAAATGGCATTAGCCGTGCTTGGTGACCAGATCTGAATAGCCAAGGACTTCCCCACCTTCCTCTTCCCTATCTCCTTCCCCTCGTCACTACCTTCAGCCGCACAACATACCCCAATTGGGGATGCCATAGTCTCATTGGATTCAGACGGGAGCAATTGTAACTCTTGTACGGTATTAAAAAAAAGGACACCGACCTTGGCTTCTGCTAGCCAGGACATTGGTGATCATCATCTGCTTCTTTTGCCTTCTACTTTGCCAGTGACCACGAATTTCTCAAAGTTGGACTCCTCAGATTGCCGAGCAACGTATCCAAAGTACCTATCTTAAATTATTTTGTAGGCAGATAGTTGAAAGCCTATTGTGGATGCCTAGCTCTTCCAGAATGGATACATTAACAAGATTATTCATATATCGATACAATTATTAACTTGAGAGAGTCCAGCCGCATGCATGTTCGAACCGAGTGATGAGAGCTTTATAGAGATGTTTTTTGTTATTGCCAAAAGGAGTGCATAGCAGAAATGATTCACTAACCCTCGTTTACAAAAATCAAGACGTAAAAACGAATTAGGTTACCTGCCCAAGCGCAAAAGTTGAAAGAACGCTGCGTAAACACGGTGTGTTGTCATTCGCGCGTGGAAAACCGATTAAATCGAGGATATTTGGAAAACAATATAGAATAATGGCCGCTTGGCGAAAAGCGCGAGACTTTTCAAGGTGTCGGCATACGAGTGTTTCGCACGGCTTTTGTCGAGAGCGTTTTAATTTAGTATTATAATTATTTACACCCGTCAGTCACCGTCACACGGTGTAACTCTCCAAGGGAAGGACGGGCCGATCATCGACTTCCGCGCGGTCACGGAGAATCGCTCTCAAATATCCAAGCCAGCTTCGAAATGACGGAGTTCGTCTTTCAAATCTGACAAATGCTCGTAATTTATATTGTTTTCTATCTTGTTGCCATCGATATATTTTTTAAATAATAAATATGTAAATCGGACGTAAGAGGCAGTTGTTTTCACAAATATTCAGATGTCATATTGTCGTCAATTTTGGAGGCGGGTATGAGTTCTGCCGCCCCGGAAACCATTTACTAGGCAACCAACACCTCTGGAACAGGTCACCTCAAGTGGTTCGCTACGTTTGGTGACTTATCAGGGGTGCCCGAGTTCATGGGGTGAGATTTGCCCGGGTCTTGGCGGCGGATGCGTCTGCCCAACATTGCGAGGCACGCCGGATCAGGAGAGACTGGTTAAGGGAGATCTGACTTAGAACTCTCCAGCCGGACGACCTTGCACCACAGTGGGAGGGATGGATTCATACTTAACGTAACTCCTAACACATTGAGCGCCGATTCTTACTCACCCCTCTTACCTTTTTCCTCCACACAACTTCATTTCCTACTTTCCCTTAAAAGACCCTCCACACAGCATCCCCAAAGATGACATAGGCCTTAAGGGATTTTTTGGGAGCTAATGTAAACAAAAAAAATATGAATGATTCTCTATAAATCTCCAGTTCTGAAGTGTGTAGGTAGGTATATTATTTTAGCCAAACGAATTTTGGCCAGATCGGTCATATTTACAAATCAAAACATAAATAATCACCAGTTTTATTATGACATTCTCGGACTTTATAAAAAAACCCAAATAATTTGGCTGCGAAACCCATCATTTGGCTCTCAAAAGCGGTTAAAATATGACGCTTTAATGTCTGGAGATTAAATCTCTAACGTAGATAGGGGCATATGTTCAGACTGTGTGTATTGCAAATAAATATTTTTCGAGGAACCAACTTCAAAACAGTTTATTTTTCTTACGGCAGAGCTCTTAACATAGAGGCGAGGTCATTCTTCAAAATAACAGGTGATTCTGTACACGTTGCAAGTTTCATAAAACTTTAACTGAACATAATAATAATAATTAAAAGATGTTTTTTTGTCAGTTGATATTAATTATGTTATTTCTCCTTGCCAACCAATATATTGCGACATTTCAACTTTTTTTTAAATCCCCTAATTATATTTTAAATGAATCGTTGAGTTCCAAAACCTTCTCCAATGGATTTTCTTACCTTCTAGTAAATCAAGAAAAACGTGTAGTGTAGTAAATCAGGACAACCATAGTAGGCTGATGAGTTTTCATGTTTCGAGTTATTTTATTTTTTTAACACGTTAGAACGATCTTTTACGAACTGGATGCAATTGTTATTTTGTATTTAAACGTTTAACATATATTAAAAAAAACGTGTTTTTATTATTATAAGCCCATATTTAAACACGATATGAAGAAACTAGAAGGCTGTTGGAAATAATAACAACGGCATCGCATTCCTTGTGAGAAAACACAACAGATGGTATTTACACCTAATTTTTGACAAAAATTCATTAAGGAGGATGTAGGAACTCAACGATTCAAATATGTACAGTCGATTCCGCTTATTTGGGAAACATCAGTACCCAAACATTTTGTCATCGTCCAGAATGCAAATAGGTAGTTGTCTTTTATAGTAATATGAAAACAAATCTAATAAAGGTGAATCGAAAAGTATTTTGTAAGAAATAATCGTTTTAAGTGTGTCCGAAAGCTTATCGTAATAGGGCCTCTATATCCCAGGGTGGAATTTGTCTACCAACATAACCACTGGAGCGACAGCGCAATTTAAAACTTTTTTCTCCGTTTGCTCGAGATTTTTTAGTGATCATTTTGAATATTTTCCGCCCACATTAAAAAAAACCTCACCTCCGAATTTTAACATGGAGACATACATACTGATTATAGTTCTATATAGCCAATGAATTCACCTATCTTTTGTCGATTATCACATATTCGTAGGATTTATAAAAAAATATATTATTAAAATTCTACCTAATTATTTACAAATATGGAAAAGTTTGCCAAAATTGGCAGCAAAGCAATCCGAGGTATTTTAACAGCGCCATATTGTGGCAAAAAGCGCTGCAGTGGATAACAAAAAATCCACCTGATTCGCTCTGTGGCCCTCGTTCCTCAGTTAATATCATGCCTTCTTATTCCACATCACCATCCTTCTTTCATACAATCAGTCCATAAACAACCGAATGAATCTAATAATCATTTAGACGTTTGGTCTCAACAAGCAATATTGAATAAAGTGATTGGTAACATTGATGAATTATCTAAATTTAGACGCAGGTATTTTTTTATCTAATGAAATACGTATGGGTCTATGCAAATTATCGCAAGGTTATTCCGGCATTCCGAATTTCTTCCGAATTACAACGTATTTTCCTTGAACACTTTGTTTTTAAGTTCTTAAAAAAATATATGTTATTTTTGAAAAGAATAAGATAAACGTTTGTTAAGCCAAAACGGTAATTATATGAAATTCCCTCGATAGAAAAAATCGCAAAATAAGCACCGAAAATTAATAAAAACACATTTTGTTTTGTTATTTAACATATTATGGGTATGAAAAAAATCACAGCATTTTTTAAATGCTACTTCTAGCAATTTCCGAGAGATTTTTGCTCTATTTTAAACGAGTTTTGTTTTATTAAATATTTTCACAATTTTCGTTTAATTACTATCGTTTTTTAATATATTATTTGCATATCTCCCTTTCAAACCACCGTTTCGTCTCTTTGAACGTTTACTACAGAGCATTAAGCCTATAGAAAGGAAACTTTAAATAGATCTTACGCAAAATTATATGTTTGTTCGGGCAGTCGATGTATTGCAATATAATATTAATATTCCGCATAATGTTCTATTTTATGAAAGCAGTAATAACAATTGTTGTAAAATTTAGCACAAGAGTTGAACGCTTGGAACCAAGAGGCCATTATTTCAGCTCCAGTTAACGTGTTGCTGTTCGGCCTTCTGTTGATGGGGTGAATCCACCACCAGGGCTGGTCACCGCACCCAAACAAAAATACCAACAAGGTAAAACACCAAGGCTACCGCGTAAACCCACTAGAGAAAGCCATTCTCTGCGATCGTGGCTAGCCGAAAACCTATTACGTACAAGCTGGCTTTCTGACGAAACCAACGCCAGAAAGCTCATATTTACTGGCACCTTTAAACGTTTAAAAATAAATTAAACAAAATCAATGTCAAACATACAGGAGCGGCAGCTAAATCTGTATTATGTCATGTACGTACACTCCAACAGCGGGCGACATTATTTTTAAGTATTTTTACCGCGGATCCGCGAGCATGAAGTGCTATTTTTTTAACATTACGTGGAAACGTTTGAGGAGACCTTGACCCTAATTAAAGTTTGACAAGAGGAGAGTCTGGACGATAAATAGATCAGGGTAAAAGGTAAGCATTTTAAAATGCTTTTAAGTGTTTAATGCAGTCCTGGAGCGGGAGACTGCGTGCTATTGGCTATTTTTAATGGATGACTAACAAATACAATTCGCTCAACATAAAACTTCGCCTATTTCGTTTTCGCATACTATCTATGAAGATGGACGAAAGCAACAAACAGACAACTAACAGAGTCAGCTAATATAATAAACAATTCTGCGTTTATTAGGCAGTTGTGAGATATAGTATCAACTATCTATCAACTATGTTCTGATGGAGGTGAGAAATGAGAGAAGCAGACTCCGTATTAATTTTCACGCATTTCAAGCTATTAACCCTTAAAGCCCCTAACTAAGATCAGCAAATAGAACCCCTAACCTAACATAACCTAATCAATAAAAAAGTAAAAACAATTAGCGGAATTATCCGGTTATTATATCTGTTACCAAATAAATTTTAAAAAGGTTAAGAGGGAATAACCAGACACAACCGGAAATATATCATTTTTAAATAAAATTCTAGACGTATTGATCCACAAAAAAGTACAGAATGATTTTGAAAGATGGTTCTTTTATCAAGTAAAATTATGTTTTAAATTTAGAGAAAATATGTTTATTTTTAGTATAATAAAGTTATTCCGCAGGTCGTTGGCAGAATTGTTAAATTTTCAAACCATTTTTTGTATTATACAACACACATTACAAATCATATAATTATGCAGTAAAATAAATCAATAAGTATTATAATAATATTAATATATATCTTAATATTATAGTCTCGTACATACAAATTTAAATAACTTAATTGATATTTAGGGAAACGTATGCATAAAAGAATTACAGAAAATACAAAACAAGAAAATGAAAAAACTATTTCACTACAAATACAAAAATACTATACATGGAAACAAAACTATTAACATTAAGAATACTATATGAACACAATACATGTGTCCTTACATAGAAAATAAATTATAAACACTTACATAAAGAATTCATTAAAACATCCCAAGTACACATACACTTTATACGACACACATATAATTTGACATCATCCACGGTATCAAATTATGTATGTGTTGTATGTTGTATCAAATCACAATGGTGCCAAAGAAATTTCACTTCAAAAAATGAACCTTGTTAAGGATTAGATAGTTGGTCCTTACCGTCGACCAAAAATCGTACAAAATTATTAGTGTAAATTAAAATTAGGTTTTAGACGAATGGACAAACAAAACGAAACAAAGACAAGTTTTTTGAAAGAAGACCAAGTCACTCGTTGAATAATAATAATATTATGTTGGCACTCGTGGCTAGAAGATTTAAAATACTCATCATTAAGCGCATCAATTTGATGATTTTTTCATAGATTCAAAATGGTCTATTTGTTTTTTTTTTTTTTTTTTTTCATTTACTAGGAAGTCCTACCTCCCTTCCAAGGTGTTCCCTGTCCGTTGAACTGTTGACCGAATGACGTGATACTTTTCAAGTGAATTTTATTCAAGACCTCTCTTTTATTTTTGTGTTTTTGTCTTCCCTTCAATATCAGATGTCCTAGTAATTTAAATAATTTTAATCTATGTAGTAGCTCCAGTTAAATATAAAAAGAAAAAAACAGAGTTTGCAATTTGCACGCAGAAGTAGTGAAGCCTTCAGAAAACTAAAGTAGACGAGAGTGGGGAGACTACGAAGCACTTTTTTTATCAATGTGAAGGATGATTTTTTCCATATTTTTGTCGTCGAATGCCAGTGGACCTTTTCCTATATATTTAGCATGGCTAGATGTCGCTTTCTTTTGTGTTTTCTTTTGACTGTTCCATTTTGGAGTGGTTTGAAGATTGGATGTTGATTTTACAAAAATATATAATTTTTTTTGGATTCGTAGGATTCGATCCTTGGTCTCCTTAAATGTCTGCAGAGGTTCGTCATGCGCTCGAGCGATTGGTGTTCAGTGTTTGATTTGGCCATTCGATTCAATTAATATCCATCATTCCTCAAAATATTATTATGGAAACACATAAACTGCTTACTGCGGTTTAAAGCTAATGAAGCCACCTAAATTTTACCATTTATCTCATATTTGTAGGTTCGTTAAATGTGGTCCAATTTTGGACAGATGTCAATCGTTGAAAAATAAAAGCGGTCCAAATTTGGACCTAAATCGCTCCAGTGGTTAGACCATTACACCAAAGAAAATTAGAACCGATTTGTCAAGAATTCAGAGTATCCCGTGATTTTTCATGGGTTTGCGCTAGATTCTAAAAAGTTTCAACCAATGCATCTGCGTGAGTAGATACTATGTTCTGATTGAACTTTTGTTGCTATACCTATACTGCATATCAATTAAGAAATTATGATTAAAAAAAAAACAGTTTACACGGCCAAATACCTTCCGATGTATCTATTCCTACAATCAACAGTAATAACGTCACAAGTCATAAATATCCAGTCATTATTCCTGATGTGACGTCAGAGCTGTCAAAGAATGGCGCGTTCGTCGCACATACCTACGAGTAAAAATCACAAGATCGCGTTTAATACAACATTAATTCAATAAAAGCTTGCCAAAAAGCATCGGGGCCCCAACAGCAAAGGCAACATTCCTCGCAGTTGATAGTTTTATTTGAACAAAATTTTGGGGTAGGTCAATCAATCGTCCAGACAATCATGGCTGTCATGATTGTATTCTTCGATTGGCGTTGTCTGCGCATGCGGTGGTGGAGAAGTGCTCTGAAAGTATGCTCTCGTCCATTCAGGAACATTTTTGTCGCGCTGCAGTATATCAGTAGGCGGAATAATGGGCTACAAGCATTATTGTAGGCGACCTTTAGCTTATACCATTGGGAAACACTATAATCTGCCCACAGTTCTGACGTGCACAGCGATGTGCAGAATGCGTCGAATAGTATTATTTTTACGTTTGTACTGCAAAAGTGAAAACGCCTTCTGTCTTGAATGTAATGCTGTTAGTTAGATGGTCAAAGAAACTTCAGGTACTTTGCAACAAAACTTTATAATACACTTCCACTGACCATTAGACAGCACCAGTGGCAGATTTGCAGTCTCGGCCGTAGACCAGTGGTTCCCAACCTTTTTATCACCGGGGGGGGGGGGGGGGGGGGGAGTGAATCTGTATGCGGGAAGTCGTTTTAATCTTCACCCAGAATATAAGAAACGGCAACTATTCATGTTCTCAAAAGGAACATTTAAAATTTCACAAGCCGTCTCACAGTTGAGAAAAACCTTTCGTATGTTCCGATTGCAATTGTTTATGTGCTAGAAAGGAGACTTTGAAAACCCAGAAGTTTACTTAAGTAGAGGAAAACCATTTTCATGTTCCGGCTGCAACTATTTATGTTCTCAAAAGGAACATTTAAAAGTCCACAAGTCGTCTCAAAATGAAGAAAAAACTTTATCATGTTCCGACTGCGACTATTCCGTGTTCTCGAAAGTGACAATTTTAAATTAACACGCTGACTCCCTGTGGAGAAAAACATTTTCTATGTTCCGAAATTTTAAAAAACATAATAAAAAATTACACATTTTTAAAAACAAAAAATTTGGAAAAATGTATGAGTACATGCGATACTAATGTGCTAGCGGAATGAGTGCTAACCAGAGACTGAAGAACGGACGTGAAGATGGGACTTCTCTTTGCTTTATGCGAAATTTCGCTCGTTATGCGAAAGTCGCTCGTTAAGGGAGCGATTTTTTTCAAAATCTGTTTTGCTCGTTATCGGAATTACTCGTTATGGGAGGTGCTCGTCATGAGAGGTTTCACTATATTTTTTGTGGAAAATTATTTAATTTTTTATTGTATATGTTCGAATTTTTCGCTGTCGCGAGCGGGTGACCGCGATAGGTGTGGGAGAGGGCAGTGGCGGGGCGTGAGGGCACGGCAGCGTGATGACGTTCACGAAACTCCCGAGCACGAGTGCGAGACTCTTGCGGCGAGCAATGACGTTCTCGTACGTAGAATATTTAGGTACTTAAGGAGTTATTTCTTGTTATCCTCATTGTTACGATTAGCCGTCCCTAATATCTGGCCGCCCTATGCCCGGGCCTTCATTGGCCTTAGGTCAAATCCGCCACTGGACAGCACACTAATTACGTAAAATACAAATCAGATACCAAGTCTTGGATCACTAGCAAAGACAGATCATATATTAACAATATTTTTAGAACCTCCTAGTGCATGCTTTCCCGTCGGTTCGATGCTGATTGTCCTTGAACTTTTATTTTAAATGTAAATAACATTGTTGTTGTTATCCTTATTTTTGTGTTAAACTACTTATGCTAAAATGCACCTGCTCTCAATACAGGAATCTCCAGTGAGACAGGCACAGTTCAATCACCTATGCAATTTAATAAATAAACATTATAATAAAAAATAAAGTTTCCCATTACAAAATTGCCTACAATGATAGTAATGCACCGTTTTAGACGCAAAACTGATATTTTCGTCAACATGGCATTATTTTTAAATGGTTTTAATTGCTGTCTCTCAATGATCTCATATTTTTGATAGCTGGTAATGGTAAACAGCAATTTGTTTGCACCACTCTCTGGAATGTGCAACTCACGAGTCGGTGTTGTATACTACTTGTATAGGACAGTGTCATTATTTACGTGTAATATAATTTACGCTGTCGTCTGCTAGAAAGAGGGAGGCGATAATCGTGTTTTAAAGTGTGCTCTTCCATGTCTCATGACGAGTTTACGATACATGTAGAGTCGCTTCCGAATTCCAACGAAATTGAACATGTAAATTTTTGAAAAAAAAAAATTAAGAAAACGTTCACGTATTTACGTTATAACATAATATATTGTAATCTCTAGTGAAAAGTTGTAGATTTCGGAGTGGCGAGTGACGCAGAGAATCAGCAAGGTTGGGATTGTAAAATGCATAATAGAACAGGAACTATAATAAATAAATGTAAATAGAGTACTGAGAGTATTATAGGGGACGTGTATTGCAATGACCAGACTAGGATTTTTTTTTGACCTAGAAAGTACAATCATTAGAGATGAGTGCCCTGCGAAATAACGAAAGTTAGTAGGTGCCAATAAATAAAAAAAATCTAGGACCTACTTGCCAATGCTTAGCTTGAGAGCGACGGATTAATAAAAAAATTATTTCTCAGCATTCTATATAGTTTCTTACTCTCCCCTGTGAGATATTTCAATTAACAATCAGAGTAAATTTATGAATTATTATTATATAATTGATTTAATTCCCCTACTCAATCAAGCAAAAATTGAGGGGGACAGACCATTCATCGCCGTCGTTTAAATTTGTAATAAGTACCTAAGTACTGAAATATTTAACGTTTCAGTACCTTTGCATTACAACAGTCAACAGTCAATAGCCTAACAAAACCATAGATAACTAAACTTTTTTTTTAAAATATGTAACATGTTTGAAGTTCGAATTCGCTGAATTTGGGAGTCGTTTATTGGTGCCGTCGCGCGAAGTATAAATAGTCCCTACCGAGTGGGAGTCAAAGAGAACAATAATATTTCGAGGAATAAGATAAAACGAGACTATTAATAACGTGATGGTCCTGGATGGATTATATATTATATTTTTGTGTACAAAATGCAGATGCTTATGCATATTAAATTTGGGAAGGATTTAATGGAGGATGCATTTATATATACGCGTATAATACCTATATTCTTTTTTTACTGTTCTCATACCTAATGATTTTAAGAGTCCCAACAACGGTCCGGAGCCAGTGGGAAATGGTGCCCTCAATAATTCAGGTATGTTGTGAAACTGAAGGGGGTGGGAAAGAGGGAGGTTGACGCCTCACGGGAGGCCCTGAGTAAAATAATTAACTTCAGGACCTACGTCATCTTAGGTTGTTGATGGTATTTTCAATGAAAGGAAGCAGAGGAAGTTCTGGGAAGGAAAAAGATATGAGGGTGGTTAGGAATCTGGGGGTCAGTGATGACTTTTGACCTCTCCAGCCGAATTCTCTCGACCCATCGTCTTGTACCACCGCAGTGGGAGTCCGTGACTCCTGGACACACTTACCCCGAAACCCATCCCTTTTACATTTTTTCTTCCTAGTACTTTATTTCTTAAAAGGAAGTCACAAGCCAAAAACGTAAGTGTGCCTTATATCGCCACGAGCATAAGTAATAGACATCAAAATCTCTTGGCAAACGGAGTCCAGAGGTTACTATTTCAAGTGCAAAAGCGATTTTAGTCATAAAATAATATTTTTTAAAAGTTGTTTTTATTTGCGTTCATACACATCCAATGAAAAACACATTTTTTAGTATTTAATTAAATGAAGACAATATTAGCCAAACTCAATCGAAAATCTGGAGATAGAAAAATCAGAAAAAGATATTGGCTCCACTGGGGCTCGAACCCAGGACCCTTTGCTTACATGGCAAGTGCTCTACCAACTGAGCTACGGAACCCATATCCAATTCGGTCACTTTTAACTGTATCATACTTCGACTAAGAACTACCAAAATTATCTTCATTTTCTTAACGCACATATTATTGGCTGCTATCTTTATATATGATTGCAAGATTCAACTCGAACTAAATGCTATCTAGATAGTGTCTGGATAAATTTTTATCCATTTTTAATTTAATACGCGACATCTATTGACTTTTCTGCAAGTCTAGGATGAATATTTATTTTTATTTTTTCAATTTATGACTAAAATCTCAAATTATAATATTTAATTAAATGAAGACAATATTAAAGGAAAGAAGTGTAAGGAGAATATATGATGCAAATGTGAATGGTAGAAGAAGTCGCGGACGCCCGAGGAAGACATGGCACGACCAAGTGAATCAGATACTTGAGTCGGAATAATAGAAGAGCATGTATGAGACGATGTATGAATGTGAACGAGGCAAAGAGTGTGTGCCAAGATCGAGTTGTGTGGCGGTCCGTCCTCTCTGCCTACCCCTGCGGAGAAACGGCGTGATGGTTAGTGAGTGAGTGAGTGAAGACAATATTAGCGAAACTCAATCGAAAATCTGGAGAAAAAAAATCAGAAAAATATATTGGATCCACTGGGACTGTCCCAGCGTCGATTGAGTTTCGCTAATATTGTCTTCATTTAATTAAATTTATAATTTGAGATTTTACTCATAATCAAAAATATATATTTTTTTTTATTTTAGTATTTAACGCTTATACTTTTTATAAAGCAATTAACAATTTTATTTTAATTTCGATGGTCTCCGTGGTCAAGGAAAAAGCTCTTGACTCGCAATCCGAAGGTCGAAGACCGAATCCGGACGTGTGCAAAAATTTTTTTATTTGAAAAGTTTGTGTTATTTCACTACTAATTAATTAAAAATAATATTAATTATATTTGCGGTACGTTCCATAGTGGAAGATACTCTCAGTATCGCTATGGAATAAGACCATAGCAAGTATAGCAACCCTTGTGCTCTTGTGTAAATGGATTTGTGGCCTTACACACCCTTACCCCAATTGGGGATGCCATAGTCTCAATGGCAGACGGGAGAAGCTGGGACTCTTGTGAGATATTCACATAAAAAAAACTCAAACGAAAAGCTTTAATTTCTCAAAAAAAAAAAGTATTTATAATGTAAACCGATTCGTAGTAAAGATTAATCGAATTTGGTGATTTAGCATTTATTTTCGCCTAAATTACATGCCACAGAACGTATTAAGTATGACATAGATCCTTTAAGAAATAATTTTACTATAAAGGCCTCCTGTGTAGAGTTAATTAAAAAAAAAACTCAAACATGCAAATGCATATTATTAAAGTACCTACTGCGACTAATGACAATTAAACAAACCCTCTTGCTTATAATACCCTAATAACTTGGTTGCATGCGGTATTCGTGACGCAGGCGATACGGCAGCGCGAAAAACATGTTTGTTTTCTCTTAGAACTGAAATCGGAATCATCTATTTTTTGCTTTCTCGTATTTCGTGTTAGTGTCGACTTTGATAGACTTGTAACAAATAATTCATTTGCACTTAGCCCACTTAAACACTGTTATTATCTTTGTTTTGTACGAAATATCATTTTCATTCAAACATATTGATTTTTTTCATGTTTTCAAATAAACATATTATTAACATTTTCGTGAGTATTTTCTCATTAAAAAAAATGCATATGATTAAGGTTCATTTTGGGTTCAATGATAATGAGAATCTTAGTTTTTTTTTTTTCATTAGCTCCACACAGGAGGCCCTGAGGAAAATAATTTCCCTCAGGGTCTATGTCATCTTTGGAGATGCTGTGTGGAGGGTTTTTAAGGAAAGGAAGAAGAGGAGAGTTCTGGGAAGTTAAAGGGTTTAAGGGGTGGGTATGAATCTGGGGTTCAGTGTGTCCAGGTCATCCACCTCCAATACCTAGACACACCTCACCCCATGAACCCGGGCACCCCTGCTAAGTCACCAAACGTAGCGAACCACTTGGAGTGACCTATGGCAGAGATGTTGGTTATCCAATAAAGGTTTCCGGGGCGGTGGTAGGTACTCATACCCGACTTCCAAATTAGCTAACTTCTTTCAACTCTTACTTATCCTTCTCTCCCTTCAGCATGACAACATACCCCTATTGAGGATGCCATGGACCCACTGGCTCCGGATAATTAGGACTCTTGTTGCGGTGATCAGATAAAAAAGATTGTCCAAATCTTGGGTGATATCGGGTAGTAACTGATAGTAAATAATTATTTTATCGCACACGAGTCACAACTGCTCGTCGCTTTAGTTCTTAATTGTCCAAACGACAGATTTTAGTTTTTGTTCAATCTCCACTTTTAAAATTAAAAATAAAGTATGAAAAATAACTTCACTAAGAAATATTTAAATTAATGAGACCTTTACCTTTACGGAAATATACGGGGTATGTTGTGAGGCTGTAGGCAGTGGTGAGGGGAAGAGATGGGACAGAGGAAGGTGGGGAAATGCCTGGATATTCAGATCTACCCACAAAACACGGCTAAAGCCATTTCAATCAACGTTTCAATTCTGTATGGCGGGCGATACTGATATTATCTTCCATTCAGCCGCAAATCTATCTTATATGATTTTTTATTGATTTCAATGTGAAATAACACGAATCAATCGAATAAAATTTAAAACAAAGTGATCAACAACCAAATATCTATATCTACTACACTATATAAAGAGGTAAGACTTGTTTGTTTGTTTGTTTGTTTGTTTGTTTGCATTGAATAGGCTCCGAAACAACTGAACCGATTTGAAAAATTATTTCGCTGTTGGGAAGCTACACTATCTCTAGGTAACATTGGCTTATTATATTTTCAAAAAAATAGGCATCCTTACTGTACTTCAATAATGTAACCCAAGTTGTAAAAAAATTACCTAAAATATTCTTTACATCGCGTGCGCTGCGAAAACTATTGATAATAGAATAAAATAATGTACTACGACTTTGTAGAACACATCATTATTTACAAAAAAGGTGGCCACAGCATATGTCTAACTATTATGGTTATGCCACAATAAGTATTCTTTTAATTTAAAAAATTAATTAAAATGTCGCCGCTTGAAAAGGCTCCTTATTTGTATCTTGGTTTTAATCATATCAAAATATATAACTTCATATTCAAGCCAGCTTCAATAACTTTATTTAACTTTTTGAATTTTTCAATTCGGATATTTAATTAGAAAGATATCACGAGTTTAAAAATGTTAGTATTAGAAAAAAGTTTCGGCTGCGGGCCGGGCGGGAAAGGAGTCAAGAAATGAAGTGCCAGGGAGGTTGGCGGGACGGAAGAGCGGGAGAGCGGTGGCGGGGAAGGTGGAAGTGGAACGGTGGAGGAAAGGACATGCAAGGAGTAACATTTTATTTATTTGAATATGGCATTGCAACGCATGCCGGGAAACAGCTATTATCTAAATAAAATCTGATATTTAGGTTGTTCCCTAATGACAAAGAGCACTCTCTTCTCTCTTCCAAATCCTCATTACGTCATATACCCTTACCTTCTCCACTGAAAGCAGAATATATTTATAACACATGTTACTTTTAAATTTTAGTAGAATAGGTTGTACCGAAACCCGGTCGGCATCGAGTATAAAAATAGAAGTGGTGTTTACTAATTTATTGTTTTATTTTAAATTTAAAAAAAAATTACTTGCGCACGCTGGGATTCGAATCCGCAACCTACAGATCGCTAGTCGAGAGCCTTACCCCTCAACCACGGAGACCATACGTTCACTTATTGATATTTAGCTCTGCAAAATGTGGGATTTGATAAAATCAGTAACACTGTTCGTAAGCATAATTTATTTAATCTTCGCAGTTGCAGATATTACAAGATATTATAAAAATAAAATTAACGATCTGTTTGCAGTTAGTTATACAGAATTGTTGACGATAAACTAAAATACTAAATAGTAGCCATCATAAAGTCTTTTTAATGTGTTTCGCTAAACCACATCAACTTAATGCTTTATTATGTATTATAAAATATGAATCCTGAGTTCCTAAGTTTAACAACTCACAAACCATAATATTGAGAAAATTAGGCGACAATTCAGGCAATTTTATGGGCCTCCGTCGTCGAGGGGTAATGCTCTTGACTCGTAATCCGAAGATCGCGAGATCGAATCCCGACATGTGTAAATAAATTTTCTTTCATTAATTTGTGTTATTTCACAAATAATTCGTTTAAAATAATATATATTATATTTGCGGCTCGTTCCAGTGTGGAATATACTCTCGGTATCGCCCTGGCATGGCGTAAAGACCATCATTCAGAATTGAAACGTTGCTTGAAATGGCTTTAGCCGTGTTTAATGACCAAATCTGAATAGTCAGGTACTTCCTCGCCTTCCTCTTCCTATCTCCTTCCACTCCTGACTACTTTCAGCCTCACAACATTCCCAATTTGGGATGCCATAGTCTCACTGACTTCAGACGGGAACAGCTGGGACTCTTGTGAGGTATTAACATTAAAAAAAAAGGTTGAATCTTCAACTGTCCATCTAATTTTTGTAGATTTTAATGAAATTATTGGATCTAGATTTATTACTATGGTTTTTTGTATATCATAAACATTATTTTTTTTTGTCTGTAATATTAATGAGTTATATCAGTGAGGATTTTCGTTCCAAAGCGATGAATGAAATTTATGAAACCGAAGAAAACAAATTTATATAAATGATAATTTATTGTAAGTACCTACATATTTAAAAAATGTTACCAAATTTATACTCTTTACGCGTTGGAACTGTTACATATATCGGTACAGACCCCCAGATTCCTACCCTCCTAATTTTTTTTCATTTCCAGAACCTCTTCTCATTTTTTTATTGAAAAGACCCTCCGTTCAGCACCCCCAAGGATGGCACAAGCTTCGGGGGGAATTATTTTCCTCGGGGGCTCCCGTGTACAGCTAATGTAAAAAAATCTAGCATTTCCTCATGTTTAATACAAAAATGTTTTTTTTTTGAGTTGTTGCGCTTTGGAAGTGAGGTATCGAGTTTAATTATGTAATGTGGTATTATGGAACGTCGTAAAATAGCAATTTCCAGAAAAAAATATGCCATGTGCTTGGCAGGACAGTGTAATGTATTAACTACTTGCGGTTTAAATAAACCTAGATTTCACCGTTCACGGCATTATTTCAGATTTTATAAAAAAATAAATTAAAATCATTAAATTTATAGTTCATTTTATCTCATCAAATTCACCGACTTCAATTTGGGTAGCTTTCGTTTGAAACATGACTTACGCAAGCAATGCACCTGTGTAATATAGTGTTCAACTCAACTTGGTTTGCGTTAACTTTATATTACAAAAAATACTATTTTTCTCATTTTCCAATCCGGTTTGAGGCAGTTTTAAATCTCAATTTGTTTCCCGCTCAGACGGACAAATAATAATCTCGAATCATTCTTCCCGGAAAATGAATAATTGAAGTCTGCTTCGTAAATACAAAATTGCGATAAAATGTGAAATTTAAAAAGATTCTGAGAACGTAAGTAATTATGTATTTTTACGGGTGGCAAGACTAGAAAGAAAACATACCTCCAGATCCATAGACATTTATGATCTAGGTTAATAAATAATTGACCTCTATAAAAATCAAAGTTAATTTAGGTATATTAGGGTCTGCCTGGAACACTCACACGTAGTGGCTCAACATAGCCCAAAGAGAAGTAAGTACCTACTAAAGACAAAACTCAACGTTACGGTTAGAACTCCGACAGAAGAAATATTTAAAAACGTCTAGGTACTTTATAATTTTATTTATTTATTTAAACTGAAAAATAAGTAAAAACTCAACTGCCCAACATAAATACTAAACCAGGGCAATAAGCCAAAATATACTGGTTTTTCCCAGTTTAAACACTTCTTTTGGACAATGGAATATTACATTCGATACTACGAAATTAAATAATGCTCTATTAAATCAAAAAAAAAAACTGAAATGAACATATTATTTAAAACAAAAGTAAAAACATGGCTGAGAGAACAAATTGATAATCAACTTGCAAACATTTTAAAGGCAATTAGAAACTAAATGCCAAAGTTTAAAAACTACAGGCTGCCTCAAAACAGGAAACCCTAGTGAGGAGGACTGTGAAAAAATTGAATTTATACTTATATTGTACTTAATACCTATATTACACAGAATGAAAGCAACTCAGAACCACCTCAGAAAGGTCATTAAAAGCTATGAAAAATAATTTTAAAATAGCCGGTAAAGCTAACCTAACTTAACCGATTTAATCATTTACGTTTTTAGATTTTCACGGCCTAAAACATTTTCGTTATTTGTTTTTGGGGTGTTATGCCGTGTATACCTGATGATGGACACTGACACGCTGTCAGTGTCCATCATCTAGCTGAGGTAGCGCAACACGGCATAACACCCCAAAAACAAATAACGAAAAAAGATTTAATCTTTTTTTTTTTAAATTTTTTTATCATCACTCTTAATGACCTTTCTGAGGTGGTTCTGAGTTAATTTTTTCTGAGTTAACCTGTCACCCATGTAAGTACAAACTTTGCCAATGAAACACAAAAAAATCGAAAATCGTAATCCTGTTTTGATTTTAAAATTTACGCCAGCTGATAAAATGGAACAACGAAGCAAGTAGGCAGGTACCCCAACTAGTTATGACAGAATTAAACATTTTTAATGAATATAAAAGTTTTTATTTTATGAACGTTCGTTTATAACTATTCTTATATCACTTTGAAGAATTTCAACGTTAATTTGTATTTCTTTTGTGCCCTAAATAGTATGTTTTAATAGTGACGAAATTAGCATGTAAACACAAAAAGAAACAAAATGTAAAAGAAATCAAAGTTTATCTTGTAGGAAAGTTAGTTATTTACTATTACTAATTAAAAAAAAAACACAACCTAATTTATTTTATAATTATTGCGGAAAAATACTACATAATATATTTATAATTACTTCATATTATAATTAAATTTTAATACATAAATGACATCCTCAGCACGAGAGATTCCAGTGAGGATATCATTATCTCTTCGTGTAACAAAAAAGGAAGATAATGAATAATTTATTATTATTAAATTAATTTTATGTGCGATTGAGCGTTGCCTTTCGAGGGCCAAATAATTGTCTAGTGTAAATTCATTCACATCTCAAATATGTACGGAACTGTTTACCTATTTGACAAGAATAAATAATAAAAACAAGTATTCATTTGAAATATATGTTGATGGTAGACAAGTCAGTAGCTACCAGCATCTACTCAGGTACCTACGCAAAATAAACTTTCCTACCTGACACCTATTTTCCCGAAGAACGTAATTTCTGACATTTATTTTATACGCAGTATACGCTCCCATAATATTATGAAGTGTTTATATAATTCCATCATATTTTAAAAACTATAACTCGCTAGTTTCTAGTAAGATTATCAGATAACTTTTCTTCTTCCTACGTTAATCCGCAATTAACGGCTCATCTAGAGGTAAGCCAAATAAATCACTCATTTTCCTCCGCGATATTTCAGTAGTCATTATTTCAAGCAAAGAAAACCGGGAAATGGTTTATTTTCCGGTTCTTCAACTTTGCGGCTAACTTCATTTATATCCGCACAGCTGATCTTCTGTCACGCTCGCACTCGGAACTCTTGTATAAAAGTGTCTCGCTCTCGCACGGTGCAAATGACATGCGCCAACTTCACTGCGCAGTGAAAAATAAATCTAATATGGCCGCTATATCGATCCCGGAGAGTATAAGCAGTGAGAAAAGTTGTATTATTTCGATAGTTTAATGGTGATTACACGATGTATGTGACACAAGTTGGAGTCTAAAGACCCCTTGAGTTTGTTCCTACCCCGGTGCCTTATAAAACCAGTGAGTGCCGTCAGTTTGTCAGTTTTTTCGGTGATTTTCTAAAAATGGAATACTGCTGTCAAGCAGTTCGTTCAACGGCGATTTACAGCCTTATCCTGACTCGTTGAGGGTTTTAAAATATTCCTACAATCCGTAGATCACCTGGTTCTACCTCGCAAGGTCAGATTTGTGTTTTAATTAGCATTGTCATCGCGAGAATTATTTCAGGTTTGGTTCAAAATCGATCATATGTGGGCGTGTCTGAAGTTATCTAAGACATACGTCCGCCGTTCGTCGCCGCTGTGAAGAGCGCCGCGCCATACGGACCCGTCGAAACGTACGTCTGATTTCCGCATATTTTTTGTCACTGGTTGTTTCGGCGAGTTGGTGTATTTTAATTTCGTCTTATTATAATATATTATTATAGTTTGGTCCCCTTTTAAATTATTATGCTAATTATTTGCGCTCGGTAACTCGGAATATCCCGTTTGTCTGCAAATCTTTTAATTCAGACGGCCGTCATTTGTTTAGCGCAGTAGTTAAAAACGAGAGCTGAAAAAATGGTAATATTTTTTGCGCCTCGATCAATCCTCTCCTAAACCATATTTAATGGATTAGTACATAACTAGTTTTCGTAATGTGTCTTCTTCAATTAATTCCTTAAACTCACACATCAAAGTAAGTAAACTTTATTCTATAATTGCCACCACGTAACTCTTTTATTGTTTATCAATAAAATCCATTATTATGATTAACTAATCGGAGTTGTCGCGCAACCTAACTAGAACTAATCTAGATCGACATAAACAATTACAAAGATTATATTTGTTGATTTTAATTCAACGGTTGAATAATAACACATTTTCCAATATATCGGCTCTTTAGTTTAAAATTCTAGTTCACTCCGTAAAAAAATATTGACCCTAAAGGAAAGGGCAAACCGTATTTTCAAATAAAAAACATTGAAGGAGTAATTAATTACCCGGTTTCCAAGTCTAACGTAATACAAAGTTCTGCATTACTTAAACAATCGTGTATCGATTACCTCATCTTGTTACCATGCATAAAAACGAATTATATTTTATAGTTTTTCTGCACGCCATCAAATACGCTCCTTGTCTCCTGCCTCTGAACACATAATAAAACTAGGCTAGGAAATAATGATTATTTTATTAATTAAATATTTAAAAACACATTGTTTTTACCACAATAATCTTTATTTAAAAAGTCGACATGTTTCGAGAACGATGTTCTCTTCATCAGGACATTATATGTACTAAAAACTTTGAAGAAGTGATTATTTTATTATTATATAAAGACGATTTCACTATGTTTTCAATTTTCCTTGTCATTTTGCTCAATTTTCCGTAAATATTTTTCTGTCAATTTACGTAAAATATATCGGTTTTTAAACTACTTACTTACCTGTGAAAAATCGCGTGATATTTATAGGCATTACATCAATGTTTATAGGTATAATATAATATATAATACAACTTGCCTACTTGAAAACTGGGAAATTTCGTTTTCTACATAATCAAAAAATATAACATATTTCAAATTTAGAATAAAAATGTCTGTCTTAATATATTATAGGTAGGTAAGTACTTTATTGCTTGTCATAATGTAAAAAGATTATTTTTATAAATTGATAATAAATTGTTCGAATTTTGCAAATGTCACTCTCGTTCATAGGTACAAGGAAAGGTTTGTAGAAACTGCGTTTAACAAGGTTAGCTCATCAAGGGGGTAGAGCGATGATTGGCTGAAAATTCTGGACGTAGCTTGCAGTCTATGTTCCACCGGGAGATTTAAATTAACTGCAATACAAGGGGCAATGTTTTACTTCAAGCTACGTCATGTGTTCGAAATTTCGAAAGCAGCCCGATGGTTTTTTTTTCGAAAAACGCTTGTATGAGCTAATCTTGTTGAACGCATTTTCTACGAACCTTTCGTACAAGGTAAATATTTACATAACCTTCACACTTTTAGGCACAGATTATGAAAATAACACTTCTTTTCAACTTAAATACTACAGACGGCCGGCGTGGTCTAGCTGTAAGGCTTTTGACTTGCAATCCCAAAGGTTGCGAGATTGAATCCCGGCATGGGCAAATAAATCTTATTTGATTTTTTTATTGTGTTTTTTCATTATTTTATTGTGTTTTTTCACGATTAATTCATTAAAAATAATTTATAGTTTTATTTACGGCACGTTCCAGAGTATCATTCCACTCTCAGTATCATCCTGGTGTAAGACCACCAAGAATACTACGGCACGTTCCAGAGTATCAGTTCCACTCTCAGTATCATCCTGGTGTAAGACCACCAAGAATTGAAACGTTGCTTGAAATGGCTTTAGAATGTGTTTTGTGATCGGATCTGAATAGCCAGGAACTTCCTCTTCCCCATCTTCTTCCCCTCCCCATTACCTTCAGCCTCACAACTTACCGAATTGGGGATGCCATAGTCTCACTGGCTCCAGATGGGAGCAGCTAAGACTCTTGTGAGGTATGCGTATAAAGAAAAAAAGAAAAAAAAAAGAAAACAACTATTGCACAAAATAAGTTTTTAGATTCTAAGTTTAGGTTATTTTTACAAGTTATGTGACTGCAATGTAACTACAAGTAGCCTACCAATATTCAACTCTTCAATGCTGATTTCCATACATGACGCTACCCCAAATATACTGAATTTTTTCATGTGGAATTAATATGATGTCAGGTGACCCTAGCGACAGCCACAATTATGAATATTGTTCTTCTTTATCTTTGAAAAAAAACGATCCAAAAGAACATTTTGGGTTCACCCATACATAAAATAAAAAAAATAATTATAAGGCATTTATCGCAGCCTAAGAACTACCTGAGAATGATGTCAAATTGACATTTTTTTTTCTAATCGGTAAATTATAGTTATACTATAAACATGGATATTTTTGCCCCTCCAGAAAATTTAACATTCAAATCATGTTCGGACGCCATTTCTGTCTAATGAATAGTAGATGAAAGCTACTCACATGGCACGTTACCAACACTGTCAGTAGCGTGCAACTGACGACGAACCCATAATCGATGCGTTGCATCTTGAACGAACACTAGCAAAATATGAGGTGCTTATGCTATGCGCACTAAATTTGAGTCGCTCATAAGTATTTCCGTGTATGAATGGCTTATGGATAATTTCCGCAATCCGTGCCTTTTAAAAGTGCGGCGGTTAAGTTTTTTTAGTAAAATGTAAAATTTTCCATGTTTCCTTATAAAATAAAAAATAAAGATTCTTTTACAATACATCTGTTTACAGTAGGTTGCCAAGAGAAATGCATGTGTGTGCGTGAGTGCCACCAAAAGTTGATAGGAGGCATTGTCAGCAACAATAAGTCTATCTGCCGAGTTTCAGCTCAATCAGAAGTCGGGAAGTGGGTTAATTTCCATTTCTAAGATTTGCATTCATTCTAGAAAATAAAATCGAAATTCGATAGATGTGTTTAAAAAGAGCAACAGATTAATACCACTGACACTTTTAAAAACATGGTAATAGAATTTTTTTATTTTGGAATTCAGTTGGGTATGGGTACCGCCGCCCAGGGAACCATTTATTGGATAACCAACACCCCTACCATAGGTCACCCCAAGGGTTCGCTACGTTTTGTTAACTTGGCTGGGCTGCATGGGTTCATGCGATGTCTAGGTCTTGGCATTGGATGCGTTTGCCCACCTACCGCGGGCCGGATCGGTGAGACTGATTGACCACTCCACCTGCACTCTCCACCCATCGCCTCGCTCACAGTGGGAGGAATGGATTCATATATTCGGACACACTCTTCCTTCTCAAAACTTCCTCTCCTTCTTTCCCCTAAAATGACCTTCCACACAGCATCACTAAAGATGGAATAGGCCCCGATAGAATTGTTTTCCTCTGGGCCTCCTGTGTGGAGCCAATGTAAAAAAAACAAAAAAATTATGTTTGGGTAGCAGGGCTGTTGTATTTTAGTTTTTTATGCAATTTTTATCTACCTAGTCAGAATTTGATTGCTAGTGTGGTCGGTCATTAACACAACTACATATAGGCGCAAACGCATTTTGCGGCGGTGAAAGTTAATTTAAAAATGTGGAATAAATTTTGATTCAGTTGAGACTTCGATGTGGGTGTAAATGTATTCTTTTGTTGGGCTTTTTTTTCAATTCACTGATCCAATAATAATTTTACCGGCTGAATAAGCGCTGCTATCAACAGCCATATTATGTTTGCATATTTTTAGTAAAATAAATCCTCTTCAAAAATATAATTACTATCATTGTTGCATCCGAAACTATTTCCGAATTACATCTTCAGATGCACTTGGAAATGGACTGTAAATACTAAAGAATGAGATGAAACGAAATGGTGTTTGCTGGAAAAGAGAACTCCAGTCCAATTTTTTTTTAATGAATAACCTTCTAACTTAAATAACGGGATATTTTTATTTATTTTTAGAGTTAGTTTTAATAGTTAAAATAATTGTAAAAGTTTTAATTTTCAAGACCCCTTGAAAACCACCGTATCGATGGTGGGTCGTGTGACGTCATCAATCACGTCATCTACTATAAGATCGCGCAATCAGTTGTTTGACTCGCCGCCATTTTGAAATTTGGAGTTCGAAGGAATCTCCCTAGAAGTAGCATTACTATTTTTTTTGTACAGCAGTTTTTGAATATTTACAATAATAGTGATAAACTAATAAGAGATACCTTTATTTTTTGAAACTGAATTATTTAGGCCTAAATCTCTTTAAACAGTATGTAAATAAACGAATAAGATGAAATGTTGTTAATACGATGGCTTGTGTCATACCTACATTCCCGTACAATGACTTTACAGTGATCAGTGACGTCACCACTAAACATTTTAGTAATACCAACTTGACAGTGTGTTTCAACGAGACTATTAAAAATGCACTTTTTAATATTTTTTTAAAAACTGTACGTTTAATATTATTAAATAAAACTTATATATTCAGAATCAGCGTTTATTGGTATATATATGAACATATTTTTTTAAAGCCATAATATTTTTCACAGGAGTTCCTTATTGGGTGATAGCATGTGTAGGGAAAAATAATAGATTACAAAGAAGAAGGACAACCAATCACTTGCCTCTGCGAATTTAAATAAATAAATAAATATTTTTAATAATTGTATATGTGTTTGGGGCATTAATGTATTGTATTTAGTTGAGACATGAAGTGAAAAAATAGATTCCACCTTTTTTACCTAAAATTAATCTCCAACGCTTTCTAACGAATCCGGTCTACGCCCACTGCTTATCGCTTTCTAATTGTGAAAGACATTTCGATAGATATTAGTAGGCAAAAGTTCCTCTAATTGGGTGACCGGACAACTCAGAATGAACTCAACTCAACAACTCCCTTTAAAAAGTCATTAAAAGTGATAAAATTTTTTTTGGTTAAATAGGTTACGTTAAGTTAGGTTATGGTCTATTTTTCAATTTTTTTATTCCATAGCTTTTAATGACTTTTCAAAGATTGAGTTGAGTAGATTCTGAGTTGGCATGGAACCCTCTAATTGTATAACTATGGTTTCGGAAATGAAAAAAGGTGATTGAAGTCACCTTTCGGAATGGGGCAACTTTAATATACCTATTTTTGTAAGCTATTTATAAAAAAAAAATGCTCGTAATTATATCTATATCAATTTATATGACACAAAACCATTATAATCGTTGAGGAATTTATACAATGTATTTACATTCATCATCTGAAAATATCTGAAAAAAACAATTTCACAGTTTAATTGACAATATGTTTGAATATAAATAAAAATCCACTAATTTGACACTTATTTACAAAGCGTCATTGCATCCCACGTTGCCCGAAAATATAATCTGAGTGGTAGCGGAAATTATTCAGATACCCACGGTGATCAAAGTCACCGCCTAATTCAAATGTCACCCCATACGGTACATATTATTATTGTAATGAAAAGACTGGCAATCGATTTTTTAAATCATAATTTCGATTTAAGATGATATTTTGATGGTCAACTAGAAAATTTTAGCGTTTTAGAAATATGAAGTCTTTTGGATAAACCTAACTTTATAAGGCAATGTATAACTCGATCCATAGGACATTTTGGCTAGCAGTTGGACTGGTCAAGTTTAATATTTACGCCAAGTAACGGAATTATTCCATTTTCAACACATACGTTACGATTTGTGAAAATGTCCCTAAATAAATAATTATAGATGTTAAATTTTGGTGAAGCAAATTCTTTATTCCATTCACAATTATTTTATTCAATTCAACAAAATATTCTCGACAAAATATCCTAGGGACAATATCCTCCAACAATATATCTACTAAAACCTAACCTAACCTAACCTTATTTAACATTTTACTATTTTTGAAAAAATAATTTATTGTCTTTACAGTATGTCTGTATTATTTTTGTCCCATTTTTTGTTAGATTAGTTTAGGTTTTAGTAGATATTTTGTTGGGGGATGTTTTGTCGGTAGGATATTTTGTCAGGGATATTTTGTCGCGGGTTAAAAAGTCGCGGAACCTATAAAATGTCGGGAAATAATAGATTCGTTGAATGAGTGACATCTCTTGTCATAAACGAAAAACAAACTCGCATCAAATTTATAAACGACTCCCCTCTATTGAGAAAAGTTAGAAGCTCACATGTATCAAATTTACCCAGAATCTTTTTTTAAATGTTATTAACGTTTTGTTTGTTGTTGTTGTTATAGGAAACAGAACCAAGTATGTCGTAAGGACAACAGCGCCAAGGACAAGCGGCCCGGAGACAAACAGACTGAAGGACAGCTGCTCACATCGCAGGGCCAGCACACCAAGCTAGGCTCCAAGTATATAGAGGACTGCAGACATTCATCTAAAGGTAAATGCTATAGAATAAAGAATATAACACTAGAAGTGCCTTCCATACAAATTTGAATGGAAAAAATGTGCCATTTAGCCTAACCCCCCCTCCCCCAACTTTTTGCGTTTTTTTGTTTCTGGCTTTCGCCCTTCAAGGGTGCTCTAGGCCATCATTTAAAATGATGGAGAAAGGAAATGTGAATTTATATATTAGGTAGTTTTATTTAAATGAGAAAACTTTCAAAATTATATGGAAGATTGGAGTCGAATTCAGACTTAAGAGATGAGATGCTGAGTGGAGGAGAGGCAATGTTAGATAACGCTTTATATCAGAAAGGATATTTGTTTAGTGATGGACAATAAAAAAATATGTGATTTAAAGTTCCCACTTCTAGACTACAGAATGTACAATCTGGGGAGTCAAGGATGTGAATTTTAAAAAGGTGAGAAGGATTCTCATTCGAATAAATTAGGAAATTTCTTCTTTGGAAAAATGGGGGAGTTGTTGAAGCCACGGTTGTGATGAGATAATCCTTTGTATTGAAGCATGACAGGCTACCTCGGATTGACTAGTAATGGGCCAATACTCTGCCCAAACAAGCTTGTCGCGTTTTATGTGAAATAAGGAGTTCTGAGATTTAGGCTGTTAAAGATTTCATTTGAAGATAGTGAGCATATACACATTGAAAGTCAAATAAATTTACAAGATATTCCAACTAATAGACTAGACGTATTATGTATATTAATCAATTCATTCATAAGTTTTAAGTACAAAAAACACATAAGAAAAAAAAAAAGTGTCATTTTTCTGCAAGTCATTATTTTCTGTTTTGCTATCAAAATTTTCCATTAAATTTAAAAATTCCAGACATGTTACAATATATTAATAAGTTTGGTATGCCTCCTGCGTCATATGTATGTCTGGCAACAATAAAATATTGTGAAAACAAGCTTATGGGTCCAACTGGTTAACACACTTCAGGCGATCAAAAATAAGGAACGGAAAGGAAGGAAAACGGAATTTGTTTTAAATCGATATGTCTTCGAAAAGATGTACATTTGAATGAATTTTTTTTATAGTACTCTCCACACCCAACTATACATACAAGTATTGCCCAAAATTATAGCCTACTTTGTAATAGTACTCCATAAACAGAAGTTAAAGTAAAGAAATTAATGTGTAAAAAATGTACATAATTTATTATTTAAAAAAAAAAATGGTTTTCACTTTGATACAAATTATTACAAAAAAAGAACAATTTGCATCTCCAGTGCCAAAGTATAAGTTTCCATTTGATAAAATAGTATTCCACATAAAAGAAAAGGAGATAGCTCATAATTTGAATGAATCTGCATAAAAACAGCATTATCGAGATTAACCTTAAAATGTTTGGTTGTTCCAGAGGACAGTGGTGTATCGAGCCATGCGGGTGCGCGCCCCCCGGCTGATGGAGTCCCTCCGGCTGGGGGGGGCGCCCGGAGCCCCCCGCCCTCGCAGCCCTACCCACTCTTGAGGTGACTACCTGACCCCCACCCCATTCCACCCAACCCTAACAATCATTATCGACTCCAATTTATGACCCTTTTATCAAATCTAATTTCTTTAAGTTTCTTTCTCAATATTAACTCAATAGTCATTCTTATAAGGTTTGCATTCCAATCATAATTCAATCACAATTATGGGAAAAGTAAGAAATAATCTTGTAATTTTTCCTTAATTTTCCCATTTAAGGATCAGTTCTCAAAAATTTTTCTGCTACAAGCACTACTACAACTAATTTATCTGTAAATTCTTTACATAAACATACTGAAAATTTTAGGTAAATCTTTTGAAATTGTCTGCACCGTGATTTATTTTTGGTATATTGTGCTGTGTTGGGCTTCCTCCTTCTTTGGCTAAAGTTTCGGACGCAGGTTACGTGTGATGGATACTGTAATGCTGTCTGAAAGGTTGTCTGAAGACGGATGAAGCACAACGTGGCGTAATATATTGCATCTGTATCATTTATTTTAGTATTTATTTCGTGGAATTACAAAATTTTTTATTTAAAAATTTTATTCACCGGAATCGCTAAGACATTTTCCTGATAACTGATTTACATTATAAGTGATTTACGGATAAATAATTTTTTTCTGAATGTAGTAGAAATCTACAAAATGGCTTTTAGAACAATTTTTTAGCTCTGACCCATATAATGTTTATTGTGTATTAAAAAATTCATGTAATGTTAATTATTTTTTCGCTGCGGTTGAGATTGAACATTCAATTTAAATTCAAAAACTGTTCCTTGTTATTTTGTAAAGTTTTCAAAATTATTAACTATTTGATGGTAGAGCGCTATCTCTCTCTAAACGTTGATTCATATTTAGCTTCTATTATTTTCAAATTGGTATTTTAAGTTGGATATATTGTAAATTATAGAACCGGCATAAGAAGTTTCAATTGTCGCCGCACTAATTTCAAAAGGTATGGTATATTAAATTAATTGTTTACTTATATTGCATAATTTGTCCCTGTTCATACCTTTGTTTCGAATGTCCCATTTGATGAAACTAACGGGCTTAGAAACATCCCATTAGAAAAGTTTGATGAAACCGTGGAATCAACAAGGGTTTCAAACATTCTATTTGATGAAACTATGGAATCAACAAGGGTTTCAAACATTCCATTTGATGAAACTATGGAATCGACAAGGGTTTCAAACATTCCATTTGATGAAACTGCGGAGTTAACAAGGGTTTCAAATATCCTGTTTGATGGAACCGTGGAATCAACAAGGCTTTCAAACAATCTGTTTGATGGAACTGTCGAATCAACTGGGTTTCAAACGTCTCATTTGATGGAACCATGGAATCAACAAGGGTTTCAAACATCCCATTTGATGAAACTGTGGAATCAAAAAGAGTTTCAAACATTCCATCTGACGTAATCGTGGAATCAACAGGGTTTCAAACATCCTATTTGATAAATCTTGCAATCAACGGTTTCAAATACCCTATAATATTTGATGAAATTTTGAAATCCTCATGGTTTCCAACATCCCTTTATGAAATTGTGAACTCAATAGAGTTTCATTTGGTGAAATTGTCAACAGAGTTATTTGATGAAATTGGAAACTCACAAGAATTTCATTCAGTGAAATTGCTACCAGGACACAATTTATTTTTAACATGTAATTACATAATTATTTTTCCTAACGTAATATCTCGCACCATAGTAATGTTGATTGTGTTGACGGCAGGTCTCGTACAGCCCCCGCCTTAGGCCAGCGCCGCCAGGAGAGCACCGACTCCCTCCGCCAGCCCAACATCACCATGACGTCCGAGGATCTGTTGCAGCCGGGGCACGTCGTCAAGGAGCGATGGAAGGTGCGAGTTAAAACTAGTCTAACCACTTCTTCTCGTTAATAATAATATTTTGATGATTTTTATAGCCTCTCAGACTAATGTGTTAGCTTTTTAACAATCCATGTAGGTCTCATGGAAATTATTGTATCCTTTACTAATCATGATTACAAATATGATCTAATTTTTTTTTATTTTTTATTGTTTTTATTCATTGCATAAATATTATGGTTACATTATTTGTAGATTTTTCGACCACCATGCTAGGCTTATGCCCGTGTTATGGTGTTAGAAAGAAAAAACACCAAGCTTTATATTCAAATCTAAAAGTTAACCACAAAATAATTAAAATGTACACCTTTATGAAGCCAAAGTTTCTGACCTCAATTTAAAAAAAAAATAATGAAACTTTGTGAATTTTTTATTAATAATTTTAAGGTGAAACAACAAAAAAAAAATGAGTTGATGATAACATTTAAAATGCATTTGCCTAATAAAATACATACCTATGTGAGTGTTTTTATTTTTTTTGTTATAATCAGTCATTTTAGTTAGAAAAAATGTAAAGTGAGCCGTTTTTAAAACTTTTTTATGTTTGCATTCAAAATTTATATGTTTATTTTGAATTATAAAATTTGATAGCGTATTGTATCACCTTTCAAAAATAGTTTTTATTTTTCGGATGCGTTCAGAAATATTCCATTTATTTGGATTTCAAAAATCATCTCAAGGGAGCTGAACAAATAATTTTTCCAATATTATTACTAATAACTAATCAATTTTAACAACTTGCATAATGCATTCTCTAGATCTACGCTGTCAGCATTGAGGCCTTCGCTCATGAAGAAACTGAAAAGAAACCAGTTGTCGACGCAATCGCAATCAACCTCCTAAACAAAATCCATATTTTTCTGATATGACATATCACAGATTATTTGGAAATTTGACAGTTCGTGAGCCGCTACCATAGCAGCCTGTTAATAATGCAACTAAAACGCCACTGCCGCACAACCAACAGTGCTGGTTTCATTTCAGTTTTTCCATGAGCAAAGGCCCTTACACTTTATCAACTACTTATATATTACTTGAGAATTGTTGCTTTATCGTGAAATGATGTTCTTTCTTGCCGTACCTTCTAATGGACCATTTCCACTGTCATCCACCAGGTGGTGAGGAAGATAGGTGGTGGCGGCTTCGGAGAGATCTACGAGGGCCTGGACCTTCTGACCACGGAGCAGGTGGCCCTCAAGGTGGAGTCTGCCCGCCAGCCCAAGCAGGTGCTGAAGATGGAAGTGGCTGTGCTGAAGAAATTACAAGGTTGACGCCGTTATATTTATTTATTAGTATGTAACGCCATCAATAGGTCACTCCAGTTTTGTTACATTCACAGATAATAGAAACAAAGAGATATTTTGCAAGAAAGTGTGACGATTGTCTTAGAGCTACTATAAAACTGTACGAAGAAACAAACTGGCGGCACCAATGAAAGTTATGCATTTGGTGTGTAGGTATTGTGCATATATCGATCAAACAGTTGATTAGTCAGACATCTCTGAAAAATTGAAATTTGAGTTGAGTATGCAGTTAGTTATACGTTAATAAAACCATCAAATCAATAGGCCACTTGCATCACATTTTTAAAAAAAAAGTTTCCGTTGAAGGCAAATATTCTAAGACATTCCGTATTTTTTATTTTTTTTTATCATATTTTTGAAACTATGGCGATTTTTTGAAAATTTCAATTCGAAAAATCAGACCATTTTTTATAAACCGGAAATACGGGACATAATTTTATGTGTGCGAAAAAATGATAATTACGTAGCCGAAAATCACTTAAAAAAAAGAACGTTTTCCACACGAATAGCAATAAATTGTACAGGGTTCTCTTCGTAACATCTGTAAAAACACCGCCATCTTTATCAAAAAATCAAACCAAAGGATAAGTTCGCATAGAACAAACAATAAATCTAGTGAACGTTAAACGAAAATTCAAAAATTCGCCTGAAATCAAAGTGTTGCCATATAAAAATAAAATTAATCAGTGGAATTTTACAAAATTAAGGGAACATAATCGGAGACCGGACATTTTCATGTAGTGACGTCACGTGCTCAAATAATGGATTTATTTATTTAAAAATAAGAAAAACTATACATTTCTTAAAAATTTTACTAACATTTTCGTAATCTTAGTAAAAATATCTATCCACAGGATTTTTTCCAAGTCGTTATGAAATCCATGCAAGTGGCCTATTGTAATGCAGAAAAACTTGTAGTGAATTAAACAAAATATTCTTGGTCACCAGTAGTATGTATATTGTTAGGGTACCCCGATGTCGGCTTTTAAACCAACATCAGCACACCAACTCGTCCCTGGCTAGCTCTCAGCGGGACAAGGGTACTCTCTATTCAGGGGTGAGCCGCTCAAAGCTATGGAATTCCTCTCCGTCCTCCGGCGTCCCACGGGATCCACACTGGCCAACAAATCCTCCCGCCGAAGCAGAATAATAACAAGTTAAATCATTTAGACATGTATTGTAAACTCAAACACATACATAGGTTTCTACAGTACAATTCAATTACAAGAAATGCAAATTACACAAACCTAGCTAAAGTGTTTAACTCTCTCTGAATTTCTCTCAAAACGAAACTCTCCGAGTCGTGGTTTCCGCGGGGGCCCTATATTTCACTGAATTACGGACAACATTTAAAGGGGAAATCATGATACAGCTTACATGTAGGTGGGCAGGAACCTCGTCTCATGTGGCAGCTTCATCAGGCACTTCGTAGTCTAAATAGACCGAACTGTAGTACGGCAAAAGGCCGATTTTACTCAAAGTGTTTCAATAATACATACATCGCGGCCCCGTTGAATTGGGTCCGCCAGCTACCGGCCGCGAGCGTCCGTTCGCAAAGGCGCTCAGATTTCTTCTGTGGTGCGAGCGCAGCGGGCTGCCGAGTCGCCGGGCAAGCGGGGCGGTAAGGAGAGGCAGACAGGATATGGGGGGGGAGAGGGGGCGGCCAGCTGTGGGCTAGCTGCTCGCGTTCTCGAAACTACTCGCTTCAAGGGCGTATCGTAACACTTCCCCCCGCGCTCGGAAAAAAAGCGACGTGGCAATGGAGCTGTAGGAAAAAAATCCTCTTAAACTTCCATAGGGGTTTTTGAGAGATTCGTTGCTTGAGAGATGCCTAGCTAGAACATGCAATTTATGTTATAGTTTAGGTCACAATGTTTGTAGGGAATGGGTGAGGGGTACATACAATGTTTGGAAAAGAACAGTTTTGGTGAAAGTACATGGTGTGAAACAACATACAAGATTATGCAATTGAAAGATGACAATACATGGTTATGCAATTGAACAAAATAACAATACATGGTTATGCAATTGAAAAATAACAATTCATATTTGTACAATCGAAGAACAAAAAACAAGAACAAAAAATGCCTGTGTGATTCTAAGGTTTCATTGGTCTGGGAGCTAAGTTTGCGAAGCGTGGATTTGTTTGGTTTCGGAGAATTTCGAAGAGGAGGACGTGGTTTCACAGATTCTAAGGATTACATTATCACTGTAATCAGACCCCTTTGAGATAACACTCAGAAGTACACTTGGGCCTTAGAAAACACTTGGTTTTGTCGAAGACGTCGAAGTTCACGAAGTGGAGACTGTGGTTGCTGTGCCGCGACTATGGTTACAGAGGTCATTGAAGAGGAGAATCCAGTGTCTGCAGACATGCCAGTACGAATCCTAAAGTGTTATTAAGGTAAACACGGATCGTATATAATGGTTATTGAGGCATAATGTAGCTCAATCATAACTTGTATTGGTACGCATTCAGCGAATACTGGAGGTCAAGGTAATGATGGTTTACACATGACGATATATGCGTCACTGCATGACAGCGCAAGAGACGACATGGTTGGCATTGATAGCAAGAGTAAGAACAAACCTAGGAGCTAGCGTGCCCAAAAGGTGGTTCAGAGTGTCATAATGTATAGTGGGACAACTCAACTTGCTGTGGCACGACAAAACAACATACATATGGGCGGTATGGTCTGTGCTTTCAGGAACAAATGCGTAGAAAAATGGCAGCAGGAGGGACCTAGTAACCACAGCGCGTGCTGTCAGGAAGTGGAGCTCAGCTTGGCTGTTGGTGATGACATCCGCCTGGGCTTCTTTTTAATCCGGGAGAAATTATTATTAGAGCAAAATTCTTGAAGTTTACCTGCCTAGGGACCAATGAAGAAAAGGTTTGGAGAGAAACAAAATGTGTCCAGATTATGAAATAAACGAAGTTTTAACCACCGACCCAGAGAGTGACGAAGAGAGAGTTTTCTAACTAAATTGTGATTACATGAACATTTTCCTTTACCAGGATGACTTGGCGTTTGCCGAGTGACAATATGTCTTGGTTAAAAAACAACCGGCCTTCCATGGCCTATGTTAACATAAAGGTGGTAACATTTTTTGTAGAATTTCAAAGAACAAGACAAAGAAGTCGTGAATGAGTCACGGTAAAAGCAGAGAAACCAATTCATGAATAAAGGTTGTCAAAAGGAGACAGACGGTACGCCAAGTGCATATCGTACATATCCAACATTCATGAATGTGTTTCGTGAAATTGAGAAAAAGAACAAAAGGTGAGACATATGCAGAGAGTGAGGGAGAAAGCCTGCTGATAATTGGTTAATTTACCGATTCGCACTCCCAGTGAGGGCGAATTATGGTTAACAACAGATTTTCCTCTTCATAACATATACCTGAGAACATGATGGTGAGGAGAAAGGAAAGGAAAAGGAAAGGAGTTGAGTGACGAAACTTGCTAGAGACTGGACTAATTTCCACTTCAAACTCCATGTGAGAATGAAACATGATCAACCAGCAGATTTCCTGACTCTTTACAATTGTTAAAAGGATGAGGAGAAATTTGAATACACATTAACAAAAAGACTAATCTTTTGCGTGTATTGGGCAAAAGATTAGGGGTCATTTTAAAAACTCCTGCGTGATTGTGAGAAAAGACAGACCCTTGCTCCAATTTCACAAACCTGGGGGTTTTCTTATCCGTTCCCCAGACAACGAATTATTTACAAAGGCACAAATTGCATCATAAAAGATGACACACGATATTGTATCGTTCGCACGAATCATGGTAAGTGTTTTAACGTCTCCACGTATAGTGTATAAAAACATGTAAGTACATACAAGATAAAACTCAATTATAGACAGAAGTCAAGAGTTTATACAATGCCTCTTAAAGAAGATGGCAAGGCCGATATTATGTCGTTCGCACGAATCACGGTAAGTGTTGTTATTACGTCTCCACGTCTCGTGTACAAGGGTTGTACACAATTATACATACAAGTGGTACTCATGACAAATGAATGACACACGACCAAAATACAAAAGCGGTACTCATGACAAATGAATGACACACGACCAAAATACAAAAGCGGTACTCATGACAAATGAATGACACACGACCAAAATACAAAAGCGGTACTCATGACAAATGAATGACACACGACCAAAATAGATTGTACAGAAAGGGTGGTACTCATGACAAATGAATGACACACGACCAAAACAGATTGTACAAAACGGTGCTCATGACAAATGTGTCACACGACCAACTCAATAACATTTAGCTATGAGCAAAAGTGATTATGACGAACTTCTCGTATCGTGGCAGGTATTTTAAGGATCCCTCCTATAACGGTGGATGTTCTAAGGATCTCTCCTATGACGGTGGATGTTCTAAGGATCTCTCCTATGACGGTGGGTTACGTTTAAATACAACACAATAAACGTTAACGATGCTCGTTTTAACACATTTTATAAAGATTCGTTAGATTAACTAACTCCGTAGCCCAAGAGCGTACGATAGAGAAGATAGACAATTTGATGTCACTTCATGTGTTACAAAATACAAGGGTGATGGCAGAGTATAATTCTACTTACACCAAGTATTTAAAACAAAGACAGACCTATAATGGTTTTACATACTGTCTGTTGTGGCAACCTGCAGTGAGGAAGACCAAAGAAAAGGGACCAATTACGGTTTTACATACCCTTTGTGCAGTTACAAACATACCAGGTTATGTGCAATTTGGGTTGCAAATACTTGGTTAAATGAACACCTAAAAGTTATGAATTCCAAAATCAGGATGACCATAAGGTTTTATTAACCTGTCTCGTAGGGTTGAAACGTGTCATATAAGACATACGTAACGTACAAGCAAAAAACAAAATAACAATAAAGCAGTGGCTTTGTTATAACAACCAAAGACCGGATGATTCGGTTTTACGTACTTTAGTTGAAACGAGCCAAATTGATTTATATACAGGGTTATAAAGACCAATCATTGGTTTTATAAATACAAGTTCCAAAATGGACGTGTCGATATCCAATTTTGATACAAAAGCATGAATTTGGGTAGGACGCCATCAATTTTTAATTTAAGAGGAAAAAATTGAAAAAAACTTATATACACGAGGGGCGACTATGTAAGTAACCACTGTTTGATTTTCATGCTAGAGATACCTCGGAAGGTTTTACAACTCATGATGAACAAAATGAAAGGAAAAAAATTGTAAAAATAGTTAACTGGTTCTGAGTCGGAATTTAACACTTTGGAATTTACAAAACCCGACTTCTAGAACGACACGCCGATGGGCAATTGTCAACTACTTTACATGAACAAAATAAACAGGTGAGAAAGTTCCTTTCCACACGACAAAAATGCAACAAAAGAATAGGAGAAAAATTACAAAATTACATGACAAGGCAGGGTATGACGTGGCATGAACATTGCGTAGTGTACGTGTTGAGACAATAAATGGGCTCGCGACTTCCCAAACATTGAAACTCGAAAAGTGTCTCCGTTCCAAAGTGATCAGTTTTAGAACAGGTGAAAAAAATAAAAGAAAAAATTGTCGTGAGGGAAAGAAAAAACAGTGCAAAAAAACAACATTTGAAAGTAACTTCAAGGAGAGTACGCATTAATTTACAAAATAATTTACAACTTGTTTCATTTACGAAACGATGGGCATGTGATTGACACAATACACGCCTGACGTAGTAAGACTCTGTAAGCTTACAAAAAAATGTGATACATACTGGATCATTTTACGTTTGCTGAGATAGTGGGGGCAGTTTTACTTGACTCCTCACTTCCAGACTTTACAATGTCCTTAATGTGGTAATTACCAATGTGCTTTCCAGATGAGTCAGACAAGGAGTACACTAGGTCTGATATTTTCCTTAGGACTTTGGCCTTCACGAAACGTGGTGCCAGCTTAGCAGAGAAATACATGGCTCCTTGGGAAAGTGTGTTGTTCTTTCTCCAAACTATGTCTCCTGTATTGAAGGTGACATGTTTTCTACGTAAGTTATATCTGTCCGCACTCTTTTGGTGAGCCAGGAGCAAAGCATCAGTGACTTCACAAGCGATGGGCATAGTCTGCGGTAGGGTTGCTTGTGGTGGCAGATGACGTAGGAAAGTTTGTGTCCCTATGTAGAGAACCATGGACGACTTGTTCCATACCGTGTTTTAAGAAGAAAGGTGTGTAACCAGTGGCCAGATTAACAGTGTTGTTCATAGCGGCCTGAATTTTATCTAGGTTTTTACACCAAGTGCGTTGGTCTTTATCAACTAGAATAGCTAGAGCTGTGTTGATTGTTTGGTTGTAACGTTCGACAGTGTTATTTTGGGGAGTGTACAAGGTGTTATAATAAATGTCCTTGATTCCGTATTTGGCAAGAAATTCTTTGAATTCTTGGGCAATAAACTGTTTTCCGTTATCAACAATTACGGTTCTGGGTGTTCCGTAAGGTATAAAAATGTGTTTTTCCAGAAGTTTGATGATGGCGGACGCATTGGCTCTTTTTAAAGGGAAGATCCAACAGAATTTGGTGAAAACATCCACTACACTAAGTATGTGCATGTGTCCGGCATAACTTCGAGGAAAAGGTCCGACGAGGTCCATTGACAATGACTGTAGGGGTCTGTCGGCACGTTTGGGGTTACCCATTAGGCCGGCAGGTGCTGCCGTGCTATGTTTATAAGCTTTACAAGTTTCACATTTAGAGATGTAATTGCGAATTTGTTTGAAAAGACCAGGCCAGTAATACTTCAAGGAAATCTTTTTATACGTCTTGAAAGTTCCTGGGTGTATAGAGTCGGGAGCACTATGATTGTCAATTATTATTTGTTCTCTTCCTTCGAGGGGAACGACAAGTTTCCAAGAGTAATCTTCGAGGATGGATAGTGGTGCCTTGCAATTACGGTATAGTTGTCCTTCTTTTATGATAAAATTAGGAAACTTTTGTTGATTATTTTTACAACCTTCGAAGATTTTCAAGTACCATTCATCTTTTGTGGGTGGAGGGGGGGCAATTGTGTCAACATTTAATGAAGCCAATTCAATTCTTGAAAGAGCGTCAGGAACAATATTGTCCGCGCCTTTACGGTGTACAACATCAAAATTGAATTGAGACAAACGGGAGGCCCAACGAGCGAGTCTACCGGAGGGATTACTTAAAGAGATCAACCATTTCAAACTACTATGGTCTGTGACTACAGTAAATTTGCTACCGTCTATGTAACCGCGGAAATGGTGAACAGAATCCAATACAGCCAATAACTCCTTTTCGGTAATTCCGTAGTTTTTCTCGTGTTTATTTAATGTACGGGAAAAATACGCTACAGGGTGTTCGCCATCTGGGAACTCTTGAGTTAGGACTCCACCGATTCCTACGTTGGAGGCATCCGTGTGGAGGGTAAAAGAGAGTGCAAAATCCGGGCAATTCAGAACGGGGGCTTTTTGAAGGGCATTTTTTAAAGTTGTAAACGCTTCTTCAGTTTCAGCAGACCATCGGAAGTTGCTGACACCTTTACGGGTGCCGGTAATTTTATTTAAGGGGGCTGCAATTGTGGAAAAGTCTTTGATGAATCTTCTGTAGTAACCTGCAAGTCCAAGGAAACCTTTGACTTCCTTCGCGTTTTTGGGTCGGGGAAAATTTGCCATGGCTTCCACCTTAGCGGGGTCTGTTCTTAGACCTTTTTCGTCGACAATGAATCCCAAATAACGTAAACGGGACTTACAGAATTCAGACTTCTTCAAGTTGATGGTTAAACCAGCGAACTTGAGTTGTTGAAAAACCTTTTCCAACATTAATAGGTGTTTTTCAAAGGTGTCGCTGACGATGATGAGGTCGTCAAGGTAACAAAACAGGCTGTTATCGACTTCAGGACCGAAGAGTTTGTCCATCAGTCTTTGTAATTCGGCGGGGCTGTTCTTTAGACCAAAGGGTAATCTTTTAAAATGGAACATTCCCCTACCAGGTACAACGAAAGCAGTTTTTTCACACGATTCTGCGTCCAAAGGTATTTGCCAAAAAGCTTTGCTTAGATCAACAGAGGAGATGAACTTGGCGTTGCGCAGTTGGTCTAAGGTCGCGTGGACGTAAGGTAAGGGGTATGCGTCAGCTTCCGTACAAGAATTTAAACGTCTACTGTCGAGACAGAAACGTGCGGAGCCATCTTTTTTAGAAACCAAAAGAGTTGGGTTGGTCCATGCACTTCTGCTGGGAACCACCACACCCATTTTTAACATTTCATCAAGTTCTTTTTCCAAAAGTTTAAGCTTTTGGGGGGCTAAGTTGTAATAACGTTGCTTTATGGGTGGGCCATTGGTTTTAATGTGGTGTTCTACCAAATTTGTCAAACCCAATCCACATTTTTCGAAAGATATTGATTCGAATTTATTGACCATTTCCTTTAGTTGGAGAGCTTGGTCCGTGCTTAAATTTTCGTGAGGTATTATTGTGCGGATCTCACTAATTTGAGCAGCAGTGGAGGTTTCGCCAAGAGTATTAAATACTTGGGGAGCAACGTTAAAAGCCTTCCAGAAGTCAACGCCAAGGATGAAATTCTGGGATATAGAGGGCACTATTAGAAAATTGATTGTAATTATTTTATTGTTACAATTAATTGGCAGTGCAAGGGTACCGATGACCGGCTGGGAAACATTATCCGCAGTCGTCAGGTGTGTTGTTTGTGGCGAAATTTTAAAATCACTGTTAACAAAAGGCAGGTGAGCATTGTTGCCAAGACAGCTGACAGATGCACCGCTATCAAGTAATCCGGAAAAGGGCACATTGTTAACAGAGAAAAGAGCATAGGGTCTCCCATCTTTAGCTTGTTTGCAACAAACCGAGGAAACATTTAAGGTCTGGTTAAAATACTTAATGTGTGATAACCAATCAGTCCATTCTTTAGACCTTGGTTCAGAATGGGTACCTGAGAGGTTATTATTTAGTTTTTTGGCCTCTTCATGTAGAAATTTGGTGGGGGCTTGGAGAAATCCACCTGAGGTCTGACATCGCTTGGGTTTTGTAACCTTTCTGCATTGTGCCTTGATCTCTTGAAAATGTTGCGCAGTTCGTCGCGTGGAGGAGAGCGGTCCCTAGAGTGGTGTCTCTTGGAGGTTCGGGGTTCCTTGGATTCCAGAAGTCTTGCTTGCTTGAAACAAGTAGCGGCCAGGTGGCCTACTTTTTTGCAAAAGGAGCACACTTTTTTGTTGTCGAATTCTGGCTTTAAACCAGACGAACGGCTTGGCACAACCACATTATTCGACACATTCTTTATGTTTTTCCTATCCTGGTACGATTCCAGGAGGAGGCAGACTTCGTTTAGCTGGGCCAGGGATGCAATTTTCTGTGAGGTGATGATGTTCTCGTATTTGCTTAAAAGGCCATCAGTTATGACTGGTAATAGTTCAGCTTCCGGAACAGGATGTGAAAGCTTGATGTTGATGGACTCAGCCCTTTCTATGAATGTAGCCACAGGTTCATCTACTAGTTGTTTAATAGATAGTAGAGATAGTTTGATCCGGTGCTGGGCCTCCTTTTTTCCAAAGCTAGAGATTAGGGCAGCTCTGAGTTTACTCCAATCTTTGCATTTAGTCTTTTGGATGCGGTGCCACGGAATTAATTCTGGGGAGATGAGTTCTATAAAGTTTCTCCGTAGAATCTCGAATGGGATATTTTTGATTATAGCCGTTTCTTCAATACGGTCAATGAAATCCAGCACATCGGAGACGCCATTATATTTGACTTTCCAAGAGGATAAATCGTAAGTTTTATCTTGTGTCAAGATGGGTGCGACGTCCTGTTTTATCATTACATGCGGCGTAGGTTCTTTGTCAAGATTATCCAAAACTTGCGTAGCCGAACATGAATTATTTTCGTTGGAGGGGGCGAGATTTATTCTCTTAATGTACTTTTTGTTGAATAAAAGTGCATATGCCTTCAATGTAGATTTAGATTTGCTTGATGGCGAGAGTCCTCTATCCCTTAAAGCAGCTTGTAAGTGGGCTTTGGATAAACTATGCACATTGGGAATGGTACCCAAGTTGGATGGTGTAATAGCTTGCTTGTCCTCCATTGCGAGTTTCCTGGGTGGTTAGGAGAAGAAAAAAAATTGGCCAGGGGTTTCCTTTAGAAAGCGCAAAAATTAATTTTTGTGAGGCACTTTTCACTTGGTGATCACTGTTGGCACTTCCAAATGTGTTTTGTATACATGACACCAGAATTCTTGTCAAAGAGGGGCAGATGAGAAAAAATTTTGCGTGGAAAGACCTTAGTGGTAAAGGTTTTTGTATTTCACTGACCACTTTTGAGAAAACTGTGAAATTCACAAGTATTTATTTATTTTAGAAAAATTTTGCCAGGATTGACCTTTAGAAAACAGGTTTTTTATTTTCACAAAACACTTTGCACTGAGAAAGGCACTAAGGTTCACAAAAGGCACATTTCTGGCAAATAACGGACAAACTTCCGAATGAAAATGACTGAATATGGGGTTTATTGCATCCAACCATATTAAAATTATTTTATTTATTCATGGAATCAGTCATTGGTTTTATTATTATTCCACTTTTCACTTATGTAAGGAAAAAAAACACAATTCACTTTCACTTATGCTGAAAAAAAACAGTACCTATAATGTACAATGGGGAAAGAAAGTCATTATTTTGTCCATTTGGAGAAACATTAAATTGCACTAATTTGACAGACACAAGTGGGCCAATTGGTATATTGTGCAGAAATAATAAAAATACGTAAGTCCGAAATTTTCATTAAGGAATTCGCAAAATAACTGGGGTTCCAGAATCAAATTTATAATAATGATTTCCGTTGGTATCCCAGTTCAGTCATAAAAAACGGTTTGGATTTAAAACGCAGCCTAGCAACAGTCGGTCAGGCGGGAACAAGGCATTTGCGCGCAATCCGGACTATCGCGTGAAACAAAAGCCGTTGGATTTTGGGCGCGAATAACTGTTGCTGTGCGCCCGCCGTTTGGAGACGCGTGCGCAATCAGATTCGCGGCGCTTCGGGTGCTCAAAATGGCCGTTGTTTCAACTTGCGATGCAATTTATAATTCCAGTCAGATCCGTTATGGATCTAATTTACATATTGGTTTCTGTGGTTTTTCACAGGATTCACTGTAGAATAACAAGGCATAATTAATGTTTACAAAACAGTTGTTATGCGGGGAGGATTTCGACAAACAAGGGTCCCGCAAAGCGACCGGGATAGAGAGAAAAAAAATTCCAGCCCCACGATCGGGCGACAATTGTTAGGGTACCCCGATGTCGGCTTTTAAACCAACATCAGCACACCAACTCGTCCCTGGCTAGCTCTCAGCGGGACAAGGGTACTCTCTATTCAGGGGTGAGCCGCTCAAAGCTATGGAATTCCTCTCCGTCCTCCGGCGTCCCACGGGATCCACACTGGCCAACAAATCCTCCCGCCGAAGCAGAATAATAACAAGTTAAATCATTTAGACATGTATTGTAAACTCAAACACATACATAGGTTTCTACAGTACAATTCAATTACAAGAAATGCAAATTACACAAACCTAGCTAAAGTGTTTAACTCTCTCTGAATTTCTCTCAAAACGAAACTCTCCGAGTCGTGGTTTCCGCGGGGGCCCTATATTTCACTGAATTACGGACAACATTTAAAGGGGAAATCATGATACAGCTTACATGTAGGTGGGCAGGAACCTCGTCTCATGTGGCAGCTTCATCAGGCACTTCGTAGTCTAAATAGACCGAACTGTAGTACGGCAAAAGGCCGATTTTACTCAAAGTGTTTCAATAATACATACATCGCGGCCCCGTTGAATTGGGTCCGCCAGCTACCGGCCGCGAGCGTCCGTTCGCAAAGGCGCTCAGATTTCTTCTGTGGTGCGAGCGCAGCGGGCTGCCGAGTCGCCGGGCAAGCGGGGCGGTAAGGAGAGGCAGACAGGATATGGGGGGGGAGAGGGGGCGGCCAGCTGTGGGCTAGCTGCTCGCGTTCTCGAAACTACTCGCTTCAAGGGCGTATCGTAACAATATTTAAAAATGTCATACTACACTGCCGGTGTTATTATTTAGCATATTTAATATGTAAAACACAGACATGTGTAAATACTATTTGATTTATTGTGAGCATTGACGTATGATATCTAGACAAGCCCTGTGAAATTCAAAATGACGCAAGAAGCCAGCAAAAGCAGGCTCAAGGCCAATTTATGAAAAAGTGCCTGCATTGTTTTGCACCGTTCAGATCGCATAGTGCTCTGTGTTGTATCTTTTATCGGTCTACAAGATCTACACTGAAACTAATTTGTGTGTCAGCCGTCCGGACCGAGTTAATTTTTTTAAAACACAAAAATATACCACTTCCGAATATTGTACAAGGTACACACCGCGGACTTTATTTTTGAAAATGTAGTCAGCTATCTGAATACAACAAAAAAAATATACCTTACAGATGTCTTTTAGGCAGCGTTTCAATAAACGTAATAATGTTAAAGAAATTACTTTTGGTCGAGCAATATTTCTGACGTCATGCCACATAGCCCGGTTCGTTCACTAATACATTGACATACAGGCTCAAAACAAAACACAACGGCTTGTTTAAAATTAAAAGACCACATCTTGTCACACACTGAACGCCCTCGGGTTATTTCTTCAAGCGACTTAGCGAGCGTGTACGGCTAGTTTATATCAAGTAGGAGTGATAAATTCAACTCCACAATACGTGACGCGTGATATTCAAGGCATCTGATTGGTTGATGAATGTCAAAACTACATAATGGGATTTGAGAACGATCTTTGTGTTTTAGGAACTGGCTTCTCTAGGCTTTTTGAGCGAGGCGGTGGAATACGATGAAGAGTTGTATTGTTAACGTTAATATCATGGCGTCATTATTCACAGGCAAGTTAGTTAGGTAGGGCTTATCTAGACTTAATTGATCGAAGATTGTGAGTGTTCGAATATTGCTTTCCTCAAAATTATCTCAAAACTTAGTATGTGGAGATGTCTGACTAATCAACTGGATACACATATTTGCAGAAGTATGGGTGAACGGTTTTGGTGACATCATTTTCATACTAATAATTCATCTACCTTTTCTTTTATCCATGGTGTCGGCGCTCCTGTACTACAGACGTGTATACATTTTTTGTTATGACGAAAGTTTCTTTATCAATAATTGACCGCTTATGCGGAAAAGCAGCGTTCATCAAGAAGTGAGTTCTGAAATATTGGCTATTATAGATTTAATTTGATTGTTTGAGCGTATAAACATTGAAAGTCAAATAAATTAATAAGATATTTCAATTAACAAAAAATTCCAGACATGTTACAACATAAGCAATAGCTCAATGCAAGATATAAAACTTTATTACCATTTTTATAATAATAACACCAATCGTACAACAAACGTTAGTTTCATGTAATGGCTGACCAGTCTTGACTTTACCATTGTAGGGAAACAGAGCGCGCTACCAGACGTCACTGCAAGCTTTGTACTGCCATCTGTGGTTGAGATTTTAACGGTTTTTGCTGTGAACTTGGATGAATATATAATAGATGCGTAATTTGAATGCACAAAAGCAGTGTTATTTTGATAACCCTGGTTTTAGGGCTCAATTTTTTTAATCATTGTGTATTTATTAATGCAAATATGTATTTGTTATGCAGGAAAAGAACACGCTTGTCGCTTCATAGGCTGCGGTCGAAACGATCGCTTCAACTACGTAGTGATGCAGCTGCAGGGCAAGAACCTGGCCGAACTGCGCCGCGCCCAGCCCCGCGGCGCCTTCTCGCTCAGCACCACCCTGCGGTGAGACCCTCGCTCTTAACTTCTTCCCCAACATGCTATTCTCTCAGTCATCAACTCGTGTAGAAACGGGTGGTCCTTTTGATAGATTCCCTATCTTTGCAAACACACTCCAGTCAAACACAGGTGGCAGGTTTTTTCAATTGAAGATGCTCAGAGGGAACTTGCATCATTGTCCCTTCAGCATCGGTGCATTCCAAAAACGCGCCCAGCATTTAAATGTTGTTGGCATTTTCACCTAAGATCGGGTCGACTCATTCTTGTATTCAACAGCTCGTCTTTAGAATGATTAACCAGCCTCTGTGTTTACTCTCTCCTCAAACATGGTTCTCTTCAAGACCTAGGTTCACTCCTTTCTTTTCCCACAAAGAACTTCCACATGGCATGCCCAAAAATGACAATATATTACGCTTCTATGCGAAGTATTTGTAATATAATTATGCTTTTTTGCATTTTCAGGCTGGGCTTACAAATATTAAAGGCGATAGAATCTATTCACGAAGCTGGCTTTCTCCATAGGGACATTAAACCTGTAAGTTGTCATTATAATTTATTTGTAGAATTTAATATTTTTATTTTTGAAACTGACAGTTCATGGTGGAATTCCATTATAATATATTATAATAAAACAAATATAACCATCCCTCTCTCCCTCCCCCATATGTTATATACAGTGGAACCCTCTTAAGACGATTTCCAAGGGACCGTAAAAAAAACTTCTTAAGCAGGAAAACCTTATATGTGGAAAAAATTAGACCAATTTTGGGCCGAGGGACCGAAAAAACCAAACTTCTTAGGCCACAAAACTTCTTAAGAGGGTTTCACTGTATATATAAACCGTAAGCTAAGAACCAGTACCAGTCTGAAGATGGCCTTAATGAGCTGAAACCGGCTGCGGTCAAATAAATTAAAGTAGAAATAAGTTTTATATTTATTTTATTATAATATATTGCAGAATTTAACTCAGGCTAATTTGTTTGCTTTTCGGAATAACTCATATAGGTCTCATAAAAATCGCTGTGTCTCCCTTACTATCATAGTTAGAAATATGATCTACATGGTGTTAGAAAGAGAAAATATCACGCTTTATATTCAAATATGTACAAAAATTAAGCTTAAAATGATTAAAATGTACACCTTTTTGAAACCAAAGTTTCACTGAAAACAATTTATGAAACTGGAAATTTGCTATTACATAATTATTTTTACACGAAACAACAAAAAATGATAGTTGCCCATAACGTTTATGAAACATTTGCCAAATAAAATATGTATAGGTATGTAATATATATTTTTTTATTATCAGTAATTTTAGTTACAGTGTAAAATGTAAGGTGGGTCATTTTAAAAAATTTATTATTTTTGTATTAAAAAAAAATATATATTTCCAAGATTATCTTGTTGTGTGCCGAATGTGGCCGCATATGCTTGAAATATTGTCACCCGGATGACAATCGGCACTCAAATGATTAAGCATATTTTTGATCACCTTTCAAAAACAGTTTTTAGTTTTTGGATATGTTCAAAAATATTCAATTTTTTTAAATTTTACTGCAAAGTGGAAATATTTTGACCTTCTGATAAAGTAGGCCCAAGGCCTGGGGGATTAAAAACAACTAAAATTTTGATTTGAGCGTTACCATGACGTGTTCCGTCTCCCATATTTTGAATGTTACAGTTTCCCTGCAGTATCGCTGATTATTTTTTCCGATTTCAGAGCAACTTTAGCATTGGCCGCTTGCCATCCACGATGCGGCGAGTGTACATGCTGGACTTTGGGCTGGCGCGACAATACCGCGACGGCACGGGGCAAGTGCGCCCACCCAGGGCGGCCGCCGGCTTTAGAGGTGCGTTCTAAGACTACACTATATTTCAACACCCCTTTGAAAAGTCATTTAAAGTTATGAAAAAAAAAATTGTTGTAAAATATCCCGTAATCTAACCTAACATAACCTATTTGACTAATTTTTTTTATATATTTCTGATTGGTGACCAGATCTTAATAGCAGTTGATTCAGCTTTCAGTATCGCCCTGATGAAAGAACACCACTGAGAATCGAAATGTTGGCTTTAGTAATTTTTGACCATCAGATCTGAATAGACCCCCACCTTCCTCTTCCCCATCTCTTTCCCCTACACACTACCTTCAGCCTCACAACATACCCCAATTGGGGATGCACTGACCCTTGCGGTTGGGAGCAGTTGGAACTCTTGTGCTGTATTCACATTAAAAAAAGATGAAAATAATAGAACAATCTTTTACATACAAATAAATACTTATTCTATTGGAGCAGTGGGAAATATAAAATGATTTTGTCTGTTCTCAGGAACCGTACGCTATGCGTCTGTCAACGCGCACAGGAATAAGGAGATGGGTCGCCACGACGACCTCTGGTCCCTCTTCTACATGCTAGCCGAGTTTGTTAACGGACAGTTGCCGTGGAGAAAAATTAAAGATAAGGAACAGGTAAATAACAACCTCATTATATTATTTGATCAATCAACCATTTATACCTTATATATTATTATTATTTATTTGTAACTAGATTCCACGCAGGGCCCTAGGGAATTGCATATGTTGTCTTTCCACGGGGTACCAGACTTTGTCTATTGCAGGGAGAGAATTGCATATGTTGTCTTTTCACGAGGTGCCAGACTTTGTCTATGGCAGGGAGAGAATTGCATATGTTGTCTTTCCATAAGGTGTCAGACTTTGTCTATGGCAGGGAGATAATTGCATATGTTGTCTTTCTATAAGGTGCCCGACTTTTTCTATGGCAGGGAGAGAATTGCATATGTTTTCTTTCCATAAGGTGCCAGACGTCTATGGCTGGAAGAGAATTGCATATCTTGTCTTTCCATAAGGTGCCAGACTTTGTCTATGGCTGGGAGAGAATAGAGAAGTCCAGTCCATTTTTTTTATTTTTTTTTATGAAAAATGACCTTCTAACTTAAATTACTGCATTTTTTTTTTTTTTTTAGAGTTAGTTTTAATAGTTAAAATAATTTTCAAAGTTTTAATTTTTGGAGATCCCTCGAAAACACCCATATCTATGGTGAATTTTGTGACGTCATCTACTAAAATAACGATTCACTATTTTATGATTGTTATGTTGGTTTTCTTGAATCTCACATAGATTTGCGCAGGCGCGCGGCCATCTTGTTTATTATAACGCGTTGATTGGCTAATGGCTTATTTATTGCAAATGGCGAAATCAAATTCTTTGCAAAACAATGAATGACGTTGATGAATTTTACTTACAGTTTAATGTTTTTGATGATAATTTTCGTTTAAATGATTAATTCACTGTGATATTAGTGTAATTCAACATAAGTACCAATGCTGCCTTTACTTTTTTTCAGTTTTAGTCCTTAAATAATGTTTTGTTAGTGATTTAGTTTCGTTCGGTTTTTAGGTTACTGACATTACATAATCAAAGGTTACTTCTCTATAATTTTTATGACTTTTCCGCGTGAATTTAATAAAACTTCCATAAAAGTAATATTATTTAATAATGTAAAAGCCTTATGCATATGTAAATAAATACAAATTCGAGAAATCAACGCATTAATTGCGTAAAACCGAGTCCAAGATGTCGGATTTTTTCAGTTATTTTTTCGGAATTATTATAATATTTTTTTATCGTTTTTAATTGTATGAACGAGATAAAAAGTGAAGTGACAGTTTTATTCCAAATTCATAAAGTAAGAGGACTGTATTTTTTAAATTTTGAATTTTCCTAATTTTTTCGACCATTTAATAGAATATGTTTACAGTCGGCTGTTTTTTTTAAATTTTTTCATTTTGAAACTTAAAATACTGCATTTTTCAAACACAATCGTATATGTCAGATACAAAAATCTAAAAGGCAATTCTATCAACTTTCTATAAAGGTATATGCTTTTACGACATCTTCAAAAATAAGAAATATATAGAACATTCGCTTGTGTCATACCTAAATTCCTTTATAAATGACCCAAATGAATTACAGTGAATCACCAGGTGAATTTTCCATCGTGACGTCACCATGACAGCATTACACAGCATACCAACTTAACGCTGTGTTTTAACGAGAATATTAAAAATGCACTTTTTAATATTTTTTTAAAAAATGTACGTTTAATATTATTTATTAAAACTTATATATTCAGAATCAGCGTTTATTGGTCTATATGAACATATTTTTTTAAAGCCATAATATTTTTCACTGGAGTTCCTTATTGCATAATATGCAATTAACATATTAAAAATGAACATATTTTGTTCATTTTTAAGATTTATGATCCTCTAAAGGTTGTTCAATCACATTTAATTGAAAATCTCCCACGAAGTGGATCCTTGGATTGGATTTGCATGGATCCTTGTAAATATTCTCGAACCTTGTAAATATGTGACTATCATAAATTGTCAAGCACCTATCTTTGATAGTTCCGACATCTATTTCCCGTAGAAGTTTCCTATTGCTTTGTGCTGAAAGTTTTTTAAGAAACAAACAAAAACATAAAATAATATTTTTATTTTTAGGTTGGACAAATGAAAGAGAAATATGACCACAGATTGCTGTTGAAGCACTTGCCATCCGACCTCAGACAGTTTCTAGACCACATCAAAGTCCTCAAATACTTTGACAAGCCTGACTATGCTGTGAGTTACTTTACCTTCTAAACCTAAACTAAAACTTTCTGTATCCTTTCTTAATATTTGCAAAGTCTACTTTCCATGAGCGCCAACTTCGATTGTGTAAAAGGTTCTCTGCGTGCCGTAATTCTTGCTGACTGTAATTTATCATAAAACCCAGTTGAGTTTTGAATAATGATGTTTTTGTGAATTGTAGAGACGTGATACATGAAATAGATAGTCACTGGGGTTCCAGTTACCAAAAACTGATGTGGAACCGGTCCTTTATCCAGTTACTTTTGGAACCGGTTCCTCAAAAATAAAAAATAAAACGGGAAAAGAACCAGTTTCAAAAATAACTAGAAATAATATCGATGGTTCCAGTGTCAGCAAAGGAACCAGTTCCTTGTATAGTACACCCCAAACTTTAAGATCAAACATTGTTGCAATAGGCGAGTTTAAGGTATAAAAAAATTTGTATGCTCCCCGCCAATGCCTTTCTCTATCACGCATATGTTTTTACACATCTTTCTATTTCGCTTACGTTCATCATAAAGTCGGTAACTGCGCGAGAATGAATTGTACCATGTTCAGGCCGATCTTAAAGTTTGGCGATAACAGGACAGGAATGTCGACCATTTCTAAGTAAAAATAAATAAAATTATAATGTGATAAACTAGTCCCAGAGAGAGCTTATACGGACGTCATCGACATTCGTCCTCTTCTCACACGACTTGTTTGAAAACGAAAAAGACAGAATACACTAGAACGATGACATCACATACAATTTCTCATTGGGACTAGTATACTTACGTATTTATCATATTTGTATGTTTATAGTATAACTGGTTTTTCCGGAACGCTACACACAAACTTATATTCAGAGAAATTCTCAAAATAAAATAAGATAAAACTCGTTTAAGGTTATGCAGATTATAGTTAATTTAAATTTATTATCCTTCTTAAAAATTTGTTGTACCTACCTGGAAATAACTTTACGAAACTTGGATACTTACGAATAGTTATTTTCAGATGCTGATTGCCATGTTTGAGAGGTCAATGAAGAGGAGAGGAGTGTCGGAATCAGATCCTTACGACTGGGAGAAAGTACCCGATGGCATCGTCAAGGTAAGACTTCAGGATAGAACGCCACAGCCCTCTTTCTGTCTTACTATGCTTGCAGGTTTCTTTTCGAACTCACTATCTTTGATGACAGAACAATACATGCCCTCTAAACTCTTTCATCTTCCTCAAATCTTTGTCTTTTTTCTATTTGGACTACATTCAAAGATCCTCCATTTTACAATGATACGATGAGTACACTTGCACCCTATTCTGGGATGGAAGGTACTCTTAGGGCCAGTTGTTTCATAGAAATTCGATCTTCCGAGAAATGTGCGGAAAACACATACTGAATGGAAATAATAAATAAATTCTAGTGCGGCCGTGCGCCTGGCACTTTTCAAGCAATAAATCAAAGCCCCCATAAAAGAGTCTAATAAATAACAAGAAAGAACGATTTTTTCTTTTTTTGTATGAATTTCAAAATCCAAAACATAAAAAAAGCTGAAAACTTCATTTTGGGATGCAAAATATCTTCAATTTGGCCGCAGGTTCGGCATGCCTGATATAACAGTATTAGAAAGAGAAAATACCAAGCTTTATATTCAAATCTAAAAGTTAACCACAGAAGAATTAAAATATACACAAAAATGAAACCAAAGTTTTCGAATGCAATTTGAGAAAAATTTATGAAATTTTGAGAAATTTTTATAAATTATTTTTTGATGAAACGACAAAAAAAGACAGGTGACAATAATGTTTATAATAAAATATCCGTGTGCTTTTAGTTATCAATTATTTTAGTTTTGTAGAAAAAATCTAAGGTGAGCCATTTTCAAAACTTTTTTTATGTTTTCATTGAAAATTTTAATATTTAAAAAATTATATGTTTATTTCTAATAATATAATTTGAAAGCTTATTTCATCACCTTTCAAAAACAGTTTTAGTTTTCGAATACGTTCGGAAATATTCCATTTATTTGGATTTTATTGCAAAGCTGAAATACTGTGAACTTTTGACAAAATATGCTCAAGACCTGTGGGATTAAAAAAAAACAACATCTATTCACACATTCTTCTTCTATGCTCTGCTTGCTTTCCCGGCTCTGTCATCCCTATCCTTCATGAGCACGGAAAGAAACCAGCTAATTTGTTTGAACCAAGGTCAACGCTTGCTTGCAGATCATTGGCGAGCCGGAGATGTCGAGGACCAAGCTCCCCACGCACGGCCAGCCTGACAATAACCAGGAGAACATTCAGCCGGTCGACAACCGAGATCACGTAAGTCACACCGCACTTTCAGCCCTTCAATCATACTTTGATAGTTTTGGTATCATAATTAGATGATTTTTAAATAATAGAGAGTGGTAGATTTATTCAAATTTAGTTATGGATTTGATAGCTAATTATCTGATAATTTTTTTAAAAAGTAAAATAAAATGTAAATAAGTTGTGTGTGATGCGACTGGAATTCTACTGCCACAGATCATCCCAAGTGGTTCGCTACATTTGATGACCTATCAGGGGTGCCCTGGTTCATGGGGTGAGGTTTTTCCGGGTTTTGTCCTGTGTCTGCCCACCAACTGCATGGCAGGCCAGATCGGGAGAGACTCGTTGAGAGACAACTTTTGTTCTCTCCAGCAGGTCTCGCTCGGAACATCGCCTTGCATCGCAGTGGGAGGGTTGGATTCATAAGTCCATTACTCCTGAACACACTAACCTTCAGTTTCCCACCCACATTTTCCCTTCCCAGAACTTCCTCTCCTTCCTTTTCTAAAAAAAACCCTCCACACAGCATCCCCAAAGATGACAATGAGGGATATTTTTTCCTCAGGGCCCCCTTTGCGGAGCTAATGTAAAAAAACAATTCCGATAACTAGCTGTCTACTCAATTTTAGTACTTAGAAAATGCACTTTCATATGAATCATGAACAGCGAAACCATCTTAAAAGGTCTGGCATCAATTTCAGACTGTAGGAGTCAAGTCATATTTCAGTATAACCACTTGAGCGATAGATATTTTTTTTAATTCAACGATTTAAATTTTTTTATTTATAAACTTTAAAATATTTGATAATAATCGGTGAAATTCGGTCAGTGATTTCATTTGCTTTAAATCGCTGTAAGCAATTCATATGTTTCCGTATTAATATTTGGAGATATGATTTTTTAAATGAGCGCGGAGGAATTGAAAATTGAAAATCCGGAAATCTCTATCGCTCGAGTGGATAAGGCATTTAATTTAATGTATTGAAATCATTTTTTTTAATATAAAGCCTTAATTTGAATCATAAAATTACTTTTAGAATTTGTTTCTTTTTCGGTAAAATATGATACCTGCATCAGGAATCTTTATCTTTTAACTATGGTTACCAATACGTGTCGTATGATGTATACAAATATTTGCACAGCATTCCCAAAGATGACAGGTTTGTCAGTTCTTAAATATTAGATCTTTCTTGAGGTAATGGTTGCGGGATATCATATGTTAAAAGATAGCGATTTACGGCCGTTGTTTCGAATCCCACTTATCAACTGTTGAGACCAAATTATAGCTGAGCACTCCTCAAATGCACAAGTGTGCTCTCCCCAATGCATCTCTCCGACCAACAGGCGAATTGAGAGTTACTAAACAAATTACTAGCTGATCGGAGGCTCAAATTGATCGATCTAAAAGTTGGGAACAACGGCCGTTAGATCCTTGTAATGAAATTTTCTCTAATCATTAATTGATTGAAAACGCTTGATTCAAAATTTTGTAGTTTTGTTATGTCATGTACATATCTAATAGCTTGTCATTAGTCATTATAATGACAATTAAACCTTATAAAAATGTATGAATAATTTATAAAAACTGATTAGATGTAGTGTCACAGAAAAGTAATACTGCTGCAACTTTAAATTCAATGAGTCACAAATCTAATGTAAAAATCCTTCAACCCCTCAGGCTAATTTGTTCACAACAGCTCACAAAGGTCTCTTAGAAATGGTTGTATCTCCCTTACTGTCATGGCGAGAAATATGATCTAAACAGTGTTCGAAAGAGAAAACACTACGCTTTATATTCAAGTAAAAAAATCAACCACAAAAGCATTAAAATGCACACCTTTATGAAACTAACGTTTCCCACCGCAATTTGAAAAAAAAATGAAAGTTTGTGAATTTTTTTATTAATTATTTTTTACATGAAAACTACAAAAAAGTAAGCTGACGATAATGTTCATCATACATTTGTCTAATAAAATATGTGTGTATTTAAATTATTTTTCATTATCAGTAAATTTTAGTTAGAAAAAACAGAAGGCGATCCATTTTTAAAGTTTTTTAGGTTTGCATTAAAATAATTTATATTAAAAAAATAAGCTTATTTCATGACTTTCAAAAATAGTTTTTGTATTCGGATACTTTCAGAAATGTTCCATTTATTTGGATTTTATTGCAAAGCGGAAATATTCTGTCCTGACAGAATATGCCCGAGGCCTGAGGGATTGAAATGAAGTATAAAAAGTGACAGTTTCAGCAGTATTGATTTCCGGCCAAGATATATTTTGTCTATTAAAAATGTGCAAATACCGGGAGCGCAGAAAATTAGTAGGGTTATGTTCCAGCTGTCGTGGAATACAAATTGGCTAAGGTGGTGGTGTGGTATTGTGGTGTTGGGTGAATTGTGGTATTCATAGCCTCTTCACTGAAGATGGAACTCTCTTTACAGGCGAGAAGGAGGATTGATACGGAGTTCACCACGGCTCTGGCGACGGAAACCGCCACAAACTTAGTACACAAAGAAAAGGTATGCGCCTTATGCTTATAAGTGTAATCCGCGCTTTCCGTGTCTATTATATTATTATATAAAGCGTATTTAAGTACGAGACACAGATTTCCTTATATACAATGTTTTCACATAAGACACAGATTTCTCTGTGTATAATATTATTACATATTATGTGAATAACGTTTAAGTGTGAGGCACAGATTTCCTTGTGTATAATATTATTATATAAATAATATTAAAGTGTTAGACACAGATATCTATGTGTATAATATTATTACATATTTTATAAATAATGTTAAAATGTGAGTCGTAGATTTCCGTGTTTATAATATTATTACATGTTTTAAAAATAATATATATATAGTATGGAACACAGATTTCTGTGTGCATATATATGTGTTATATATAGAATATTCAAGCACGAGTCCCAGATTTCCGTGTGTATAATATTCTTATAGTATAAAGAACATTCAATTGTGGGACACAGATTTCCGGGTGTATAATAATATTATTTTAAAAAGAATATTCATTTGTGAGACGTAGATTTCCATGTGTATAATATTATTATATACAAAATATTCCAAGTATGAAAAACAGATTTCCGTGTGTATAATATTATTACATAAAGAATATTAAAGTGTGATACACAGATTTTCATGTGTATAATATTATGTATGTATTAAGTAAAGAATATTCAAGTGTAATTCACAGATTTCCGTGTGTATATTATATAAAGAATATTCTCGTATGGTACAGAACCGACATGTCGACTTCATATGTAGATAGTAGAAACAAAGGAAATTAATATGAAACCGCGTGTCTCCAACATTGTCCACCCACACTGCTGCTAATCATATTTATGCACGGCAACACACCGCCTTGGTTTCTGCCTGTACATCAAACGCATCACTTTCACTGGTGCTTTTGATAGTCCATGCGATTTGATCATTTCTTTTATCTACGACTATTTCAGTTTTTACGTTTCCCGACAACACTACAGACGTTGTTGACTAATATTGTATAATATGTGAGATATTCCTAGCACCCATACACCAGCTTAATGCACACTTCTCTAAGAGAGTTTCTTTACAGTAAAACTCGCACATAAGGTTTCTAGATAAAAAAAATTTACTTTAAAGGCGATGCAATGCAAAATTACGTCATTAATTTGTAAATTATAGTGGATGTTTTAACCCCTATGGGCCGTAGCTCTGCATTTGCAGTGTTGAATAATCGTGCCCATTATGCATGGTATGAATCACTGCAATTACAGTGTTGTTGTTTTTACATTCATTTTACCTTCGGATATTACGTTTACTGAGTTAGTTAAAATACCAAAATAAAAAATGTCACTTTATCTAGTATTTTCTATGTGTTCGCTCTTACAAAAAATCTTTTTTTTATTGAAACTTCTTGTGCCGACTCCTATGGATTAATTAAATACTATATACAGAACTCATCTTTAATCGGAAATTTTTATTAGCGTTATTTTTGATAAGCCTATACGAAATAAAACAGTTTTACCTACCAATAATATTCATTTTGTTTCCTTCAATACCTGGAATGGAGGCCTCAGCACGGGTAAACCACCCAGTGAGGCCAACATCATTCAATTTCGTATAAAATGTAAATATATTGCATCAAATAAATAAATCAATCAACTATCAGAGATAAAGCTTTTTCTTTCGCCCTTTCTATTTACGTTTCGCTTATGTTTATTTCGTATACTTCTCCTTTTTTCGAACTCCTATAAAAACTTTTTGGAGTGTCTAATCTCCTATTTGTGAACCATTCTTCGAATTTGATTTTATTACACATTGTGGGATATTATGCTCCTTAAGAGTATGATTGGAAAACATTTTAAGATTTGTGCCTGAATTTTACAAAATAAAATAAAACATGTTTTTTTATGTAGTTTTTTTTAAATATAAATCGAAATTACAGGCGGTCTGCATTATGTAATAATTTCAACGTATTCGTCATTAGTGCAATTGCATCGTCTATATTTTCAATATTTTACGAGGTTTTTTGATTCCAGTCCCATGAAAATCCTTATGAGAGAGTTTTATTATAATATTAGGTATTTTTATAGCACCCGAACACCTAGCACCATGAACAATAATTACCACAAAAATTATAAAATTGAAATAAATAAAAAAATAGACACTAATTAATTTAAAAAATACTGCTGTACCTATTAATTTCAAATATATATTACAGCAGAAACCCGTTAATTCGAAATTCAGGTAGGTATTCAAAGTAAATTCGTAAAAATACGACTTATTCCCGTGTAAAACCAATGTTCGCAGCCAATTACCGTCGCGGCCGGCCCTTCAATATCAGATATTCTAAGTAAATTCATAAAAACACAACTTATTCACATGTAATTTGTGATAACCGGCATGGCCTTCGGTCAGATTTTTTTTTTTCGAATTGTTCGAACAAATTTTCGTGTGCAGATAAAAAAAATTTCAAATTCAAAAAAATTGTATACAATATAATATAATTATTTTTCTGGATTTTTTTGAATTAACGAAGTTCTACTGTATATAAGTTAAATTTATTAGCGATACTTTGTACTCCAAAGCAACATAATAATTATGTATGTACATTTATAAAAGTAAAAAATTATTTCAACCGACTGTGGTTTACAGTGTAAATTAAATACATACACGATCTTATTGCAGCGTTACAGTATCCGAAATGTTGACTAAAGGAGGGGGTAGCGCAGCATGGCATAATACCTTAAAAAATGGATCATGATAATACTTTTGGCCGTGAGAATCTCTCAAATCATAACATAGATAGCCCTTTCTTTATTTCTACCTGCAAACCAAATGCATAACTTTTATTGCATAGTTGGCACACCTCCATGCCTCTCCCTTTGTTTTTATTGTCTGTGTGGTTATGCGGAGGAAATATATTGTTAAAGAATATATATTTTGTATGTATGATTTGTTTTAAATATGATTCTATTCTAACTAATTCCACGTACGTAATTTTTATGCAGGTTTCCATAGAGAAGAACAATGCTACGGCCACCAACGCCACGAGTGTGACCAACCTGCGCGCCACCACCATGGCCACGGGGGCCCACGAGGAGGGACACGCCTCCCGCCTGCCCTCCAGCCCTGGCAAAGGGGTCACACAGGTACACCTATTTTTTCTTCCGCAATTTTTCATATTTGTCACCTTAAATTAATAAATATGTAGCGACCACTTTCGCTCACCATTCTTACGATGCCCTTTCCTGAGAATTAAGGCAAGAAAGTTCCCGAACGTTCGCCGCTGCGCTGCAAGGCATTTGTAATGAGTCTGGACCTCTCCAGTATACGCCCTACAATACATCTTCGCTGGCTGGGGTACACGTCATAACAATGGTATGTTTTCAATTAATCAATGGCCTCGTCTCTAACGGTGAGATTCTGGTGCAAATCAATTTATTTGTACCAGAGTCTCACTCTCGGGGACGTCGCCATAACATATTATATTGCCGATTGAGTCGTACAAATCTGTACCCGAATTCGCCTGTGGGAAGAGCGATACGCTATTTAAATATATTAGATAAAGATTTTGACATATTCTTCAAAAAATTCAACGAGTTTGTAAGGTTTTTGGCGCTACATTCTCACTGTGAAAATGGTACTATTACAATTAATTAGATAAAATATCTGTAATGTTAAAATAAAAATAAATAAAATTAAAATAAAAAGTATGTATTTCTCGTGAATTCCGCACGGTACCAATGGCGGCGTGATTGAATTTTCAGGAACGGGCATCGTAAGAATAGAGAGCGAAAGTGGTTGCTACAAATATAATAATAAATTTTTATATCGGTACCAATTTTTAAGAGTAGTGACTTTAATAAGTCTTGAAAATTTATCACCCAGAAATATTATGGATTTTTTTTAATGGGTCTAGTTTTTGGACTGTTAATTGATTTTTTATTTTTTTACATTAGCTCCAATCAGGAGGCCCTGAGGAAAGATATTTAAAGCCAGCAAGAAACTTCAATAAATAAAATGATTTTTTTGTTAAATTGATACAAATACAGAATTGACCACTGTAAAATAAGATTATACTATAAAATATGTCGAAAAATCCACAAATAATGCCTCAAAGCAATGAAAAAAGAAAAATTAAATAAAAAAACCTACTTGACATTTTTATTTTAGTCTCTAACTGATCCAGTAGAGGTAATCCGAAAGCAAAATGAATGTATAAGGTCAACACTGCAATTGCAGTGCTGCATACCGTGCCCCGTGGGCATGATTCTTCAATACTGCAAATGCAGAGCCCTGTCCTTTGGGGGTTAATTAAATACTATGAGTAGAACACACCTTGTTATTTGCTTTAACCACTCCGTTACATCGCGAATATGCACTTTTTACGTCTTAAACGACATGTCAGATTTACGAAAACTTTATGTTATTTCCGCTTCACAATTAAAGCTCTATAAATGAAACATTTCCGAACTTAGCCGAATACTAAAAACTGTTTTGAAAGGATATGAAATAAGCTTTCAAATTGTTATGTTACAAATAAATATTAACATTTGTAAACATTAAAATTTAGTATGCATACATAAAAAAAATGAAAAAATGACTCACGTGATGTTTTTATGTGAAAACGGTACTAAAATCACGGATTAAATAAAAGACAATATTTATTCTATCTTATAAATGTATAATAAACAATTTGGTCACCTCGCTTTTTTATCATTTCATACAAGAATATTTAATAAAAAAATAACGATGTCGAACAGTGGATAGGCCAATTTGGCGGTATGTCATGTATCTGACAGAAAAGATTTTTTTTTATCTATTTCTATGGACATCTTGCATAGTGATGGGTAGCTTGATTTATTATGGAGCTTCTCCTTTTTGTTTTAGGGATGTGACTAGAACAATAACGGAGTTATGACGATTTCTGTATAAACATACGCGTTGACGTGTAACACGCTTATTGTACTTAACTGATGTCGGCATATTAACGTGTATATCTGCTTATGTTTCTGAGTGGTTAATTGGGAATTTTTTCAAAGATTCGTTTATAAGCCTAGGAAAATATTTAGTTTCAGGCCTGACAAAATAAAATAAAACATGCTTTTTGAAGATTTTTCGAAATTTGCCGACTGTCTCAACTTATCGCCACCACCGTAAGAGTGCATTATTTCATTTGGGCTTCAAGGATTGGCCTTTTTTCTTCATTTAACTTAGTTATGTTTTTATTATTTTATAGGTTGGTACACCTGACAAGGTAGGAGATGAAAATGATGCAGCGGTGTTGCCATCAAGGTCCAATGAAGAAAATGGCAAGGTAAGCACTAAAAAAAGATTCAAATTCATTCATATTTATATACAAATCTTTTTTAAAAGGTTATAATTTTTTTATGTTGGAAAAATACTATTGGCCCATTGTTAACCTTTTAACTGGCAGATCTTTCGCGATTTATAAATCTCATTTTAATTGAATATATTTGACATGTGTCACTTGTCTAATATGCTACAGACGTAGATGTAATCTAAACAGTTCAAATCCAACAATCAAACATTTCATTATCGAAACAATTATAATAACGTAATATTATATCCCTTACAAAAACAACGTACTGACTTCAGTGACAGCCATTATAGGTCACGTGATCCGAGCCGCATCTTAACAAATGTATGTATTTATTAGCTGTTTTTAAAGGCTTCATATGATAAATTTTATCTACAACTGATCTGTTTGTGAATACCTCACGAGCGTTTCATCCGCCCGGTACCACGGGACTATGGTATCCCTAAAAATAACCATGTCGTAAGGCTGGCCGGAGTGGGGAGGGGAAGGAGATAGGTGGAGGGACCTTTAGATAAATTGTTATTATTTTTCCAGGCTTCCGGAGCCGTGGCGGTTGTGGCGGGCCAGCTGGTCTCCGAGTGCAGAACCGAGGGTCCGGCCAGTCGGCCCGAGAGGCAATCCATTCCCCCCTGCAGACCGAGGGCCAATATGGGAGGTAGGAGGGATTAATTTATTATCAAACAAATTTTTAGCCTTATTTTATCAACAAACATTACCTCAAAGACACATAACCCTGACTCAGACCTCTTGCTTAACTATAAACTGTTTTTGAAAGGTGATGAAATAAGCTATCAAATTTTATTATCAAAAATAAACTATATCTAATTTGAGAAATATTAAAATGTTGATTGCAATCTTAAAAAAGTTTTAGAAGTGGCTAAAATTACTGGTAACAACAAAAAAACACATATTTTATTAGGCAAATGTATTATAATATATATCGTCAACTCATTTTTTTGCCGTTTCCTTAAAAAGTTCCTTAAAAGTTTATACAATTTTTTTTCAAATTGCGGGCGGAAACTTTGGTTTCATAAAGGTGTACATTTTAATTATTTCGTGCTTAACTTTTTGATTTGAATATATATCGTAGTGCTTTCTATTTCTAGCACCGTTCAGATCATATTTCTAACCATGATAGTAAGGGAGACACAAATTTCTGTTAGACCTATATTATGTTGTTCCGAAAAGTGAATAAATTAGCTTGAGGGGTTAAGATTACATTTTGAATTTACACCTAAGATAGAAAACTGTAGAATAGATGATTTTTTTGGATTTGAATGGTAATTTTGGTGTTAGTGAACATTTTAAATGTCTTAAGCTTGTTTTAAGCTAGGTCTCCTCAGACTGTGAACATGAACATTTGCTTACACCTTTGCTTAAACATTACTATAAATATTGGCAATAAGGGCTTGGCCTTGCAGATGCATACAAAAATGTTCAAAACCATGCCCCCATTGCCAATGTTTATAGAAATGTTCAAGCAAATGTATAAGCAAATGTTCATGTTCACGGTCAGAGGAGACCCCGCTTTACACGAATCAAATTTTTGTTGCCCATTGTATTCAGAATGGTAAACATAAAAAATGATTTTAACAGGTTTTATATATATTTATCCACTCATGAAAAATATGCATATTTTAAAATTTTATAATATTTTTGAAAGGTTCCGGAGACCGCACAACCCCGTCTGGCCAGCATAGCGGCGCCACTCTTGGTCGCCTGCGTGTTGTCACTGCTCCTCCCACCTGCGTACAAGACTTGGCCGTTTGCACCACTCCAGGTAAACTAATATTTATCATCAATTATTATAATGGACTAACTAACTAACCGTCACGCCGTTTCGTCACTGGGGTAAGCATATAGGATGGACCGCCTAACAACTCGGTCTTGGCATACACTCCTTGCCTCATTCACATCATACATCGTCTCGTACATACTCTTCTATTATTTTGACTCTTGAAATGGCCCGACTCAAGTATCTGATTTACCTGATCGTGAAACTCAAAGAGATGAATTGAAATGGGAGATAGCCCAATTGACCCATGACCTGAGTGCTCACGGCAACTATGCCTATATCTTCTCCGCTTTAATAAACAATATTAATAATAACTCAAACTACTTATAAAATCTGATTCCATGACAGTTGATCCCCTGTCAATTGGCCCCCTGGCATACTTATATACAATATGCTGTCGGTTTAGGGAAAATATGGTATATCTACTTACATAAAATATGTATAACTAAGTGTCTCCCTGAAGAGGTGTGCAGAGAGGATGTACCGCTGAATAACAAAAGTATAACACATATTTTCATTCAAATGCTTGTCTATATACTGTGTATACCAGCGTACAAGTACAAAAAATCGACACTGTAAATAAATTCGTTTGATATCCATACCAACTTATTATTAAAGATATTTCTGATATCGATTGTAGATTTGAAATTGGTAAATAATGCACAAAAAATTATAATTTTTGATATAATTATAATTTCGGGTGTCCAACTGTCAGGGGATAAACTGTCGGGTTACCATAAAAGCTAATGAGTGTTGGTTTATTGTTGCAGGAGAATCAGCCAGTCCCAGGATAGTGACTGAGGTGGACAGCCTTTACTCATATGAACTGCGTCAACAGAGTGGCGGCGGTGAAATTCAGCGCAGAGGTAAGGAACACACTTTTATTTCACTATAATAGAGTTAAAGAACGCACTTTTATTTCACTATAATAGAGGTATAGAACACACTTTTATTTCACTGCAACAAGGACACTTTAATTTCACTGTAACAGAGGACTAGAACGCACTTTTGTTTCACTACAACAGAGGTAAAGAACACGCTTTTATTTCACTACAACAAAGGTACTTTTATTTCACTGTAACAGAGGACTAGAACACACTTTTATTTCACTATAACAGAGGTAAAGAACACACTTTTATTTCACTACAACAAAGGTACTTTAATTTCACTGTAACAGAGGACTAGAACACACTTTTATTTCACTACAACAGAGGTAAAGAACACACTTTTATTTCACTACAACAAAGGTACTTTTATTTCACTGTAACATAGGACTATAACACACTTTTATTTCACTATAACAGAGGTAAAGAATACACTTTTATTTCACTATAATAGAGGTACTTTTATTTCACTGTAACAAAGGAACAGGACACTTTATTTCAATCATTTACAAAGATAATATCATCAAAAAATTTGAAACCTACCAATCAAAAAGATATCAAGACAACATCAAAATACCAAAATTTAATACCAAACTAATGCAAAACAATTATATCTACTTAGGAATAAAGTATTTCAACAACCTTCCAATTGAAATAAAAAAAACCAAAGACATCAATAAACTGAAACTCAAACTGAAGCAACACTTCATCAGGAATAATTAAAACTAAATAATTACCTGTTTTTCTCTTTCTTTCCATTTATTATAAATTATATTCATCTCTATTTTATTTAGATTTTTCGAATTTCGTACCGTATCCTATGTATGTACACCTACACATATTGATGATCCAGAAGTCTCAATTGTTCGTATTATATACTTACCTTTTGCATAATGTTATTCTATTTCTGTTATAATTAGTGTAACTTGCTCATCAAGCACAAGAACTAGCTTCTTCTTTGATGAGATTGCAATTTTAAATAATTTCTGTACTGATATGTAATTTATGTAACACCTTTGTACACTTATATATCTATATTAAATAAATTTAAAAAAAAAAAAAAAATATATATATATATATATAACAGAGGTAAAAACATACTTTTATTTCACTCTAACAGATTCTACAATGATTCCACAGTGAAACCTATGAAATTAGCACCAGTTTTCGTTTCCAAGCTGTGGATTTCATCAAACTTGTATTTCTAGGACGTCGTGGAGTCAGACCGGGTTCGGGCGGAGCGTCTGGTATCAGCAGCAAGCCCATCTGCCGTGCCGACCAGAGTCTCACACAATTTGCCGTCATCGATGATGAAAATGTGTCTGCACTACAGCAGGTACGCAAAAAAGGGCTGAAGAAAAGTGAATAAAAGTAATATTAAAAATATTCTAGGACATTTGATAATTTTTTTGTTGTTGTTATTTTCAGGTCACAAAGGGAGGCGCCCTCACCTTGGCATCCCAATGGAAATCTCAGTTCGACGATTCAGAGGAGACAACCGACAACGAATGGAAACAAGAACAATTACAGGTAAATAGGATAGTAGCCGAGTTGGCAAATGCGTTGGCTTCCGCTGGCTTAGTCCTCCATCATTGAATAAACATTATTTGCCCCTTGTAATGATGGAAGTAGGAGGATTTCAAATCACCCGGGAATGTTTGTTCTTTAAAATAAAAATTACTTGGTTATATGTATTTAATAATAATTTTATATTGTTAATAAAAATTTGATCGACATCAATCCACGCGATTAAAACTGATAGCGGGTTTTAGTGATCATCATCCCTCATTCATCACAAATCGGTATGTTTTTTAAGAAAATTAATTTGTTTAAATTTTAGCCATGGGCGCCCCGGTGTGTCTACTCCTTTAGGACTTTTTTCATTCGGACGAACATTTCATCCATTCTCGCGGAGAGTTTAATGATGATGTTTTTTAATTTGTTTCCAGTCTCCCGACCACCGACTGTCCATGGCAGCCGACAGAGAGAAGAGCAAACACCACCAGGCACTGGTTCCAGGATCCCACTCCACACCTCATCACGCCACCAGCAGGTATGATCCCTCTTCATCATCCATACTGATCTATTCCTCATATTACTGCAGGACATCTCAAGGCGAGTTCAATCGACCGCTTGTTGCTAAATGAAATAATCATCATTTCAAAATACGGTGAAACTCTTTTAAGAAGTTTTCCAAGGGACCGGAAAAAACAAACTTCTTAAGCTGGAAAACCTTGTATGTGGGAAAAATTGAACCAATTTTGTGCTGAGGGACCGAAAAAACCAAATTTCTTAACCCACGAAACTTATTAAGAGGGTTTCACTGTAGTACTTTCCTGTTATTTGCGATGGAATTTAACCTTTATGCTTTGAAAAACGTATAACGGACAAAATCAGAATCGCATCAGAATTTATGGAATAAAAAGTTTATAATGTTTGCAAGCTATGCACCTTTGTGTGTGTTGTGTTTGAGTCAACTCTGGTAGCGATACCTATAAAGGTGACAGCTATTTTTAATATTTCTTAATTTTTCCTCAACGAAAATGAATGTGGATTCTTCAACCTTGACAAAATTATTATTGCCGTATTGACATTCCACATTTCTTAGTCCTTCACTTTAAAATTAAACACATTTATGTCAACTGCGCATCAAACGACCTAAGACCTGCATAAACCTCACCCACACACATTGTTTAGTCCTACACCGTTGTTATTGGGTATTGTATGCGCGAAGGTGGGCAAAATCTTGAATTCTAATAAGAGAGGATATTAATATTACGCTTTGTTGATCTTCTTATATCAAAATCATGTACTGAAAAATACTGTAGTCGATCCGGCACTGAAAAATCACATTGCACAAAAGTTTCTTTAGCCGAGTCGATATTAAAGAACTTAGAGATCAGTTGATCACGGCACTGGCTATTCTAACAGCTCCTTGGGAGATTTTTGTTCCACAATGTCACAGGCAGATAGTAATCGTTGCATAGATAATATTGCCACACATTATCAGATAGAATAGGTATGGGAAGGTAGATATACATAGTTGCATCAACAAACACATTGTTAAAACAGAATTGACTTTGTATCAAAGTATCTGTGGCTGTTGGTATAACAGTGTATTTGTTTCCAGTAGAGATGCCCCCACGCACAACACAACGCAGTCTTCAGACGAACACGGAAAGAATCCCCTGACAGAGGTGCACCAGCCCGTCCTTAACACGGCCAATGGAATTGTGGTGAGCTGAATATTAAATATCTTCAATCATCTTTAGGGATGCTGTGTGGGGGGTCTTTTAAAATAAAGTATGGCGAGAAAACTGTTCCACTGGCCGAAAACAGTTTGATTATGACACCCCCGAAGTGGAAAAATTTCGTATGGTACAAGAGAATGCGTGAACGGATATTTCAAATTTCATTAACTCCTCGCACCTTCAGCATATTCTGTCAGAAGGTCGGAAAATTTCCGCTTCGCAATAAAACCCAAATGAATGGAATATTTCTGAATGTATCTGAAAACTAAAAACTGTTTTTGAAACGTGATAAAATACGCTTTCAAATGTTATTAAATATTAGAATTAAACATATAATTTTTTAAATAAGTATCAAAATTTTTGAAAGCAAACACAAACAAGTTTTAAAAATGGCTTATCTTATGTTTTTTCTAACTAAAAATACTGATAATGAAAAAAAAAAGGAAAACACGAAATTAATTAGAAAATTATTGTCACCTTACTTTTTTTTTGTTTCATAAAAAAATCAGGAAATTTCACAAATTTTTCCCAAAATAAGGTTGAAAACTTTGATTTCATAGATGTGCATATTTATAACTAACTTCTAGATTCTAATATAAAGGGTGGTGTTTTCTCTTTCTAACACGGTTTAGACAATATTTCTCACCATGACAGTAAGGGAGATGATACAACAATTTCTGTGATACCTATGTGATTTGTTCCCAAAGGCGAATTAGCCTGAGGGGTTAAACATAGCTGAACCCACTTTAAGCAGGATGAACGTCGGTATCTCACCAGGGCGATACTGAGAGTATCTTTCTCTCTGACACATGGAAAAAGTGGAAATTTAATGTGTAAAAGAAAAATGGGGATAAGTAAAAAAAAATCACGAAAATCATCAGTATTTATTCCTTTAGAGCTTATTTTGACCATCAAATTGTTTACATGAACAAAAAAAATAGTTAAATTTTCACTTTTCTGCATTGTTTTTGAAGCATATTTTTAGAATGTTGCCCGTCCCGGATTTTTATTGTCTAGCATAAATAATTTGCTTTTAGAAAGTATTTTTTACTTACTTTTTAAAATCATTATCTTTATTCTGATTGAAATTATGAATGAACTAGCGCGTAGACCTGTGAAAGTAGACCTGTGAAAGTAGACCTGTGAAAGTAGACCTGTGAAAGTAGATCTGTGAAAGTAGACCTGTGAAAAATCACAGGATAGTATGAACTCTTAACAAATCAGTTCCAATTTTGAATATGACAGTGACAAAATAATTTTCTGATAAAATATTATATTTTAGGTAGATACTTTTATCGCTTGTGTGAATTCTTCACAAAATCAGTTCCCATTTTGAAAATGACACTTAAATTCAAAGCAAATTCAAGTTCATTGAACCAGAGTTATGCAGAGACACAGACAACTAAAATTACATAGTATTTTTTATGACTAGACAATACTGAATAGTTGGATACATAATGATGAATAAGAAATTAATGAATAACCATTATTCAAAATAGAATTTTTTTTTAAATGACATCAGCCGTGTTTGGTGACCAGATCTGAAATGTGAATGGTAGAAGAAGTCAGGGATGCCCGAGGAAGACATGGCACGATCCAGTGAATCTGACACTTGAGTCGGGTCTTGTCAAGGGTCTGAATAACAGAAGAGTATGTATGAATGCGAATGAAGCGAGCAGTGTGTGCCGAGACCGAGTTGATTGGCAGTCCGTCCTCTCTGTCTACCCCTGCAATGAAACAGCGTGATGGTTAGTTAGTTGGGATAAATATGAGAAAGCTACGTGTATTCCACTCAAATGGATTTTGTCACATCTCTATTACGATTTGGCACCCATTTGGAGGTTGAGAAGTTAAATAAAGCTGTCTTGGAAGTGTACATTTCTTGGATTCTACGATGAAAAACTATGGAGGGTGTGTCGCCTTATGTGGTTTGAAAATTATTAGTCAAGAGTTGTTTCATGCAGAATACCATTTTCGATTATTAACTACTAAGCTACAAGTAACGTGTTTTGGTACAATGTGTGTATTTTAGTAAAACTTCACTTAGAGCTTAGAGCTAAAATATTAATCTCAATCTAAGATAAAAAAATAAAAAAAGACATAAAAATTATCGCAGAAATCACTATTTTATGGTCATAGATCTGCTTTGGATAATGTAAAAATATTAATGAGAGCTGTTTGCTATATAATATTATATAGTATATATTTTTTATTTTTTTATTTTTTTTTATTAAATAAAACATACAAGGAAGTTGCACTCCCATGAGTTATCAAAACTCATTAAGGGATCGCCAATTGGTACTTTTGAGAAGTTAAACCCAACTCAACCCAATATGTAGACACAATGTATGAATAAAAAATTTACAAAAACATTTCACAGAAGCAACATACAGACACAAACATATGAAGAATCACTTTACCAATATTTCACAGAAAAATTTTATGAATTTGTATAACCGACTCATTTGATTTATGTACTTTTGGTTTCAAAAAGTTAAAATAAAGTTTCCTCCATGATGGACTAATGAGATGGACTAAGAAATGCATAAAAAAAAAAAAAATCAGGAAAATACAATATAAGGTACGGGCTCAAAACTATACAGACTTAATACAAGATGTTTACATACAAATAAAAAGATAATCAGGGCTATCAGTGCAGAGTTTGTACCTACTTATGACTCGTTTTCCAAATAAAATTTGAAAAAAAAAATACAGTTCTATACACAGTCTATGTGGTTCTGGTAGTTGAAGAGTATCCTTCAAAGTTGTACAATCCCAGGACATTATGAAAAAATATTTCAGTTAGTGGCATTGAACACATCGGGAAGTGTGGTGTTTGTGTAAAAACAGTGAATTCTTCGGGATACAAGATGGTGAAGAGATTGTATGGGTCGGCTCTAACAGTATGTTTACTACCTATTTATTACTGTATGTATAGAGGATTGAATGCCATCACACTGCATTTGAAGAGCTGGATACAATAACAACTCTACTGTACAATTCTAAACCCCTCAGACTAATTTGATAACTTTTGGGAACAGCTCACATAGGTCTAATGGAATTTTTTGTATCTCCTTCACTGTCCTGGTAAGAAATATGGTCTAAACGGCGTTAGAAAGAGAAAAAATTATGCTTTATATTCAAATCTAGAAGTTAACTACAGAGAAATTAAAAAGTGCATCTCTACGAAACCAAAATTTCCGACAGCAATTTGTGAAAAATTTATGAAACTTTGAGAAATTTTTATTAATTATTTTTTTATGAAACAACTAAAAATAGTGAGGTGATAATAACGTTTATAATACATTTGTCTAATAAAATATGTATTTTTCTTTTTTAATATTATCAGTAATTTTAGTCAGAAAACGTGAGGTGAACCATTTTTCAATCTTTTTCATGTTTGCATTAAAAATTTTAATATTTTAAAAATTATATGTTTATTTCTAATAATAATATTCTAATGTGTATTTCATCACTTTTCAAAAACAGTTTTTAGTTTTCGGATACATTCATGCCCAAACCATCTGAGGGTCCCTTTCTTAATCTTACTCATTAGAGCGAATGAACGAAGAAAGTAGTGTAAGAAGAATATACGACGCAAATGTGAATGGTAGAAGAAGTCGGGGTCGTCCGAGAAAGACATGGCACGATCAAGTGAATCAGATACTTGAGTCGGGCCATGTCAAAAGTCAGAATAATACTCTGCCTACCCCTGCGGAGAAACGGCGTGATGGTTAGTTAGGTAGTTAGTTAGGATACATTCAGAAATGTTCCATTTATTTGGATTTTATTGCTTAGTGGAAATTTTCTGACCTTTTGACAGAATATGCCCGAGGCCTGTGGAGTTAACGTTAAATTTTTTGCAAAATTGAGTTTTGAATGTAACTTTGTTCAAATATTCACATTCAAAACAAAGATTCTTCTGGTATACCACTTCTGAAATGGCTTGTTCTAAAACACCCGTAGTCCAGTAAAACTTGAGCTAATATATACACAACCCGCAAAACAGCTGGTTTTAGATGGTTTCTATTTTGTTTGTCGCAAAATAATAATTACATAAAATATTAAATATTTACAGAACCTCTGAAAATGATATCCTAGCAATTAGGGTGCGAAATTGTGACAATAACAAACAATTATCAGTATTCACCGCCTTTCATATTATGTAAATTATTGTGAAATTTAATTACAATAATAATTTCACAGAATAAGGAACTCCAGTGAAAAATATTATGGCTTAAAAAAAAAATGTTTATATAGACCAATAAACGCTGATTCTGAATATATAAGTTTTATTTAATAATATTAAACATACAGTTTTAAAAAAAATATTAAAAAGTGCATTTTTAACATTCTCGTTAAAACACATCGTCAGGTTGGTATGCTGTGTAATGCTCTGTGGTGACGTCACGACGGTAATCACTGTAATTACTGGTTTATTTATGCTGTACGTCATTTGTATGGGAATTTAGGTATGACACAAACGAATGTTCTATATATTTCTTATTTTTGAAGACGTCGTAAAAGCATATACCTTTATAGAAACTAAATAGAATTGCCTTATAGATTTTTGTATCTGACATATACGATCGCGTTTGAAAATTGCAGTATTTTAAGTTTCAAAATGAAAAAATGAAAAAAAAAAACAGCTGACTTTAAACATAATCTATTAAATGGTCGAAAAATTTAGGAAAATTCAAAATTTTTAAAATACAGTCCTCTTACTTTATGAATTTGGAATAAAACTGTCACTTCACTTTTTATCTCGTTCATACAATTAAAAATGATAAAAAAATATTTTAATGATTCCGAAAAAATAACTTAAAAAATATGACATCTTGGATTCGGTGTTAATGCGTTGATTTCTGTATTTTGTATTTATTTACACATGCATTAGTCTTTTACATTATTAAATCATATTACTTTTATGGAAGTTTTATTAAATTCACGCGGAGAAGTCATTAAAAAAAAATTTCAGACGTAACCTTAAACCTATCGTACAACGAAAACAAATCACTAACAAAACACTATTTAAAGGACTAAAACTGAAAAAAAGTAATGCAGCATTGGTACTTATGATGGATTACACTAATATCACAGTGAATTGATCATTTAAACGTAAATTAACTTCAAAAACATAAAACTGCAAGTAAAATTCATCATGTCATTTTTGCGAAGCTTCTGATCTCGCCGTCGCCATAGACGCATTGCCCATACACCATAAATAGACCAATCAACGCGTTAATAATAAGCAAGATGGCCGGCGGCACCTGCGCAAATCTATGTGAGATTCAAGGAGACCAACATAAAAATCATAAAATACGTTTTTTCGTATTTAGTAGATGACGTCACAAAATGCATAATAGATATGGTGTTTTTAGAGGGACCTTGAAAAATTAAAACTTTGAAAATTATTTTAACTATTAAAACTAACCCTAAAAAAAAAAATATGCAATTATTTAAGTTAGAAGGTCATTATTCATAAAAAAAAATAAAAAAAATTGTACTGGACTACTCTATTACAAATAATTCTATCCACTGAAGAAAAGCACATCTTTAAATATAACCTTTTTGCAATACAAGTTGGTTTTTCCACTTTATAGCTCGTGTATTCATAAATGGTACTCTTTTATTATTATCATTGAAACAAAGATGGACTGATTTTGCTTGGTTCCTTGTATTTGTTTTGCTGATGTTCAAACATCAAATCTGAGGAACGTTTCTGTATCTTTTGTGGATACGGAAAAGAGTCCATATAGAATCGGTTGTAAAATTTTTGTGATTTTCTATGGCTTTCAATTGCTTTTTCAATGATTGAATGTCAATCTAAATACGCGTGAATTACTTAATTTGCCTAAACCAAGAACCTATTTTGTGCACGTAAATAGTTGTTTCTTGTAGTAGTTCATGAAATGAAGTGTTTTTTCATAATCTGTGCCTTAAAGTGCGGCGGTTAATAAAATAATTAATATATTTAGTCTAAACTAAAATATGCGATGGCTGACATCTGACATCGGCTTACGTCACCCATAGAAAAAGCAATTGAAAGCCATAGAAAATCACACAAATTTGAAACGGAATCCGATACGGAATCGCTACTCCGATCCTTATTCCTTTATTAAAGTTTACCAGGGTTGTTAATGAGTATTTGGCCATGTCTCCGAGTTTCACCAATGTTCTGGTATAATGTACACCATGCAAACATCCTTGGATATCCTATTTGCATCCCTTTAAAACTGAAACTACATATTTACAAATAATTAATAATGTCTATTTTGCCTATTACAGAAGCACATTGCTCTCAGTGCCAAGCCCCCGTCCAACGGCCAGCTACATCGAATACAGGAGAAGCAGCAAGGAGGCAGCCACAGCTCTCCGGCCGGCTCCGCTCCCACCAGGAGCAAGCACACCAAGCAGGAGACCGGCAAGATCAGGTTCGTTGCGCAGAAGTGCCTGCATTGATTACTACACTACTTGAAGAATCCACTGCAATGACAATTTAATCCACTCCGTTACATCAATCAGTGATTCCTTTATCCACTCCGTTACCGTCGATCATACCTTCATCCACTCACTCTGTTACATCAAATTGTTACCTTTATCCATTCTGTTACATCAAAGTGATACCTTTATCCACTCCGTAACATCAAATTGATACCTTTATCCATTCTGTTACATCAAAGTGATCACTCCTTCACATCAAAGTGATACCATTATCCACTGCGTCAAATCAAAGTGATACATTTATACACTCCGTCACATCAAAGTGATACCTTCATCCACTCCGTCACATCAAAGTGATACCTTCATCCACTCCGTTACATCAATCAGTGGTGCCACTATCCACTGCTTTGCATCAATCAGTGATATCTCTATCCACTCCGAAACCATCAATAATACCTTTATCAACCATTGTTATCTTTTTCCATTTCGTTACTACAATCAGTGATATTTACAAACACACAAAGCTCAGGTTCGTCACGTGGTAGCACTTAGGCCTTTTGTACATGGAGATACTTACAAGCTACATGACTGCAATGCAACCACAAGTAGCCTACCGATATGCTACTCTTTAATGCTGGTTTCCACGTATGGCGCTACTCGAATTATAATGAACTTGATAATTTTTACACATGCAGCTGTGGATTTAAAGCCAAGTCAAGCGATAAAGACATTATTATTCTTTTTTATATTTATTATAAGCATAAAAATTATATTAAAAAAAGATTTTGGGTTCATCTACAGTAGAGCATTCGTCACCTCCAAGAAACTGCATGAAAATGATGTCAGACTTTTCAAACAATTCTATTCTGTAGTATTCTGATAAATTGTAGCTATATAAAGATGGATATTTTCCCACCTCCAGAATGAATTTAACATTCAAATCTTGCTCGGATACCATTTCTTTCAAACAAATGGTAGATGCAGATGCAACTCGCGTAGCGTGCAACTGATGTCAAACCCGAACTAGCAAAATAGTTTTGCGGGTATTCACGAGCGACACTTTCACAACCGACATATTTATAATACAAAGAATCCTGAAAACCATAAATCTAAATTGCATAGAGTCTCACAAAGTAAAATATGACTACTAATTTGTGCAAACCGACCATTATTTATGAGACGAGCCCGATGCCACGGAGAGACAACATAAACAATCATAAGTCATACTTATTTCGTGCATATGCTATGCTCATGAAACTCATGACACTTGTAAGTATCTCCAAATACGAATGGCCTTATTTATTAGTCCACTTCTTGTGGGATCAACTCTGCTAAACCAGCAGTTTAAGTGATTCATTTTGCAATGTAGTGTAAACGATCTGCACTTATTTTAAGTTTATTCTCATGATTATTGTATTGTGTTATGCAATATTTTATATTACCTTATGCCATATTCCATGTTTTATACTTTATTTATTTAATTTCTTATTATATTCTATTATTTCATATTATTACAAATGTAAATCTCGTGTTTCTTATCATAATATTTTAGTATGCCATATTTCATATGATTTTAATTATGCGCGAATGTAGTACACAGTATGTGCTGTATTTAATATTATAATATTATCCACACAGCATCCCCTAAGATGACATAGGCCCTGAGGGAAATTATTGTGTGGAGCTAGAATATGCTATATTTCATGTCATAATATTGTATGCCATTTTGTTATTTCAAATGGTTTGTAGGCCATATTTCATGTCGTATTGTATCCCATACTATTATTTCATATGGATTACATGCCGTATTTCGTGTCTTATTGTATGCCAAACGGACTACATGCTATATGCACTACATGCATTTCATGCACTACATGCATTTCATGTCGTATTGTATTCCATATTATTATTTTATATGGATTACATGCCATATTTCATGTCGTATTGTATGGCATATTATTATTTTATACAGATTACATGCAATATTTCATGTCTTTTTGTATGCCATCTGGATTACATGCCAAATTTCATGTCATATTATATGCCATATCATTATTTTATATGGTCTACATGCCATATTTTATGTTGTATTGTATGCCATTATTTCATATGACAATAGATATACTATATTTCATAGTTTGTAGTTTATTATATGAATTTCATGTCATATTTTTGTATGCCATATTTCATAGCATTACTGTGTGCTATATCTCATAGTTTCACAAGATATTATGTGATAGTGATAATTTAACGAAAGAAGTGATTTCGAAAAAGGTGTTGAGCGCCTCATCAGCAGATGACACCATTTATTATATTGTATTCATAAACTTTTTGTAATTTTTTTATACTTATTTTTGTAAGAAATCATTGTGAGACTTTTTAAATATTGTATTCCAATAAAAAATTATTAAATATTTTTGTATTTTTTCTTTTATATTAGCTTCTTATTTTATTAGACTGTGAACCCAAAGTTGTACATATAGACAAAAACCAAAGTTAATCACAAAAATTTGGAGGTCACCAAAACGAAATACTCTCCCAAAAAACTGTCTTGAACCCAGCAAAAGTCAAGGCTGTGTGCAATATTACGTGAAAAAAATATGAAATTTGTGTTAATTAAGAAAGAAAAATAAGTCATCTGGCCTTGTCAAAAAATTCGTTGAACTGCCTTGAATCCAATTAAAATTATAATTACCAAAGATTTCAAAGGTTTTTCACAAGAAAGTCATTTAGCCACCGGTAGCTGTGCCACTCAAGCCACCGTGCTTTTTGTGTGATATATAGTCTTTAAGTTTGCATAAATCTTTAAATTAATTTGTTTCTTTGAAGATGTAAAAATCAGGGGTAATAAACCTCGGTTTGGGCCGGGTGGCTGTCCGACGCCCCACCTCGGTGGCCTTGACCTAGTTTATTAACCCGGACCACCTGTCTCCGAAGGGTTGGCCAGATAGTACGGAATGTCGTCGCGCATCGTTAACTGTTGACTCGCTTTGGCTAATTTTAGTGATTTCTCAACCTTGCCTTGTCTTGCCAGCCAGGGTTTAATGCCCCTGCGTACTTCAGTCTTTAAATGACACATCTTATTTTGATGACTGTTCAGTTTATGAAGCCATCTTAGGCAAACATTTTAGAATGTTAACCCGATCACACTAAAATTGTGATTTCATCAACTCTCACGGTTTTTCAAAAAATAAATTTCCTCACTTATTCAAATGAGATTTGGACATAACTCCATTCCCTCTCATCTTTTTAAAAAGTGCGAACTTTAGATCATTGATGTATTTTTTGGTTGTCCCTTGTCCGTTATCTAAACAAATATATAAAGTACTCCCCTAGTACCTGTATCCCCTAGTTAAAAAAGGCTTATAAATAGAAAAGAAGATATCTTCTTTTCTATTTATAAGCCTTTTTTAAAGTTGTCCATCCAAAAATTTCATCTCTTCTAAGTCTGAACTCGACTTGGTTGAAATTTGCTCTTTATAGTATAATCCTCTATTTATTTATACAGGTACTAGGGGAGTACTTGACTACCAGCGATTCCTGACATTATTTGAAGTAAAAAGTGTGAATGAAATTTTGATCTCCGGTGAAATTTGATGTTTTTTTTTTAATAATATTTTCAAAATTTTATCATCAATATTTTTTGCTAACATCATACCTATTTCTGATATGTATTGTAATCATGTATCCTTTTCATAAACACATAAATCGTCGGCTTACTGCCAGAAATCATCATCAAAATATTGATTCTGAGGTAAGTTTCAGCTACCTTTAACCCCTCAGGCTAATTTGTTCGGTTTTCGGAACTACTCGTATAGGTCTCATAGAAATGGCTATGTCTCCTTTCTATCATGGTTAGAAATGTGATCTAAACGGTGTTAGAAAGAAAAAATGCCCTGCTTTACATTCAAATCTAGTATTTTAGTAATTAACTAAAATAATTAATTACGCAAAATAATTAAAATTTAAATCTTTGAGAAACCAAAATTTCCAACCGCAATTAATTAACAAAAAAGTGAGTGGACGATAATGTTTATAAAACATTTGCCTAATAAAATACATAAATGTGTTTTTATTTTTTCTTGTTATCGGTAATTTTAGTTAGAAAAAACGTAAGGTGAGCCATTTTTAAAACTTCAATAATTTTTATGTTTAAAAAATTATATGGTTATTTTGAATGATTGAATTTGAAAGCATACCCAAAAACCGGTTTTTAGTTTTCAAATGTGTTCGGAAATATTCCATTTATTTGGATTTTATTGCAAAGCAGAAATTTTTTTTATTTTTATAATTTATTTATTTTATACACTTTTCAAATACAAGACAAAAAGTCCCGATAAACTACTTTTTAGCAGTTTGTCTAACTGTCTTGTGTTAAATATTTTGTTCTTCCGACAAAATAGGCCCGAGGCCTGAGGGATTGATCACCAAGCAAATTATATAAAATTCCCTCGATAGAAAAAAATCGCAAAGTATGCTCCAAAAATTATTATAAACATGTTTGTTTCAGTTATTTTACAAGTTATATGTATGAAAAAATTCACAGCGTTTCTTTAAATGCTGTTTAAGACAATTATCGCGAGATTTTTGCTCTATTTTAAACGAGTCGTGTTTTATTAAAGATTTTCATGATTTTTGCATCGATTTTATCATTGTAAATTTTAGCGCGCTCTTCTAATATTCGTAATTTCATATCTCTCCGTCTTCTTCTTTTTGGGGCCGGGAACGGAGCCTTAAAAAAGTCATTAAAATAGTTTAGTGATTTTTTTATTAACAATTATTGGTATTATAATATGGACTTTTTGACTATTAGGGTGCTTAATTAGCATTCTATAAACAACTTGCTATTCGACCTAATGACTTATTTATTATATACAGCATAACAAAATACTTATTAGACTATGACTTCCAACTCAGTTTTGAGAAATGTTACTTAATGACTTTTGGCAGTAAACCAACGAAATATTCCAACCACATATTTGTTTTAACATATCTGCTTTATGATTCTTAATATGTTAATTTTATTTCTTAATCACTTAATAATGATGATTATTTCCGTTTATTTCAGATGCCTGAATATTGCTGGCATCGAAGACTACCCAGAACTTCAAGTTTCCCTACCAAGATGCTGGAGTTTACCTGATTTAGGTAAGGAAATGAAAAATTATCCAAAAACATAGTCGGCAGTCAGCAATGTTGTGCGAATTCAAGTATTGTATGGCAGTGAGGCATGGAACTGGCAGAGGAAGGATGAATGTAGACTGAATGCTGTAGAAATGAGATCCGTGCAGTGTATGTGTAGTAAAAACATGTAAGACCCCTCGTACAAATGTTACTGTAAGTGTATAACCGTGTTACAAATGTTATTGTAAGTGTATGACCATATTACGAATGTTATTGACAGTGTTAAAAATGTTACTGTAAGTGTATGACCGTGGTACAAAAGTTACTGTAAGTGTATGACCGTGGTACAAATGTTACTGTAAGCGTATGACCGTGTTATTGTAAGTGTATGACCGTGTTAAAAATGTTGCTGTAAGTGTATGACCGTGTTACAAATGTTACTTAAGTGTATGACCGTCATAAAAATGTTACTGTAAGTATATGACCGTATTACAAATGTTACTGCAAGTCTATGACCGTGTTGCAAATTTTGCAGTATGTGTATGACTGTTACAAATGTTACTTAATCGTTTAACCGTGGTACAAATGTTACTGTAAGTGTATGACAGTGTTTAAAATTGTTACTGTAAGTGTATGACCATATTACGAATGTTACTGTAAGTTTATGACCGTGTTACAAATGTTGTAACATGGTCATATTGGTCATACACTTATCAATTAACAAAATTAACAACTTATGAATTAAGGTTAAAAAAGGGACGCTTAGAGGGTTTAAACGCTGGAGAAACTTATAGTTACTTGCCAACCGGTAGGCAGGAGAAGCAGATGAAAGTCACCGAGGCGCTGGAGTATCACTGGCGTCTATTAGGTCAGTGTCCACAGCTCTTCACACAGGAGTGAAAGAGCCTTGTCCACAAGGGAAATTGGAGTAAGGGTCACGGTCCTCAGTAATGAGGAACCGACTAAAGAAGAAGATGTATGAGACGATGCACGAATGTGAATGAAGCAAGAAATGTGTGCCGAAACAGATTTGTGTACGGAGAAACAGCGTTATTTGTTTATTATGACATACACAGTACATTATTATAAAAGTTATAAGGAATATTAAATAAAATTATCACATGGTATATAGTACCTATTATGTAAGTCTGTATAATATCATTAGGTAATTTCGCCTGCGATTTGAACAGTTCTTAAAACATAACTGATGAATGAATGAGTAGAGTAATAAAAAGGAAGATTGTGTATGAAGGAAAAGAGACATTTTTAGAACAAGAAATACATGCTCAGGAATAGTAATAAAAGTTTAGTGGAGAGTTAAGTGTTAGAAGTTTGCAAGGAATCTTGAAAAATGTTTTAGTATAGTAATCTTTCATTGTGTGTATAAAATGTGATGGCGCGAGAGATTGGTGAGTTTTTTGCTGCATTAGTGTTGTTGGCTAGTAGGTTAGTTCTATGTAAGATAATTACCTATCTCTGAATACCGCTGAGCAGCAGGTTTCCACGAATATCCAATGCATTTTTTCTTGTATTATTATTCCAGGAAATATAATGCGGCAGAGTCTATCCCCTCCCCTGCTGCAGCAAGCCGCCTTCGACGACATAGTCTACAAGGTAGACGTCATGCGCAATGTGGGGGTGCGCAGTGACGCCGGTATTCCCACCCCACCCAAGGGGGGCAGCCTCCGTCTGAATAGCTTACCCGTAAGTAACTGACCCTCACACCCTTTTTCTAACTTGCCACACTTTTGATAGAGAGCTTGCTCTTTCACCCTTTTATTTAAGTTTCGCTTGTGTTTAATTCATATATGTGCCCTTTTTGCTGAATTGCCACACCTTCTTAAATTTATTTATATTAATATACGCTAGAGATGGGTGGGTTCTGCGTTTTGCCGGAGGCCTCCTAGGCATGCTTCCTTTTAAAAGTTCTCAAGTTCTAGGAGCAGGTCCCGGATTCGAGTTTTTGGGTGCGGACTGGGTACTGGGTGCTGTTGCAGCTACAGGGTCGCATGTGTTCGGCCAGAGCCGATTTGGCCTGGTTCGTATTCTGAAAAGACATTACATGCACCTATTAATTACGATTATGTTTCTTGTATATTTTAGGCAATGGCTCTGAACGCCCTGCTGCTTGAGGAAGCACTCCCCGCAGAACAGCCAACCGTCAGTGGCAGACTGGAGATCAGGATACAGGCACCTACCAGCTCACCTTTACATTCAGGTAACTACATCTAAATTACTCCAATGTCAACCTAACCTAAAATATTTCTTTGAACTTTTAGCTCTAATACCATAAAAGTAAAAACCCCTACCGTTCAACTTCGCTTCATTTTCACTTTAAAACTAATAAATTTCTCCCCCTTCCAGCCAAGATGCAAGCCACGGTGGTGGACAAGAAGCCCCGGGAGCCCCTGAAGATGGGGCTCAGCAACGGAGCAGTGGGGGGGCACAGCCCTAACATCGATGACCCCTCCGTCTACTTCGACGCCACCGAGAACAACCCTCACGCCAACAGGGACACCGAGAAGTCCCCTAGTCCAAGTCAGGCCAAGGTTCGTTTTGTAGATTTATTAACCATTTCACTTCCAAATAATTTGCTTGCAATCGAGGTGCCCCCAGCTTACTCACAATCCTAAGGCTGCCTTTACACTCATAAGTTTTTTCTCATAAACAGCTCACGTAAGCGATTTGTGGCCAAATTACCAATGTAAACGACACCAAAAGTCACTTAACGTAATTTACATAAACTGTTCTTTTGCATGTTTTTTGACAGGTTAATCAAGTCCGCAAGAACTTCCAGCCTTCTCACTAAGTTGAGAGACTTACCGTAAGAAATGGTACCAAAATGCGGCATTGCCAGATGTCAAAAATTAAAAGACAGTTGTTTTCCTAGGATTTTTTCCTATTAAAACTAGAAATTATTTATTTATATCTTATTTTAATTTAAAATCTGATTAGGTTAAGTGGATAATTTTTTGTAAGTATTTAAAAATTTTACGGGAAGAAAATTGTAAAGCAATATCTAGAAGAAATCATAACGCAGTTAATCTTTGTTAGGTTGCAACATTGTATCTGTATTCTTCCTTCCCGTGTCCATAATCGTTATCTTAATACTTCTTTTGAAGTCGATTATTTTTTTAATGGTTTTTATTGCAAGAGCGAGTATATTAAATAATTTGATAGAGATAGAGAAATATTTCTTTATCCAAAAGTCGTTTCTGCTGTACGTTGGTGGTATAACGAGGAGGTAGTTGTAACGAGGAATATAAGATGCATAAATGTATAAATTCTTCTGTACCCATTTTTCATTAAAAAATTTATATCATTGTATTATATTTTGTATCCAGAGCCAGCCGAGTTCCCGCGGTGAGGTCCTCAAGAATGGCGGATTGGAACCATTCCTCGAAGACAGTCTGGTCCTGCGTCAGAGGAGCGTGACTCCGGCCAAGAGTCAGAACAGTCAAGAGGCGGGAGCCGCTTCCCTCATGCTGAGGAGGTACCAGGTCGTGGGCCGGGATGACAGGTGCGTCTTATGGCATAACCTAACCTAAATCTCACAATTTTCTCTTTAGAATTTTGTTCTTCTTTGGGTGGTCCCAATTCTTTAGCTTACATCAAGTAAACTTTTCCCTGTCTCAGTCAATACGTGAGTCAATGTGTGCTGTTGGTTGCTCCTTCTATTTCAATACCGTGTCTCAAACCTTTCATTTCCAGTAAGTCATCGAAATTTTAATTAATATCTGACAAAGGATTTCTTAATGCTTCAACAAGAAAAAGTCGTACACCGACCGTCCACCGGAGACATTCTTTTTCTACTTAAATTATCAATAGGTCGTTTTTTTTTTATTTTATTTTTTATTTATTTATTTGAGACACAAACAGGATATTTATAAAAATTTTTTGCAGGTAATATAAAATAAATTCCAATAAAATATAAATATCCCTAGACTAATGTGTCTGCAGTTATAACATTTGCGTATTCACAGAAGCAACATGAAAAACAATGCAAGTATTATTTATAGATAACTTAAAAACTAAAATACAAAATTTGAAAACTAAAATACAAAATATTGAAAACTAAAATACAAAACTTGAAATACATAATAAAAATATGAAGTGATTGTTGAGAAGTAATGAAACAAAATCTTTTTTTTTTTTTTTCGTTGGAGACCATTCTAATATCATCCATCACTTTAGACCATTTTTGGAAACGATTTTGACCTTTATCCTTTGTATACAGGAAAATATCAGAATCGCTTGCACTAATAACGTGTTTTCGTCTGGCATTGAAGGGTATTCTGAAGATCTCTTCAACGGGTTAAACAAATTTCTGTCAGCTAACAAGTTATTTATTTATTTATTAATTTTCAACGCCCTGGTGGGCTTTTACATTACATGTTTATAATACAGAGACAGGTTTTTAAAGACAAAAGATAAACTATAAAAAATAACTAGTACACGTCATAAAGAGTATACACATAAATTAAGGAAAGATAATAAATACATTACAATAAAGGAGAAAGTTTCTAAGTTGTAAGTTGTAAATACATGACAAAATGCAAGATACATAAAAATAAAATGGTAACAAGTTTTTACATTGTGTATTAATATAGAATTATACGAATAAATGCATTAGCCCCTATGTGATGCCCCTTAAATATCAAAATATTCTACATAAAAGTGTCGTTCAGGTATTTCTTAAATAATGGTAAACTTGTGTTAAATACATCTATATTAGAGGTGAATTTGTTTCCTAATGTGTGAAGTCGAGAAATAGGTGCATGTATATGGTAGTTCGTCCCAGAATTATTGTTGCAGAATAATACGTTTTGCCTTGTTGCTCGATTGGGTACCCTGAAATCGATGAGATGCAGGAGTTCGCAACAATCTAATTCAGAATGAATAATTTTAAACAAAAAAGTTAGGTCATTTATTTTTCTTCTGTTTTCTAGGGAATGCAATTTAAGTGTACTTAGTAAGGATGTGTAGTTAATGTGTTGAATAGGTATGTGTAACTTGAAGTTAATAAATCTTAAAAACTTGTGCTGCACTCTTTCGATATTTTTTATATGAATTTGATAATATGGGGACCAAACTATGGAATTGTATTCCAACAAGCTGCGTACGAGTGACAAATATACGATTTTTATAACTTCTAACGAGTTAAAGTCTTTGATTGTTCTAATTATAAATCCTAGTGTTTTCATGCCTTTGTTGGTTATTTGTTGTATGTGATTTATAAAATTTAATTGCGTGTCAAACACAACTCCAAGATCTCTAATTTCATTGACTTTTTCTAAGATTTTGTTATCTATTGTGTATTTGAAAGATAGTGGGGTCTTTGTTCGACAAAACGTTAGTGTCTTACATTTATCGATATTGAGGAACAAGTTATTTGTGACACACCAATTTTGTAATTTGTCGATGTTTGACTGTAGGATTAGGCAGTCACCTATATTGGATATTTCTTTGTATAATTTGATGTCATCGGCAAAAAGCAGAACTTCTACATCGTTGAAACAGCTTATGATATCATTTATGAATATTAAGAAAAGGATGGGGCCGAGATGACTCCCTTGCGGTAGACCACTAGTTGCATATAATAACTTAGATAAAGAATGTTTAATTTTAACAAATAAGATTCTGTTAGACAAATAATTTGAGAACCAATCCAACAACTTGCCTCTCAGTCCTAAGGCATACAATTTACTAAGTAATATTTTATGTGATACTTTGTCGAAAGCTTTTGAAAAATCTGTGTAGATACTGTCAACTTGTTTTTTTTTTTTAAAAGATTCTGTAATATAGTTATGGTAAAGTAACAGGTTGGTAGCAGTTGACCTACCGGAAACAAATCCGTGTTGGTTTTTATCAATTACTTTTAATATTGATGGATAAATTAAATCAAGAACAAGGGATTCAAAGATTTTCGGGAGCGCTGATTGTATACAAATAGGACGGTAGTTTTTAATGTCTGTGTCGTCACCTTTTTTGAGAATCGGGGTAATATAACTAGATTTCCAACGGGTCGGAAAATGTCCAGAAGAAAGTAAGCGGTTAAATAATGTGGTGAGTGGACCGGATATTGCTGATGCGCATTGTTTGAAAAATATTGGTGGGATGTTATCTGGGCCTGCAGATTTGTTAGGGTCAAGTGAAATGATTTTATTTAAGCATGATTCCTGTGTAATGGTGTAGTTCTGTAGATTTATTGTGTTTTGATATGTGTATGATGGTACGTTGTTATCTGATATTTCACCTTCGAATACACTTTGGAAATGATCCGCAAACAAATTAACAATATCAAAGGTGCTATTGGCTATTTTTCCATCATAATGCATTGTGGGGGGGTAGTCTGTACTTTCATTGTTTAATTTTTTAACAAAATTCCAAAGATTTTTTGTTCCTAGCGCAGTTTTCTCAACGGAGGTGATGTGTGCTTTATAGCATAGTTTAGATAGTGTTTTACATTTCTTTCTTGTTTCTGAGAAGTTTGAGTAGTCGGTGATTTGTTGAGTGAGTTTAAAATTTTTGTGTAGCTGTTTTTTTTGTTTCAGTAAGAGTATAAGGTCTGCGGAGAACCAAATTGGATATGTTCTGAGTTTTGGTGTATATGAGGGGACATGTGATTTTATATTTTCAGAAAATGTTTCATAAAGTTTTTCTAGTATTTGTTCGCTATCACTGTTATTAGTCAAGAAAGACCAATCTGTATTAGCGAGTTGGTAGTTAATGGAATCGTAATCGGCATTTTTGAAGTTGAGTGTTGTTTGTTTTAGTGGTGGTTTGTTTGTGTACATATTTACTATAATGTGTAAGGGGGGGTGATAATTATCCACCGGTACGAGCTGATCGTCTGACATTTCAACACACAGTTTAGAGCTGTTTGATAGGGCAAGATCTAGAAGGCGATCACATATATTAGGTACAAAATTGTGTTGATGCAAATTTAAATTATGTTATTATGTATACTTGTTATGTTATGCTTGACAACTGATCAGATCTTTTTCAAAAGCTGAAAATACAGAGAATTGGCGTTTAACGGAGACTGTTTAAATGTCGACAATCCAAAATAGCGTTGATCGAAGATTTGACGATTATTAAATGTGACAAAAGTATAAAACATGAAAATTGTCATTTAGATTTTTTCTCTCCTGGTTCTTCTCCAGAACTCCGAAGACGCCCCGGCCGTCCCCGCTGCTGCAAATCCGCAGCGCCGGTGCCATCCCCACCTCGCCGCTGACGTTGTCGGCTGTGACGGCTCCCGTAGCCAATGACGACGGTGATGACAACGATGAGGCTGATGACGATGAAGATGATGAGGACGATGACGAGGAGAATGAGGAGCGGGAAGCGCGCATGAAGGGACTGCAGCACACAAAGAGCACCGGAGATATTCTAGATGGGAATCAGGGTAATAATCATAATCTTCCTGTTGACATTGCTAGCCACAGACATAATATATACATTAACGTCACTTGTGCAATCTTTCAATTCTGATTGATAGTCTTACACAGGGCAATGCTGAGAGTATCTTTCACTCTGTGTCGCAGATATACTAGATATTATTTTTAATGAGTAAATGGAAAAATAACATAAATTAACCCCTGTTGGGCGGCTGGCTGCATTTGCAGTCCATTTAAATAATGACTACCTTGCGGTGCTCTGCAGTTTGCAGTGTGTAGAGCCAGGTTTTAGAAGTTTTTATTGTATTTCATTACCGTCATGAAAATTCCAAAGTTAAAACTGTTGATATTGGTTTTCACAATGGTTTTTGAACTCGCGGCCTTCGGATTGCTAGACGAGAGCCTTACCCTTCGACCACGGAGGCCGTCATATCATCGCCTTCTTTTACTTAGAAAGACCCTCTACGCAACATCCCCAGATGTAAATAAAAAAGCCCATTTTCCTATAAATATGATGTACTTACTGTATTTTTTGGTACCATGCCAACTCAGAATCAAGTCAACTCAACACCTCTTTGAAAAGTCGTTAACCCATAACCTAACCTGACGTAACCTATTTAACCAATTTTTTAAATATGTTTTTTCGTCAATGACTTTTCAAAGGAGATGTTGAGTTGATTTCATTCTGAGTTGTATATTCTGTTGGACGTATAACTTGTGTAAAAACAGAATTAAGTGTTATTCTCAATTTATTCATTTAAAATAATATAGAGTATATAAAATGTAATTAATGTTTCCTCATTTAAAATAATATGTAGTATATAAAGTGTAATTATTTTTTTTCTAGATGAGACCAGAATGATTGGGCATGTGGAAAGGGGACGCGCCAGGCAGAGGACACCGTCGCTGGGAGGAGAGAACCAAATTGCCATCAGAGATGTGAGTTGACCTCTTTTTCTATTTTCGCAGAGTTGATATCGCCCTGGTGAAAGACCGCCATTTAGATAACCACTCGAGTGATGACTACCCAGATTTAGGGGGGCGATTTTTAATAATTAAAATGAATTATAAATTTGTCGATTTAGTTACATTGTTGATTTTGTGTTGCAGAAGTCCTCGAGTGGTAGCCGCATCCCCGTGGCCGTTGGTGTGCCCCTGGGAGCCCTACGGCTCGCCAAGTGCGCCAGCTGGAGCGGGGTGGAGCAGCCCCCCGACAGTCCGCAGACGCCTCTGGATGTGAACGAGCTAACCCCAGGTAACCTTCCAGAAAACAGGCAGCCGGAAGGCTACACTAGTCTGTCTGTGATCAACAGATCTTTAGCAATACATTACATATTAGAGGCCTTACACCATAACAACGATTGTTTGGTTTTGAAATAATGGTATGCATAGTTCCTACCGGGATGTCATTTAACCAGTACCTACCCTCCCTAACCATATCACCTTGCTGGAAAAGCATTTTAAAATGGAACAATGACAAGATTGAATTCAAGTGCTTTTGTTTCTGGAAAAACAGAAGAATATTTTGGGACTACATTGGAAGCATTTTGTTGGTTGTTCGTGTTCATAATATCGTTTATAAACTAAAATAAGGTTTTGACCTTATCAAGATCATTTTATACTTATTTGTGGTGTTTTGGCGATAATTACCTTGAGGTATCGCGGTGGAACTAAATAAACTATATTTGTAATTGTGTTGTTCGCCTTCGCAGAGGCAAGTGATTGGTTGTCCATCTTCCTTGTACCCAGTATTTTTGCCTGCACATATTATCACCCAATTCCAGCAACACTTAGTATTTACAGTCATTTCCTAGTGCATCTGAAGCTGTAATTCGGAAACAGTTTCAGGTGCAAAAACGATCCTTCAAATTCCAAATCGCGACAGGATTTCAAATATGACATATGTGCCGAGAGAAATCATTTTCATAATCATAATATTTTATATTTTTTTTATGTTTGTGTTGCAGCTCTGAGGAGAAGGAGGCAAAATGCGGCTGATAAGTATGTGACCGATCCTTCGCAACTTTCCCTGCGCTTTAGCCGGCCGCGCGGCCGTCCCCAGTGGCCCGTGCAGGCCGCGCAGACGGACATCATGCTCACCAGGTGACTAACCAACCTAACCTCAACTGTCTCTGGAATCAAACCAGACCTAATATCAATTGACACCACATTATATTCTACCACTTAACATTCCATTTTTTATTTAACCTAAAAACTCTCACTACAGTTAAATAGATATTTCAAAGTGCTCATGATGATTTTGATGATGCTAGCTGAAAACTATTTCATGTCTAATGCGATTTTAACCCTTAGGTATGTATAAAAAAAATTGTATAAAGAACAAGGTCAGAATCGCTTGAGCCATTCTCGTTTTTGACAACAGGTACCCAAATTACGCCTAGCCACTTGGAATAATTTGTAATAAATTACCTATTCACTTTTTGCCGAGATTTGAACTGTCAAAGTTGGAGCGTGGTAGGTAGCAAAAAACCTATCAATTTATCAAATTAAAGCAAGTGATGTTGTTTTTATAGATAGTTTATTGTTCAAGGAATGTGTTTCGGTAAATATAATTTACTTTGATGTGTCACAAGGTTTGTTGTGATTTTTTTCAAAAATAGCAGAAAATTTGCAGCTCCCATAATCTCTTAATTTATGAAGCAGAAACATATGAAACCTCGGAAATCACGCAAAGATTATTTTGACCTAATATTTTGTGTATTTATTTTGAACTATCGTTTCTTTTATTCACCGAAACACATTCTTTGAACAATAAACTATCGATAAAAACAACATTACTTGTGTTTATTTGATGAATTGACAGGTTTTTTAAAGTTTTTGTGACCCACCATCAACCTACTTTTGACAGTTCAATCGCGGCAAAATATGACATTCGTATTCCACAGAAAATGCTATTTAAAATATTCCAGTGCTGCCAGATGAATAAAACTTTTGGCGGTATCAACACTACTGTTGGCGCTAGCGATTCTGAGCTTGTCTTACATACAGTTTCTTTATATATAATGGTCAAAATCGCATATAAATTTATTTTTTTTTGCCGGTCTCACCGGTGAAAACACGGCCACTGAACGGTTTGATCGAATCGGATAGGGACAAGTTAGCTCAGTTGGTAGAGCATTGAACCGGCAAGTCATAAGTCTGACTCTGTAGTGACCATATCTTTTTCTGATTTTTCTGTTTCAGATTTTCGATTGAGTTTCGCTAATATTACCTTCATTAATAAAATTTTTTTTTTGCTAAATTAAAAATAATTATATATTATTATTTAAATATTTAATTAACATGATGTTTCTTTAAGGCAACCAAGCCGCGGCGTCCCCACCCACCTGCTGATGTCCTCGTCTTCCCAGCCCATGGCGAACCAGTCGGACTCTTCCTCGTGCTCCCCACCGCCAGCGCCCCCTGCCCCCGCGCCTCCTGCCCCTGCCCCCCTGCCCAACGCGCCCGCGCCCGTCAACAACCCGGCGCGCGCTCGACGCTTCCGTCCCCAGCCCGCCACCGAGGGCGGGGACACGTGAGAGGGGGGCGGGGGCGCCGAGCGGGGCTGGTGCAAGGTGGAGGGCAGCTGGGTCAAACTCTAAACGAACCCTCACACAATGAACGCCAGAGAAATTTCTTCTTTCAACTTGTAGCGAAAGTTGGAGAAAATTTGGGGAAATTTTAAAAAATTTGGCAAATTTTTTAAAAATATGGGGAAAAATTGAAAAATGTGCAGAAAAATTAAAAGTGTGGGGAAAAATGTATGGAAAAATTAAAAAATATGGGGAAAATTGAAAAAAAGTCATTTTCCTTTAAAACACAAAAAATTTGCAAGACATTGGGGAAAAAAACTGAATTTTTATTATTCAACGATGTGGAGAGATGTTTTTAAAGGACAATATTTCCATGACCAACGTTGTGTGGATTGGCTGGATTCAAGTAAATTACGACGAGAGATTATATTCTAGTGATACGAATGGGGCGGTGATATGTTTTAGATACAACGCAGTAATTTACGCGTCATTAATGTTGGCACAACAGAGAGTAGTAATTGATCTTGTAATATGATGTGACCTGATGCGGGGTGACGATGACAGCACGCAATGACGACGCGGTGTTCGCGATACGACGATCAAGTGACATCTGTGTATATTTTGAGACCGCCACTAAAACTGTGATTACGAGATTATTATTATTGTTACAAAAAATTTTATTATTTTCTCTTGAATGACAAGAATTGTTGCATTGATTTTTTTTTTTTAAACATGCAAAATCATATTGTAAGTTGAATCTTAGACAAATAATAATATTTATTTTGCATTGGATTTTTGATTGTACCAAAATCTCGTAAGTGAAGTATATTGATTCGGTTATTTTTTCTGCCATCAACATGCGGCGTGTTGTGAATTTTTCCCTGATGATGCATTTGCAATTAGTTTAGAAATGTTGGAAGAAAAACTCGTTTGGAATTATTTGCGCCAGCAAATAAGAGATTAACCAAACAGAAGAAGGAATTTAAATTAAAATGTTTTTTTATAAAGAACATTTGATTGCTAAAGACATTAATTTTGTTTCATTAATGATATTTATAAGCATGAAAAATTTTTTGTTGTCATATTCTGCCCGTCGAAATATTGAATTATTCCTCGGCTTCTTCTTAACAACAGTGACTTCTTCATCAGAAGTCGTGGATGCAAACTAATTGCAAGTCTCTCCTTATCGGAGGCTGGATAACATCATAGCTTGTATGTCAACCGGCAGTAAAAATGACCATGCTCAGTGAATCCTGTAAAATGATGTATTTATTATAAAACACAATTTTTCAGACTGTGATGATCTGTACGTAGGTAAAGTCAGCCTTATCTAGGCTAGAAAATAAGGCAAATTACTACTTTAATAATTTTAAACTATGTATTGTATTTTGCAAATATTAAAAAATTATATTTGTAAAAAATAATACCGTTTCACGCTTTTATGGCCGAAATAAAAATACGCCACTTGAATAATTATGTAATAATCATATTATTATTTTTAAAGATACCAAAGGCTTTTTGAATGGAAGTAATAATAATAAATATTGTGTAAATGTTAATATTATTACAATAATAAATAATAATGTTTGCCTCGTCGTGCATAAATAAATAAATGAAATGATGCTACTCCTACTCAAGATGATGTGTGAACAAAACTGCTGTTATTAATAAACAAATAGTGTGGGCTATATATTAATATAATACCTACGGAGCGGAAATTGACATTTTAAAATCAAAAAGACTTAATTATTAAAAATGAACTTTTAAGTGTATCTAGGATAGTGTCTATATTAAAACATGTTAATTATGATTATTTAAAAATGCTTCTATTTTTCAAAATCCTTTCTACTGCACTTGCAATTTTTGATGTATGCCTTTTAAACATTCAATCAAACAGAAGAACAAAGATTATCCGAATTATGATTTTATCCAATATTGTTTGTATTGTCCAAATGGATTCCGAATTAGAAAGTAGAAGCTTCTTGAAACAGAAGAACAAGATTTTATCCAAGAATGTTTGTCCAAATATATTCCGAATTCGAAAATAGAAGCTTCTTCAAACAGAACAAGATTTTATCCAAGAATGTTTGTCCAAATGGATTCCGAATTTGAAATAGAAGCTTCTTGAAACTGAATAACAAACATTATCCGAATTATGATTTCATCCAATAATGTTTGTCCAAATGTATTCCGAATTCGAAAATAGAAGATTCTTGAAACGGAAGAACAAACATTATCCGAATTATGATTTTATCCAATAAGTAAATAATGTCCAAATGTATTCCGAATTTGAAAATAGAAGCTTCTTAATGCGGACGAACAAACATTATCCGAATTATGATTTTATCCAATAACGTTTCTCCAAATGTATTCCGAATTCAAAAATAAAAGTTTCTTGAAGCAGAAGAACAAGATTTTATCCAATAATGTTTGTCCAGATGTATTCCGAATTCAAAAACAGAAGAATCAACATTTTTCGTATTATGATTTTATCCAAATGTATTCCGAATTCGAAAAAAGAAGCTTCTGGAAGCGGAAAAACAAACATTATCCGAATTATGATTTGAAAGTGGTTGAAAAATGGTAAAAAGGTTACACAATTAAAAGTGACTGTTAAACTGCCAAGATCTTTTTTATCTGTTTTACCATTAAAACAAATCTGAAATTAGTCCGGTATTTCGAAGTTCTTCTGTGTTTATAAATTATTTAAATTTTCTTACCAAGAACAAGTTAAACTAATGATGGTCCAGGTCGATTCTACTACTATTATTATTTGCCAATCCTAGTTGATAAAAACAAAATTATACAGACGTAAGATGAATGAAAAAATTAATAGCGTCCTTAAAATCCGAATCACAAACAATAAGTATAAACGTATTCTTATGATTATTTCATTTGTGTATTGTACCTATATCTGTAGTGTTATTATTATATTGTTCTTATTTTATTGTTTTTATTAATTTTTAACTTTAATTTATCTAGCTTCGAAAGAAGCTGGAATGTTATTATTTAGTTTTTTATAAATTAGATTTTTATGAAGTATGCGGGGGCTCCTAAAATGTATGAAAGTTTTACAGGGCACCAAAAAACATGTTTGACGATAAAACGCCAAAAAAATATCTATGGCATACCGCAGAGGTGTTATTTTATTTCTTTAATCTCTATACAGGGTGTTACAGGACTTACTTTAATCACTAGTTATTCCTGACATTATTTGGAGTAAAAAATGTAAATTAAATTTTGGTCCCAAAAACCAAACAAAAAAAACTTTCTTCCACATGTCATCACTGGTCACTCAGCCGAGTAACCGACCAAACCCTCACACCCGGCCCTAACTTTCCAATATCTACTGATTTTTTAATGTTTTAAGTTGAAAAAAATAAACATAAAAAATGTTGACCAGTCAGTGGCTGAGTGGGCATTGCGTTTGGGTCCCACCCGGGCGTCGCATGTTCGATTCCTCGGCTGGCTAAGTCCTCCATCACGACACAAGTAACATTTTCTGCTTAGTGTGGTGGTAACAGGAGATTTTCAAACATTGTTCATAACCCGGGAATGTTTGTCTTTCTTTTTAAAAAAAAAAATTTAAAAAATGTCACCGAAATCAAAAATTTAATTATATTTTTTTATTCCAAATAATGTCAGGAATCACTGGTATTGAAAATATGTTTTATAACAGATTGTACGGAACGAATTAAGCTGTAAGCAATGGGAAATGTTTTGTATTTTAACTTCTCTTAATTCCTTGGGTCACTTATTGGCGTTTCCGCCATGAAACATGCGTTGAGTCACATTTTGACTTATGTGTCACCAAATTACACATCTTAATAAAATTATAAAATTCATTCTAAACATCTTTTCTATTATGTTCAGATACACATTATATTATGACAGAAACAGTTTAAAACAGAGAGAACACCAATCTTTCAACATATTATTTGCATTTAAAAATTTTCGTCAAAAACAGCGAATCTATTTGAAAATTCAATTTCAAGAAATATATAACTAAATAAATCTCTAAGCCGACAGATTTATAACTGACGCAATACTCTATTGTCTAGTCTCGAGGAGTTAAAGGTAATGTAATTAAAGATCTGCGGTTATTTCAAATTAACATTTTTGAAGATATGGTTCTACTGCCGTTTTTTTCTTACTACATATAAGAATCAAAATTCAAATAATAATAATATGTACTTTGCTGATTTATAGCGCCATTTTTGGGAAATATAACCTCAAGGCACTTAAATTAAATGACTCCAATTCTGCTAATACTTGGCAGACCTCACCCGTCCAAAGTCGGCAGCTCTCTTTAGGTCATTAGTTCATCCCACCTGTGGGTGACCTCTGTTTCTCTTTTCCAACGAGGAACGAGGTCCGCTGATACATATTGAGATTCCAACAATCATTATTGATAAATGCATGTGTATAAAAAAGTGTAATTTGCACAAAAATTTGAGCATTCATAGAATTTAAAATGTCAAGAAAATTATTGCAAAAAGAGATATTTGTAGTTTTTTCATCAATGTCTTTGATTGCTTTTAATAATTTCTCACAATTATATGCGGAAAGATCTGATATTAAATTAATTTACATATTTTTAATCTAGTTCTGTGAAGATATCTGAATATACTAAAAGAGAAATGGAAAAAATTACAAAACCCCCGGAGAAAAAAAAATGTTCTCAAGATTAATAAATGTGCACCTACTCTGAAATACACATTTTTGCTGCCCATTGTAATTTACGTTCATATGTTTTATCAGCTGCCTATAATTGTATATATACAGCTCACCACGATCTAGTCACTTTCTCTCTATCTTGTATGTTTTTTTTTTTGAGACTGAATATTATGAATTTTAAAATTTGGTGCCTGCGTTTGCTTGTGAAGCTTTTATTTATTATCAATAGATGGCATCTCTTTACCTTTTAGCGTTGCTTTACCATTTCAACTTTTAATATTAAATGTTTTTTAAAAATTATGTTGCATTTTATTTCCAACGTACTTAAATTCTAAAAATATAGATTTTTTTTATAGAGCTTAAAAAAAATTATTATATTAATGGCAAAATCGAAAATTTTCTAGTACATTCAATGCCTTATTCAAAACTGCCATTTATTTTTCTCTACATTTTTTTTGTAAAATCTTCAATTTGAAAAAAATAATATTACGTACCTATCTCTGCACTTAAAATTTATTAAAAAAAATGCCATTTGTGATTTGGTAAGCTTTTCATTTCTACGCAAATAAAATTAGCACAAAATAAGCTCATTTGCTAAGATTAGTTAAAAAATTAATATTATATTATCTAGGAACAAATTGCATAGTTGATAATTTTCATGTAATTTTTTTTTTGGTCCATCCTACAAGAATATTGTTAGAGAATTTATTATTAGAGTTTTTTTTTCTTTTGTTGTATCGACATTTTTCTAGAATACCAAAATTATTATTAAATATTGTTTGACACATCTTAAAATACTTCACTGGCATATCCGAGATCTGAACTAGCTTCACATAAGTTTATTTTTAAATTTAAGCATTTGATAATAATACATTCATAATGTATTGATGTTATATAATATATATTTTTTTATTTGCTCATACAATGTCCAAACCAAGCATAATACATAATCAAATACTGTTATCATGGATAATAGAGACAAATGGAAATATGACAGCATGCCGAACTACGACCATACTGCACATACTAAAAGTTATGCATTTGTTGTGTAGGTAGAAACAAATACGGGGCACCGCTGTGCGGACTTGCCATTTTTTGTGTGTAATGAATATTGGCGACACTTTTGTGCGTGCCGTTTCATACTAATAATGGTTTGTTGCACATCCCCTTGTTTTTACTATCTATGACTAAGATAATTAAGAGCCATTAAAAAACTATATGTAGCTAGGTACTTTTAAACCTTCCTTTTCACTCTTCTTCTCCTCTGACTGTAACAACGAAAAATTTAATATAATTAAAGCCACAGTATTATTTTTTTTAATACCACTTTTAATAAGTGTTACAGATTGTTTTTGTAGAACAACATAACTAGAGCGAATTATGAGGGATATAAAAGCAAACCTGCCACTTTACAATTTATTTTTTTGAGATTTCAATATTTTTTATAGCTACATCACAAGCCCCATCGATCACACTCGGTGTTTGAAAGCAGAAATGCCTCTTTTCAATTAAAAAAAAACCACTTATTAAAAATAATTAGATGCAAAATGGCCGCTTTTAAATTTCAACCAATCAGAATCTTCCTTTCACCATTATCTAAAATGGCTGCTGTTCTCTTCCATTTTGAATTTTAGTTACATAAAAAAGGGCCATTGTGCTTTCGATGAGATGCAAAATTACCACAATTACTAATCTGATATGCAAATAATTTTATTTACTCCAATAATAAATAGGCTAAGGTGCAGAAATTCGTAATTCTTTTGTTGTGTGTAAGAGTATAAAAGGTAATACATAAATTCTAAAGAAAAATCGTTTTAATAACTGACAAAACAAATGCATAAAACGTTTTACGTGTCTACTGAAAAAATTGTAAAAGTATAAATGGCGGGTTTGCTCCTATTTATGCTCCTCATATGTAAAAAAAACTATCCCAGAGCCAATAAAACTATAACTGAAAGTAGTGAAGGGAGAGGGGATAAAGGAAGGTTGAGAAGTAGGTTCTTGGGTATTGAGATCAGATGGGTGATTCTATATCTTTTGCGACAGCCTAACGCGTGTTAAATTGTCCGTATATGACACATTTTGACTGTTTTCTTAAATGCCGTATTCTATATCGTGCTAACGAGCTAAAAATCGTGCTTGTGTTAAGACACAAACTCTTAAAAGTTTAACGCTAATGCCAGAGATGACGGCGTGTTTGCCGCGTAATCCTCCTTAAAAGATAGTCATTTATGAACGTCTGTTGCTAGTTATAATAATTTATAAATAGTAATTAGTGTTTTAAGTAGGTAATTAATCCACACCAACTGAAAATAACAAACGATAGGCATAGACAAGCCATAGAAAATCACAAAATTTGACAGCCGACATCGCACGACGGACGCCTTCCGAAATTCAATGGATTTTGTCTTAATTGTCTCGTAACGCTGACTTAACACAAAAGATACAGAATCCCCTTCTGGTCACTAAACCTAACCAAAGCCATTTCAATTCTGAATAATTATCTCTTACCACAGCGATACTGGGAGTATCTTCCTCTCTGAAACAGAAGGCGTCTACATATTAAAACTACCTCAAATCACGCCAGGTACTGTAAATAAATTTGGCCTCTTATTTATATAAGATCCTCCTGTAAAATTATCTTATAATTAACTATCCGATCACTTAACCCGATCAGGAACCACCAATGATCGATCGGGTTAAAAATTTGATTTGATTTGATTTATGGGTCGTTAGCTCACCCAGCACCCGTGATGGACATGGCGAGCGATCATAGAAATATAATTTTTGTAGACCAGGATTCTCAAATCTCATTCTAGCTATGAGGAAATGAAAATAGTTAATCTGAAATGGGTTGTCTTTGCAGTTCTGCCACTGGGAACCAGTTCCAAAAGTAACTGTATAAAAAAATAAGTTCCACATCAGTCTTCGGTAACTGGAACCTCATTCACAGTCCTTTTCAGATTAACTATCTCCATTTCTGTATCGTGAGAATGAGACTCAAGACACCCGGTCTACACAATTTATACATCTATGGTCTACCTAAGTTAAACGACAACATGGCGGTCAGCGAATAAGTATCGTTTTATCTATTGCAAAGTACCCCATTAAAGATCAGGTACTTTCGACCTGATCACTTCGCCCAGTTGTGAATGACCCAGGACTAGTTACAAGTCATTTTACCTAATATAATTAGTTAATTTTTTAATTTTCTGCATATTTATGTTTATACATAGGTAGAATGGCTTGTATCATAATTTTATAGGAGAATCTTATTGTGAATAAGAGGCTAACACAATTCAGTGTCGTGGCCTGGTTTAAGGTGGATTTTATTATTATGATGTTGGCTTGACTTATAAAAAAAGTGCCCAACTCTAAAATGACTACTTAAGATTATAAAAAAAATGTCAATTAAACTAAAGAAAAGGACAAAAAATTTATCTTACAGCTTGACAATTTTAACTTTGCTTAACATCTGGAAGAAGGGACAAAGTATTTTTTTAATCTATAGTTTTTTTTGTATTCACAAAATTGCACTAGCCCCCCGCCGAATTGCAAAGTTAACCGTGTCAAACTGTAACAGACATATATTATTTAGATAAATCTAAATAAAAGTACATGGGTATATTATATTTTCAAAAAAATGTCTCAATTAACAAAATTAATCACAGATACACACAACAAACTAGGTAATCAATTTTTTATTTTGTAATTTTGATTATTTAAGAATATTTTATTAATGGCAGCTTTAAATGGTAATTTTGAATTAAATATCTTAATGATCCCAATGACTTTTTTGAAATCTGTTATTTTTGCTTTTTAATTTGCAACATTTTGAAATGTTCACTAACTACCCAGACAACATCAAGAGTTTGTCGGATTGAAAATTATTGTGATTTATTTTTGGGGTATTATGCCGTGTTGCGCTACCTCCTCCTTTAGCCAACATTTCGACAGTGTTACAGTGTCCATCATCAGGGCAGATGTGTAGATTGCAACGAGGAGTTGTGTTGTTTATGTATGTAAAAGCGATACCGTGTTGCGCGTGTCAATCCTATTAGAGCCGGTATTTCAGTATAATTATTTTTTTGGGGGCTTAGTTTTGGTGTAGCCATCAAATACCGGATACCAAGCTAACGTAGCCTCATCGTGTTAATATTAACAGGGGTTTTTGTGGATTTCAATTGGCTCAGTACTTAGGCGTGCTCGATGCATTTTGGGCAAAATAAATCACGATATACTTTTGAATGGCAGTGAATATCCCAAATCAAATTCGGCGTTGTAAATTGTTTGGTTGCATTTACGAGTTATCTGAGAATTGAAGCAGATAGATGGTACACTTTTATATACAACTCAATATTTATCTAAAATTTTGGGTTTTTGGATTTGTCAGACAAATGAAGTGTAAATTGCAAAATGGAGTGGGAATTTCTCAATCATATCAAAAGCAGCTTTTAACTTGTAAAAGTCCAATATGGTGCCTCTGCGTTACATACAAACTTCTCCATATTCTCTTTCCTGTCAATTACTTTTTATTTACGCTGTTAAAGTAAAACAAGTAATAAAGATGTCTGCTAACAATTTAAATATTACATATTTAGCTTGTATTTCATCACTTCTGAGTAAGTACTTATCGATCCTAGGATTACAATTACTCTAAAAACAGACATTTACTTGACGGGTAGCATTGCTCAACTGTGGTGAAACAGATAATATACGCTAATCGTTGAGTAACACTATTCGCCAATTTACTTGGGAGATGATATAATACGCCCTTAAGATCTTAACATCTTCTGATTGGTGGATACGATTTTTAATAATAATATGAACTCATTAAAACTTATTTTTGTATCAGTTTGAATTTTAATATTGCCTTATAATGTTATCATAATTATTATTTAAACAATTCACTGAAAACTCAATCAAAAGCCAAAGGAAAGATCCCCTACAAAACGCTGATTCCAGGCTTTTGAACAAATTTTGTTCTGTAGAAAAGCACAATAATTGTCATATTGTTAGGATTTTCAGGTGTTTGTGCAAAAGTTGAAACGAACCTATGTAGAATCAGAAAATCAAAAAAAAATGACGCCAATCAATGTTACATTATTTAAATTTCTGCAAAATAACTCACTCTTAAAACATAATGCTCAGCCATCTTTATAATAAAAAAAAAACAATGAGAATATTCATGAAAATCATCACAGAAAATAATGTATTAACTTTTTATTTATTGCAACATATCGCCAAATAGAAAGGCAATCAATATTTATATTAACTACTCTCCTATGAAATTTATACATTTATCAACTAAATAATAATCAATTTTGCATTTAATTTGACCCGAAAACTTTATATTATAATAAATTAATACTGTTTTATTTTAAGTTAGTACTTACCCGCGCAGTACCTAACTGCTGCTCTGAACAGCCATGATATTTAAAAATGTAGCTTTTGTTCTATAGATGTACGTTAATCTATGGTCTTTGGCGGCTGACTTTCTCTCCCGCCATAATGCGAGTGAAAGTGCGAGCGGAGGTTATGTGCTTATTTCACAGATAAATCGAATGCGTCAATTTTTAAACTGTTTCAAATGTTTTAATCAAATTGTGTTGAAACTATTCATTATGAAAAATGCTATTTTTTAACCTTTATACTCGTTAAACAGAAACAATTAGTGTTCCTCACATCTTTTGCAACACAAGTCATTTTATGTGATATCCATATAAACTCTTTATAACATGGGGAGTCAATAAAATAATTAACACAATCAATAAGTGATGAAGAAGAGAAAACATTTCTTATCTTTCATACTTCAGACGATTTACATGTTCAACGGTAATGTTATTTAAATACCATGAACCATAGTCGATTAACACAAAAATAAAATGATTTTAAACAATTTATGCAACCAAGGTTGTGTAATGATTTATGCCACCGCAACATAAGTATTGCATACATTGTGTTAGTGAGGTGTACAAATATTCCAATCTCTTAACTTATCTTTATCTACGCACATCCCGAAGAAAATGGTCATAAGTCGAAAAAGTAAATTTTACAGGAGAGAAAACAAATGATGATGACACTAGCGATATCTAGCGGAGATAGAATGATCTAACTTAAAAAACGGTTTTCGTGGGGCATAGATAATTACAATCACTTTACTATTGATAAAAATAAAATTGTATAAAACAGAAAATTTTGACTGACGACCCTTTTCTAGGGGATATGTCACATATGCGAGCCACGAAGTTTCAAACACTACATCGTGCAAAACATTGGATAGATTTAGTTGAAAAGATTAATTTAAAACCACTCTAATTACAAACATTGAAACACAATTATTAAGATTGACGTATTTGGTACATTTGTGACGCGTATAGATTACCGTGACCGCATCTGATTGCAAGTGTGATTGTGTCTCTTAAATGTACGTAGCAATTATTCAGGTGCCATAAAGCTTATAAAACGTGGAGGGATGTTTCTTAGATTAATAAGATGGAAATGTGTACATTTTAGTAAATTATGAAATGAAACGACGGTAAGCTGACCACGCATAGAAAGGTCGAACACAATGTAATTAATTTATCTATCTATATATATATATTTATTATTATTGTAAAACATAGATGATTATATTGCTTTAATATATGAACGTTTTTTATTTCATTCAACTCTGCCACCCTTTTTTTAATGCACAACCCCAGGAGTCCCAACTGCTTCCCACTATAAAAAATAAACACAAAAGATTTTGAGCATTTAATTTGATCAGATGAGTTTTAGTATAAAGGCATAGTAGAGAGCCGGAACTATAAAGTTTTGTCCCGACCCTACAAGATTTGAAGACAACATCCAGGAATAAATTGCCAGGATAACGCCTGATATGCCGACAAGAGTCATGACAAACACCAGAAATCAGTTTACTCAGTATATGGAGAATGGGGACGTCACCTACCTGTTTGATCTTCAAAAACTAAGAAAAACAAAACTTTAGGTATGTGCCTACATTATAAAAAACAAGTAAAAAAAATTGATTCATACAATGGGTTTTATTAAGTGTTGAAAAAAGGCCGCACCCTGGGTTGCGATTACGGAACATCCATTCAAAAAGTAGGCCTCATCGGCAAACGCACGCTCCTCACTGTTTCAACGCATGATGGCGACTAAACTGTTTCGGGACAAAACTGTATAGTTCTGCCTCTCGAACGAGATCACTAGCGCTCCGCTACGACATTAACTGACTGAATAGCGGGCATTTAAAAAAAAGGAAGTTATGCTGCCGCACCCTGCATAAAGCATAAGGATAATCGTCAATCCATGGTGGGTGGCCAACACATTAGTGTCAATTCATAGTGGGTTATCAACATATTAGTGACAATCCATAGTGGGTGGCTAACATATTAGTGTCAATGGATAGTGGGTTGCCAACATATTAGTGACAATCTTAAGTGGGTTGCCAACAAATTAGTGTCAATCCATGTTGGCCACCCACGTTAATATATGGCATCCCCCAATGAGATACGATTTTTGAAGCTCATAAACTTATTATAAATATTATACTAAAACTACTGATCACAAGAATTTCAGATGAAATCTTTAGAAAAATCTTTGTTTTGGACATTAGGCAATTTTATACCAAAAACATACTATGTAGAACACTTCTTAAAACACATAACTGCTTTTGAAAATATCCAAACTTCCACAGATACTAGAACCAAAGGGAATAATCTCTTACTTATCCCTTTCGCTAAACTAGCTTTTGGCCAAAGAAATTTTAGATACTTTGCACCAATGCTATACAATGCACTTCCACTGGCCATTAGACAGAACACAACTTATTTTAAATATGAATCAGACATCAAGTCTTGGATCATCAGCCAAGACAGATCTAAGTAAGATCATCTAATCTCAAAGGTTTTATCAAAACTATTTTAAAAGGTGCATTTTCGGTGGTACAAATTCAACCAAAAATCATACCTGAACTCTCTGAATGCTCAAATCGATTTTTATAATTTTTTCTCGAAATTTCACTGGAGACGAGAAACTCAAAGCGAATAAAAAATATGTTGAAAATGTTGTGTTCTACTAAATTTGTTATAAGTTATTAGCTGAAATTTGTTAAATTTACGAAATAATATTTTTGAAAAAACTGGATTTTGGTGCGATTTTTCAAAATGGTGGCGCCAACACAAATGTGCCGAGGTCGAAAACTTGGATTTTACGGCGGGGGGCCGGTTTTTTAAATATCTAAAAAAAATTGAACTACCAAAATAATTACGATCGCAACCTCTTTTTTTGCTCTGATTGCTCTGCCCTAATCTCTTGTTGTTTTGCTGTCGTTCTTCTACATACTTATTGTTGAACACCTTCATTGAATGCTTTTCTTACTACCATGATGATTCACGTTTGCGACACCCTGACAGCAAAAAAGGCAATAAACATACTTTCCTTGACACAATAATGCTGCAGATCTTACAAAAGATGAGATAAGTAAACAATATACGTAGGTCAGTTTCCTCCAAAGGAAAAATTCATCATTTTCTTGTATCTCTCTCACACACCGCACTGTGACCCCTACCAATACCCCTTTAAATTTGGGAGGCGGGTATGATAACCAACACCTCTGCTATAGGTCACCTAAGTGGTTCGCTACGTTTGGTGACTTAGCAGGGGTGCCCGTGTTCATGGGGTGAGGTTTGTCCAAATCTTGGCGGCGAATGTGTCTGCCCACCGAGAGAGACTGGTTGAGATTTTGACCTTTCCATCTCTCAACCCATCGCCTTGCACCGCAGTTGGAGGGATGGATTCATACGTCTGTAACTCCTGGGCACACTGACCCCCAGATTCCTACCCACCCCTCATAACTTTTTCCTTCCCACGACTTCCTCTCCTTCCTTTCCCTTAAAAGACCCTCCACACAGCATCCCCAAAGATGACATAGATCCTGAGGGGAATTATTTTCCTCAAGGCTTCCTGTGTGGAGCTAATGTTAAAAAAAAAATACTTGTGATAATAATTTTGAAAGTATAGAATATAGTTACAAGGTATTGTTAGCAATAATAAAACGCTAAGTTAATATATATGATGAAATATATTGTCTCCACGTTAATTGACAATAACAACATTCAAGAATCGGCAAAATTATGTTCCGCCATTTGTAAATCCAACCGTTGGCTGTCCGTGCTGTTGGTAGTCTCCTCCCATACCGCCAGCCAGGAAGAGTTAGTAGTTCCCTTCTTTACCGGCCGCCATAGCTGGTTTGGTTTCCTTGTTGGCCGCCAGAGGCGATAGCAGTACCTCTGGCGGTGGTTGAGAAAACCAAACGTGTGAAGCGGCAATATTTATCCAAAAATTTAAAATGTCAAATATCAATATTCACTGATGGTTTTTCTTTTGTTCTTAAACATATAAAGCTGCAATTCTTTCTTACACACTAAATAACAACAGTATAAAATTAGACAAACAGTGAACATATGTCTGCACCCCCCCAAAGGAAACATACAATCATTATCGTACATCTCATTCGCTCATATAAAGAAAATGAAGCGCAAGGAAAAGGTCTTTAGAGGAAAAAGTCACACAATTTTGTGTGTCTCATCTTTTATATCATCATTATTTGATGTGTAAGAAAGCGCTGCAGCATTATAGCTATAAGGAACTTATGTTTATTGCCTTTTATGCTGTCATGGTAATTATAGAAGAACTCATTATCTCTTGGTTTTTGTTTTTTGTAATTGTTATCTTCTGTATACTTATTGTTGAACACCGTTAGTGGAAGGTTGGTATTTATTATTTGTTATTTCTTTGAAATTCTTTTTGTTAATGCTCAGTCTGTTGGGTACATTATAAATACATAAAACAAAATACTAAGACAATTCAATAATTCAACAAAATCGGAATTGGTGAAAAGTTTTATAGGGTGGGTTCTAAAATAAAACTTCAATAAAATACTCATTGATTACTCTTATAATATACACTTATTCTTGAAAAACATCATCAGTATGAAATAAATAATTAGAGAATAAATAAATAATGTAAATTTGAGGTACTTATGGTTAATGGTACTCAACTTACAAATTATACAAACATAATTAGTGTGTATTTGGTAAAACAATGATAATTGTGTTTTTTTTATTTATTATTTCTATTCAGACAATTTCCTAATGCATACCTAATATTAGTAAAAAGCACCTCCAGCTAAAACATAAATCATAATGGTGATATTTAAAAGAATTAATTATCTACTCTTTCATAGCTGGTGCTAGTATAATTAATTTAGGTAAAAACACTTTTCACAAGTTATGCTCTAAAATATTAAGATGAATTAATTATTTGCGCCCATAAATACGCAATAAGAATACGAATAAATAGTTTTGTCCGTAAAAAAACTCAAATCTTCCTAGAAAGACTAACAAATACAACATTGTATCAGTGATTCAATCCAATATTGTATTTGTAAACCTTTCTTGTAAGATTTGAGTTTGTTTATGGACAAAACTATTTATTCATATTCATATCGTAAAAGAGCAGAATATGAATTCTTTAATTATCACCTATAAAACAATAAATGAGAACACTATAATTAAGTTTTAACTGTAAAAAAATATATATTTCAAATTCTTTAAATTTTTTTCTAAATTATACTTAAATATAACAGAAACCAGGGAGATTGGCCGTCAACCATTATAATATGAAACTGTAGCACAATGCAATATCGTTCACCCATACTACTGCAAATCGAATCAACTAACTACAGCTCGGCGACCGTCAGCACGCTTTCACGCCATATCTCTCTTTGCTTCTATTATAACCACAGGGATTTTTCTTTACATACAACTGCAATCTGCATAACTTATAAGTTATGCAGATTGCAGATTTAAATTTGATGGGCGCCGTGCGCTTACTTTTCAAAAACATTTTTATCTATGTAAGGTGATACTTAGAAGAATTCGTATTATCCTCTTTCATAGATGGCGCGAGTTTAATTAATTTAGAGAAAAACGCTTTTTACAAGGTCGCTTTAAAATATTGAGGAATTAATTGTTTGAGCCTGTACATACACAATTTGAATAAATAGATTTTGGTCCATAAACAAAGCTCAAAAATAAGGTTAAAAATTACAATATTAATATTGTATCGGTGATTTAATCCAAAATATTACTTTATACATACAGTTCTGTTTATTACATTAATATTCCACTATTAATATCTTAAATAAATATATGTTTTTTTAAGTTAATCTCAATTTAGATATCGAGTTGAAAAGGCAATTACGTAAATTTCTCTCGAATAAATATATATCGCTAAGAATGCTCCGAGAATAATACATAAAAAAAACACATTTAGTTCTGTTATCATGCTACAGGTATAAAAAAATTCAGTGTTTCTAAAATGTCGAGAGATTTTGGTTCTGTTTTAAATAAGTCGTCTTTTATATCATAAGTCTTGTTTTATTTTTTAAAAAATCACAACAGTTGCTTACGCCTATTAATTATAATTGTTATTTTTAAATAACGTTAGCGCACTCCCTCTATCATTCGTATTTACATATCTCCCTTTCACAACATCTCCAGTAATCTTCTTTTTGAACGCTTACAATGGAGCCTTAATAGACAATTACAGCTTTAGTAGTTCACACGATAACAAAATAAAACTTTATAATAATTTCATTTCTAGAAATCGCCAGGACATTTGGAAGAGCTATCAGTAACCATTTGGAAGAGCTATCAATAACCATTTGGAAGAGTTATCAATAAACATTTGGAAGAGTTATCAACAATCATTTGAAAGGGTTATCAATAACCATTTGGAAGAGCTATCAGTGAACATTTGGAAGAGTTATCAATAACAATTTGGAAGAGCTATCAATAACCATTTGGAAGAGCTATCAATAACCATTTAGAAGAGCTATCAATAACCATTTGGAAGAGCTATCAATAACCATTTAGAAGAGCTATCAATATCCTCCCTTTGCTTCTATTAGTGCTGTATACCGGAGTCTACAAGCCCGCTTCGCTTCCCACTCCCGGCCCCGTCCTGACATAGTGTCCGTAGGGGGTGTTGATGACACCTGGCCCCAGGTTGAGGGGGGCTGCTGTCGCGTAACCACCGCCACTGTTGACTCCGGCGGTGAACTGTGAAGTCGGGTCTTGACGAGACCAAGCTGAGTGCGATGGTGGACCTGGAAATATAAATGCAAACATTAGAAAAATTCATCATATCTATTCGAAAGGATTGTATTTCACCAGATTGAATTTCGAATAATTTATTCAGTATACCACCAATATATGTCTAAGGCCAAGTTGTTTCACAGAAATTCACGTGTGACAAAATCATCAAATAGCCATCAAGCGCCAATTTTTTTGACATTCGAAAGGTTCCCGTTATTTGCCAATTCTAAATCCATTTTATCATTTTAACTAATTGTGATCATCAGAGGAGGACAAATATTATGTTGTTAAGCTTGTCAGCTTACTAAAATTTGATAGAAAGCTGAAATGCACCTCGAATCGGCGTTTAACCTTAAAAAACACAATGGCGCTGAAAGGTTATTTGATAACAATGTATCATTGAATTTCTTAGAAATAACTGGGTCTAGTATGCACAAAGTCCGTTATTGGGACCTATTTGCAAAATAGTCAATACCCTACAAGATGTAGACATTTTCAACTGTACTATAAAAACATATAAAATCAAACTTGTCGAATTTATTTCTGGTGCTTATATTTACTTCTTCAAACACAGCAATTTTGTGGCACCATTTTAATTCAAAATTAATAGAATACGTTTATTGTTTAAAACCAACATGTTTACTTAAAACTAATTACAACAATATACATAGACGTAAAGGTTAAAGGTGTCAATGGATTGGCGGGAGTGGGAAGAGGGATGGGGGTAATAGGGCATAATTTACAAAGGGAACAAGTTTAAAGGTCATTTAAAAATATTTTTTTATTATTTATAATATTTAAATTCATCTTTACGCTCCTTCTAATTTCCACCTCAATCGTGGATCGTCGTAGGTATATACATATAAATGTATGCAGAAATGTCATGTAATAATAAAAGTAATAATCGGAATAATAAGAGCGCCCATTAGCCGTAAAATGTCCTCAAAAGAAAGGTTCTTTCGACCTCTACTTTAAGTCTGTTTCTTTCTTTAGCCTTTTACAAACAATTTCCCTGGCATTTAAATTCACATCACCGAGTCGGAATTGAGAGTCAGCATGTTTTCCATTGAGATATGCTTTTCACCTGTCATTTTAAATTCTACTGGCGTATTTTATGTGGAACACCAGATAATGAGGCATTCGTTGTAAGAATAATGGTAATATCATATAAAAGCAATGTACGGATCTACACGTGTAATTTAAAAATCTAAGCATTAGCAAAAATGATATGAAAATCACGTACATACGTTCACTCGTCCGGAATTTAAAAAAAATTAAACCGCGGCATTCCGAATTTCTATCGCCTTAAAACACATTTATCTTGAACCCTTTAAGTTTTTAAATTTCTTAAAAAAATATGTTATTTTTGAAGATAATATATATATACATTTGCCACACCGAAACGGTATTAAATTAAATTATATGAAATTCCCTCAATAGAAAAAATCGCAAAGTATGCTCCGAATATTATTATATACACGTATTTTCTGTTATTTTAGAAGTTATATGTATAAAAAAATCGCAGAGTTTCTTTAAATGCTATATAAGACACTTCCCACTAGATTGTGCTCTATTTTAAATTAGTAGTGTTTTATTAAACATTTTCACAATTTTCGCTTAAATATTATCGTTTTTAATATTAGCGCGCTCCCTCTAACATTCGTATTTACATATCTCCCATTTTTATTCTTTTGGAGCGTTTACTAACAGGCCTGCACTTTTAAGTAATGCAAAATCATGTCTTTTGTGTTTGAAAATTATATCGCTTAGAAATATTTTAGATTCTTTAACAAAATACTACGAATTCGATACATATTTGCTTCTGAAATTATATATTATTTTTTTATTACTCTTTTTACTCAGAAAAAAATTAAGTATGAGGGTTATAAAAACTGCTAAAAAGTTCATAATCTCATGCTTACGAACTCCTTTTCGGTTATGGTTTTACTATACTATAATGTGGAAAATTAAATGCCTTAGAAAATGACCTTTTGAGAAAATTAAAATTATTAATTTAAGCCCATCAAAATGCCTTTCTTAACAATTTATATTTGTTTTTTATATGTATATTGGTATTAAAATTTGGCATTTTTTGTGAGTTGTGACCGAAGCTTTCCAGCACCAAGCGCCACTCCTGAGTGAGCGCTGGGCCCGAGCTCACCCAGATCACGCCTACATAATAATTGATTACTTCTTTTTTTTTATTACCATTCATGTTTTTTTCCTATTATGTACTTGATTTTTTTACTTAAAATCTGTTGTGTAAATATTAAAAAAAACTATATGGGACGTGTGTTTGCACTATCCTCCCCACATCCTGGAAAAAACATTATTATAAGTATTGTTATTATAACCGCCTCCCAAATTATACAATACATTTTTAAGAAAGTAGTCTTATATCTTACCATAGCTAACAGACGGGTAAGACGGATAGTGGAAATCGTGTCCAAAGTCGGGCACGCCGTGTCCGCTGGGAGAGTTGTGCAGATGCACGTGGACCTCCTTGCCGCCCGAGTCGTACCCTTCGTGCCCGCCGTGCTCTTTTTTCAGGTAGAACAGCTTACCGAGCGCACCTATTATCTGGATTGGAAAAAACACTTTCATTGAATTTAGATATACCTATGTACATGTAAGATTTCATGGCAGTTGATCCTCTGACAGTTGGCACCAATATGCAGTCGGTTTAGGGAAAATACTGTATACATACCTACTTACACAAAACATAACAAGTGTCTCGAAGGGATGTGCAGAGAAGATGTACCGCCGAATAACAAAAGTATAAAACATATTTTCATTCAATTACGTCAAGGATAAAACTACTTAGGTATATACCTACTGTATTTATCAGCTTATAAGTACAAAAAATCGACACGTCTATACCAACTTATTACTAAATTTAATTTTGAAGTAAATTTTAGGTTTGAAATTTTATAATAATTATAAGTTCGGGGGCCAACTATCGGGGGATCAACTGTCGGATCAGCTCTATGCAGTACCGGATTATCCCTAAGGCAGAGTAGGCAACTGCCTAGGGGCCCCGCATCGGCTGGGGGTCCCGCGCCCCAAGAAAAAATAACTTGCGTCAACGGTTCGACTCACAATTAGTGAGCAACTCCGGCACACTTTTGGAAAAAGTCAGCTTTCAAGATGTTTTAAATATATTTTTTTTTTTATTACGAACATTTATAGGTTAATAACATTACATGCATTTAAGAAATAATAATTAGGTTATAACCTAAGAGTATGGATATTATAGTTCCATGGTTATAACCCAATAACTGTTCACATCACGCACAAATAATAAATAAAAAGTCAATAATTAAAACAAATATTTAAACATAGTTGAATTTTACTTTACTTTCCTTCGTATCAAAGGGGATATGATTGTAGGTGCCGTGTGTGGTTTATATTGGCATTTGTTTTTTTTTTTTTTTTGCTTTTATATCTAATGTTTAAAATATAAATGTTGTACAAGCTTTAGTGTGCACTACCTATCTGCTTGCTAAAATTCTTTGTTTCTTTTCATAGCAAGGTTGTCTGGAAGAGATCACTTTCGTGATAAGACCGCTCATTGTACTATTGTATTCGTTTCATTTTTTTATTGAATGGGGGTGAAGGCATACCTTCGAAATGTAGTAAAAAAACAGATTAATTATGAATAAAATTACGTTGTGGTAGAAAAAAAAAAGTTTGGAAGTTAGAAAAGGGTAAAGTGCAGTGGCGGACTAAGCCCGTCAGAGGCCCGGGGTAGAAAAGCTGGATGAACCGCTCCCCCCCCCCTAGTTTAAGAAGTTGATGTAATTTTACAAGCTTTTTCTTCAGTTCACACGGGCTTTTGACTCTGGGGGGCCTCCAAACGCCTCCATGTTCCTTTGATCAAATCCTAAACAAGGCTTTAAGGCACCAGGACACTGTAAAAAAATTGTCATTTTTTTAAATTAATTTTCTGAAGATGCATTTGTTAATAATGCTCTCACCAAATGTTTTAAGGAAATTCGCAAAATTGACGGAGATACCTACATCATATTATATGAAACCATTTTAAACAGTTTGTATGTTGAATTAACGTTCAGCAAAACTTTGAACGCGTTTTTCTCGAAACTGCATTTTTAAACATGGTTGACAACATATTAGAAAAACTATACGTCCGATTTCCATGTACTAAATCTTAAACTGTTAGTAAATCCAGTCAGTATGGCACCAGTTAGGGATTTTTTTATAATGAGCCCCCTTCTATTTTTTTTTTATGAACAATGAAAATTTTCCATAAAAAATCGAAATTAAAATTCGTTGGTCCGCTGTTTTTCCTTATTTTTAAACAAAATTCACTTACGTGGTGAAATAGACACTAAATTTTCAAACAGTTTAAGACCTGCAAATCGGATGTATGGAGGTTAAAAAATGTGTTAACAAAGTTTAGAGAAAAACACAGTCAAAGTTTTGCTGAAGGATAATTCAACATACAAACTGCCCAGACCTACGGTTGTAGCGAAACCCGGTCGGCATATTATAGTATGTATAATAAAAGTGGTGTTTACTAAGTTATTGTTTCACATAAAATGCTGTATCTCCGTCAATTTTTCGAATATCTTTAAAACATTTGGTGAGAGCATTTTTAACAACTGCGTCTTTCAGAAAATAAAATAAAAAAATAAAACTACAAAAAAAAAAATTTACAGTGTCCGCCTTAAGTGGGAATCACCAGACAAAACCGGAGATTTTAAATCAAATTTTAGACGTATTGACTCTTTTTCACCACAAAATTATAAATTGATTTCGAAAGACTGTTCTTTTATCTAGTAACGCTAAGTTTTAAATTTTGAGAAAATATGTTTATTTTTAGTACAGTAAGGTTTTACCGTAGGGCGTTGGTAGATTTGTTAAATTTTCAAACAAAATTTTGCATTATACAACACACATTTCAAATTATATAATCATGGAGTAAAATAAATCAATAAATTATCTGGGACAGATATGCTTCAGAATTTTAATTTTAGTTTAAATAAAATCATTAAAAAAAAGATCCGCGCATATATTTAAAAAAAAAATTATTTTGCTTAGACATTATTGAAAAATTATAAATACGTATGATCAAAAAATAATTAGAAAAAGTACATAATTTGAATAGTTTTATCATCACGAGTTTGAGCATTTTTTGAATTTAGGTATTTATCAAAGCAAATATTGTGAATTAAATAATATCGATATTGAGCTATTATGTTAAAATGCTGGTATGGAGAATAATTAATCTTACTCATCGGAACCGCCCTGTACAGTTGCAAGGGTACGATTGCAAGATCATCGTTCGACGAAATTTAAATTCTCGGCCACTGATTAATGGCACTAAAGCCTTGTTAAGGATTTGATAAAGGGGACATGGAGGCGTTTGAAGGCCCCCGAGGACCAGAGGCCCGGGGCGGGCCGCCCCCCCCCCCCGTTAGTCCACCATTGGTATAGGGGCCCCGAGACGTGCATTGCCTAGGGGCCCCGACATGGTTAATCCGGCCCTGGCTCTATGTAAGTACGTACTCTGTTACACTTGTAGGTACTAAATAAATGTTTTTTCAACTAACAAAACTAACCACAAATATAAAAAATAAACATATTATATATGGAAGCTCTTAATCGGCAAATGGCACATCTAATTGACTTGCGAAATCCATATTTAAGTCGATCATTTGGCATTTCAACTGTCTGTTAATTTGTTTGTTACGTTCCGGTTCAAGATGGTGGCCTTGCTGAACACTGCCTTTTTGCTTTCTCATCCCACCGGATTTCGCATAATCGTGGTTCCTACAACAAGCTGTCAAGTAGTTTCATCAGATTATAATTAATACTAACTACGGGCCAAAAAATTTTTATAAAAGAAATGTCATTGATATGGTTACATTTTTGGAAAATTTGTATTAGTCTTATTTTATAAAAAATGTTATAAAAAATATATGGTTTATAATTACGTAAGGTACCTACTTTCAAATCAAATGATTTCAGAGGTTTTGGTTTTGATTTTTTAAATAAAAAAAATTAGAAACTTATGTACTTACCAACTGTTCACCGATCTACTAGTTTAAAGTATTAATTCTATACATTAGATATCTATTCCAAACTTAATACATAATCTATCGTCCCATCCCCAAAATGTTATTACACTTCTGTAGTGTATATATGTATATAAAACATGTCTGTAGTAGGTATTAATGTCTTTCAATAGGTGTCGTTTGTATAGGTAGTTATATGTAGTGTTAATGTGTCTCAACAGATCCCAGTAAAGTTGTACTATATGGACGGGTCTAATACCTGAACGGATACGGAGATAGCCGATGAAATTCGATTGATAGATGGGCACCTTCAGTGACCAGTTGCCCCGCCACAGATCAAGACAGAGCATAAATTAGAACGGACATTATGTCCAGATACATATTCATTGTAAATAAGACGATAATAAACACGACTCGTAATCTGACGAACCAAAGTATCGTTAAAACTCCCGATCATCAGAGTTATACTGTTCACCAGAGAAAACAACGGTACACCATAAATTCACAATATGATATGTATAATAACACTATGTGATATTATTTAACTTTGTGTTATACCTATCTTATTGTTGTATAGCTAAAAGCTTCCGAGCTTGTTACATAGAGGGCAGTGCTAAAAGCTGTCCCGAAAGTCCGCAAGATGGCGGTTAGTTTAGTTCGGAGTTTGTGCACCAGGGGGGGTTGAGGGCCGGGGTGCAGGTGGCAGGAGCTCACATAATTCAGATCCATTCTAGCTAGTTTCTAGTTAGGTCGACAACATTTGTAATACGTAAATCCAGATTAACATAAAGAACTATATTATTCTCCTTCCAAGACGAGTTGGAGAACCTGATTATGTGAATTGTGAATACAACAATAAAATTAGTGAAAACAACACTTATTATCCTTTCTTAATTTACTGTAAACTGTATAGAAACAAATATAGAAAGGTTAAATAACGAACCTTCAAAACCAGCAGAATCTTCCCAATGATGACCGCCTTGAGAGCCAGTTTGAAGGTCAGCACTATGATGGTGGAGAGGACTCCAGCACCGAACATCAGAGGAATCATCATGGCCTGCAACTTCTTGATAGGTCGGCCAAAGGTTCTTGCGGTTTCTTAAAAATAAATGAATTCGTGATTATTACATTCGTACAACGGGGTATGGTCGGGAAACCCACCAAACACGTGCCCAACATTTATATACAGTTAACATTTGCTAAATGAGAAAGGGACGTTTCTACAACACGTTCTTGAGTTTAACAGCTCGGCTATGGAACGATTTTCCGACCTTTATGTTTCCTTCCTCACACAGCATGGGTCTCTTTAATACCCATGTTCAGCACCCCCAAAGATGACATAGGCCCCGAAGGATTTTTTTCTCAGAGTCTCCTGTTTGGAGTTAATGTAGAAAAAAAATCAGAGTGTGCAATTAACACGCGGTAGAAGCGAAACATTTATAAAATTAAAGTAGACAAGAGTGGGGAGAAGTACCGCACAAATAGGAGACCGATTGTACTATATCATTCTCTCGCATACCAAATTCTATAGATTGTCTCTTTTTAGTGTAACTATTTTTTGTTTCATCGAGTTTCAAAGCACAACGGTGCTAAAGAAGTTTTCACTTCAAAAACCTATCGGAATAAAAATGTCATTGAAAAAGCAGAGAACGTTCGGCGCCTGTCAAACGCAAAACTGCAATCTGCATAGCTTTAAAGTAAAGTAAAGTGCAGGACAAATGCTTACAGGGAATATCGTTGAAAAAAATTCGCCTGCAGCATTTACTTATCTCACTTTACTTATCTGCAGAGATGTACTTATCTAAGTTCCACTCCCTTCACTCTTGTCACTCCAGTTGGGGATGCTATAGTTCCACAGGCTCCGAAGTTATTTAGGAGTTGGGACTAATATGCGGCATTCTCAATTCTTTTCGAAGTCTTTTTTTGTTTCTATGCAGATACTCATTATTGCAGATACATCAAAAAAAAAACACATTTAATTTTATTTGAAATTTCCAAATGTAAAATAATATTTTTATACGTAAAAACGTAGTTACTTTTACGTGCTCATAAAGGTATCTCCAAATAACGACTAGGAGACTTAGACTTTTTGCACGAACTCCATCAATAAAATTATTGAAAAAAATGTGAATTATTATTTTATTGGTAAACTAATGTTTAAGACAAGATTTTTATGCATAGCACATAGGGTAACAATTATTATAAGCAATAATGATTAGCCTGAAACACTCATCAACATTGAAAAAATCTCCCGAGAAAAGATAAATGCCGCCGACGGGACTTGAACCCGCGTCCTTCTGATATCCGGTCAACTGCTCTTCCAACTATAATAATAAGCAGTAATTATAGTAATAAGCAGTAATTGTTGAATGAAACACTGGTATATATTGAATTATTTGGCGGGTGAGAGATAAGCCGACGTAGCTCAGTTGAAAGCCCCGCTCAAAAAGAAGATGGAGAAATATAATTACGAATGTTGGGAGAGTGCGCTAATATTTAAAATGGTAAAATTGAAGCGAAAATTGTGAAAATGTTTAATAAAACACAACTCGTTTAAAATAGAGCAAAAATCTCTTGGGGGTTGTCTAAAACAGCATTTAAAGAAACAATGTGAATTTTATCATACATACAACTTGTAAAATAACTGAAACAAAAGTGAAAATAATAATTTTCGGAGCATACCTTGCGATTTTTTTCTATCGAAGGAATTTCATATAATTTGCGTTTCGGCGTGGGGAATTTATACTGATTGTTTTTTTCTTGTAAACTGTAAAATATATTACTTAATTAAACAAACGTATTACAAAGTTTACCATCACTTCACTTTTACGTTTCATATAAAAATATTAATAAAAAAAATTACAAAATTTGATAAATCTTTCGAAAACACGCTAGAAATGGCGGTCAATGACGTATTGTAATATATTAGAATTTGTTTAAAAACGTCTTTGGTAAATACAAAACGCTGCGTTGCCCCTTTCTAACACTAACTAAATCATAATATATATCCCACCTTAATAAAAAAAGTAAAGTAGAACGCCTTTTATCTTTTATGAGTCAGTTTTGTCGGAAAAACAATTAAAACCAATTTTGAAAAGTGAAGGCGAAAAGTAATGGCAAAATTAATAACAGCGAATTAGAATAAATTATTATTTTTCGGAGGCATAACGGTTTTTTGTATGTCAGTGGAATAACGTCATATTTATATGAATAAACAAACCGTGTTATGATACCATCGTGCTAATGAACAGTAGGTACCTAACCCTGATTTCGGCTTCTAGGTCAAGGTTGACAGGAGGATTCTTTCAATCAAAAAGCAGGGGTCTTTGGTTTTGAATTCCAGAAAAAACTATATTTGTTAAGTAAATAAACATTACAATACGATATATATTACTTATTTTGTTAATTTATTTTCAGAAGGAATATTTTTTTAAAATATCCCTAGACTTTTTTCTCAATTAGGAAAATAAATTCCCCCCTCGAAGCTAATGGATTGCTTGCCATATCGTTTATGTTTAGGGCTGCCGTAAGTGGCTAAGGTTTCGACGGGATGGGTAGGGGGGTGCAGGGTTTAGGGTTTTTCTTTTAAATTTAAATTAGGGTTTTAGAGTTAGGGTTTAGGTTAGTATAAGAAAGAGAAAAATAAAATTACAAGTTCACTTATTTAACTAAATAAATACACTACGTATTGATTGATACACATAAAATTTGTTAATTTATTCTGTTAATCAACTTTTTTAAATACGCCTAAACTTTTTACTCCTTTTAAACTTTAATGTATAAATCCCCCCTCGTAGCTAATGGATTGCTTGCCATAACGTATACGTGTAGGGTTGCCTTAAGAGGTCTTTTTTATGTATTTTGTTTAGATTTATTAATATTATCAATATTCAACTCAGAGATATGAACATGTCAAATTAAATAAATGATTAAGCAAAGCTGAGAATTCAAAACGCGGAGTCCCCCAGGGAACTTTCATAGGACCAATTTTATTCTTAATGTTTGTTAATCGAATATTTAATTACATGACATAACTACATCCTTCGGGGATGATACCGCAATAATATTTCAGAATACAGTACAAGGAATGAGCTTAAACAATGCAAACAATTAGACATTTAGTTCAAATTAAGCTAGATTAAACATCATTATGTCTGGACAAATTCCCCGTGCTTAATCCGCAGTTATTCATTATACTCTCATACTCGCTCAATCAGTTGATTCCTTGATAGTACCATGTCTTCTCTGACATCCTGACATCTTTAATCTATTTTTTTTTATTTAAGTTCGGTGAGCGTGCTTTCGGAGTATCAGGACCCAAAGTCTGTAACAAACTGCCATACTAGAAGAAGATACTAGTCTCTTCAGGAAATCATATCCATAAATGATACAGTTGCAAACGTAATTTATATAGCTAAGCTGGTCAGCTAACATCTACCTCGTCATTTACAGAATAACTTATGTTATGAATATTTCACGCACTAGTGCGCAAATGTGTCAATCTATACATTATACCTACTAATCCCAGCGAGAGGTCAAACGTGACGTCATCATGGTAGTATCTTCGGCCTTTTTCGTTTTCATACAAGAATTGTGATAAGGGAAAGGACGATCGTTGTTGCTGGGACTAGTATACTGCCATACCTGAGCATGAAACTTTTCACAGTTCGCGACATTGTAAATAACTAAATATGTAAATCTAAAGATTTATTATTGATAGGTAACTAAGTGTGTCTCCGTGTCTGTTTTGTACATATTTACGATAAATTTTAGCAAGTGATATTTCTGCAGCGCCTTTGCAGTGATTTTTCACAAAATTGGAGCTACGTAAATTATCCAAATATTTTTATTATTTCTTTGCCTTGTTCATTACTCTAACATCCGCCTTATATTCTATCCGTATCTCCAGTAATATATACATGACACTTTTATGCAGTGGCGGATTAAGGGGGGGGCGACCCGCCCCGGGCCCCCGGTCCTGGCCCAAACGCCTCCATGTTCCCTTGACCAAATTCTAAACAAGGCTTTAAGGCAAACTGTAAAAAAGGGATTTTTTATTTCATTTTTTGATTGATGCACTTGTTAAGAATGCTCTCACCAAATTTATTAAAAAAAAATCGAAAAATTGACGGAGATACAACATTTTATGTGAAACCGTTTGAACCAGTTTGTCTGTTGAATTATCCCTTCAGCAAAACTTTGAATGCGTTTTATTTTTGAATGAATTTTTTATGGGGGGACACCTATAAAACAATCCCTACGTAGAGCCCGTTCACACTTCCGTCGTAATAACGGAGGTGGGTTCCGTCATTACGACGGAGGCCCTAGCCGCTGTAGTGGCTCTATGGAGCTGTTCACACTTGCCGGATCCGGCGTGAAGACGGATCCGTCATTTTTTGCCGGAGAGTTCGCCTACGCAGAGCGTCCGTCGTGAAGCCGGAAAGGAACGCGCTGGCTCATACATTTCAATGGAGCTGTTCACACTACGGCGGGACGACGGATCCGTTTTGAACCCGCCACACCCCGCTTCACACTTCACCACCGCCCGCTCCCAGACGCAAGCGAGCAGGCAAATTGTGTTTTTATGGGGCGCGCGTTTGGCGTTTATAATATTATTATATAATATACATGTTCGTTCCAGAATGCGATTTTTTCTATTTAATCTCAAGAAAATATTTAGTCATATCATTCATGTTTTTTAGTCATTTTAGTTATAATAATTGCTGGATGATTTTCGCGTACTTTCTCTTTTTCAAGTATGCAAACAAAATATTCTCCCACGGTTTGAACAAATAAGGTCCGACCCCTGAAGTAATTTTATGGCTGGTATTACATCAATACATTCCCGATTTGAAGAAAAAGTTTATTATTTAAATTGTTTTATTTTTAAGTAGGTATGTGTACATTTCAAATAGCACCTATAACTATTTATGGCAGCCCCAAGGGAAAGTTTTTGCTGTCGGCCTTTTACGGCCCAAACTAAGAGGAACTTTTATAATAGTAAAATTTGCAATATTTGCATTGCGCATTGCGCATTGCGCAGTGCGCACGACCGTCTACTGAAGAATGATAAAATGTTTTGGTCGTTGTTTTCGTAGAGTAGGATCCGTCTTGAAAACGGAAGTGTGAACAGGGGCCTAGGGCTTCCGTCATAACGACGGAACCCACCTCCGTTATTCCGACGGAAGTGTGAACGGGCTCGTAGGGTCATAGTCATGGCCGGATTAAACATGTCGGGGCCCCTAGGCAATGCACGTCTCGGGGCCCCTGCCCGATCGATGCGGGGCCCCTAGGCAGTGGGCCTAGCCTAGGTATTCAGTTATTTTACAAGTTAATATGTATGGAAAAATTCACAGTATTTCTTTAAATGCAATTTTAGATAGCCCCCAAGAGATTTTTTCTCTATTTTCAACGAGTCGTGTTTTATGAAACATTTTCACAATTTTCGCTTCAATTTTACCCTTTTAAATATTAGCACACTTTGTCCAACATTCGTAATTACATATCTCTGCATTTTCTTCTCTTTGAACGGGGATACGGTGCCTTCAGGCACCAGGACACTGTAAAAAAAATGTTTGTAATTTTTTTTAATTTCATTTTCCGAAGTTAGCAATGCTCTCACCAAATGTATTTTTACAGCATTTTATATGAAACCGTTTGAAACTGCGTATATTGAATTATCCTTCAGCAAAACTTTGAATGCGTTTTTCTCGAAATTTTTTCAACTCGTTTTTTAACGTGGTTGACAACATATTAAAACTATACATCCGCCTGTATGTATTTTTATTGCATTTGCATTTTCATTTGCATGTACAAACTCTTAAACTGTTCGAAAATCCGATATCTATGGCACCACTGAGGGGAATTTTCATATCTAAAAAAAAAAGAAAAAATGGCGGACCAGCGAATGTTATATTCGAATTTTTATGGAAAATTTTCAGCGTTCTTAAAAAAAAAATAGGAGGTCGCAAAATTAGAAACCCGGAGGCCCTTGATAAAAAAAAATCCTATGTTGTGCCATAGTGACTGTATTTTCTAACAGTTTCAGACTTAGTGCATGCAAATCGGATCTATAGTTTTTTTAAGATGTCGTCAACCAGGTATAAAAACGTGGTTTCGAGAAAAATGCGTTGAAAGCTTTTTTTTCCAACATACAAACGGTCTAAAACTTTTTTGAATTTTTTTAGAATGTTTTTTTAGAAAATGAAATACAAAAAAAAATCATTTTTTTACAGTGAGGCCCCCCAGGACCAGAGGCCCGTGTGAACTGAATAAAATCTTGCAAAATTACATAAACTTTTTATACTAGGGGGGTGGGGGGGGGGGGGGGGGAGACTCAGTCGCTTTTGCCGCCCCGGGCCTCTGACGGGCTTAGTCCGCCACTGCTTTTACGTACTTATTTATGTCACAATGTCGCAACTTTAGCAGTCGCTAATCAAATATTGTCATACAGGCGCTTTACCATTCATATAGGTAACTGTTAACATGTAGATAACCAAAAGTTTTCACAAAAATAAGCAGTTTTCTCTTTTTGAAAGAGTCTTCTATATCATTCACATAAGCGATTACACGAAGAAAGCTAAAATATATATTTTGGCAGAAAGCTAAACTGCATAGTATATTTATTACACTAACGATCAAAGATTGCCTACAAAGTATCTCAAAATTATTTATTGTTTTAAATGTTCCAATGAGGCGTATCAGGCACACTTCGCTTCGCAAGCCAACAACACTAATGCAGTAAAAAACCTCATCAATCTCTCGCGCAATCACAACTTATACACACTACGACAAATTACTATTACATTTCATGATTCCTTGCAAACATACAAAACTAATTTACTAAATTTCTTGGCGTGATATAATTTATTTTTAAACTTTTGTCACTTATCTTTTCATTAACTTTTATTACTATTCGTGAGACCGTATTTCTTGTTCTAAAAATGACTCTTTATCTTCATACACAATATTCCTCTTCATTACTCTACTCATTCAATCATTAGTTAAGTTTTAAGAACCTTTCAAATCACATGCGAAATTACCTGATGATATTCTATGGACTTACGTAATATATACTATAACCATTAACCATGTAATCATTTTATTTACTATTCCGTATAACTCGAATAATAATGTACTGTGTATGTCGTGTCAATAAAAAACAAATTGTTTCATCTCTCTTTTAAAGGAATCTGCTAAGATCATTCATCATTCACACAAATAGAAACAAAGAGTTTTAACTCAAAATGAAACACGCTGAGAGATGTTTCTCGCTAATAACATATAAAAATGCAGTCGAGAGACTACTTTCATCTGACCCAAATAATGGTCGTGTGTAGCGACATGTAGTTGTTTCGGATGCATTTATTAAAATTACAGTTAATGCGGAACACGCACCGAATTTCGATAAATTATATGTTACCTCTCTCTTTAAAATGACGCTCATGTGACCGGATCTTTTATACAAGGTATTTATCATAACACAGATCGAGGTATCCATTATTTTTAAAGTAACGTTTGTACACACTTTAGTCCGCGTTTTTGAGACAATTTTATCTTATTGAACATTTGGAAAAGTTGTAAAAAAACAATAACAATATTACTACGTATTTTGATTGTCATGTTTTATAACTCGTGATTAAAATATCCTTGAAAGCTGCAAGTACATAGTTCCATTTACCTGGAAATTTTATAAAGTAAAATCTCTGCAAGTTTCATAATGCTAGAGCTCACCGTTCGAGAGATTTAGTCGCATTAGACATCCGACAAATACGTCCAAGGTCTGCTATCACGAATATATTATTTAAAACACAGAGGAATTGATCAGATCTGGAAGGCGTTTTAATCATTTCTGATAGCGTTTTATTTTATTTATGTGATACTGCACAACAATTGTATCTGCTTGAAACCTGTGGTACTATGGCATTCCAATATGGAATGTTGTTATGCTGATGGAAGTGCAGAAGGGAAAGAAGAACGAGTAGAGGAAGGTCGTAAACATGAGGAAAGAAAGTAATGTATTTATTTTTATTAAGTTTATTTTGTAGAACTCCATTTTAATTTTTATTTATTTTATTATTACGGTGCTCCAGATTTTATGTCCGGGTTGAATCTTTCCCAAATGAAAGACTAAACCCTTCCACACACTTTTCCACAAATGAATATCTAGTAAATTAACGCAATGTAAGTGCACTATATAAGATTTTTTTTATTTTTTTTTTTATTTATTTATCTATAATAAAATATAATAACAATGGTTTTATGTATATGCCTGTCTCACTAGGGTATACCTGTGTCGAGACAGGCATTATTAAAACAATACAAGAACAATACGTCAATCCACCAGAAACATAATGGGAAAATATTTCACCGACTCCAGATATTTTCATATCAGAGGGTTCGGCTCTGATGAAATCCTAACTGGTCCGATAAATCCTACTGATCCCTCAATATAAATATTTAAAAAATCTTTCGTAATCCTACATGTATTTAAAATGACCGACTTTTGCATTTTTATGTACAAATTTTTTGACAAATCTAATACGCCTAAATTTTGAATGAGAGAGCTAGGTATAATGCCAGTAGCCGAAATAACAAATGGTAATATTTTTATAGTCTGAGAATGCCAAATTCTTTTAATTTCATTTCCTAAATCTGTATATTTTCTTATTTTTTCAGTAACAGTGTTCTGAATATTACAAGAATTTGGAATAGCGACATCAATGATATAAGTTATTTTCTTAATTTTGTCGTGTAAAACTATATCGGGTCTATTATGACTAATTGTTCTGTCTGTCAGAATAGTTTTATCATAATAATTTTATAAAATTCATTTTCTAAAAATGAATTTGGTTCATATTCATAATATGGTACATTACGGCAGTCAATCAAGTTATGTTTAATTACCAAACTTTGGTGAATTATTTTTAAAACTTGATTGTGCCTAAATGTATTCTCGGACGGCGCTAATACAGAACATCCCGATATAATATGTTCTATAGTTTCCGGAAAAGCCAAACATTTTCTACATAAATCATCAATTTGATTTGCATCTTTGATGATATGCTTCCTATAATTTTTAGTATTAATGACTCTATCTTGTATGGCAAGCATAAAGCCTTCTATTTCTGCGCTCAACTCTCCAATACTCAACCATTTGTTTGACGAAAATTTGTCAACATATGTTTGGTTGAGATAATTGAAGTGTTTTGCGTGAAGAATTTTATTTGACCAGGAATCTAATAATTCCTGGTTGGTATTTATAAGAATGCTGGCATTCTCGTCTTATAAATTTAATGGTGAAATATTTCTATCTGCCTTGCAAATTATTTTGTGCATTTCTGAACTATCAGCTAAAAATTTGAAATGCTAAGAAATTTTTTCCTATGGAAAAAATTTCTTAGCATTTCAACCTGATTATGTTTTAAAGATGTTATTTTGACTATACCTCTACCTCCTAAATTTCTGGGTAAATTAATTCGTTCTACAGCTGAATTTGGATGATGGCAATGAAATTTTGTTAATGTAGTTCTAATTAATCGTTCTAAGCTATCTAAATCTGTATAAGACCATTTAATTATGCCAAATGAGTAAGTTAATAGAGGTATTGCCCAAGTATTTATCGCCTTTACTAAATTTTTAGCAGATAGATTGCATTTCAAAATTTTTCTGATCCTAGTTTTAAATTTAATCCTAATACCATTTTTAATACTAGTATGATCTAATCTATTTGATTGTGGATATCCTAAATATTTATAAACCTCACCCCCTTTCATACTTTCAATTTTGAAATTTCTAAATATACCCTCGTCTCCATCTACAATTTTACCTTTCTCTATATGGATCGTTCTACATTTATCTAAACCAAAAGCCATTTTAATATCATCTGAAAAAATTTTAACTACTTTAATCATTTTCTCTTAATTTGGTTCAGAATTCGAATATAATTTTAAATCATCCATAAATAATAAATGAGAAATTATATTTCTCTCTCTAGTATTACCTTTAATTTTTATTCCAAACTTGCTTTTAATTAACATTTTAGATAGAGGATTTAATGCTAAGCAAAACCAAAGAGGACTCAATGAGTCTCCTTGAAAAAATTTTTTATTTTTATTATTTTTTTCAATAATATTATTATTTAATGTATAAAAACAGTTTATTATAAACGAGTTCTGCTTCGTAATAGAGTATAATCGAAAGTAATGTACTTCTATGCAGTTAAATGATGAGAATGATTTCGTTTTTTATTATCAGTTTCTGCAAATATTTCAGTTTTTATTTTTGTTACAGCTGTTAAGGCTTATAAGGCCTTAAAAATTAAAACAGTTTGAATTATAACATTAAAGTTTAATTTTAATTATTTTTTTAAAAAAGATTTCGTTTTCATGCTAAAAAGGGAAAAACACGTTTTTCTAATTTAGTAATTTTGTTTTCCGTCTAGGACAGCGGTTGTCAACCTTTTTGAGCCTGCGTAACTTTTGACTCTTACTACAAATGTGTTGTACCCTGTACTCTCTATCCATCTTGTGTACATGTGTAATGAAAGACATGTTTCATTTCTAGTTTTTTAATACTCTTATTATTACAAAAATTTAACAATCAAGTCACAAAAATAAAATTAATGCAATTTTGTACAGAGTGTAACACGACTTCGGGCGTTTTATACCAGTAATTCTACAATGAAAAATTGAATTTTGTTCCACATCTTTTTATTTACGCGGTATGCTGCCAAACCACAGAGCGTACACCAAAATTTAAAAACCTTGAGTTGAGTTTTAAAACCTACATTCGTGCCACGATATTGCGTACCACAGGATGAAAATCGCTGGTCTAGGAAGAAGAAGCCATTACAATAATGTTTTTACTTATTTTCCTTGAGTATAAAGTAGAGCAAAGTGCAGAAAAATTACTAATACGTAAGCTAAGTAAATATTCAAATAAAAGTACATTTAAAAATGCCGTTATCATCTCATCCAAAAATATTGCCCAGACGTGCCAATTACTATGCCGCGCATGTAACCGGATTTAAAAATAATATTTTTAATATACCCATATTTATTCAGTCCACAGAAATGTAATAACTTTTCACTTTAAATAACTTTAACATTTTCTGAAGAGGGACTTAATGCCTATCAAGTACAGATTCGGCGAAATTTTCTCTTCTTTAGAAAGTGAGAAATGTGTCAATACTGCGTCAAAGATATAATAAAAAAAATGCGGAAAAAACAAAGTTGAGAGGCTTACTTCACTGTCTTTCTTGTAAACAGTCTAATGTGGTGTTTCTGATAAAATTGTACTAAGTATGTTAAATATAATCGACCCGGAAATATAAATGAACAGTTAGGTAACTAATTAACCTCAAGTGGAACTATGCTGGGAATGTTGCACCAGCGACGTTGGAATCACAGTATCATAAGTTCGGATGGCGTCCTTCTGAGAAAGAGATGCAGAGGTCACCCACAGTCAGATAGGATGACAATCTGAAGAGAATACATTGCATTCGTTGCGTCGGATGGGTGAGGCCGCCATGCATTTGTAAAACTAGAAAAATTCGTCGCTCTCAAAACAAACAGGCGTAGGTATCTCATATTTGTAAATTTTACAGAAGTGCCAAAAATTTTGCTTTTTGGCTGATTATTTTTTTTTTTTTTAATGTTTCACTAAGGGGATAAAATAATGCGTAATGAAAACTCTATTAGCCAATCGTGTAATCAAATGTTTAAGAATCCAGCAAAAAACGTTTTTTGGCTCTTTAAAAAATTTACAAATTTGTGATAAAAGCCTGTTTACGTTCTAGCGACGAATTTAGGGAAGCATAATATTATATACAAAACTAGACTTCAGAAGGCTCATGAAGAAGAAATAACAAAAAGAAAGAAAAAAAATGAATAAAAAAAAAGAAAAATAAAAAGAAAATGAAAAAGAAAAGAAAAATAGAAAGAAAAAGAAAAAGGGAAAACACAGAAAGAAGAGAAAATGAAAAAAAATAGAATAAGAAAAAAGAAAAATGAGCGAAAATTTAAAATTTGATATGGAAAAAAAAAGAATGAAAGAAAATGAAGAAAATGGTGAAAAAAAAGTAGGTAAGGTAAAAGATGAAAAAGTATAAAAAATTGCTCTTGATTCATCAAAAAATGTTTACGTGACTTGCGACAAACAACTCTTCTCGAAATGAAATAAAATCGATAAAAAACTGACAATAAAGTAAGATTATAATAATTTTAGCGTCAGCGAAAGCGGTCCACATAAAAAGTTATTGCTTATTTATTGAGGTCTTTTGTATCCAAATCAACTCTCAGGGAGATGAAATAATCCTGTGCAAATAATAACAGTGAAAATTAGTCATATTCATCGAAGAGATGAACCGAAATAGGTATATTGTGAGTGTGTGCGTGTGCCCGAATTAGGCTAATTTTATTGGTAATCCGCGTTTTCATCCCGCGAAAAAATATGTCCGAAAAAATATCCCCTAACAAAATATCTACTAAAACTTAACCTAACCTAACCTAACCTTACAAAAAATGTGATAAAATGAATACAGACATCCCGTAAAGACAATAAATTATTGTTAAAAATAGTAGCGTCATTGATCCCCTCGGCACCGGTGCATAGTCGGGAAACACGCCAAACACGCGCCAAACATTTGTACACGGTTGACATTAGTCACATGAGAACGGGTCGTTTTTACGATTCGTTCTTGAGTTCAACAGCTCGGCTGTGGAACGATTTACCGGCCTCTGTGTTTCCTCCCTCATACAACATGAGTCTCTTCAAGACCAATGTTAACTCCTTCCTTTCCTCAAAAAGACCCTCCACACAGCATCCTCAAAGATGACATAGGCCCTGAGGGAAATTATTTTCCTCAGAGCCTCCTGTGTGGAGTTAATGTAAAAAAAAAAAATAAAGTTAAATGGGACAAAAATAATACAGATGATCGATGGACAATAAATTATTATCTTTAGAGTAGGTATGTCTGTACTATTTTTGTCCCATTTTCTTTAGGTTAGGTTAGGTTTTAGTATATATTTTGGGGATGTTTTGACCGTAGGATATTTTGTGAGAGGATATTTTGTTGGGGCTATTTTGTCGCGGGGTGAAAACGCGTGGAACCAATATTATCGTTAGGTACTTTCTGATAAAATTAAAAAAAAAAACATTTTTAAATATAGAAAATATATCTAGAAAGGATATTATTTATTTATTGGCTTGTCTGGGACCTACACCACTTCAATTTTATTTCAAATCAGTATTGATCACACTTCTACATATTAACTATTCAGTGATAATTTTATATTATAGCGATTTCCAGGCATGCGTTAAAATGCCACATTATAAAGAAATTATTTCTCCCTGCATGTCCTTTCCCATTCGTCCCGCTCCCCCTCTTCCTCCCTTTCCCCTCCCATGTCCCCTTCCCATCACGCGTTCCCCCTACACCTTTTTCGCATTCCCTCTCCCCTCACCCGCTTCCCGTCTCGTCAACCCCCTTCCCGCTTTCCATACATTCAGTCCCAGTAAATTCAGTTTGCAAACAGCTCGCGTGCCACCCATTAATTTTTTTTTTATTCAAATTTCCATATATACAAACATTTTTTTTTGTATCAATCAAATTTTTTAGCACCTATTTAAAATACCCATAATTATTACTTATATATACTTAGTAGGTAGATACTTCAAGTAAATTTATTAATTTAAAGAGTTGATTCGAAAATTGAATTTTGACAATCGGTGATTTGCAAAATGTTATTCTCAAATTGTGAAATTTTTGACAGTTTCGTAAAAGTTTTTGTAATGATTAAAAAAACTTTTCAGATGTATTGTCATGTGGTTGTAATAATCTAGAAACCTTCGCGAGGGTGGAAATAAATTATTTTGAAAGTTTCAAATATTTCGCATGCTTAATAATATAGCAATTCATAAACAACTCAAATGTATACATATAAGCAAGCATATTTAGATTTTTATATAAATATATATTTTTTAAATATTTTTATATTTATTTATTTATTTCAAGAATTTTGTTTTTACAATACAAATGATTACATGTGCAAGGTTATACAATAATTCATTTTATATTACTACTACTCCATAAATTGAGCTCAAGAGCTCGTGTTTATGGGAGGAGTATTAACTTGCAAAAAAAATTAATAGTGTTTTAATGAGATGTTTAAACAATGATCAAAGAACTTATGAAAATAAATACAAATATTACTTGACAAAGGTACATAATTTAGACAAAATAGTTTTAGAAGGACAATAACAGTATATATAAATGTATGTATACATATACTTTTAATATTAAATATTTCAGTTTAAGTAAGGGTAAATTAAATTAAGGGTACAATATATCATTATCCAATTTCAGGGACTTAATTTGCATTTTAAATTGTTCATATTTCAATGTTTCCGTTATATTAATTTTGTTTTTGGACAATAATATATTGTATTATCTTACACCTAAATACAAATAGTGATGCTGAGCCGTGGTTGTTCTAAGCACAGGGATGGCTATTACGCCATTAGTTTTAAATCTATTGCTTATGCTATCTGAGGGTTGGATTTTTTAAATAAAATATTCTTTATATATTTGATATAAGGCGTTTCTCTTATACAATTCTATGATACATTAAATTCCCGAAATAATTCTAGAGCAGGGAAGTCGTATGGTTTCCTAAGGATGATTTTTATAATTATTCTTTGAATTATAATTATGGGCTGTAAGGAAGATTTAAAGGCCCCTCCCCACCCAATAATGCCGTACTGTAGAAAGGACTGAATTAATGCATAATAGACCATTTTTATGGTTTTTTCATTTAAAATATTTCGTATGTTATAGAATATATAGATAAGTTTTCTTATTCTTTCCACAGTGAGATTGATAATATATGATCTTTCCATTTAACATTTTCATCTATTAGGATTCCAAGATATTTAACATTTGATTTATGATTTAGTTTAGCGCAGTCCGTATTACATGTATCGTCATTTGCACAATTTTTGGAATATAGATGGAAATGTTTGTTTTCACTAACAAATAACCAAATTATGACGCATTTGTTTAATACAATGAACCTATGTTTTTATTTGTAGGTCACAGGTTCACAGAGATCACTGTCACAGATTTTAAAATTTGAATATCCTTGAACATTCAAAGTACGCGTACGGTTGAATTTCTGTATGTGAAATACATACATACATGACGCATGTTTGATATCTGTTTGTAATTGTATGAATGTAGCACAGATCCGTTAAAAGTCACGGGATATTATAATTATTGTAAGATTTTTACAGCTAAAAGTATTTCAACAAAAGTCAGGCATGTTTTTTAGCTCCACACAGGAGGGCCTGAGGAAAAAATACTTTAGGGCCTATGTCATCTTTGGGGATACTGAGTGGAGGTTTTTTTAAAGGAAATGATGTACTGGGGAGGAAAAAGGTGTGAGGGATAGGTAGGATTCTGGAGTTCAGTGTGTCCAGGTCATATGCCGCCAAGCCCTAGGCAAACCTTCCCCCAGAACCCGGGGGCACCCCTGCTAAATCACCAAACGAAGCTAACCACTGTCGCAGAGGTGTTGTTTATGCAATAAGTGGTTCCCGGGGCAGCGGTACCCATTCTCGCCTTTCTAAAGAAGGAATTTATCTTTAGAATGTTAGAAGATGTGATGAATCGCAGTGGATACGAAAATATAGTAGCTTCCACCTTACGAATGAATAAATAATAATTCAGAATTATAACGAAATCAACACACTAGCGACATCTAGCTGATTAAGTTTGATTGGGCCATGGAGACTGCAGAGATCTATAATTATTAAATTAATGTCAAGTTTTGATAAATAGAACACAGAGGGATCCAATTATAAACACTTAAGATTGATCTACCAATCAGAGAAGGGGGAGGTTACCTTTTTTCAAGACAAAGAGATGGACTTTGGACTAGACCATTAGTCTGAGATTTATGGGGTAAAAATCATCATCAACCCGAGAGATCAATACGCTTTAAGATAAACACAATCCCACGTTCGGTGCATTTGGTACAATGACCCTAATTTTAAAGGTAAATATTGAGTGCAACAGAGGAATCGACAACCGCAGTTAACGAACAAATAAATCCATATTATGTTGAAAAAATGATGCAATAAAATAGCAAGGAAATATAATGAACGGAAGATTAAAGAAAAGACCTGGAAAACGTGGGAAAAGCTACTGTAGGGATACTCAATTGCATAACGAGAACGTGAAGAACAAAAGGAGGCCAGATTCAGAGGAAAACGTACGTTTGATATTTAAAAGAAAGAAAAACGATGGAAATTAGGAATGTCACTTTTAAATGAAGCAATACGGTCAGGGAAAACGATTTGAAAAGAAAATCTAATAAAAAAAACGGACATTTAAACGGAAGTATTTATTGAACAATATAAGATTTCGACTTAATTTTGCGTTTTCAGACGAGTTTAAATAGATATCGTTATATATTTGAAATAGGATGGTTATTCTAGTTATATTACGTTAGATTAATTCAAAGGAAGGGATCGTTTTTACGTCATTTGCTATGAGAAAATACTATAGACGATAGAACAAATTGCTGAGGCAATTGATGTAAAAAAAGGTTGTCGACCCCACATGTATATTGTTGATATAAACAAGGAATATTCGAACATGCCTTTTGTTTATTTAAGGCCCATTATCCATTAAAAAGGGTCATAAAAATTAACATTGCTCTTACCTAGTATTTAGATTATAGAATTTCCGTAAAATTTAATTATAAACACATTAAAATGGATTTATCGCCAAGTATGTAGAAATCGTAATGTATACACACGTCAGGGCTTGCAGTTTATGGGATTTTGAACAAGAGAGAGATGGAAAATTGGGCGGAATTTGATCGAAGTAGTTAACTTGACAGATATCCCAGGATAGGAATAGTTAGTGGGCCGGAAAACACCATAAATAATATATCAAAAAAGGAAAAAAGGGTTTTAGCGGGAGATGGAATCACGGCAAAAAGGCAAACGTCAAATTTCAATAAGGGATCATTGGGTTAGGAGTGGGGGGAGAGAACGGAAAACCGACATAACCGGAAAACTCAGATAAGGAAATGGGAAAAACTCAAAACGTTATAAGTAGAGTAGATACGGAACCAGGATATGATTCCTTATTAACAACGAAGGGAAAATCATTTAAGAATAGTTGTTAAAACACCGTTACTTGAAGGAAAATTAGGTGGGAAAATGGAAAAGTTGAATATGCCACATAAATAATGGAAATACGGTTCTGAGACATAATTGCTTACGTAGACTAGGGGAAAAGAAATAATTTTCGTGGAAATTTATACAGGACAACTAGCGTTTAAAACTAGGAGACCGAAGAATCTACGTTTTCCCTAATATTTATGCCAATTAAAACACAGTTTTAGCAGATCACTTATGGGAATGTTCAAAATTGAAAAAAAAAACAAGATTAAAACCATGTTTATAAAACATATTATGAAGACAGAAGACATGTGGAAAATGGGCAAACTGGATGGCAGCTTACTAAGTCCGGGACTAAAAACCTTAGAAAAGCGAGACAAAGTTGTGGGACGAACCGAGATTTAGGAAGAGGCAAAATCGAAAGAGCTTATGTAGGAACATACAATAACGAGATGGGGTTTTCAAAAAATTTCGAGTGATTACAGATTATAATTCCTCGTCAAGGAATATACGATTATGCCCTTTTGGAGCTGTGATGGGTATAAATTAGCATGTTTGGGATGATTCAGGGTCCTTCGACAACTGGGAAGGTTGATTAAAACGTCGCGCACGTCGTGAGAATTACCCTGGTAATTAATTAATAGAGTCTAGAATCAGTTTTTATACTTTAAAAATACAGTGGAAAAATAAAGTCAGTTTATACTTATAAAAAAAAAACTCAGTGGTAAAATAGAGTCTACAATCAGTTTTATGCTTTGATAAAACAGGGAGTGAAGTGCCCGGATAGGATTAATCGTGCAATTTAACGGAGTGTATGATCTTATAATAAATCTAAAATCAGTGTTTGTAATAATTTCCGATTCAATAAAATCTAATAATTAATTAATTAATTACAAATTCAATGCGGGAGGAGTTTAATATAGTGTGTTTGAATTGCTTTAAATTTGTTCTATGAAGGTTAAAATAGAGTTATTTAGTCCGAGGTTATATAAAGAAAATTACAGTCTAATAAGTTTCATTAAATAAAAAATTTACGTTTAGGTCGAAAGTTGGAAATTTTATTACGAGATATTAATTATCGTTAGGTGACAACGCAATAATAATAATTGATCCGAAATCTGGAAAATACTTAGCCGAAGTTTAAATGAATAATCCAAGTGATTAATTTGCTGCTAAACAAAAGTGTTATAAAATAAAGTGGAAGGGGTTCTTTCAGTTTTGTTGTAATCTGAGTGACGAATAATATTTAGTTATCCGTTACAAAGGGATTCTAGTTCAAATTGGAAACATAAATAAAACTTTAGCTTTGTCCTTAAGTGGAATAATTCAAATTTAAAGAAAATCTTTAGTTGTTATGAAAAAAAAAATATAATTTAAATTGAGAAAAAAATAAATAAAACTTAAATATTTTTATAAAGTGGAATAATACAAATTTAAAGGAAATTCAAATTAATAAATTAATTTATTAAAGAGTAAATAGGTATAGTCATATACCACATAATAAAATAATATTCGAGCGAACGATTATTAAGAATCGATTCCCCTCTTTAGATTGGAATCAAATATGGAAGGAAAGGGGAGGAAGGTGAGGGTTGTCGGGATTAATTAGATAGGATCGTTCTTCTTCAATAATAACGGCAGATATTAAAGGAAAACGTGAGGATTTTTTACATCAGAGATCTATTCAAAGGAGAAAGGAAGGAGATGAGTAGTTACACAGGTAGATCGGATGCTCTAATAAGTTTCTCGCCGATGATAGTAACCCGGTGGAGCTGAAATTAAGACATTAGAGCTTGGTGAGTCCTTACAATATTTAAGCTTTTACAGGTTCCTGTGGATATCCTGACACTGATGGACGTAACGCCAAGTAAGGGTAAATAAATAATTAACCAATTTATTAGCATTCGCATGTCACACCTCCCATACAGAATGAAATGTTGCTAAACAAATACTTAACACATAATTAGATAGAAACGCATCACTAAATCAATTTTGGTATCTTAGCGTATTTGTAAGACAAATACCTATCGTTTCTTTTCACTAGCACGATTAGGGTATGGTTATATGACCTTCGATAGTGTACCAAAATTACGATTTGAGTTCAAGGCCATCCATTGACCCAGTCACCTAAATTCATTAACGAATAAACAAAACAAAACTTAACGTCAGGGACAAGTTTATCAATTATAGCTTGAGATGAAATCTGCGGTCAATATGTGAAGGCGACATTGACGTTTAAATTCACTCAATTCTAAACGACTTGATTTATCTCATTTTTAAATCTTCCTTATAGGAAGTAGGTATCCAAGAACCCATAAATACCCATTATCCTAAATACCTAACACACGAGGAGCTAGTGACCTCATTTAAACAACACTGGTGTTCAAATACTCATACAGTCCTGAATCCTAACTTGTCTTCGAACGTAAACTTCAAGGCTTCTGTATGTAGGTATGAGCCATCTGGAAATGTAAGTGTCAACCTTTCTCGAACGGACGGCTTTGATCTTGTGGCGGTATTGTCGAGGTGGGCATGCGGGGAAGAGGAAGGACGTATGCGGACAGTACGCTGACGCGGCATTAAAGCCACAGGTTATTTGCATACCGTGAGTCTTGTCGAACCTGAAAGCAAACATAAGGTTCACGAGGTGAGTTTTATGTCAGCTAGTCAGAGGTGGAATGTAACGCTGGGTCGGTTACGTGGGAGGAAGGATCTGCCCGTCACAAGCTTACGCCACATTTAACGGATAGAGGCATGATAAGGGAAGACATGAAATACCCCTTCTAGACTCAGTAGAGTTAAATTCAATCCGGCGGAGATGGAAGTCGGAGTGAGGCAGAAAAACGGCATGAAGACTTGGTATTCCCCCATCTGGCGTGAAGAGTCCCTTTCGTAACAAGAGACGCTCGTCGAAGAGAGTAAAACTCGGACTTAAGGATAAGCTTAGCAAACGTACTTGGGAGAATCCGGTTTGGAATTGTTGTTCATCGGTTTTCACTTGGTTAGCGGAGGTGCCGACTTTTTAAAGCAAACATATTATCCCCTCCCCATATCCCTCCATTCCTGCTCTTTCAACAATTTTGCGAATACTCACCAATAGCACTAACTATGACTACAAACACATTATGTTAGGAGAAGTTGCAGACAAGGACTTCAATTGAGAAAACTGGACCTTCGAGTTCGATCATCCTAAGGTAAGGTTTGCTTTCTTGAAATGTTTAATTTATTAACTGTTGTTTATGTTATCGATGTATCAGCGGTGATAGGAAGAATTAAATAAACACACTAAATTCCTATGGAAATCAAATAGACACAAGGTTTAGGGCGGGGGTAGTTTATCAAACTCGGTTAAATATTCTAAAATAATAATAAATAAATTGATCGGAAAATTCTCACCCTTTCTCTAAAAGAATCTATGGGTTACCACACGTAATACATTATCTTCTCTACATATGTGTGCATATTAAGTATGCAAACAGATGTAAAATCTAAAACAAAAAATTTACACAACGCAGATTATAGAAATAATGTGAACAAAAATCTTAAATCTTGATTACTGTGAGAAAATCGCAGGGATTTAAGAAGATAGGGTAGGTTTAGCTAGATTATAAGGTATAGGGGTTTAGAAATCACGAGCCTGAGGTAGAAATAAACCGAAAGGAGGGTTGAGTCAGGCCATCATACCTAGTGGTGTGATCAGTAGGACATAAGGGTAGAATTATGAGCGTGGCTACGAGACAGGAGCTACGAGATTTAAACTACGAGGTAGAAGCTTAGAAAAGTAAATCAGCTAGGTAGGGTTCATCACAATTGGAGTCAAAAGCCAAGAGTGGCACCCCATTACAACTGTTGCTGCGTGACCAGGAGAGTAAAGGTTACAAGTTGAGAGAATTCTGAGATATTATAAAAATAAAATAGAATGAACAAATAAATGAAATTATAATTAAATGGGAAAAAAAAAAAAAAGTGAATATTTTAAACGAAAAGTGAAAAACGTGCCATTAAAACAACTTCAGATTACATAAAACAAGTGGAATAAAAAATTCGCATCATTAAATTATACAGTAGAAATATAACAATAAATCAAAAAAATAATTTAAACGAAAAGTGAAAAACGTGCCATTAAAACATCTTCATTAAACGTGAAACAAGTGAAAAAAAAAACGTACCATTAAATAAAACAGTCGGAAAAAAAAAATAATAACTCAAAAACCAAATATTTTAAAACGAAAAGTGAAAAACGTGCCTTATACCAGATAAAAATCATAAATCACATAACGCCTAGGAATGTTGACCCAGATTTAGAAGGGTGGTGCGTATTGGAAAAAAAAAAAAAGCCGTTATATAAATAAAAGCGCATTCCTTCGGTGATTAATAATATTATCATTCAAATTGGTTCATTGACTGAAGCCCGAATGTAAACAAGCGATTGAATAGACACCGTCGCGAGGGTATGGTTGTGTTGCCACAAACATAAGTGGTCTTACTGATAAATATGTTCGTAACAGAATAGATAAATCTTTGTTATGTTCGCATTGGAACATCTCGAGATATTACTTTAAATAATAAAGAGATACTTAGATAGTTAATCAAATGACGTTGTTTATGTTAATAGTGGTCGAGGGTATTATTGGTTCCTTCGAGTTGAAGGATTTTATAAATAAATACTTCTTTTGACACGGCGACATAAAAATAAATAAAATCAACATAACATACAAAGCAAAGGACGGATAAAAATAAAATAAAATATTACACATAAAACATAAAAGTGAGCTTTTCAAATCGTTGCATTCAAACATTTAACAGGGGTGGATTGGACCTTTAGATACACCATTACATAGATGTCAGCTGAATAAATTAGAAATTTAGCCTTACTGGGGGTTGGCATATTTCTCGGGTGACCGGTTTATTTCCGATTTGCAATAAAGAGCAAATAAGCGGAGTGGTTTAAAACGCATACGAATTTAGGAGGGGGGGCTTGTTAAAACGGGGTTTAGGTACATTATACAATTGTGTATACGTGCAAATAAATAAATAAACAAACAAAGCCGGTGTGAAAAAAAAAATGAGATAGTAAACGTTATGGAGTGCATTCGGATGAGTAAACATACAACATAGATCAAATAAACCTCAGATAAAAGATAAATAAGAACAGCATATGAAGAGATTACATAAAAGTTGATCCCATTCAAAAAAAAAAAAAGGGTGTGTATGTGTGCATATATGTGTAATACGTGTATGTTCATATGCGCATTGTTGCCATTAAAACGTTCCTGCGAGAAAAATTCGTGTGGAATTCTAGAATCGCGAAAAAAAAAATATATATATATATGAATAAGGAAAATCAAAGGTTGGAAACCGTCTCGATGAAGAAGAGGGAGTAAGGGTCATAGGGGGGAAGGTATAGGGGTAAGAATCTTAGGGGGGTAGGACAAAGAGTAGGGACAGCAACTGACGTAAGTTAGCCGACTTAAATAGGCCATTGGGTAGACAAGAGTAAATTGAAAAATGGTTTCAGCTCAGAGGAACACCGAACAGGATTCTACGATATGAAATAGTGAAAGGTAGGGGCGCGCAACCAGTTAGAATTTCGAAAAAAAAAAAATGCAAATAAGAATAAAGAAGACTTAAAGAAAATTGTAGAAAATTAGATTGCCTATGTTTAGTTTTAATTCCATCAACTAACACTAGGAGGCGTGTTTACCGCTGGAATTATAACTATAGGGGGGCTGTGATGAATCGCAGTGGATACGAAAATATAGTAGCTTCCACCTTACGAATGAATAAATAATAATTCAGAATTATAACGAAATCAACACACTAGCGACATCTAGCTGATTAAGTTTGATTGGGCCATGGAGACTGCAGAGATCTATAATTATTAAATTAATGTCAAGTTTTGATAAATAGAACACAGAGGGATCCAATTATAAACACTTAAGATTGATCTACCAATCAGAGAAGGGGGAGGTTACCTTTTTTCAAGACAAAGAGATGGACTTTGGACTAGACCATTAGTCTGAGATTTATGGGGTAAAAATCATCATCAACCCGAGAGATCAATACGCTTTAAGATAAACACAATCCCACGTTCGGTGCATTTGGTACAATGACCCTAATTTTAAAGGTAAATATTGAGTGCAACAGAGGAATCGACAACCGCAGTTAACGAACAAATAAATCCATATTATGTTGAAAAAATGATGCAATAAAATAGCAAGGAAATATAATGAACGGAAGATTAAAGAAAAGACCTGGAAAACGTGGGAAAAGCTACTGTAGGGATACTCAATTGCATAACGAGAACGTGAAGAACAAAAGGAGGCCAGATTCAGAGGAAAACGTACGTTTGATATTTAAAAGAAAGAAAAACGATGGAAATTAGGAATGTCACTTTTAAATGAAGCAATACGGTCAGGGAAAACGATTTGAAAAGAAAATCTAATAAAAAAAACGGACATTTAAACGGAAGTATTTATTGAACAATATAAGATTTCGACTTAATTTTGCGTTTTCAGACGAGTTTAAATAGATATCGTTATATATTTGAAATAGGATGGTTATTCTAGTTATATTACGTTAGATTAATTCAAAGGAAGGGATCGTTTTTACGTCATTTGCTATGAGAAAATACTATAGACGATAGAACAAATTGCTGAGGCAATTGATGTAAAAAAAGGTTGTCGACCCCACATGTATATTGTTGATATAAACAAGGAATATTCGAACATGCCTTTTGTTTATTTAAGGCCCATTATCCATTAAAAAGGGTCATAAAAATTAACATTGCTCTTACCTAGTATTTAGATTATAGAATTTCCGTAAAATTTAATTATAAACACATTAAAATGGATTTATCGCCAAGTATGTAGAAATCGTAATGTATACACACGTCAGGGCTTGCAGTTTATGGGATTTTGAACAAGAGAGAGATGGAAAATTGGGCGGAATTTGATCGAAGTAGTTAACTTGACAGATATCCCAGGATAGGAATAGTTAGTGGGCCGGAAAACACCATAAATAATATATCAAAAAAGGAAAAAAGGGTTTTAGCGGGAGATGGAATCACGGCAAAAAGGCAAACGTCAAATTTCAATAAGGGATCATTGGGTTAGGAGTGGGGGGAGAGAACGGAAAACCGACATAACCGGAAAACTCAGATAAGGAAATGGGAAAAACTCAAAACGTTATAAGTAGAGTAGATACGGAACCAGGATATGATTCCTTATTAACAACGAAGGGAAAATCATTTAAGAATAGTTGTTAAAACACCGTTACTTGAAGGAAAATTAGGTGGGAAAATGGAAAAGTTGAATATGCCACATAAATAATGGAAATACGGTTCTGAGACATAATTGCTTACGTAGACTAGGGGAAAAGAAATAATTTTCGTGGAAATTTATACAGGACAACTAGCGTTTAAAACTAGGAGACCGAAGAATCTACGTTTTCCCTAATATTTATGCCAATTAAAACACAGTTTTAGCAGATCACTTATGGGAATGTTCAAAATTGAAAAAAAAAACAAGATTAAAACCATGTTTATAAAACATATTATGAAGACAGAAGACATGTGGAAAATGGGCAAACTGGATGGCAGCTTACTAAGTCCGGGACTAAAAACCTTAGAAAAGCGAGACAAAGTTGTGGGACGAACCGAGATTTAGGAAGAGGCAAAATCGAAAGAGCTTATGTAGGAACATACAATAACGAGATGGGGTTTTCAAAAAATTTCGAGTGATTACAGATTATAATTCCTCGTCAAGGAATATACGATTATGCCCTTTTGGAGCTGTGATGGGTATAAATTAGCATGTTTGGGATGATTCAGGGTCCTTCGACAACTGGGAAGGTTGATTAAAACGTCGCGCACGTCGTGAGAATTACCCTGGTAATTAATTAATAGAGTCTAGAATCAGTTTTTATACTTTAAAAATACAGTGGAAAAATAAAGTCAGTTTATACTTATAAAAAAAAAACTCAGTGGTAAAATAGAGTCTACAATCAGTTTTATGCTTTGATAAAACAGGGAGTGAAGTGCCCGGATAGGATTAATCGTGCAATTTAACGGAGTGTATGATCTTATAATAAATCTAAAATCAGTGTTTGTAATAATTTCCGATTCAATAAAATCTAATAATTAATTAATTAATTACAAATTCAATGCGGGAGGAGTTTAATATAGTGTGTTTGAATTGCTTTAAATTTGTTCTATGAAGGTTAAAATAGAGTTATTTAGTCCGAGGTTATATAAAGAAAATTACAGTCTAATAAGTTTCATTAAATAAAAAATTTACGTTTAGGTCGAAAGTTGGAAATTTTATTACGAGATATTAATTATCGTTAGGTGACAACGCAATAATAATAATTGATCCGAAATCTGGAAAATACTTAGCCGAAGTTTAAATGAATAATCCAAGTGATTAATTTGCTGCTAAACAAAAGTGTTATAAAATAAAGTGGAAGGGGTTCTTTCAGTTTTGTTGTAATCTGAGTGACGAATAATATTTAGTTATCCGTTACAAAGGGATTCTAGTTCAAATTGGAAACATAAATAAAACTTTAGCTTTGTCCTTAAGTGGAATAATTCAAATTTAAAGAAAATCTTTAGTTGTTATGAAAAAAAAAATATAATTTAAATTGAGAAAAAAATAAATAAAACTTAAATATTTTTATAAAGTGGAATAATACAAATTTAAAGGAAATTCAAATTAATAAATTAATTTATTAAAGAGTAAATAGGTATAGTCATATACCACATAATAAAATAATATTCGAGCGAACGATTATTAAGAATCGATTCCCCTCTTTAGATTGGAATCAAATATGGAAGGAAAGGGGAGGAAGGTGAGGGTTGTCGGGATTAATTAGATAGGATCGTTCTTCTTCAATAATAACGGCAGATATTAAAGGAAAACGTGAGGATTTTTTACATCAGAGATCTATTCAAAGGAGAAAGGAAGGAGATGAGTAGTTACACAGGTAGATCGGATGCTCTAATAAGTTTCTCGCCGATGATAGTAACCCGGTGGAGCTGAAATTAAGACATTAGAGCTTGGTGAGTCCTTACAATATTTAAGCTTTTACAGGTTCCTGTGGATATCCTGACACTGATGGACGTAACGCCAAGTAAGGGTAAATAAATAATTAACCAATTTATTAGCATTCGCATGTCACACCTCCCATACAGAATGAAATGTTGCTAAACAAATACTTAACACATAATTAGATAGAAACGCATCACTAAATCAATTTTGGTATCTTAGCGTATTTGTAAGACAAATACCTATCGTTTCTTTTCACTAGCACGATTAGGGTATGGTTATATGACCTTCGATAGTGTACCAAAATTACGATTTGAGTTCAAGGCCATCCATTGACCCAGTCACCTAAATTCATTAACGAATAAACAAAACAAAACTTAACGTCAGGGACAAGTTTATCAATTATAGCTTGAGATGAAATCTGCGGTCAATATGTGAAGGCGACATTGACGTTTAAATTCACTCAATTCTAAACGACTTGATTTATCTCATTTTTAAATCTTCCTTATAGGAAGTAGGTATCCAAGAACCCATAAATACCCATTATCCTAAATACCTAACACACGAGGAGCTAGTGACCTCATTTAAACAACACTGGTGTTCAAATACTCATACAGTCCTGAATCCTAACTTGTCTTCGAACGTAAACTTCAAGGCTTCTGTATGTAGGTATGAGCCATCTGGAAATGTAAGTGTCAACCTTTCTCGAACGGACGGCTTTGATCTTGTGGCGGTATTGTCGAGGTGGGCATGCGGGGAAGAGGAAGGACGTATGCGGACAGTACGCTGACGCGGCATTAAAGCCACAGGTTATTTGCATACCGTGAGTCTTGTCGAACCTGAAAGCAAACATAAGGTTCACGAGGTGAGTTTTATGTCAGCTAGTCAGAGGTGGAATGTAACGCTGGGTCGGTTACGTGGGAGGAAGGATCTGCCCGTCACAAGCTTACGCCACATTTAACGGATAGAGGCATGATAAGGGAAGACATGAAATACCCCTTCTAGACTCAGTAGAGTTAAATTCAATCCGGCGGAGATGGAAGTCGGAGTGAGGCAGAAAAACGGCATGAAGACTTGGTATTCCCCCATCTGGCGTGAAGAGTCCCTTTCGTAACAAGAGACGCTCGTCGAAGAGAGTAAAACTCGGACTTAAGGATAAGCTTAGCAAACGTACTTGGGAGAATCCGGTTTGGAATTGTTGTTCATCGGTTTTCACTTGGTTAGCGGAGGTGCCGACTTTTTAAAGCAAACATATTATCCCCTCCCCATATCCCTCCATTCCTGCTCTTTCAACAATTTTGCGAATACTCACCAATAGCACTAACTATGACTACAAACACATTATGTTAGGAGAAGTTGCAGACAAGGACTTCAATTGAGAAAACTGGACCTTCGAGTTCGATCATCCTAAGGTAAGGTTTGCTTTCTTGAAATGTTTAATTTATTAACTGTTGTTTATGTTATCGATGTATCAGCGGTGATAGGAAGAATTAAATAAACACACTAAATTCCTATGGAAATCAAATAGACACAAGGTTTAGGGCGGGGGTAGTTTATCAAACTCGGTTAAATATTCTAAAATAATAATAAATAAATTGATCGGAAAATTCTCACCCTTTCTCTAAAAGAATCTATGGGTTACCACACGTAATACATTATCTTCTCTACATATGTGTGCATATTAAGTATGCAAACAGATGTAAAATCTAAAACAAAAAATTTACACAACGCAGATTATAGAAATAATGTGAACAAAAATCTTAAATCTTGATTACTGTGAGAAAATCGCAGGGATTTAAGAAGATAGGGTAGGTTTAGCTAGATTATAAGGTATAGGGGTTTAGAAATCACGAGCCTGAGGTAGAAATAAACCGAAAGGAGGGTTGAGTCAGGCCATCATACCTAGTGGTGTGATCAGTAGGACATAAGGGTAGAATTATGAGCGTGGCTACGAGACAGGAGCTACGAGATTTAAACTACGAGGTAGAAGCTTAGAAAAGTAAATCAGCTAGGTAGGGTTCATCACAATTGGAGTCAAAAGCCAAGAGTGGCACCCCATTACAAAGACTTGTATAATTTCGACATGTATGCAATGCACCTGTCAAACATTTAAACCAATAAATACAGAATTATTAATTAATATAATCATTTTGGTACCTACTTATCAATTGTCTGATATGATTAAGGTACACTTATCAGTTCCAATTTTGAAAATGATAAGTTCATTAAACTTGAATAATTTTACGCATTACGCAGGGATACAATTTCAAATCACGCACCATGCACCGACAACCGAAGTTAGTATATTTAATAATCTAATCTTGTTTTACAGTTGTGAACAGTTTGACTACAAACTGACATCACAAAGTTTCATCCCATTTTCATCACAAATTTACTATAAATTAACCAAATCTTTTCATCATAAGTTTACCATAACTCTAAATAATCTATTTTATCCAATCCTTATTTCTAACTTTTATCCACAACCTAACCTAATCTAATTTTACCGCAATTTTACCTTTTGAGATAATTACGCCGCGAAGTAAATGTATATCAAAATTAAGCTATTTATATGCCCTAGGCTTACACAATATTGAAACTTAAATTCAAAGCAAACGTTTAAGAATTCATTGAACCAGAGTTAGAGACAGCCACAACCGAAATGAGCATTTTTAATAAGCATCAAATGATTTTTCACTCTCAATTTCTTAACAGGACATAACTGTCTCTTTGCTACACAACACACATAACCCAAATTGAAACCAAACTTCCTCAACAGATTAATTGGTAAGTGTAACGGGAAATTCCCACATTTGCACAAAATTCATCACAACGCGAACTGCGTAGCTCAAAATGTATGCCACGAGAAAATCAACCAACAAAACATGCTTACGTTAAACACGAACATTCATCATCCTCCAATCATCGCAACTACAAATGTAGGCTTTCATTCAAATACAAAAGAATCACCCACCAACAATGATACATTTTAGTCACCGTCATCAATCTCATCAGCTGCACGCCATAGTACGGCGGCTTCTTGACCTACAAATATATTATGTACATCAATAAAACGTGAGATGGAGATTTATATTGTGACCCGGTAGTGAAATCATTGCTGATTTTTCAATGGGTAAAGATCGTGGAACTTTCGATAATAATATATTATGTAGGTATATTTAAAAAAAACATAAGTTAGGTACTTTTTGTATTTTTTTTAACATTGTATTTTCGAAAGGGGACGAGCGTACTTCGAAGAACACACGAGTTCTTAACACTACATTTTAATTAATAATTTTTGCATTTCAAATTTTTATTTCTATTTTTCTTAAAAATATTTTTTTTTCTCTTAGTTTTTCACTTCATTTTATTTATGTTCAAATCTATATATATGTTCTAATTTATATATTTGTATAGAACACATGAGTTCTTAACACTTTAATCATTATTATAAGTTTATGTATTTCAAAATTTGTTTGTTTAAAATTTAAAATTAGGATTTGTATAATTGTATATGATTTTAAACAATCAAAAGCTACTCTATTGCTGTTGTCACCCTGACTGAAATGGTATAGGTTTTGTATAATGCAATCTGGAAATGTTTGTCTGACTTTAGGGGAAAAAAAGGAAACAATTAAAAAATTAATACAGTAATAGGCACGTAAGATCTCATTGATTGAATACCAGTTTAACACTTTATTCGTCCACCAATGCTAATTTATAACGGTGTATTATAAATTGAGTGTTCCTCTATAACATTTTTCAACTAGTTTTTGATATAGCCAACCGGTTGTGTAACATTTTTTACACAAAATTGTCTTAACACGATTATTATAATGTTCTTATTACGGATTTGACAGGATGGCACGATTAAGACTGTATTTAATTATATAAGAAGTATTTCAAAGAAATGTAAAATACGAGAGTTTTCATTACCCTAGGTCAGTACTTTTATTAATTAATGTTTTACTTTAGTTAACCCCTCAGGCTAATTCGTTCGCTTTTAGTAACAGTTGACGTAGGTCTCATAGAAATCATTGTACATACTTCCCTCATTGTCATGGTGAGAAATATGATTTAAATCTAAACGGGGGTTGAAAGAGAACACCACGATTTATACCTTAACCGCAGAAAAATTTTAATGTGCACTTCAATATTATGAAACTTCGTGATTTTTTTATTAAATATTTTTTTTACAAAATGGCAAAAAACAGAGGTGATAGTAACGTTTATATTAGATACATTTGTTTAATAAAATATGTTTGTGTTTCTGTTTTTCTTTTTCAATAATTTTGGTAAAAAATATAATTGAACCATTTTTAAAACTTTTTTACGTTTGCATTAAAAATTTGAATATTTTATATTTTTTTGTTGGTTTCAATTAATAAAATTTGAAAGCGTATTTCATCACCTCTCAAAAACAGTTTCTAGTTATCGGATACATTCAGAAATATTCCATCTATTTGGATTTTATCGTAAAACGTAAATTTTCTGGTTATCGGATACATTCAGAAATATTCCATTTATTTGCATTTTATCGGAAAACGGAAATTTTCTAGTTATCGGATACATTCAGAAATATTCCATTTATTTGTATTTGATCGTAAAACGGAAATTTTCTAGTTATCGGATACATTCAGAAATATTCCATTTATTTGTATTTTATCATAAAACGGAAATTTTCTAGTTATCGGATACATTCAGAAATATTCCATTTATTTGTATTTTATCGTAAAACGGAAATTTTCTAGTTATCGGATACATTCAGAAATATTCCATTTATTTGTATTTTATCGTAAAACGGAAATTTTCTAGTTATCGGATACATTCAGAAATATTCCATTTATTTGGATTTTATCGTAAAACGGAAATTTTCTAGTTATCGGATACATTCAGAAATATTCCATTTATTTGTATTTTATCGTAAAACGGAAATTTTCTAGTTATCGGATACATTCAGAAATATTCCATTTATTTGGATTTTATCGTAAAACGGAAATTTTCTGACCTACTGAAGAATATTCCCGAGGCCTGGGGGGTTATGCAATCAGTATGAGTCAGTTAATTACGCACGCATTATTTTCCGCTTATAATGATGGTAGCGGAAGTTATCGAATATTGTCAGGTTATTTGTAACCCGGTAATGTTTGTCTTTCTTTTTAAATAAATAAAAAAGAAACCGAACGAAACGTGTTGTGTGTCTTCAAGAAATCTTTGTCCAAATAAAATAAAAAAAGTTTCACGATTCGTCGCATTACATATCGTCAGGTTTTGCGTCGTAAGGTTTGGTTATATTAAATTAGGTTTGGTTAGGTTAGGTTAGGTAAGGTTAGGTTAGGTTAGGTTAGGTAAACAATACGTGTTTGACCAGTCAAACGTGTATTATACAGGTTAGGTTAGGTTAGGTAAACAAAAGTAGATACCTATGTATATAAACGTATTATACAGGTTAGGTTGGGTAAGCAATAAATGTACACAAAACAAATTAAATTTGTGTATAAATTTTAACGGACGTTATTAATAGTCTAGCGTCTGTATGGTTGAAATTTAAGAACCCGATTTCGAATACATCTCTGACGCCGCGCGTTATGCAAAACCAACTTCGTACTTTTTGTATTTGTAATAGAACCGAAAGCAAGTAGCCAATAATGCCAAAAGATTGCGCCACTTACGTTTACAGCTAGCGTGAGGAATGTCGATTGGCAGGCGTTAGTACTATTGGATTTGTAATTTCGTGAATCTCTCCGGGTATGGAGAGATTGATTATGATATGATTATTATTGTAACTGGCAGTTGTGAATAATAAAACTACGCGTCTTTATATTATATATCTAATATGATGTCACTGCTTGTCGCGGTTACTTTATCCCGGTGACTAGCCGTCACTGGATCCGAGAAACCGGCTATTTTTGGAATCAATTCCTATCGGGTTTATAAAATGGTAACCCACACTTAATTTGGGCGAAACCGAACCAAAAGCCGTCCGCAGGGCCTAGCAACAAAAACCTGCGGAGCGGGTTTTTAACTGCTAATACTCGTAAATAATTATTGTAGATGCACGAGAAGTGAAATGAGATCTATATTAAAATTGCCGATTTCTCCAACCAGATGTTCAAATTTAAAGAAGTCGTGAAGAAAGTATAATAGTAAAGCAATAGAGCGAATGGAAATAACTAAAGGAATTTTGCAGCAAGACCAAGAATTAAAAGATCAATGGATCTTTCGCGTCATTGTGGTAATTTTCTCACGAAAACGATATAGAAATAATACAAACATTATAATTATTATTCAATTTTTATTAGAACAACTCTCTTTTTCTAACTGTAGAAGGTTATTCCCATCAAAGTACCTAATATATTATTGAAGAAGAAGATGATACGAATAAACTAAACTAGAATATGAAAAAGAACAAGACAAAGAGAAATAAAAAGATAACTGTCGCAACTGGGACTCTAACCCAGAACATCTCTTCAAAAGTTATAAAAAGGGAGTTGTTTGAATAAAAATTGAATATTCATTTCTAATTTTACAAAAAAAAAGTTGAATAGGTGTTCCATATAAATAAAATCGGATATATTTATCCGAGACACTATCGACATTACTTAACAGTTCTTCGAATACTTGTTTCCAATGAAAAAGTATGAATGGGTCAATAATATGAAGAAAAAAATTGTCGAAGATAATATTGTTAATTTTGAAATTTGAAATACGAGATTGACAAGAATTGCATTTAAATAACAGGTTTAGTAGCCGAATTGGTAGAGGCGTTTGTTCCGGTAAGACAAGGGGTTCTGGGTTCGAGTCCCAGTTGCGCCCGGTAACTTTTTTTACTGTATCTTGTTATTTTTCATATTTTCGTTTAGATTATTAGTGTAATCTTCTTCATCAATGATATATCATTATTATTTACAATTATTGAAGTAGACAACTCCGAGCAGCGCATTGCTAAGAAGTATTGTCGTATTAGTCAATAATTCATATACGAGTAGGTATGTACGTGCTAACAATAGTGTTGTTTTTTACCTTAGTCATTCGGACACACAATACTTACGGATTAAAATAAGAAAGTTACATCCTTTTTCAATACTTCGAAAGGTGAATTTCGATTTATCTTTTCCCCGCTTTCTCTGGGAGTTACCAATACTAAAATATACACAGTTAGTACCGCACAATATCAATTCGTCAAAAGCATCAACCGACAAAGTCTAGGCATGTTGATGTTAAAAATTACACCGAACCTAGCCAAAGGGACTGTAGTATTTTTTAAACAACTTTAATTTTTTGATATGATTTTAGATGTTAACGATATGATTGTAACGCTGTCCGAAACGTTGGCTAAAGAATGAGGTAGCGCAACACGGCATAAGACCCCAAAAATAAATGATGAACAAACTTTAATTTTTGTACAAATCTACAGCGGTTTTCCGAGATTCATGAAACAAACTTGACCGTCAAAACAAAAGGAAAGTTACTGTTTTTTTTTTTTTTTTTTTTTTTTTTTTTTTAATTTCTATTCTTCAACATACATACATATTACAGATAATTACATTGGTGTACATAGATATTAAGTTAAGTAATAAGGAGAAAAAATAAAATGTTACTTATCCGTAACTGTATATAGGTAAGTACCTAGTAGTATTTTGTGAACACCTCACTAGGCGGACCTGTGCTGAGGTGTTCCCATGTTTTGAAATAATTGCAATTCTGACGACAAAAGTAGAAACACCGTATCCTCCTTGATATTGTCAAGAAGGAGACTGTGGGTCGACCTATGGCGGCAGTAACGTATACATAAAAAAAAAGATCAGTTGCAGTTAGGATCTATACATAAAGTTATACATAGCATCTAGTTTATGTACAAGATAGATAGTAGTTTTGATAAATAGGTAGGTATATTATTATAGGGACCACACGCCAATGGAATGAATAATATTGTGATTTTGTTGAATGTTTTGTCTTAAAACAAACTAATAATTGCCTACTAATTATTTTTAATATTTGTTTTTGGTTATGTTTGGTTAGGTGTTATGATTTTTTGAGTAAATTGAATACCTTGTTGTTTGATCCAGTCTTTGATGTGTTTTTTGTGAAGAATTGTATATGGATTTGTAGTTAGTAGTTGTTTCAGTGTGGTGGTGGTGTTTACATGAGATTTTGAAAACATCACCTAATTTGTCCACCCTTTAAAACCTCGCATTTCGAATTTCTTCCAATTTCTAACATTTTCCTTGAAAACTTCATGTTTTTTTAGTTCTTAAAAAATTATAGGTAGGTACGTTATTTTTGAAGATAATATCGATACATGTGCCGAAGCAGTAATATGCCACTTGTATAGATTTGATAACGACTTGGAAAAAATCGTGTGGATAGATTTTTTTACTAAGATTACAAAAATGTTAGGAATATTTTTTAGAAATGTATAGTTTTTTTCTATTATTTGAGCTCGTGACGTCACTACATGAAAATGACCCGTCTCCGATTATGTTCCCTTAATTTTGTAAAATTCCACACTGATAATATTTTTTTTATATGGCAACACTTTGATTTCCGGCGAATCTTTGAATTTGCGTTTAACGTTCACTAGATTTGTTGTTTATTCTATGCGAATTTATCCTTTGGTTTGATTTTTTGATAAAGATGGCGGTGTTTTTACAGATGTTACGAATAGAACCCCGTACAATTTATTGCTATTCGTGTGGAAAACGTTATTTTTTTTTAAATGATTGTAATTATCGTTTTTTCGCACCCATAAAATTATGTTTACGTCTTTCCGGTTTATAAAAAATGGTCTTATTTTTTGGATTGAAATTTTCAAAAAATCACCAGGGTTTCAAAAAATACGATTAAAAAAAAAATAGAACATCTTAGAATATTTGCCAAAACCGGAATTTTTTTTTAATGTGATGCAAGTGGCCTATTATGTGAAATTTTCTCGATAGAAAAATATCGCAAAGTATGCTACGAAAATTATGAAGGAACACATTTTTTTCTGCTATTTAACATGTTAAAGGTTTTCAAAAAATCACAATGTATCTTTATATTATATTTTAGACATTTTGCAATGAGATTTTTGCTCTATTTTGAACCAGTCGTTTTTTATTAAATATTTTCACAATATTCGCTTAGTTATAATCTTTTTTATATTAGTGCGCTCCCTCTAACATTCGTAATAACATATCTTTAAAACCATCTTCTTCTTTTTGAAAGCTTACTACGGCGTCGTATCCCCGCTCAAGGGGAAGAAGATGGAGAGATACCTATGTAATTACGAATGTTGGAGAGAGTGCGCTAATATTTAAAACGGTAAAATTGAAGCGAAAATTGTGAAAATGTTTAATAAAAAACGACTCGTTTAAAATAGAGCAAAAATCTCTTGGAGGCTGTCTAAAGCAGCATTTAATGAAACACTGAATTTTGTAAAATAAACTTGTAAAATAAGAGAAACAGACGTGAAAATAATAATTTTCGGAGCATACTTTGCGATTTTTTTCTATCGATGGAATTTCATATAAATGTATAAGTCGAATGTATAAATGTTATTTTCAAAAATATGTACAAAATTTAACATATATTTTTTTAAGAGCTTAAAAACTTCAAATGTTTAAGGGGGGTATGTAAGAAATCGTAGAAATTGACACTTCTAGATGAAATTTTGTGCACATGTCTTTCAAAATAAGAGGAAAATTACTGCCTTTACCTAATTCAGAAAACTCTAAAGCCATAAGATATTTGAAAAAACCGGCACACGATATCAACAAGAGTAGTGTTTTTATTTCACCGTATGTTCGACGGGAAAGTCAAGGTTGATTCACCTCCAACAGAAGATCAGTCATTCAATCACCAGTAGGTACTTTATCAGATTCAACAAGGGCGCTTGTGCAATGATGGGCATACGTTACTCGTATTGGACATGACGAGCCCTATCCAAGTCTTATAAATTATTTATATCGCCGCTTTGAAATATTAAATAGAGCAATGTTACTATTCGGCCTATTCGCGTCATTTTTTTCACGTTAGCTCCACATGCGAGGCCCTGAGGAAAATAATTTCCCTCAGGGCCAATGTCTTCTTTTGGGTATTTTTAAGGAAATGAAGTAGAGGAAGATCTGAGAAGGAAAAGGTTATCAGTGGTGGATAGGAATCTGGAAGGCAGTGTGTCCAGATCATCTGCCGCAAAGACCTCACCCCATGAACATGGGGACCCCTGCTAAGTCACCAAATGCAGCTAACCACTTAGGGTGATCTATGGCAGACGTGTTGGAAAATGTTGCAGAAAGCTGTTGATTTGTATAAATCCGGTGTCCGTCTGCCACAAACATTGTTGCCCGCAGTATTATTTTTATTCAAAATACAGTACATTGAGTACATGTTATATACCCACATCTACTAGTTATTATTACTACACTACTTGATTTTTACATATACTCATAGTATATTTTTTACATTATCTCATTTATTGTACCTCTATGTGTTCTAAGTTTGTAATCCTTACAATATATATTTGTGTACAACTGTTTTATGGATAATAAAACACAAATAAAGTATAAAATTCCGTCTCGGAATATTTTTACCGAACCTAATAAGATAAATATGTTTTAACTAACATTTAAAAACAACACCTCAGGCTATTAATCTTGACCGATTTACCAAAATGCAGGCTTAATTATTTTATTGCACAAGAATTGAATTACTGTGAAGGTTTAGACTGTTTAGAGTTTAGATGAATATGACTTGTTTAATCACTAGAGTGACCTTTTTGTGGTTAGTAGCTATTACTGTATTAGTACGGCTGCGAAACATGGTGCCTATCCGAAAGAGATAAACGGAGACTAGAGGCTTTTGAGATGTGGTCCTATAGAAGATTATTAGGAATTTCCTGGAGAGACCACATTACAAATGAGGAGGTTCTCCAAAGTATCGAAGGAGGAAGGCACCTGCTCAGGACCTTGTCCGAAAGGCGTGCAAGATGGATCGGACATGTTATACGACAAGAAGGCCTCTTGCATACCATAATGGAGGGTATGACCGAGGGGACAAACTCTAGGGGACGCCCACGCCGAGAGTACCTGGACGACCTGCTGGTGGACGTGCGCTGCTCATCATATGCAGAATTCAAAAGAGCCGCACAAGACAGGGAAGAATGGAAAAGAAAATTAGAGGAAATTGCTGCAAACCAATCCCAGGATTGAAACCAGAGAGAGAGAGCTATTACTGGTAGAGTTGTTATATATATATAAATGAGTCTCTGTTCCCTTGGCCACGCCCATAACTTCAGAACGACTTTATTTCATTCATCTTTTTTTTAAGTTTTCTAATTCTTCGTAGAAGGTTCTTACGGAAAGAAAAATTAAGAAAATTGCGGAGAAAATTGGATAATTTCAGAAAACTTTAACTTCGCACGTTTGACACCCGCGTTTGATGAAATTGAATTTAGCAGGCAGCTGTTTGGTTTTGTATTAAATAATAATTGTCTTAATTATAAGCTAAATGCAGCAACTAATTCGCCAATTAATCGTGCTCTTCTTAATATGTTCAATAATATTGGTCTAAATTCTAACATCGACATTTTCTCCGATTCACTGTCCCAATTTAAAAAAGAGCATCTTTTCAATAATATTAATTGTTCAATGCGCATACATTCATACATACATACACACATACTCACACACGCACACACACCTTCCCACTACATACATCACCCGGTAATTACTTTATATGCATACCATAAATAAGACACTACAATGAAACACATCATAGGTACCCACCATGAAATATACCTACTAATTAATTGTAAATTGTTTTCACCAACGAATCTAATGTGCCGTTTGTTTCTGTTTATAAATATGTATATATATGTATATACCTAGATATTTTAAATAAGTACCTATGTTAGATACCAAATTTGATTGATTTTTATTATAATATACAAAAATTAATATTTGTAATATACTAAAAGTGAAAATTTGAATAAAAAAAATTGTAATAGGTTGCCACCTATCAACGCGAGCTGTTTGAAAACTGAATGTACTGGGACTGAATATATAAAACGCGGGAGGGGGGTTTGCGGGACGGGGGAGCGGGAGAGGGGAAAGGGTGGGCGGGGATGGTGGAGAGGGAACGTTGGAGGGTAGGGGATGCGGGAGTAGAATATGTGCATTGCAACGCATGCAGTTAATATTTTAGACTATTGCTCAAATATCAGGTTGTAAGATAATGAGGAAAGCAATATTTTAATATTCACCATAAATCAAATATAATTTTCACGTTCTGTGTAAATTCTGTGATTATTTCAATTTTAAGAAGCCACTGGTCTATAATTATTAAAATATATAATAACAAGAGTATAGAATAGTATTTGGAGATAAGTGATAAAATATGCCATTGGAATTAGTCAATGTTAATATTAGTAACTGCAAATTTTGACAATTCCAAAACAATCATTTTTAATATCTACATTCTTCATGTTGTAAGTACTAGCTTCCTATTTTTTCATTCTTAAATCCATCTTCTGACCATTAAAATGAACTTATTTTGTCTAATATATTATACACGAAAAATATAAAATGTAGCAAACTTTGCAACTTGTATGCAGTAAAATAAATGGATAAGTGCGAAGTAAAATAAATTTAATTTTATAAAAATCCAGTTGTTTTAAATAGTAATGTCAATGTTTTTACCTAACAGAATTATGAATATTTTCATCCTTCTGGTAAATTTGATGACTTTTTACTGTTATTAGTTATTGGTAACAAATGTAAATTCGATAAAATTCGCGCGTATATTTCAAAGTTCAAGTTCAAGTAAAGTTCAAATAAAATCTTTTTATTTGGTAAACGTTCGGGATCGGTGGTCACTTATGTATGGAATATTTATTAGGAAAAACCTTTGGATTCACCTTAATTACTACAAAAGACAACCATTTGCATTCGGTTCGATGGAAAATACTGCATTCAAAATTACTATTAAGTAAAATGAAAATTTGATTTCGTCGTTTGAAATGTCAGCCATTTACCTAAAAATAATTTCTGTCTATAATTTATTTATTTATTGACGCCCTATTGGGTTATTACATATCAAATAAAAATATCATTTGTAACAACAGTACCTATAACATAATTAAAAAAAAAGATTACAAAATATACAAATAAAGCATAAACTCAATATAAAAAATAGGAATACGTACATCTAAAGCTAATTCCACATGAATGAATGACTATGTTAATTTTGATTATGTTGGTATTGAAATTATCACATAACTCTATTACCATTTAATCTATTAGATAGGCATTAGTTTGGCCGAATTCTTGAAATAAAATAAAATTTAAGAAAGGTTTTTTAGCATTCTTTTAATAGTTTATTATTTACTTAAAATAAAATAAATTTTGAAAGTAAAAAAAAAATTTTAAACTCAATTTTTTTTTTATGTAATAAAACTTGCCTAAAAACCTTTTGTTATATTAAATGCTCAACAACCACCATTCATTTTTCCAATTCAACGTATTTCATTAAATAATAATAATAATAATAACTTTATTTCACATAAAATTGAACAATAAAACATATGTGGAAACTTTGACTAGCCAACTAGGAATGGATTCTGTTTTAGGCCAGTCAAATTGACAAATTTAAATTCATATTACATTGTTTACTAACATAACATGTTATTTATAGCAGGAAAAGGTGTTAATTATGTATTCCTAACAGTATATAATTTTGTACTCATAAGAAAAAGAAGACAAATAATGATATCTTAAAATCAAATTCAGATATTTTCCCCTAGAGCGCTTAAAAACAAAAACAAAAACAAATAAAAGATAAAAGATAAAAGATAAAAGATAAAAGATAAAAGATAAAAGATTAAAGTAACGGACATATTCATTGTTTGATCTCAAAAGTTAAATGTAAAGTGAAAAAAGTAGTATATTTTTTATCCTTAAGTAGGAAAATGAGGTAAAGAAAATCAATATTAATTTCGAATAGCAATTGAGTGTACGATATTTTTTGTCAGCCCGTCTTTAGTCAAGACAAATAATCCATCCGCCATCTGTCATTCAATAACATAAATAATTTTGTTCTGCTTGGTTTTCGGATATATTTTTTAATACATTATTTGTACCTCAGCTCAACTCTGAATTCTGATTATAAATTTGTTTACCTACATTATACTAGTATTACTAATTATTTTGTTTTTCTCGATTCAATAAAAATAAAAATTAAATAAAAATTCTTTATTCGTTGCATATTATGGTTACATCATTTGCGGATTTTTCTACCACCATGCTAGGTTGATGCCCGTGTTATGGTGATCGATTAATGATAGCTTCTACCCTTATGATGAAACTTTGATTCAATGCCAAAATCGTTCGATCTAATGCTTCTGCCCTGATAATAAAAATTTGAACCAAAGCCAAAAATGTTCGATCTAATGCTTCTGTCCTGATAATGAAATTTTGACCCAAATCGGTCGATCTAACGTTTCTGCCTGATAATCAAACTTTAAGGCAAAGCCATAATCGATCGATCTAATTAATATACCTTATACCTACACATTATTTACGTAGATATATTTGCTAATTAGCAAACAACAACTTACCGTTTCCAACGCTCTCTTCAAATTTCTTGTCCAAATATCTAGCTCCATCACTGAGCATCTTGACAAATCCAGTTTCATCTTCAATTTTCTCTTCTTTCTCTAAATCATCACTTAAAACAGGCCACGATCTACTGTCCAATAATTTACGGTCCACATTAAAAACTCCAACAGTGTTTAAACTATCCAATTTACTATACTTCTTCTGCACCAACTCAATTTCCTGTTCACCATTGCACCCAATAAAACTGCACACAAAAATTGTCAGAAAAACAACTGACAAACACATTTTAGAACTGTTTTCAAATCTCCCGCTCTTTCCGCTTGAACTGTTAGAATCTTTCACTTGAAAAAGCCATTTTATTATTTCTTTCACATCCATTTTGTTATAAAACTATATGTATATTAAACAACACTCAAACATAAACATTAAATAATAACAAACGTATCAGGATTGTGGAAAGATTATAACAGAATTTAAACCCGATTTGCGTGATTTATAACGGTATATTCAGCGGTCTAGAGTCCGTTCGCTTTGTAGAAAGTACAAGTTGTCTTATTATTATGTCTTGTCTTTGAGGTTATGAAGTACAATTTATAGTGTGATGAGTGTGGATATGTGTGGATAGGTCCACTTGCTGTGGCTTCAGACTGCGGACTGACAGGTGGAAGAGTTTGAATTAAAAGAAGATACCACGTGCGATGAATATAACTAAATAAAAGTGAGGGCTGTGAAAAGATTTGAAAAAATGTATATAATTTTTAATAATTTTTTTGTTTAATATCTTCAGCCATACTGTAAGTTGCTATCCGGTTCTTCCAGATTAACAGAAATGATCATGAACAAAACAATAAAATTTGCCGCCGATTTTTCGATAGATGATAATGGTGTCCTAATTTAAAGATTCACAATTCATCTTCGACATATAAACTCAAAACATTTTTATTTTTTATTTTCATGACGTCTTTCCGTTCAAAGTCTTCACTTGTTTCACATACTCAGATAGAGATATAAATTTTAACATCATTACATACTACTAGTACCACATGTTTACAGGTTTATTTTATTTACATGTTTATTTTACGCACTGCTTTTTTTCTTTTCTATTTTTTATTATAAGTTTACCAATTTTACCATGTGTTTACACTAGACTACACTCAAAGTAACTATCCTTAATTAATCACCATGAAACAGGCAGCCGCCTAGTATGGTGATTTAATAAATCTTATCTATGTAAATGTCTAACATATGTAACATGTATTTTATAAATAAATAAATAAAAAATAAAGTTTTGCTGTTTTTCAGTTTTGGTGTTTTGAACCAATCTCTGAATTAGGTCAAAAATATTTCGCCTGTGGCGCTTTTTAATCGTAATACCTACTCGTTTTTCAACTATTTTAAATAAATTTTTATTCATGAATTATTATTTTAAAAACACTGAAAATTTTCACAGTTAGACTATATTTAAAAGTTTCGTAGCTAATAGTAGAAATTTTTAGCTCAATGCAATTGCTTTAAAATAGAAAAACTATATTAAAAAATGTAAACGAATTTCTTGTTGCTAGATAATATACAGTTCGACAATTTTTATGAGTCAGTTGAGCAGACAATTCGCCGTAGCGCTTTTTTAAAAATATATTATTACAAAATAAATAGCTTAGGTATACTTGCATTTTCCGGGATTTAAGGAAGACAAATTTCTTGCGTTTTCCCACAAATTCTAAAGAAAAATGATGAATGTGATTTTTTCGTTATCAGTGCCCTCCGTTCTAAAGTTTTTCTAAGTTCAATAAGCAGATTTTTCTTTAGTCATTTATTGGTTCAGTAAGCAAATTTCTTCTTTACAGATAGGTATATTTAATTTTAGTTAAAAATAAAATACCGAAATTTGACGATATTTTTCGGATTTTTGGAAAATAATCTCCCCTAGACTAATCTAATCTCAAGACTTGGACAAACCTCACCTCATGAATCCGGTGTTGGTTATCCAATTAATGGTTTCCGGGGCTACGGTACCGAATATTGGTTTTGAATTCGCAATCTCAACTTATAAATGAACCACATAGACAAATAATCTGACATTTTACAAACTTTTATTTTTGTTTATAAATAAAATGTAAAAAACTTTCATCTGAGCGCAGCCCTGCTTCTCTCCCCGAAAAGAAATGCCCGAATGGAGGTCACGGTTGCCTTCATAATAGAGAGTGGTGGCGGTGGCTGGACTGGCTGGTGAGTACGAGTAGGCACTGCAGCCAACCGACCATTACCCACGGTGATTACCGTGAGATACCTCTTACCGTACCTACTCCTAACTCCACACTAGCAACACTGGATACCGGGTACCGAGCACCCAACACAAGTAATTGCTTGGAGAGCAATAGCCGTAATCATTCATTCATCAAACGCTGTGAAGGGGGCACTTATCAATAATTTGTACTGGAATTCCACCGATCTATTTCATAGAATGAACCGTTTCAAAATGGAAAGGAATTGTTTCGCGTTCACACTTGCTCTATTCTATTTCGTTCAAACTTGTTCCAATTTAGAGACGATTATTTTTAGTATAGAATGAAAGGTGAAGTTGATTCAACATTGGCAGCCTCCGTGGTCGAGGAGCAAGTGCCTTCGCTCATGGAAAAACTGAAATGAATTATCGACGCAATCGCAATTAACCTCCTAAAAAAATCGATATTTTTTTCTGATTTGACATATCGCAGATTACTCGAAAACTTGACAGTTTTGAGCCGCTTCCATGGCAAACCTGTCAACACGGCAACTGAGACGCGACTGCCGCACGACCAGCACTGCTGTTTTTCGAGTAATCTGCGATATGTCAATTCAGGAGGTTGATTGCGATTGCGTCGACAACTAGTTTCTTTTCTATTTCTCCATAAGTGAAGGCCCTTAGGCACTCAACTAGCGATCCGTAGGTCACGAGTTCAAATCCCGACGTAAGCAAATATATTTTAATTGATTTATTTGTGTTATTTCAGATTTTAAACATTTAAAAATAATTTGGTATATTTTGTCACACGTTTACATTATGACCTCTCCAATCCGACTCTCTCTCGACCCAACGCCTTGCACCGCAGTGGGAAGGCTGGATTCATACGTTCGTCACTCCTAGACACATATACTCCCAGATTACTACCAACACCTCATAACTTCCTCCTTCCCAGAAAGTCCTCTCCTTCCTTTCTCCAAAAATACCTTCCACAAAGCATCCACGAAGACGGAAAGACGAATGAAGGAATTTTGTCATCAGGCCCTTCTTTTTTTCTTTTATGAATACCTCACAAGAGTCTCAGCTGCTCAGCTGAGCCAGTGAGACTATGGCAACCCAAATTTGGGTATGTTGTGAGGGGTGACCGGACAACTCAGAATGAAACCAACTCAGAAACACCTAAAAAATCAGAAAAGTCATTAAGAGTGATAATTTTTTTTATAAAAAATTGGTTAATAGGTTACGTGTTAGGGTTATGGGCTATTTTAAAATTATTTTTTTCATAGCTTTTAATGACTTTTGAAAGAGGTGTTGAGTTGTCTTTATTCTCAGTTGGCATGGAACCGTTGTGAAGCTTAAGGTAGTGGGGAGAGGATTGAGAAGAGGAAAGTACCTAACTATTCAGATCAGGTCGCCAAACACAGCTAAAGCCATTTCAAGCAACGTTTCAATTCTGTATGGTGGTCTTACATTGCACCAGGGCGATACTAAGAGTATCTTCCACTCTGCAACATGCCGCAAACAGATTATATTTTATTTCAAATGAATTAATTGTGAAATAACACAAATTAATCAAATAAAATTGATTTGAAATATATATATTTTTTTAAATCTGCTAAATGTTGATTCTTCACCGACCTGTGAGGGAGCGGTCTTAAAAGCAGGCAGTGGGTATGACCACCGCAAAACAGAAATCATTAATAAATTGTGTCAACGTTTTTTATGGTAATTCATGTCTTCCATAGAAGAGCATTTCCCAAGAATAATGTATTATTATTAACTGGTAAGAATAAATGAAGTGTAATACAAAACGTTACATCAAGTGGAGCGAGACGTCTGTCTTTATCGAGGTCGTGTTGGGAGAACTATACACTTTCGATAAAGAAATAAGCCTGCGGCGCATTGTACTGCTACTATTATCCTACCAGTGGCGTGCATAGATATGTGCTGAAAAGTCGTGCCTTAGAAAAATTAATCATTAAAAAATAATCAAAAATGAACAAAATTTTTACACGATTTTCGTAATTAATTGGATAAATTGTAGAGCGCCATTTTAGTGAAAAATCAACCGAGGGCGCTGTACATTTTATTTTGAATTCTTAGGCTCTATTTAATTTTAATATTTACAAGTAGTAACAGAAAAAATATAAATTTATATATGACCTGGTAGGTCACTTTCGATAAACTCATTTTACGGCTGTTGCAAACATTTAAAACACTGGACATTGCATGATTTTACATCAGCCACACCCATTATTGAATTTATGAAAAGATAAGTGGCAAAAATAGAGTTGATATTTATTTTGAAAGACTGGAGAACTTAGGACTCTTTAGGACTGGAGAATTTTTATGAAATGATCTTACAAAAGCTTGCAAATAATAATTTTTACATTTTTACACAATTAGTTATTTACAATATCTTAGTAACATGTAATATGTAGTAATAGTCTTTGTACTAGACGTTTTGTACACAAATTGCAAAAATAGGGAGCTGGACACAACTTGGCACGCCAATGTCCTTAACTTCTGGATTTAATGATTCTAAGTTAAATTAGCAAAAACTGACTCTATAACTGTTGTAAAAAACACTTAAAAGACTTGCAGACTTTTGGAGACTTTTGGAGACTGTTGGGGTCAGGATAATGGGATACTGGGAGAAAGGTAGAACAGAATTTAAACTGATTAAAAAACACTTTTAAAGTAGGTTAGAACTTGGAGACTTCAGTTTCTTGGAGACTTGTGACTTCTTGGCTGGTAGTTTTTGAACTGATTTCCTACCGGTTTGCCGTTTGTTTTATAGGGCAAATCCGGGTTGGACTTTTGGAACACAGAACCTCCCTGTTTCTGAAAGGTGCTTGCGTTTACGTATTTTTCCCAATCGCTATGATTTTCGAGCAGATGTGTTAAAAATCTGTGTGATAACTGTAACGGACGTGTTATTGGGGAATTAGAAGACGAGGAGTGTTTGCTTAACTTCCTCGTTTTCTAATTTCCTGTCGCTCGGCGGGCACCCTTACACGTCAGCCTTCATTAGTTGTATGGTAGCGGGAGCGGGGGGGGTGCTGGCTATATACGCTAGACTGCCGTACCGTTCCCCTCTCCGCTTCCCGCTACTCCCCGCTGCTACCGCATAGCCGACCAATCAGAGCGCCGATCATCATTGGTCGGATCTGTGCGATAGTTTGAATTTTAATATGTAATGTTTATGTTTAAATTACAGGAGTTCGGCCGATTATTTGGACTAATAAATGATAATGGAAGATAGGCCGAACTCCACTTTGCATAATTAAGTAATAAGAAATAGTATAAGTCTTAGTTTAATTGATATATTTGAATCCCCCTGAATATTGTTGGGCCGGGGGACCCGCGAACATTTTTTATTTGTATTTTCTGGAATTAATAAATATGCTTGAGAGAGATGGTTTTGGTCGGCAGAGAGAACACAGAAAAGAGGGTAGTTCCAGAGGTCCCAACGCCCGTCACGCGAATGGTGGCGGAGGTTATGACCTACACATTTGAACGCCTAGGGTCGCGCCGAATCCTTCACTCGGTTGAGGTAGGATTTGGTATAAATAGAGGTGCGACCCGGGAACGAACGCATTCCAGTACCGACACGACAGCTACCCTTATCTCTCTGCAAACCGGACACATCTCTCGACGGAAATTTACTGCAATTTGGCTTTGATTTCACGAGACACAGCGGCTGACATAGACTACCCGGCGCCCTATCTTACAGTCTGTGTGAGGGACGGAAACGTCGCTTACATAGTGGTCCTTCGAAGCCGGATCAAGTCTGACAGGTCTTACAAACCAGGATCCAGTCTCAGACAATGGCTTTACAACCCAGGATCCAGTCACCAGCCGCTGCAATGTCCTCATCACGACGCCCTGGCCAGGGCGCGCACACAGAAGAAGAGGAAGCTTTACTGGATGTCACTGGCCGTGGCTCAGCAGCGCCCGGCCCCGCACCGCCCGCAGCCCCCGGCCCGTATCTTGCCGGACCAGCTGTGGACCCACATGAAGCTAGAGCACGAGCTGCCCCAGCAGCGGCTCTAGCCACCGCATCGCCTGCAGCCCCCGGCCCGTATCTTGCCGGACCAGCTGTGGACCCACATGAAGCTAGAGCACGAGCTGCCCCAGCAGCGGCTCTAGCCACCGCATCGCCTGCAGCCCCCGGCCCGTATCTTGCCGGACCAGCTGTGGACCCACATGAAGCTAGAGCACGAGCTGCCCCAGCAGCGGCTCTAGCCACCGCATCGCCTGCAGCCCCCGGCCCGTATCTTGCCGGACCAGCTGTGGACCCACATGAAGCTAGAGCACGAGCTGCCTCGGCAGCGGCTCTAGCCACCGCCCCTCACCAGCCTCAGCAGGTTACCGAGGACACCATTCGCCAGCTACGACAAGAGCTGCGCGAAATAAGAAAGCGCAACGAGCAACAAGAGAGAGACTCCGCCCGGCAGATCGAACAGTTGATGACCATGCTGGGAGTCTCACGGCCGCCGCCCGAGCCCCGAAGGCTGCCCGATGCACCACAAACGAAGCCAGCGCAGCCCCTCAACATGACACGGTCGCTCGAGGCTGTACCGCCGCTCGATCCATCGCGGCGGCTCACGACCGTACCCTCAGCGCCCGGCCCGATACACGCCGGCCGAAATGAAGGGGGAAGTTCTGCCCACGAGCCCGGCCGAAACCACGGGGAGAGCGCTCTCCACGTGCCTGACCGAAATGATGTCGGGCCGGTAGTGAGCGGCCGCTTGCCCCCCGTACCCCCTGCAGTACCTGGCACGAACCCCGCCAGTTTGGACAGGCACGGCCCCGAACAAAAAGATGTTGGCCGCCGCTTGCGAGAGCTCGGCCCCATCTCAACCACCGCAGATGAGAAGCATATATGTTGCTCTCCCTCACACAACGGAGAGCATACGGTGACGTTGAATGCCGGTCGCTACACCGAAGTACGCAACCGCGCTGCGCCTGGCCCCCTAGCGCTCGGACAGAATGACAGCGCACCCCACGAGCCCGAAAGAGATGACATCGGTCACCGGCACGTAGACCGTGGCCCCGCACCCCCCGCTCCGTCACCTGTGGACAAGCCGCTGCCCACGTCAGCCAACTCAGCGGAGAACGGAACCCGAGCATCGCCATCTGCCGACGAAAGGACGAAGCATCCCTCTCCGGCTGTGTTTACAGGGGATGGAGGGCGCACGATGACAGTGCCATCTGCCAACGAAAGGATGAAGCATCCTTCTCCGGCCGTGTTTACAGGGGATGGAGGGCGCACGATGACAGCGCCATCTACCGACGAAAGGATGAAGCATCCCTCTCCGGCCGAGTTTACAGAAGATGGAGGGCGCACGATGACAGCGCCACCTACCGACGAAGGGATGAAGCGTCCCTCGCCAGCCGTGTCAGCGGAGAACGGAACCCGAGCGGCGCCATCTACCGACGAAAGGATGCAGCGTCCCTCTCTGGCCGTCTTTGCAGATGATGAAGGGCGCACGATGACAGCGCCATCTATGACGGCAATCAAGCAGCTTTACACGCCGGTGTGCGTGTCCACAGAAATTGGAACGAGTGCACCTACCTACCTACCTAATGACGAAGGGAAGGAGCTTCCCGCTACGTACAGCCCGGAACATCTACCGCCGGGCGACCATTTTTCCCAGTGGACAGCCCCGATGGGGAGAGCGCGCCTCGAGACCGAGCGTGTCCCACGAAGCGGCTTCAGCCGCAAGATGCGCGACTTGCATCAACGGAACGCGGGCGGTACGTGCGCGTACCAACGCTGGCCCAGCCAGCCTCGGTCCTTGCTTTAGGCGGGCCACATCCAACACTATCAGCGACCGCTGCCCGGAGTGCGCGGTCTCGCAGCATCCGACCCCAAAGTGTCCGGTGCTGCACACAGCCTTGCTTTAGGCAGGCCCATATGAAAGGGAGCAGCATTAGAACGCGCTTCGTAACCGAGCGCTGTTCACGAACGTTATGCAGCTCAATTGGAAGAAGAAAGACCGCAGCCCGGAGGGTGCGGTCTCGATGTATCTTCTCCCCAGCCGAGTCCTGACGCAGAGAGGGAGCAGCATAAGAACGCGCTTCGCAACCAAGCGCTGTTCACGAACGTTATGCAGCTCAATTGGAAGAAGAAAGACCGCAGCCCGGAGGGTGCGGTCTCGATGTATCTTCTCCCCAGCCGAGTCTTGACGCAGAGAGGGAGCAGCATTAGAACGCGCTTCGCAACCAAGCGCTGTTCACGAACATTATGCAGCTCAAATGGAAGAAGAAAGACCGCAGCCCGGAGGGTGCGGTCTCGATGTATCTTCTCCCCAGCCGAGTCCTGACGCAGAGAGGGAGCAGCATTAGAACGCGCTTCGCAACCGAGCGCTGTTCACGAACATTATGCAGCTCAAATGGAAGAAGAAAGACCGCAGCCCGGAGGGTGCGGTCTCGATGTATCTTCTCCCCAGCCGAGTGCTGACGCAGAGAGGGAGCAGCATTAGAACGCGCTTCGCAACCGAGCGCTGTTCACGAACATTATGCAGCTCAATTGGAAGAAGAAAGACCGCAACCCGGAGGTGCGGTCTCAAAGTATCTTCTCCCCAACCGAGAATCCCGACGCAGAGAGGGAGCAGCATTCGAGACCGAGCGCTGCTCGCAAACCAAAGGCCAGCCCGAGAGAGGAGGCGGCCGACCGATCCCGCTTACGCCGCACGCGAGAGAGGTGGATCGCATGCGATCCCGCTCTCACCGAATGTGAGAGAGGTGGATGGCATCGATCTCGCTCTCGCCGAATGCCAGAGAGGTGGATCGCCCCTGATGTTGCAGTACCCGACGCTTGGTTTATTTTGCAGCTTCGTGAGTGGTGTTTTTCTAAGCACTTGCGGCATAACCTTCCCATGCGTACAGTTTCCCATCGAAGTTCAACATCTTTGGCTGCGAATTCTTTGCATTCGCGGGTTTTATGATCGCCACCACATTGGGCGCAGCTTTCGTCGGCTGTTTTTCTTTTTCGGCTTGGTCCAGGGTAAGTATGTGCCTCATTCATTTTGCGTTTCATCGGGGCGATCTTTTCTTTTGGGCCGTCCCTGATTTCTTCTTGATGTCCGGCATGTATTTGCTCATGGCTCGGTAGAAGTCGCATGCGATCACTATCTTCTTCCTCCTGGTACCCGGCATGTATTTGTTCACGGCGTGGTCGGGATCGTATGTGGTCCACCATCCCGCTGTTTGGAATTGCGTTTGATACCTCTTTCAGAAAGGCAGCGAGCTGGGTTATGGTGGCCGGGGCATGTTGTTTGCGGATCTCGATTAGCCATGCCAGCCGCAGGGAACTCGGCATTTTGTCAGTGACGTCGTTCAGTAATGCAGGATTGGTGAGATAACCTTCGGTTTTCAAGATCCGGAGGGATGCCACCAGGTTTTGCACCGTCCCGGAGAAATCTGCCAGGTCCTCGAGTGATACCTCGGTCGTGAGGTAAGGTAGCTTTTTAACCTTGTCTAGCATAAATTTTGCTATGGAGTTAGCGCTGCCGTATCGCTGCTCGAGGACGCTGATGATCTCTGGGACTTGCGCAGGATCCATTAGTAGGGGACCCACGGTATCTCGCGCCTTGCCTTTGAGGGCACGCTGCAGCCGGATGAGATTTTCGCTCGGAGTCAATTGGCAGGTGGCGGTGGATTGAGCGTACTGTGCCTTCCAGGTAGGCCACTCGAGGGGGTCTCCGGAGAAGGTAGGCAAATCTTTTGCTGTGGATTGCCTGGCGATTAGGGCTGCCATTCTTGAGTCATCTTCTAATGTGCGAGGGCTATCTTGCGTTCTGGAGGAGCGGAGCGCCTCTGCCATCACAGAGGCGATCTGGGCCAGTGGGTCGTTGCCATGCTGCAACCATTCTCGGGTGTGCCGTGCTGTCTCGTTGGCTGTATGCGGTGGTGTAAACAATGGGGAATCCTGGCCGGAGGAGGCTGGCTGTTGCTGGTACCCCGTTGTATTGTAAAAAGGGCGCTCGGGTCCGAGATGGCTGTATTCGGCCGTAGGGATGTTCTTTGCAGGGCCCGTCAGTAGTGTGTAGCCTTGGGTGGCGGCATATCCAGTTGGATTGGTTACTGTAAATTCATTGGTAGGCTGACCGACTAGTGTGTGCATTTGAGTAGTTGCATATCTCGTTGCAAACTCTCCGGCTGGCCTTTTTACTTGAGTGGCATATCTCGTTGCGAACTCATTAGTAGAAGGGCCGGTCGGTGCGTGCACTTGAGTTGTTGCATATCTCGTTGCAAACTCTCCGGCTGGCTTGTTTACTTGAGTGGCATATCTCGTTGCGAACTCATTAGCAGAAGGGCCGGTTGGTGCGGGCACTTGAGTTGTTGCATATCTAGTTGCAAACTCTCCGGTTGACGGGCCGTCTGACGTGTGTACTTGAGTGGCATATCTCGTTGCGAACTCATTAGCAGAAGGGCCGGTTGGTGCGGGCACTTGAGTTGTTGCATATCTAGTTGCAAACTCTCCGGTTGACGGGCCGTCTGACGTGTGTACTTGAGTGGCATATCTCGTTGCGAACTCGTTAGTAAACGGGCCGGTTGGTGCCTGGACTTGAATTACTGCCTGACCGAGGTTGGCTCGCAGGGTCGGGCTGGTTGGTGCTGGCTCCTGGGCAGGTTGGCTGACTGCTTGGCGTGTCGCAGCGTTCAGGGCTGCGAGCAGATTGGCTGTCTGCTTGGCGTGACGTCTGTCCCGAATGCGCATCTCTCGGCGTAGTAATCGCAGGGAGTCTTCAGTTGATTCAGAAGTTGTTTCGCTGCTTTTACTGTTGGATTCGTGGAGGCTCTCGGAGACAGATTCTGGAGCAGGTCGGTCAAGCGTGATGAGATCAGAGTTCCTGGCTGGGCTCGCACTAGATAGATCGTGGACCTGGCGGGGTCCTCTAGATGGCGTCTCATCGGTGTCTACGGTGTGTGGGCCCGGGGTCCGTCGGGGCGCTACTGGCATATTTCGGCTTGTCCCCGGGGCGTCAGGTTTAGATTTAGACAGCGATGTATCAGAAGATGTCGGGGTCTTACGGCCACTGCGAAGAGACGGCATTTCCACTGGGTAAGACTGAAGGCGTGTTATGTGTAGATCCGGCTCGAAGGACCATATGTACTAGACGTTTTGTACACAAATTGCAAAAATAGGGAGCTGGACACAACTTGGCACGCCAATGTCCTTAACTTCTGGATTTAATGATTCTAAGTTAAATTAGCAAAAACTGACTATAACTGTTGTAAAAAACACTTAAAAGACTTGCAGACTTTTGGAGACTTTTGGAGACTGTTGGGGTCAGGATAATGGGATACTGGGAGAAAGGTAGAACAGAATTTAAACTGATTAAAAAACACTTTTAAAGTAGGTTAGAACTTGGAGACTTCAGTTTCTTGGAGACTTGTGACTTCTTGGCTGGTAGTTTTTGAACTGATTTCCTACCGGTTTGCCGTTTGTTTTATAGGGCAAATCCGGGTTGGACTTTTGGAACACAGAACCTCCCTGTTTCTGAAAGGTGCTTGCGTTTACGTATTTTTCCCAATCGCTATGATTTTCGAGCAGATGTGTTAAAAATCTGTGTGATAACCTTTGCCAAGACAGTCCTGTTCCAATAAACCGAAGTCTCACATAATTTTTATTGTTTCAACAAGAAAAGGTACAAGTTTACAAATGTGATACAAGATACAATATCTAGAAGTAAATATTTTCTTAAAGTGCAATAATCACTGGTAGACGACAGTTTTTGAGGTGTTATTGTAGTATATACCTATTTTTAGGTGATGATATATATTTCTTGATTCAAATTATTCCCGATTTCCCGAAATTTAGCTCCGAGTTTTTCGGAATGTAAATTGGCTGTCGTAAATATTTACGATTCAAACATTTCCTTTGTTCAGCATTGACCAATGGCGCCGCGTCTGGTAGCAGGGTGGGGATAACGTAAATACTCAATCATTTCCTTGATTTTGATCATTGCTGTCTGGGGTCCCTGGTGGAGGTATTACGTGGTTATTCAGATGTGTTTTCGAGTCCAATGATGCTGCAGCATGTATTTATTATCAATTGCGTTTATGTTTTCAATTGATAAGTTAATTGTAGAATGTAATAGCATTGTAGACATCATTCCAAATGCACAGTGTTTCGTTGGCCAATGAGAGCACTTCCTTTATTTCGTAGGTTATTGGAAGGGGTAACGCGCAGCGGCACGGTATTATGTGGAAGCGTAAATTCCATTCTTGAATTCTCAGGGTTGTCATACGCTCTCGTCGGCACGTTCGATACACTCCCCCCAGTGCAGTCTCGACTGTGCTCAGCTACTTCGTCGGGCGTGTCCTTTTCCGATGTCTGAGTTCTGAATCGGGTGTCTTCGCAACTGGTACAGTTTCGTTAGTTGTTGGTGTGGCAGGCAGGATGACGGCGATTTTGACTGCCGGCCTTACGTATATCCCAGTACTGGTTTGGATCCGAGCAGTTCTGACTTGTCCATCAGCTGCAGGTGTTGCTTCGAGGATACGGCCACGTGGCCAACTGTTTCGAGGCAGTGCTGGGTCCATGATGATCACTAGGTCATCCTTCTTAATTGGTGTAGTTGGATGGTGCCATTTTTGTCGGGCAGCCATGGTAGGTAGGTATTCGCGCAGCCATCGCCTCCAGAAGGTGTCTGCAAGTTGTTGTCCGATGCGCCACTGGCGGCGTAGGCATACTTCCTCTTCTTTTTTGTCGTAGAAGGATAATTGGGGACGCTTCCCGGCCGATCCCAGCAAAAAGTGGTTTGGTCCCTGGTGGAGGTATTACGTGGTTATTCAGATGTGTTTTCGAGTCCAATGATGCTGCAGCATGTATTTATTATCAATTGCGTTTATGTTTTCAATTGATAAGTTAATTGTAGAATGTAATAGCATTGTAGACATCATTCCAAATGCACAGTGTTTCGTTGGCCAATGAGAGCACTTCCTTTATTTCGTAGGTTATTGGAAGGGGTAACGCGCAGCGGCACGGTATTATGTGGAAGCGTAAATTCCATTCTTGAATTCTCAGGGTTGTCATACGCTCTCGTCGGCACGTTCGATACACTCCCCCCAGTGCAGTCTCGACTGTGCTCAGCTACTTCGTCGGGCGTGTCCTTTTCCGATGTCTGAGTTCTGAATCGGGTGTCTTCGCAACTGGTACAGTTTCGTTAGTTGTTGGTGTGGCAGGCAGGATGACGGCGATTTTGACTGCCGGCCTTACGTATATCCCAGTACTGGTTTGGATCCGAGCAGTTCTGACTTGTCCATCAGCTGCAGGTGTTGCTTCGAGGATACGGCCACGTGGCCAACTGTTTCGAGGCAGTGCTGGGTCCATGATGATCACTAGGTCATCCTTCTTAATTGGTGTAGTTGGATGGTGCCATTTTTGTCGGGCAGCCATGGTAGGTAGGTATTCGCGCAGCCATCGCCTCCAGAAGGTGTCTGCAAGTTGTTGTCCGATGCGCCACTGGCGGCGTAGGCATACTTCCTCTTCTTTTTTGTCGTAGAAGGATAATTGGGGACGCTTCCCGGCCGATCCCAGCAAAAAGTGGTTGGGTGTTAGAGGTTCTTCATCACGCGGGTCGACTGAAATATGGGTGAGTGGTCGGTTATTTACCACAAACTCGGCTTCTGCAAGTGCTGTGCGTAGAGTTTCTTCTTTTGGTGCTCTTTCTTTGAGTGTTGCGCTTAGGGCTTTCTTTACTGATCGCACTAGTCTCTCCCAAGCTCCCCCCATGTGGGGACTCAGCGGTGGTATAAAGTGCCATTCGATGCCCTGGGTAGCTATTGCGTCAATCATTCTGGTGTCTTGACTTATTGACAGCAGGGCGTCCCTCATCTCGGTGTCAGCTCCGTGAAAATTTGTTCCGTTATCCGAGTACATGGCTGTGGGTTGTCCTCTGCGGGCGGTCATTCTTTGAAGGGCCATGATGGCCGAGTCGGCAGTCAGTGAAGCGGCTAGTTCTAGGTGAATGGCGCGCGTTGAGAGGCAGGTGAAGATGGCTCCGTATCGTTTTTCTCGATGCCTACCGACCGTGATAGCCATAGGGCCGAAATAGTCAAGCCCGCAGTGTGTGAATGGACGGACGTGATGCATCAGGCGGGGTGGTGGTAATGCGCCCATCAGAGGTGGAGTCGGTTTGCTGCGTCGTATGAAGCAAGTGGGGCAGACGTGCGTTATTTTCCTGATTGTTGTGCGTATTCGTATTATGAAGAAATGATTGCGTATTTCTGCAATTGTTTTCTCAGTACTAGGATGATCCGCCTTTTTGTGGTAGTGACTGATTAGGAGCCGAGTGTAGGGTTCGTCGCCGTCCAGTATTATGGGGGTTCGGGCCACACTCTTTGTTCTTTCCAAGGCTCGTAGTCGGGTCCCCATTCGTAGAAGGTCGTCTGGTCCAAAGAAGGGGTTCAGCGAGTTGAGGCGACTGCCAGTAGGTAGTTTTTGACCTTGTCGGATGGTGTGTAGATCAGTTGTGAAAGCGTTTTCCTGGGACCTTTTGATCCATTTTTGTTCTGCTGCTTTTATCTCCTCGGCTAGTAGTGGGCCTTCTACTGGTTTGTTGGGCCCCATCTTGCATCGTCTGATAAAACGGAGGATCCAAGCTGTGGAGCGGATTAGCCGGTGCCATGAGGAGAACCGCTCTACTGATGGGAGTGCTTCGCCCTTGGTGGACACAAGGCCAACGTAGTGAGGTTTGACTTCTAGTGTTAGGTCGTCAGGCCTGTGGGCGGGTGCCCGTTCTTTCGGCCATGCACCCTCCGGGGAAGTGAGAAAGGCTGGGCCGGTAAACCACCTTCCTTCTGGTGTTAGGTCTGGCACCTCTAAGTCTCGTGTTCCTATATCAGCTGGATTGAGTTTTGTGGGTACCCATTTCCAGTCGGGTATGTTGGTTAGTTCGTCTATTTCGCCCAATCGGTTTGCCACAAAGGTTGAGTAGGCGCGTGGGTCGGTGCGTAACCAGCATAGTACAGTTGTGGAGTCTGTCCAGAAGCAGGTGCGGGATATCAGGGCTTTGCTTTCCTTTTGGATCGTCTGGGCTAGTCTCGCTGCTAAGAGGGCGGCTTGAAGCTTGAGGCGTGGAATGGAGAGAGGCTTCAGTGGTGCTACCTTGCATTTACTTGCAAGGAATGTTACTCGTAAGGATCCATTTATTTCTTCGGTGAAGTAGGCCACGGCACAGCAAGCTTGCTCCGATGCGTCGCAGAATAGGTGTAGAGTTACGTTGTTCTGTTTGTTTGAGAGGCAACGTCTCGGGATTGAGATGCTGTTTGTGTGCAGCAGGCTCAGCCAGTCTGTCCATCTCTGGGCGTGTTCGGGGGTAATGGGTTCGTCCCAGCCGACGCTTGAGCGCCACACTGCTTGCAGTAGCATCTTAGATCTGATGGTAAGGCAGGCAACGAAGCCGACTGGGTCAAAGATCTTCATTACTATGGATAATAGTTGCCGCTTGGTAGGTTGTGTGGCCGTGTCGGGGGAGATCGCCTCGCGAAATGAGTACAGGAAGCGGTCTGTGGTGGGGTCCCAGATCAAACCAAGCACTCGTTCTGTCTCTGGACCTCCACTGCTGATCTGTATCGCGGAGCTGGCACGGTCTTCTATGGGTACGCCAGCTAGGGCCAACGGGCTATTAGACGCCCAATTTGTCAAGTGGAACCCTCCTTTTGCGAGGAGGGCACTTACACTTTGGGCGAGTGTAGCAGCTTCATTGGGTGTGTCTGTTGCATCTAGGTAGTCGTCCATGTAGAACTTGGTGCGTACGGCTTTTGCGGCGGCCGGGTACTCGTGCTCGTATGTTTCGGCCACTTTATTTCGGACGAATTGGGCACTGCTTGGGGAGCAGGTGGCTCCGAACATCATTGATGACATTTGATAGGTGTCTGGTTCATGATGGGGTGATGTCCTCCACAGGAAAAGCTGGGACGGCTGGTCTTCTCGCCTTATTTTTATTTGCAGGAACATTTCTTTGATGTCTGCAGCAATGGCGATGTTTCCTTCCCGGAAGCGTATTATATTCCCCAGGAGGGAGGACAGCAGGTCAGGACCAGTAAGCAGCTGATCATTGAGGGAGGTTCCTCGGCATCGGCTTGCAGCATCGAATACCACTCTGATTTTTCCTGGCTTATTTGGGTTGATTACTGCGAAGTGAGGCAGGTACCATTTGCGAGGTGTGGTGGTGGAAGCTTCATGGCCTGATAGCTTCTTGGCATAGCCTTTGTTGAGAAGTTGACTTATTTTGTCATTGTAGGCCACTGCTAGATTTTTGTCTTTTGCTAGCTTTTTCTCCAGAGACAGAAGTCGCTTCAGCGCACACTGCCGATTGTCAGGTAGCGAGGCTTCTGGATTGCACCATAGTAGACCAGTTTCCCACTTCCCTATAGGAAGAGGACGGGTAGTTGCATTCATAAGTGCAATGGCCTGTTGTTCGCTTGCATTGACTCTGGTGGCTGATGTTACTCCGAGCGAGTCGATGGCGAAGTTGGTTTTTACTAGCTCCCTCAATTGTATGTCTGCGGCCGTTTCTGGTTGTAGTGCCAAAGTGGTAGTCGTGTTATTATCTCTGGGGTTGACTCCCCCATGAGCGATCCATCCTAGTGCGGTGCGTGATGCTATTCGCGTAGTATCATTGCATTCACGAACTTCCCTTGACACAATTAGGTGAGCGTTGTCTTGGCCTATTAGCAGCTTCGGGACGACAGACCTTCCTTGGATCTGTTGCTCCGGCAGGTTGAGGTTGCTTATTGTGCTGGCAGAGATGTGGTATGTATTACTGTTGCCCGCACCTCGTATTCTTAGTCTCACTCGTTGGGAGAGATTGTCAGAGGTGCACATTCCTTTGGCACCGTGGATTCGCAGTCCGTGAACTGGGCCGTTTGCTCCGACTTGTATTGCGGTGTCAGTGTCAACAAGTGTTACTGTGGATCCTTCGTCCAGGAGAGCAAACACTGACACTTCTTCTTTGTTGGGAGCGCTTAATATTACTGGCGCAATTTTTAACAGTACTCTCTGTCCGGAGTCCTGGCGTCACAAGTTGACATTTTCCACGGTGCTTTTTCGTACGAACTCGGGATTATGTAGCAGAGGGTGGTGTGGGGATCGGCAATCCCCTACTTTGCACCATTGGTTTATTTTGCAGCTTCGTGAGTGGTGTTTTTCTAAGCACTTGCGGCATAACCTTCCCATGCGTACAGTTTCCCATCGAAGTTCAACATCTTTGGCTGCGAATTCTTTGCATTCGCGGGTTTTATGATCGCCACCACATTGGGCGCAGCTTTCGTCGGCTGTTTTTCTTTTTCGGCTTGGTCCAGGGTAAGTATGTGCCTCATTCATTTTGCGTTTCATCGGGGCGATCTTTTCTTTTGGGCCGTCCCTGATTTCTTCTTGATGTCCGGCATGTATTTGCTCATGGCTCGGTAGAAGTCGCATGCGATCACTATCTTCTTCCTCCTGGTACCCGGCATGTATTTGTTCACGGCGTGGTCGGGATCGTATGTGGTCCACCATCCCGCTGTTTGGAATTGCGTTTGATACCTCTTTCAGAAAGGCAGCGAGCTGGGTTATGGTGGCCGGGCATGTTGTTTGCGGATCTCGATTAGCCATGCCAGCCGCAGGGAACTCGGCATTTTGTCAGTGACGTCGTTCAGTAATGCAGGATTGGTGAGATAACCTTCGGTTTTCAAGATCCGGAGGGATGCCACCAGGTTTTGCACCGTCCCGGAGAAATCTGCCAGGTCCTCGAGTGATACCTCGGTCGTGAGGTAAGGTAGCTTTTTAACCTTGTCTAGCATAAATTTTGCTATGGAGTTAGCGCTGCCGTATCGCTGCTCGAGGACGCTGATGATCTCTGGGACTTGCGCAGGATCCATTAGTAGGGGACCCACGGTATCTCGCGCCTTGCCTTTGAGGGCACGCTGCAGCCGGATGAGATTTTCGCTCGGAGTCAATTGGCAGGTGGCGGTGGATTGAGCGTACTGTGCCTTCCAGGTAGGCCACTCGAGGGGGTCTCCGGAGAAGGTAGGCAAATCTTTTGCTGTGGATTGCCTGGCGATTAGGGCTGCCATTCTTGAGTCATCTTCTAATGTGCGAGGGCTATCTTGCGTTCTGGAGGAGCGGAGCGCCTCTGCCATCACAGAGGCGATCTGGGCCAGTGGGTCGTTGCCATGCTGCAACCATTCTCGGGTGTGCCGTGCTGTCTCGTTGGCTGTATGCGGTGGTGTAAACAATGGGGAATCCTGGCCGGAGGAGGCTGGCTGTTGCTGGTACCCCGTTGTATTGTAAAAAGGGCGCTCGGGTCCGAGATGGCTGTATTCGGCCGTAGGGATGTTCTTTGCAGGGCCCGTCAGTAGTGTGTAGCCTTGGGTGGCGGCATATCCAGTTGGATTGGTTACTGTAAATTCATTGGTAGGCTGACCGACTAGTGTGTGCATTTGAGTAGTTGCATATCTCGTTGCAAACTCTCCGGCTGGCCTTTTTACTTGAGTGGCATATCTCGTTGCGAACTCATTAGTAGAAGGGCCGGTCGGTGCGTGCACTTGAGTTGTTGCATATCTCGTTGCAAACTCTCCGGCTGGCTTGTTTACTTGAGTGGCATATCTCGTTGCGAACTCATTAGCAGAAGGGCCGGTTGGTGCGGGCACTTGAGTTGTTGCATATCTAGTTGCAAACTCTCCGGTTGACGGGCCGTCTGACGTGTGTACTTGAGTGGCATATCTCGTTGCGAACTCATTAGCAGAAGGGCCGGTTGGTGCGGGCACTTGAGTTGTTGCATATCTAGTTGCAAACTCTCCGGTTGACGGGCCGTCTGACGTGTGTACTTGAGTGGCATATCTCGTTGCGAACTCGTTAGTAAACGGGCCGGTTGGTGCCTGGACTTGAATTACTGCCTGACCGAGGTTGGCTCGCAGGGTCGGGCTGGTTGGTGCTGGCTCCTGGGCAGGTTGGCTGACTGCTTGGCGTGTCGCAGCGTTCAGGGCTGCGAGCAGATTGGCTGTCTGCTTGGCGTGACGTCTGTCCCGAATGCGCATCTCTCGGCGTAGTAATCGCAGGGAGTCTTCAGTTGATTCAGAAGTTGTTTCGCTGCTTTTACTGTTGGATTCGTGGAGGCTCTCGGAGACAGATTCTGGAGCAGGTCGGTCAAGCGTGATGAGATCAGAGTTCCTGGCTGGGCTCGCACTAGATAGATCGTGGACCTGGCGGGGTCCTCTAGATGGCGTCTCATCGGTGTCTACGGTGTGTGGGCCCGGGGTCCGTCGGGGCGCTACTGGCATATTTCGGCTTGTCCCCGGGGCGTCAGGTTTAGATTTAGACAGCGATGTATCAGAAGATGTCGGGGTCTTACGGCCACTGCGAAGAGACGGCATTTCCACTGGGTAAGACTGAAGGCGTGTTATGTGTAGATCCGGCTCGAAGGACCAAATGTACTAGACGTTTTGTACACAAATTGCAAAAATAGGGAGCTGGACACAACTTGGCACGCCAATGTCCTTAACTTCTGGATTTAATGATTCTAAGTTAAATTAGCAAAAACTGACTATAACTGTTGTAAAAAAGACTTGCAGACTTTTGGAGACTTTTGGAGACTGTTGGGGTCAGGATAATGGGATACTGGGAGAAAGGTAGAACAGAATTTAAACTGATTAAAAAACACTTTTAAAGTAGGTTAGAACTTGGAGACTTCAGTTTCTTGGAGACTTGTGACTTCTTGGCTGGTAGTTTTTGAACTGATTTCCTACCGGTTTGCCGTTTGTTTTATAGGGCAAATCCGGGTTGGACTTTTGGAACACAGAACCTCCCTGTTTCTGAAAGGTGCTTGCGTTTACGTATTTTTCCCAATCGCTATGATTTTCGAGCAGATGTGTTAAAAATCTGTGTGATAACCTTTGCCAAGACAGTCCTGTTCCAATAAACCGAAGTCTCACATAATTTTTATTGTTTCAACAAGAAAAGGTACAAGTTTACAAATGTGATACAAGATACAATATCTAGAAGTAAATATTTTCTTAAAGTGCAATAATCACTGGTAGACGACAGTTTTTGAGGTGTTATTGTAGTATATACCTATTTTTAGGTGATGATATATATTTCTTGATTCAAATTATTCCCGATTTCCCGAAATTTAGCTCCGAGTTTTTCGGAATGTAAATTGGCTGTCGTAAATATTTACGATTCAAACATTTCCTTTGTTCAGCATTGACCAATGGCGCCGCGTCTGGTAGCAGGGTGGGGATAACGTAAATACTCAATCATTTCCTTGATTTTGATCATTGCTGTCTGGGGTCCCTGGTGGAGGTATTACGTGGTTATTCAGATGTGTTTTCGAGTCCAATGATGCTGCAGCATGTATTTATTATCAATTGCGTTTATGTTTTCAATTGATAAGTTAATTGTAGAATGTAATAGCATTGTAGACATCATTCCAAATGCACAGTGTTTCGTTGGCCAATGAGAGCACTTCCTTTATTTCGTAGGTTATTGGAAGGGGTAACGCGCAGCGGCACGGTATTATGTGGAAGCGTAAATTCCATTCTTGAATTCTCAGGGTTGTCATACGCTCTCGTCGGCACGTTCGATACAGTCTTAGTAACTTAGTAGTATGTCTTAGTAACTTGTAAACTCATCTATTCAGCACGGAATATAATATTTAAAATCTCCGGTTTTTACATTAGCTCCACACAAGAGGCTCTATGAAAGTATGAATCCATCCCTCCCACTGCGGTCCAAGTTAAGAGAGTCAGGCTGGAAAGTTCAAAAGGTCTCCCTCAACCAGTCTCTCCCAATCCGCCCCGCAACGCAGTAGATGGGCAAACGCATCCGCCGCGGAGATCCAGACAAACCTTACCCATGAACCCGGGCACCCCTGCTAAGTCACCGAACGTTGTGTACCTACTTGTGGCAAAAACACAGTTTAGTAATAGCCTTGAACGCCGAAAGAACTGACAATAATCAAAAAAACCAAAATATTTAATAATAAACTAAATAATAGAACTTAATATTAACCTTATTAAATTTGTTTTTTTAAGAAAGTGGAATTTTAACGATAATTTTCAAACACTCAGTGCTAAATTCAGGTCCAAATTTTTAAAAAACTGCACACTCTGACATAGAGTAATGCACGCCAATGTTATATACAGACCACGACGTGTACCTACCTAATAATAATTACGTACAACCTTTACTCTCGATTTCACCTAGGGATTCAGGGACAGAACTTCCCCTCATTCCTTTCCTAAAAATACCCTCCACACAGCATCCCCAATGAGGACACAGGCCCTGAGCGGAATTATTTTCTTCAGGGCCTCATGTGTGGAACTAAATTTCGACTACCATAATACGGGCATGTACCTAGCGTGGTAGTCGAATCACCTGTAAAAACTGTAGGTATAAAAAGAAATATGAATAATAAAGAAACAGAAAAACAAAAAAAAGCAAAAACACAAAAAGCAAAGTGTGCAATTCACAGATGGTAGAAGTGAAACCTCCAGAAAACTAAAGTAGACGAGAGTGGGAAGGTTATGAATCACCACACAAAGAGGAGACCGATGAGGTACGAAGCACTGCATAAAGACGAGACCGATTATAGGTACTATCTCGTTCTTTCGCAGGCTGAATCATATAGATGTATGTTTTTATCTCTTCTTAGTGTCGCTTTTTTTCGTTCCATGTGTTTATATCTTTTTAGTGTCGCTTTTTTTCGTTTCAAATCACAACGGTGGTAAAGAAGTTCTCACTTCAAAAAAACAACTTATTCAACTAGATGCAGTTTTAATCACCGCATTGCCAAGCAGGTCAAGAAAATAAAACAATCAATCGGCAAATTGACAAAGAGAACAATACTTATTACGTTTAACTTTCAGTAAATACGCACTTTCAACAGTGTATAAGGTATACAATAAATAAACCGCGATTTACAATCAGTTTATTTTCAATGAGTAATGAAAAATGCAAGATGCTTTTTTGTCCATTTTCCCACATTGCAGTGGCGGACTAAGCCCGTCAGAGGCCCGGGGCGGCAAAGCTATATGAGCCCCTCCCCCCTCTCCATAGTTTAAAAATTTAATTTTTACTAGCTTTTATTCAGTTCACAAGAACCTCTGGTCCTTTAGACTTTAAGGCATCAGGACACTGTAAAAAAGGTCATTTTTTATTTCATTTTCTGAAAGATGCATTGGTCAATAATGCTCTCACCATTTTTTAAATTTTATATAAAATTGTTTTAAACAGTTTGTAAGTCGAATTACCCTTAAACAAAACTTTGAATGCGTTTTTCTCGAATCTACGTTTTTCAACGTGGTTGACAACATATTATATTAGAAAAACTATGCTGATTTGCATGCACCAAGTCTTAAACTGTTCGAAAATCCAGTCACTGAGGAACCATAGAACCATCCAAAATTATAAAGGGCCCATGGTTAAGCATTGTAATCTGTGCGAATTATTGATTATTTTTAATTATTGCGTTTCCTTGCAAAGTGCTGATGATGGCGGGCTCTTTGGGCAGCGAAGGGCACTTTCCAATTGCTTTTGTGTGAATTTTGAACCCGAACTAGATGTTTGACATCCGACGTGTGTGCTTTACATTAAATCATTTACGATTGATCCAAGTGAGAGGATTTGATGGGAAGGCCTTCCATCTGCAGAAAAACCAGAAGAATAAGGTCAGTGCTCTTTTCGTTTACATTGAGTTCCTGTCTGATTCATCATCTTTTTAGGTTATCGCAAATTAATTCACATTCGTTTTTTGTTTCGTGCGAGTAGGTATTACACTCCGAGTCTAGGGAATTTACACACCCCAGGCTTACAAATTATAATGCAGCCCATTTTATTTTTTTCATGAAAAATAAAAATTTTCCATACAAAATCGAAAATAAAATCCACCATTTTAGGTATTTTTTAGGTAAGTAAAAGTATCAAGATTTCCCGTTTGCTCAATTTTAAAAACATAGTGAATGAAAAAACGGCTTAGCACAATTTTGTATTTGTGCAACGATTAGTAATGGTCTATACGAATAGATAGTAAAGACTGCTTTGCACAAATTCAAATTTTATGTAAAGGAAAAAGGCTTGTAGGTCTCCCCCATCTATGTACCTATGTATGGAGAGGGTGGGGGGGGGAGGTCAAGCTTAGTTTTTGTTCCATAGGAACCGCTTGACCTCGTCATTTAATTAATTATTTACACAGAATTATCTCAAAATCATAATACAGAAAATTATTTTCAAATTCACGTCCGGTACAGAAGTTTTCATTTCAAAAACCTTATCGGAAAATCTCTATGAAATGCGGGCATCAAAAAAAAATATCGTGCAAAACAAAGATTTTCCATGTAGGTCCTGATATGGTTATACATGATGATCGGTACAGAAAAAAATACAAAATGCAACCAAAAATACAAAAAAATTAGTATTACAAAAAAAAAAAAAATCCTTCATTCAATCAAAAAAAAAAAACAAACAAACAAATAATACCTACAGTAATAAAAATAAATAAACAATAATACAAAAAAATATAGTAGATATTAAAGCCCTACATGTTGCGATAGGCAGCCCACACTTCGGGTAGAAAAAAACCATCCCCCAGGTACATATACACCCTCAGTTCGCGAGAAATAGAGATTGAGTTCTCTGCACCTCGCTTTTCACAATATGATATCGTCAAATAAGTATCGTGTAAAACTTGCTTTTTTCACTTTTTCTTTAGTGTGTCATGCTCTGTTTGATCTCATCAGACCTGCAATTAGAACCGATGTAGATCAGTTATTAAAAAGTACAACAGAAGAGTGATGCAGATTAAACATCAATCTTCGACACAAACAATAATGATAACTTTCTCCGTTATATAAACAATAACAGCCTTACTAAAAAACATCGTGAATATTTTATTCAATTGATAAACGACCGTACATGTGAAAACCTTACTTATGACAAAAAATAATTCATGGAAAAATATGTAGGAGTACGTTGCTTTTCCAGTCAAAGAGTGTTGTTTATCTGTTGTATAGGTACAGTACAACTGTTTTTTATAATAATTTCTCATCGAAATTCTGAATTTTACCTAGGTATTTTAAATGTCCTATATATTTCTTAAAAACAAATACCATTTTAGTAACTCGATAAAATCACCTTTTTGATTTTTGTACTTGAAATATACTTTAATATTTTAAAGTTGTAATATTTTAATTTAAACATGAAAAATTAAATCTTTACTGATTTTTTTATTAAAACGTCAAAAATTTTCGGAAGATTAAAAAAAAATACAGTCCTTTATTTAAAAACAAAACTGCCTCTTCGCTTTTTATCTCGTTCATAGAATTAAAAATTATTATAATAATTCATTGAGAATAACAAAAAAAAACTGACATTTTAGATCAATTTTTGCCCAATATAAACGTGGATTTCTATTTTTATTTATTTACACATAAACATGGCGTTTATGTTGCTAAAAAACATCACTTTCATGGATGTTTTTATTAAAAGCCATTTAAAAAATAATTGTTCAGAAATAATCTACCTAGTTCTGTTAACAATACTAAATTCATTAACGAAAAATAACACAAATAGTAGTCATTATGTTGAATTATACTAATACAATAGTTAATTAGTCATAAGAATAAAAAAATATGGTAATTCTTCGGAACAAACGTCAACGGTTAATACGCACTTTTTTTTATAAAACTTTTAGATTCTTCTTAATTACCATAAAAGACAACTATTTGCATTGGGGGAGGTTGAAAATGTTACATTTTTAATTTTAGTTACGTAAATTGAAAATTTGCTTTAACACTGTCAAATCACTCTGTTTGCAATATTATTGTTATTTTAATATGTTGGTATTACTGATATTTTACATTCCATGTTACACAAACCTAGCGTAGCCGCTAAACTACTTGAAAACCGGGATGTTTTTCTTGCCTTGACGTGAGTAGGCGTTATAAAGGGGCTCTTTCTTTTGAATCACAAACCATGTTACACAAACCTACCGTATAGGTTTTTTCGGTTACGCGCCTTTGAATATATTGCCATGAAGTCAGTTACGGTATGATGTAGCCTTCCATATAGTTTCAGTAATACCAACATAATAAAATGACAATAATCATTACAAATTGCATATGTTGAAGCTAAATGCGAAAGCAAATTTTCAATTTACGTAACTAAAATTAAAAATGTAACATTTTCAACCTCCTCCAATGCAAATAGTTGTCTTTTATGGTAATTAAGAAGAATCTAAAGGTTTTATAAAATAAAAGTGCGTATTAACCGTTGACGTTTGTTCCGAATATTTACCAAAAATATTTACAAAAACATTATATGAATCGCACCTCTAATATCATAAGACAAAACTATAATTTTGCCGAGTGTGAAAAAAAAAATGGCGCATGCGCTTCTCTACCGAAGCTCAACGTTGCCAATAAAATAATGACATTATTTTATTAGTAATAAATCGATAAAGAAAATGTACAGTATTTATTCAATGTGTAACAAAAACACCATTTAACTGCTGTTTTATAAGTAAGGCTGTAAACACCTTGAGATGCGTGATGAGTATAGCATCTCTTCACGCTCAGGTGATGTTTAATTGGAAGGTAACAATGATTACAAATCACGGAGATGTTATTAAGATAGACCAAAGAAAGGATAAACTTGAACTAAAAATATTTTGCATAGCATTACGCACGGCTGGAGTCAAACGAGTCTCACCTCGTAAAAGTAAAAACTATAAAATATTGCAAATAATAACAAAAAGATAAGTAAGAAAAACTCAAGATATGTCAATAAACAGATTTTAAAGAAATAATAATCTATATACGTGTATAAAAATGAGTCTGTTTCCCTTGGTCACACCATAACTTCAGAACGACTTTACCTATTTCATTCATCTTTCTTTTAAAGTTTTATAATACTTTGTAGAAGGTTCTTACGGAAAGAAAAATTTAAAAAAATTGCGCAGAAAATTGGATAATTTCAGAAAACTTAACGACTATTATAACTTCGCACGTTTGATGAAATTAAATTTAGCAGGCAGCTGTTTTTTTTGTATTAAAAGAATTGTCGATGGATTGTTAAAATTAGAGTTATTTTAAATAGGTAGGTAGGTACCTATGTTAGGTACCAATTTTGATTGATTGTTCTTATAATATACAAAAATGAATATTTGTAATGTACGAAAAATGAAAATTTGGGAGCGGGAGAGGGGAGAGGGCGGGCGGGGAAGGTGGAAGGGGAACGCGGGAGGGTAGGGGATGCGGGAGGGGAACGGGAACGCACGGTAAAGGACATGCATGGAGAAACAATTTATTTCTTTGAATAGGCATCGCAACGCATGCCGGGAACCAGCTAGTAATAGATAGATATGAACTCTTTTAGTAGTTTCAGGTAATATTTCAATTTAAGTTGGAATTCATGATTATTTTCGATATTTTTTAGATTTAACGGAAGGTTGTAGAAATAAGTTATACTTAGATACAGATAGGTATTTTGAATTTTCTTTATTACATTTTGGGATTTTAATATTATTGTGATAACTTGCTGCAAATATTGAAATGTAATTTTTTTAGCTGCATTTCTTTGAAAGTTTGTAGTAAGGAACTATTAAGTTAAACCATAATAGTTCAAATACACTTACGTACAATATTATACAATATACAACATTGAACATTTGCTTTCCCTTTTGAACATCATTACATCTCATACCACCAGCACTGTAATTCAAATCCCACAATTAAGTAACACATTTCTCCAGGTATGAGACGTGTAACATCTCACCAAGATGACCTAATTCGGAGATGTAGGTCAACCTAAGGTTGATAAACTGCATTCCTCAATAATATCACTCTAATAAAGTAATTATAAATGTTGGATGGTTTCTGTATTTCTTTTCCTGTTCAACTGGTTTTAGGTTTTATCCAACTTGATTGCTTTCTCTTTGGTAAGGTTTTTGACCCTTGTAAAAAAAAAGAATAATGTTAGTTGAAAGTTACATCAATATGATTATACACGGTGTTCGAAAATTCGTAGTATAAAAAATGGGAAACTGACGCCACATTTAGAGTCGATTTTGTGGTACGACTTTTGTTTGGTTTTGAAATTAGAATATGCACAACCCCTACCGGGATATCATTTATCCAGTACCTTTTTCTCCCCAACCATCAATTTGCTGGAAAAATAGGTATTTGAAATTTGGAACAGTGACAAGAAATTCGAGTAAATTTGTTTTTGGAAAACAGAAGAAGAATTGGGACTACCTTGGAAGCAAGATGTTGGTGTTTTTCGGGTACCTAATCTCGTGTTTGAACTATAAAAAAGAGAATTTATGACTGAATTTCACAAAATAAAAGAAAACAATGCAATTTCACGCTGTTTTATTCGGCATGAATCAAAATTGAGAATTAAACCTTATGCCGTTCGCGTAAAGATAATGGGCATTTTGTATCAATTAACGCCCTGCTACGGTGGCGAATGGATTTCTGGAGGCTCAACGTCGCTTTGTTCCGTGAAATCGATTTTAAATTTCATTGTTATTCTTATAAATAATGCCTAAGAAAGGAGTTAAAGTTAGTTAAAATAGGCCTTTATGAAATCAACCCGTAAAAACAACTCTCAAATACCTCCTCCAACCTTTCCAAAAAAGTCTCCTCAAGTATTTTTAAATCCTTCCCAAAAAGAGGCAGGATTTCGAATTTTTCAAGGACTAGTGGATCACCTTAAGACAAAAAACAAAATACGTCGAAGTCCGTCGTGCGTTATTGGCTGTCAACTTATGGCTTTCAATGGCTTGTCTATGCCTGTCATGTTCTAATAATTACATACTTAAAAATACGAATTACTATGTATTAGTTAGAATAACTAATTTACATGTAAGCCTAATAGGCATCCATAAATGAATTTATGGATGCCTATTAGGATTATAAATGCTTTGTCGTATTATTTTCATGTGTTTCCGCGATGACATTTGATTCGCCAATTTTCCCGCGACTGACATCTCTTAACGATGATAACGCGGCAAACGCGCCGTCATCTTTGGCGTTAGCGCAACTACTTTTAAGAGTTGGTGTCTTAAGCAGCCGCCACCCGAATTTCTACAGATTTTTTACATATCTCACTTACACATTTGAAGTTTTTAAGCTTTTAAAAAAATATATGTTATTTTTTAAGATAATATCTAGACGTGTTCCACGCCGAAACGCAAATTATATGAAATTCCCTCGATAAAAAAAAATCGCAAAGTATGCTCCGAAATTTTTTATTTTCACGTCTGTTTCAGTAATTTTACAATTCATATGTATGAAAAAATTAACAGTGTTTCTTTAAATGCTGTTTTAAAGAACTCCCAAGAGATTTTTGGTCTAAACGAATCATGTTTTATTAAACATTTTCGCTTCAATTTTACCGTTTTAAATATAAGCGCATTCTCTCCAACATTTGTAATTACATATCTCTCCATCTACTTCTTTTTGAGCGGAGATACGGCACCTTAGCGATGATTACGCGGCAAATGCGCCGTCATCTTTGGCATTAGCGTGACTACTTTTAAGATGAAGCTATACGTGAAATCACTATTTAGATTAATCTTTACAACGAATCGGTTTACAGTACGAATATAAAAAAATATGCTACGGATAAATTGAAGCTTTAACTACCTTTTCTACGTAACAGAATAACAATAAAATTATTATTTACGTAACAAAAAAAATAAGCGTAAACCACTAAAAAAAAAGTTTTTTCATGACTTTACTATGAAGTAATGTAAGTAACAATTTTTAAAAAATACCCCTTTATGGCTAAGACTATTTTTGACGTTTTCTACGTTCTTACTTTTTTTCGTTCTTATAAAATTATGCACAAAAAAAATAAAAACCGCTTTGGCGCTTACGTCAAATTTTTAGAACCGTACTAATTCAAACGATCTGCGCCCAACGCTTGTATTCCACCATAATGCCGCGAGCCGTGGCCAGAAACGGACGTGGGATCTGTGCCCGTGTTTTCGAAGTTTTTTACTTGCAATATACGTAGCGGATTCGTTGTTACAGCGAGCATTTTTGGTTCTCAAACAGCGTGAGCTCAAAATGAGTCAGCATCAACTATTCCTGATTTCAACTCTTTTGATGTTCAGAATGTTATATCATTTGAGAAATTTTAGGTTGACGAATATAATGCTTAAATTCATTATCGGTAGGATTAATATTTTAAAAGAATTTTTTTTAAATATATGTAGCTGTGAGCTGTTCCTTGAAAATGTCTAATATTGAGATTTGCTTGCCGGGGTTTGAACACGCGATATATTGTATTTGTTTAAATTATGCTCTTTTAGGATAAATTCAGAATAGGTAGATACAAATTATTTATTTTCACCGTTTTTTTAAGTGTGTGTATCCATAAATTGATGTATATAATGTACAATATTTTTAAACCTAGCTGTGAGTTGTTCCGTCATCATTTCTAATACTGAGATTGGTTTGTTGATTTATTTGCAAAAATTTTAGTTGTAAATGAATTTTACAAAAATTTTAATTGCGGAAATTTGATTAAAGTGTATGTAAATTTGATAATAGTATATATTCCTAGTTTTGTAAAAGTATGTATTAGTTACATTTTGTTAATATATATATACATATTATATTTCACTTAATCAAGTTTCTTTTTATTAATATATGAAGCTGGGAGCTGTTCCTTGATAATGTCTAATACTAAGATTTGTTTGCCGGGGTTTGAACCCGCGATATATATTGTATTTGTTTTAATTATGCTCTTTTAGGATAAATTCAGCATAGGTAGATGCAAGTTATTTGTTTTCACCGTTTTTTTTAAGTGTGTGTATCCATATATTGATGTATCTAATGTACAATATTTTTAAACCTAGCTGTGAGTTGTTCCGTCATAATTTCTAATACTGAAATTGGTTTGTTGATTTGTTTCCAAAAGTTTTATTTGTAAATGAATTTTACAAAAATTTTAAATGCGGAAATTTGATAAAAGTGTATGTAAATTTGATAAAAGTAGGGTAGACTGGGGATGGTTGAAACACTTTTACTTTAACTAGGTGTAGTAATATTTCTTTTGTAATTATGGATAAGATGTTTGTACTAAATGTTCTATGATCTATCGATTTATCAAATTAAATTTATTGGATGGCCACAATTCGTACTGGTAAGCTACAATGACCACTTAAAGACGATGGGAAAAACTGTTTCAATTATCCCCATAGTGTGGACGATTGAAACAGTATGTGGGGATAATTGAAACACTCTAAATATCTATGGAATAATTGGAATAATTGTAATCAATGTTAAACATTTTCATTATTAAAACAGTACTCAATGAGATCATGAATAGTGATTAAACATATCACAAGTATTTTTAAAATTATAAACATAAATGTCTTGAAATGAAACAACTTTAAATATATTTTTTATTATTTATGTTTACGTGCTCTTAGTTATACTTATTATGAGTATTTGGCATAATCAAAATACTTTTACTGCGATATTATCCTGGAGCAGAATAGAACGGTATTAAAAATAAGTTTTTTGCTTTCATACAAAAGTGCTTGTTTCAACCATCACACTGTTTCAATCATAACAATGTAGAATTTACCTCTAAATTAAGAGCATTTTTTGTGTGTAAAATTCAACAATTAAGACGTCGAAAAAATAAAAAATTATTGAATTTATGGTTTGGGATGTGACATCATTATACAAAATATCGCAATATTTGAGTTTTTTTTTTAAATAATCTGTTAAGTGGCATTAAAATCTATTAAACAATTAAATATTATCTATTAAAAGAAAAGAAAAATCTGGGTGTGCAATTCACATGCGGTAGAAATGAAATATACAGAAAACTAAAGTAGACAAGAGTGGGGACTACGAAACACTTTTTTTATCAATGTTAAGGGTGATTTTTTTTTCATATTTATGTCCTCGGATTCCAGTGCACCTTTTCCTATTCATTGGTCATCTTATTTGTGGTTTCTTCTTCGGACTCTCTAGGTGTAGTTTTTTTTTCCTGTTTATTTTGGAATGGTTTGAAGACTAGATATTGATTTTACAAAATAATAACCTTTTTTGATTTCGTATGATTCGACCGCGATGAATGATTATCAAGTTATAAAAGAACTTTGCTATCTAAGGACGAAATGGTGTATTTTTGAAAATGAATAAGAAATTTGGTAAAATCTTCTTCTTGAATCCAGACAGATTTGTTCGTGGTACCGATACTACCAATCGAACTATCTTTTAAAAAATGGCTTAATTGATACGTAGAAATGTGAACATCGGCGGAATTGAGTTGCCAATTGCATTTGCCGCTACAGACAGTTATGAAAGTTCCTCGTTCGGCCGACGTTACTGCATCTACTTGCCGAGTTCCTCTCCTGGCTATAAACCGATTAGGTTTTTGAACAGTTGTGACACCGGTCTCATCTACGTTATAGACGTCCTTTGGTTCAAATTTAAAACTATCCATAACGTTCGCTAAATTGTTGAAAAATTCATCAACATTATGTCAATTAAAACTTGTTGCTTGTGCCATACTCGTGGCTTGGGCACATCTTATAGATAATAAATTCTGGATGGCGCGCAAAAATCCTCGGAGCCATTCTATTCCGGCCATCCCATTTGTGTACCATGAATCTGGCCTTGCCTTTTATACCGTGTGGTCAAATCAAATGCCAATTGTCTTAAATCTTTTGAAGATAGCCCAAAATAGGTAAATGTTGGCTGTTTTTTAGCATAATTTGCAACCTCGGTTTCTTGAGAAGGGGAACACACTTTCTTCATAACATAATTTTTTTTGTTGTTGTTTTGTACTTACATAATTGATAAAACAATGGATACTATTAACGTTGATTTTTTTTAGTTATAAATGTAAAAAAATCAATAAAGATATGATATTACGAAATTGTCACGTGAGGGTGTGTGACGTCGAATGTGGTCGAATGAAATCGACTTCATCAACCAAGATCACAGAAGTTCACCATTTAAGATCACAGAAGTACATTCGACTTAATGATTTGAATTTGAATAATACAAAATTTTCTCTCAGTGTGGACGATTGAAACATGGTTATGATTGAAATGTTGCAATCATCCCCACACGGTTGTTCCAAACATCTCTACGCTGCAATTTCTGCTTCAAAGTCAAAAACATGCTTTTTAAATAGACATTAACGCCACGCAAATGCATTATAAATATTCTTAAATAGATAAAGAAGAGAATGTAATGAAACATTTCGTCAAGCTGCGAGAGTAAAATGAGTTATAAGATAAGCAATAATGTCTTAAATATTTACGTTTTAGTGCGAAATTCAATAATGTCCCCTATGCACGATTGAGTCACTCGCCGGCTACTGCACTTTTGTAGAAACGTCCCAACAGACCTGACGGAGTTTCGAGTGTTGTATCACACTGTTACAACACTGTATTATAGTTTTCGAGTAAATTGAGATGTTTCAATCATAACGTGTTTCAATCGTCCCCAGTCTACCCTACATATACCAAATTTTGTAAAAGTATATATTAGTTACATTTACATTAGTTTATTAGTATGTATTAGGTACGTATATATGTATATATTACATTTCACTTAATCAAGTTTCTTTTTATTAATACATGTAGCTGGGAACTGTTCCTTGATAATGTCTAATACTAAGACCCGCAATCTCCGGATCGCTAGCTGGCAGCCTTTCCCCTCTACCATGGAGACCGTCGAAATTTTACTTATTATTTTAAAATATTATATTGCATTCGTTTTAATTGTGCTCTTTTAGGATAAATTCAGCATATGAGGATGCAAGTTATTTATTTTCACCGTTTTTTTAAGTGTATGTTTCAATAAACTGATGTATCAAATATAGAATATTTTTAAACCTAGCTGTGAGTTGTTCCGTCATCATTTCTAATACTGAGATTGGTTTATTGATTTGTTTCCAAAAATTTTATTTTTGTAAATGAATTTTACCAAAATTTTAGATGTGGAAATTTGAGTATATGTAATTTGGGTATTTTGAAAGTGTATGTAAATTTGATAAAAGTACATACCTATACCTAGTTTTATAAAAGTACGTATTAGTTACATTTTGTTAACATTTATACATATTATATTTAACTTGAATCAAGTTTCTTTTTATTAATATTTATATGTATTTAAAATAATATGTATTAATAATTCACTTTCATAAAATTTTTTAGATTGTAAATAAATAAAATCAATTCAAATTTTATAAACATTTACTTTTATTAGCATTCCCCATAGTTTGAGGATTCTCGATCCGTTCCCGCCTTGGCCGCTGCTGGTAAAATAGAATTGATGGTATTCATCCACCGGGTAACAAGGTATGTGTAGAAGCATCGGCGAACGGAGATCTCGCTGGGCGCTTCTTACGTATTGCAAGCACCACGTCATAGCAACAGTATTTATTTCAAATTACTTGCCTCGTGCAAATCAGACCAAAATATGACGGTACACGGCGCTCGGTTTTAGATTTAATAAAACACAAGAATCGAAATATTTCTAGCGTTTATATTCCTCTTAAGAGTTGGTGTCAACACAAGCGCACTATTCAGCTAATTAGAGCGATACAGAAAACCACATGTCAAAATGTGAAGTATACGGCCGATTTAAGGCGCTGTCGCAATAGTTACAGAATCACCCTACAGATCGAAAAAAAAGGTTTTTGGGTTCTCCATCATGTGATGTAGATTAACCAGTTTCCCGCTCGTAATACCTACGAGTTACCGGACACAGTGTATTGTAAAGGGAAGCTTTCTCTGGGCCAAGGTTGTGTGTTGGACATGTAATGAACTTTCAACATCTTTCATTGGGGCCATGGATAGATAAAAGAAACAAGGGAGATGGGCCATAAGCCATCAACCATTATGGAATGATTGAAATTGACCGCACCAAAATGTCGCAAACGTACGCAATTGCAAATAGGTACTATTTCTATTTACACACCAAACGCCTTTTAATTTCATGGCCGCTTTGATAATCCAGAAGAGTTTTTTTTTTACATGGCTTCGCAATCCGAAGGTCGCGGGATCGAATCCCGGAGTGCGCAAATAAATTTTATTGGATTTATTTCACAATTAATTAATTAAAAAACAATATACAGTATTTGCGGCACGTTTTAGAGTGGAAGATACTCTCAGTATCGCCTTTGGTGTAAGAGCACCATTCAAAATTGAAACGTTGCTTAAAATAGCTTTGGCCGTGTTTGGTGACTAGATTTGAATAGCCAGGTACTTCCCCACCATCCTCTTTCCTTCCCACTATCTTCAGCCTCACAACCTACCCCAATTGGGAATGCCATAGTATCACTGGCTCCAGACGGGAGCAGCTGGGACTCTTGTAAGGTATTCATATTAAAAAATGCCATTTTTTTACATTAACTCCATACAGGAGTCACTGAGAAAAATAATTTCCCTCAGGGCCTATGTCATCTGAGATGCTGTAAGGAGGGTCTTTTTGAGGAGAGGAAGGAATGAACATTGGTCATGAAGAGACCCATGTTGTAGGGAGGAGGAAACACAGAGGCCGGAAAATCGTTACACAGCCGAGCTGTTGAACACAAGAACGAGTCGAAGAAGCGCCCGTTCTCATGTGACAAATGTCAACCGTGTACATAAGTTAGGCACGCGTTTGGCGTGTTTCCTGACTATGCACTGGTGCCGAAGGGATCAATGATGAGAGTTCCTCGGAGCATATTCCATTGAAATACCGGTAGAAAAGGATAGCATTCCCACCCGACGCCTGTGCTCTAAAGATTGCAATCCGTCTGTTAAGATGGGAGAATCTATATATCTAACGTATCGCCCGTTTCTGCACAGAGTCGAGGATTTTTTAAAGGTATTTTGGAGCTTCAGACCAGAGGTAGCTGCCAAATTCAACCGTGGGGCGCACTTGTGATTTGTTACGGTTAGCAAGTGGGTAGGTACTATTAAAGTATCTGCGGGACCTGTACAGTACGCCCAGTTTTTGAGACTCTAACTTTACTCTGGCTTCGATGGAGCCCCCATACCTGAGCTGGTCACTTAGAGTTACGCCAAGTATATCAATTGAGGACCTGTTCGGAAGATTGCTTCCGTTGAAGACTAGCTTGATGATGTCAGTAAATAAAAATACTAAATGATCTTAAACCAATGACCAAAAAAATGGTACTACATTATCATTATTGTATTCTATAGAAGAGCATCTAATTATATTTCCTCTTTGTTTGTAGGAACGTTGAATATAGGTTGATCTCTTAGGCAATTAGCCTTGAGATGTTAATGAAAGACATCTCTGTATACATTATGACTTCTATGGCAATGGGTTAATTAGTGTCACGAAAGTACCTACTCACGTTTTTCTTTTTGTTTTTGCTTCCACTGTTTGTATTGATTTGAAAACAAAAGTTTAACTTCTCGGGCTAATTTGTTCGCTTACTATCATAGTTAACGTAAAATACTTAAAATGTACATATTTATGAAACCAAAGATCTAATCAAATTTTGAAAAAAAAAAAAACTTTATGTTTGTATAAAACGATAAAAAAGGGATGTGATGATAACGTTTATAATACATTTCTTTAAATAAATATGTGTGTTTTTTTTTCGTTACAAAAAACAAAAGGTGAACCATTTTTAAAAAAACTTTTGCAACCAAAATTTTAATATTTTGAAATTTGCATGTTTATTTCTAATAATGCAATTTGAAAGAGTATTTCATCACCTTTCGGAAACAGTTTTTAGTTTTTGGAAACGTTTAGAAATATTCCATTTATCTGGATTTTATTGTAAAGCGGAAATATACTGACCTTCTGATGGAATATGCCGAGGCCAGAAGAGAAACAAAGCAGGGAATTATGGAAAACTTTCTTAAATTTTAAATTCTCGACAGTTAGCTCTTAAATCGTCGATGTCATCAGCTTCTAATTTCACACCAGATTCGATGAGCGTGATGCATCCCCTTAACCCTCCGCCCGTCGCGTCTTTTTTATAAAGCGAGGTGTCGCGCGGGGTCGCTGAGGACCCCAAAAATAAATATGATTAAATTGTTGTTATAGCTTACATTTTATGTGCTAACTGATTATTGTCAGGTGATAATGACTGCATTGAAATAAAAATAAATATTCAAAATCAGATATTTATTTTCAATGTGAAAGCTTAAAAATCAACAAGGAACATTTTTTATGATTTTTAATCATGCTTTTTTAATAGAAAAATAATATAATTACAAAAAAATCAACAAAATACAATGAAAAAACATATAAACTTGGTTTTTCATTGTATTTTGTTGATTTTTTTGAGCCTCACGCCGAAACACAAGTCTGTATCTCACATCGCACATGCGCAGACTGAATGTTGGCGGCGCTAGCGTCAAGTATAGTCCCTTTTAGCTAAAAGCTACCTAAAGTAAGTAATCAGTGGGAATATTTAAAATGTACATAATTAGCATTCCTGTAAAACTTGGGCTTTTAAAGACCCCGCGACGTGACGGGTCGAAGGTTAAGAGGAAACCAGGCGGTGTTTTATTCATACAAACTTGTTCCCCAATTTCCTCTCTGAATTTTGACACTAGTGCAAATAATTTTAATCTATATATAAAAAAAATGTATATATGTTTCTATGTACGTGAGTTGTCTATGCATTGCTGTATTAAGCATAGGAAATGTTTGAAACTTACAAAATGCCTTCTTTCCATCCTCACAAATATTTCTGGATTATTACAACCACATGACAACACACCTAAAAACTTTTTTATAATCATTACAAAAACTCTTAAGAAACTGTAAAAAATGTCACAATTTGAGAATGACATTTTGCAAACCATAGATTGCTAAATTAAAATTCAATTTTCGAATAAACTCTTTTAATTAATAAATTTAATCGAAGGACTCAGCTATATGTTAGGTACTAACCAAAATCTAATATTTTGAATCTAATAAAAAAATATATTTACTTATTTTAAATAAGTAGGTACCTATGTTAGGTACAAAATTTGATTGATTGTTCATATAATGAAAAAAATGAATGTTTGTAATATATGAAAAATTAATACTTGTAAAAAAAATTGCAATAGGTTGCACGCGAGCTGTTTAAAAATCTAAATGTACCGGGACTGAATATATTGAATGCGGATGAGGGGAGAGTTTGCGGGAGGTGGATTCGCGGGTGAGGAGAGTGAGAAGGCCGGGAAGGTGGAGGGGGAACGCGGGAGGGGAAGGGGACATGGGAAGGGAAGGGAAGGCGGAAGGGTAACGGGACGAATGGGAAAAGACAGGAGAAACAATTTATTTATTAGGGCATTGCAACACATGCCTGGAACTCGCTATTCTAATATAAATATCGACCACTAGCGTGTCGGTAAATTTGATTTTTTTGATAAGATTCTTATTACAGGAGTTACGACTCACCAAAAATCGTTGAAAATGCCTGGTTTGAACACCATCATCAGACGTTCAGTATACAATCTAGACTAGACAATGTATTTTTTTTAAGAAAAACGTACAGACGTAGTTTTTTCTTCTAATACGGTTAGAAAAAAAAATAAAAATTAATATTTAAATGGTTCCACTTTTTTACCACCAATTGGTCCAATTTGACATCCAACGCTCTAACGCCGAATGAAACACCAAAATCGAATCCCCGCGCACTGCTACTCGTGAGATATTAGTACGCAAAAGCGCCTCAATGACTATCCCGTGATTTTTCACTGATACTATGTAATACATAGTTAAAACTATCGCATTAAAAAGTACTCATGTTCATTGTAAAGTGTCATTTGCCGTGACTGTGAAAATTGTGCCAAATTACTCAAATAATTAACCATTGTAAAAATGGTTTGCTTAATGTATGTTTTTTTGAAAAACCATTTACAATTCAAAACAGTAATACAAAATAGTTTTAAGCTTTTTCAAAACATGGCAAAACTCAAACGAAATCATTAAAACCTTCAACAATATGAATTGTTTAAATTTATAAACATTGATTAGAAAATTCTAAATATTAAACACGGATTTAGTATAAATAGTCGAAAATAAAACAAAAACTGTTAGTTGTGGTAAAAAATATCTCTAGTAATGGATGTCCCTTTAAATGCTGTACCGTCTGGTCCAGGAGTTATAAAAGTAATATTTATTTTAATAGTTTTATCAGTTCTTACTGGCGGAATGGAACTTATGCAAGAAGAAGAATTGGAATCTGAATATATTCGTAAGTAATAAATTTTTGCAACCCGCTTTCACTAATATAAACGTTTAAATTGAAAGACTTAAGGCCGTTATTCCCAACTTTTCGATCGACCAATCTGAGTGTACCATCAGCTAAGCGATTTGTAAGTATTTTAAAAGTAACGCTCGATTCTCGTTGTTCCCAAATATTTTATCTTAAGTTACCCCGCCCACTTTGGCCGAGCCCAAAATGGCATCAAAGTAAAAACTTTCGGTGTTAAATTAATATTAAAGAGTTAAATATTGTATTTATTATTAACACACATAATTTTTTTTAAATACTGCTTTCCGTAAACTTGCATTTTATATTTTTTAAACAAATGTATAAAACATATTAAAAATAAACTGTCAGCTTGACCTTTGCCGCCGGCGCACTTTTTATAACTTTGCTTTGCTCAGTCGAACTTAATCCACGTGCCCGGCTTCATTAGATTAAGCGATTCTTAAGCGATGATTGTGTGTTGGAAAGGGCGTACTTGTGCATTTGAGCAGTGTTGAGCCTTAATTTTGGCTTAGCAGTTGATTAGTAGGATTGGAAACAGCGGCTGTAACGGCCGTTATTCCCAATCCTACGGATCAACTGTTGATTGGCTCAACACTCTTCAAATGCACAAATACGCTCTTCCCAACTCAATTCACCAGGGGCGGGTAATTCGCGGCCCGCGAGGCTTTTTTGTACGGCCCGCGAGGAATTTTGCTGCGTCGCGTCGTGCTGAAAGAACCGCAAAACAAAAAAAAATAGATAAATGGATGATACAAAATGACGAATTCTCAGTAATTTATATAAAGTAAGGGCTAACCTTTGTCGATGGCTGTAAACATGCGAACCTCAATAGAACATTTCAAGTCGTCTTCGTGTTCCTCGCGCAATTTTAAAAAAGAAGTACAATTTTAATTTAAGCTTGTGGACTGGTGGACTCGTACATGGATTCATTCATTAGTTAAAATCAGTCTTGTGTTCTAAATTTAAAATCCTGTTGCGAATTCATATACTGACGTATTTTGAACGAAACCAATGTAATGTTCCAAGTCCAGTAGTAAAATTAAATTTGCGTAGCTATGTTCTGCGACAATCAGAAAAACCGTTTTCGAGTTTTGGGTTTTGAACCTGGGGAAACGCACACAGATTCACTTTAGGTTCAGTTTTGTTTTCCGAATGCCGGATGAATTTCGAAACCGTTATAGTTCCAAGTGGAGTCTAAAATTCTAATATGCTGCAAAATTCTGAGGAATACCGTTTGCTTTCGTGAAACCATAATTTAAGCTTCGCGTAGGTACTTAATTTAAAACCAGTTTTGTGTTCAGAGTGTAACGATAAAATTTCAGTTGTGGGTGTGTCTGCGGATCCATTTCGAAGGAAACTATTCTCAAGTTCCAAGTGCAAGATATGAAAATTGCGGACTATGTGCTGCAAAGATCGAAGGAAAACCATTTTCGTGCAATGCGTGCATTAATAATTAAAGCTGGGGACTCTCTCTCTACTTTATTTAAACCGTTTATGTGTTCCAAAATTCACAGTTAAAATTCAGTTGCGGTTTCATCTGCTGATGAATTTCGAAGGAAACCATTCTTATGTTCCGAGTGGTGTTGGAAAAATTCGGAGGAAAGCCATAATATGCATATTTATATTATAAATAATAATAATAATATTATATTAAACATATTGTTGTATTATCTATATAATATGTAAATGCAGTTATGAAATTCTAAGCAGACAATGTGCTCCCAGAATCGGAAGAAAATCATTTCCATGTTCTGTAATTTAGTAGTTTTTTTTAACCATTTTCATGTTAGTAGTTTGTGTTTAATTTAAACATTAAAGCGACCCACACTCACCCTTAAATTAAAACTAGTTTCAAGGTAACCTTTAAATTCGAGTTGCACACCATATGCTGCAAAATTCGAAGGAAAACCATTGGCCTGCTCTGTGTGTGACTATTATTTAAGCTTGTGCACTCTTAATCAGACTCACCCTTGAGTTAAAGCCAGTTTTGTATTCTAAGCATAACAATTCGAGATGCGAACTCCTCTGACAAAAGTCAACGGAAACTATTCTAGGTTTAGAGGGAAATTTTAAATTTTTATTTGTAGAGTTTATGAATATGATGTCTGGTCAAGCATCTATAATTTTTTTATTCGAAGAATTCATGTCGGATGTGATTTAAAAAAAACGTTTCTATTTAAAAAAAATTCTAAAATGAGGGCCTAATAATTTATTGAGGATTCCGAGGATTGTTCACGCTTATTGAGTGGAGAGCTGCAGACACCGACGCGCGACGTACCAGATGCCATTGGTACTTGGTCACTCCACCACATTGGTGACCTTCCTCTGCTTCTTCTGCCAAACACTTTGCCAGAGACCATAAGTTTTTCCAAGTTAAAATCCTAAGTTTGGCATTTTGTCCATCGTTTCCAAAGTATCAAATGAGTTGTAGGCAGATAGTTGACAGTCTATTGTGGACGCCTAGCTCTTTCAGAGTGGATACATTTGTGCATCTGGCTGTCCATGTAATCCTGAAAAATGTTCTCTTGCAACACAACAAAAACAGTAAAGTGCTTTAAAAATACTTTTACAGATCCGATATCAGAGTCTGCATACACCACCACTTTCATACACGAAGGAATGGAATATATCCTCAGCGCTACCAAAACAACTTGGAACGAGGCTAAATTCATATGCAAGTAAGTATGCATTTTCTAATTGATTTTTATGCAGGTGTAGCCAGCACCCATAATATTTTTTTATTTTATTTAATTCTATAGCCACATTATCGTCTCTGATGGAAACAATACCGGCCGGTCGCACTTGACTTTTCTCTACTGACCGGTCCGCTCTCTTAAGGCGCCGTATCCCCGCTCAAAAAGAAGAAGATGGAGAGATATGCAATTACGAATGTTGGAGAGAGCGAGCTAATATTTAAAACGATAAAATTGATGCGAAAATTGTGAAAATGTTTAATAAAACACGACTCGTTTAAAATCTCGTGGGGGTTGTCTAAAACAGCATTTAAATAAACACTGTGAATTTTTTCATACATATAACTTGTAAAATAACCGAAACAAACGTGTAATAATTTTCGGGGCACGTTTTGCGATTTTTTTTCCATAAACGGAATTTAAGATAATTTGCTTTTCAGCGTGGGGAATGTATAGATATTATCTTCAAAAATAACATATATTTTTTTAAGAACTTAAAAACTTTAAATTTTTAAGGGAGGTATGTAAGAAATCGATAGAAATTTGGGTGGCGGCGACTTAAGGGGGGAGTCTAGTCCAGCCGATTAAAAAAATCGACGTTTTTTGTTGGCCAAAAATCTTCCCATATATGTGGAGAATACGTTACCAAAGTTATATATAGCATCATATTCGACCTTTAAATATAGTTAGGTAGACCGGAAAACGGAGCAGATCGGTTACAAGCGAAAACTTTAAACGCGTTTTTTTTTTTTTTTTTTACAGAGAATACCGCACAAGACTCTCAACTGCTCCCGTCTGGAGCCAGTGAGACTATGGCATCCCCAATTGGGGTATGTTGTGAGGCTGAAGGTAGTGGGGAGGGGAAGGAGGTGGGGAGGAAGAAGGTTGGGAAGTACCTGGCCATTCAGATCTGGTCACCAAACACGGCTAAAGCCATTTTCAAGCAACGTTTCAATTCTGAATGGTGGTCTTACACCAGGGCGATACTGATAGTATCTTCCACTCTGGAACGTGCCGCAAATATACTATATATTACTTTAAATGAATTAATTGTGAAATAACACAAATTAATCAAATAAAATTTATTTGCGCACGCCGGGTTCGAACCCGCAACCTCCGGATTGTGAGTCAAGAGTCTTAGCCACTGGACTATGGAGCCAACTTGAAAAACCACATTTTTCAAGTTGGCTGGAATCGTAGCTCATCAAATTTTCATCCGATTCATGTGTTTTAAAGTTTAATTAAATTTATATGCGGATGAACCACAACTTAATGAAAAAAATAGTATTACAGGACAAAGTTATTGCTAAATTAAGATCGTTTTTTCGTCAATTTTCATGTTATGTCCACCATTTTTACAATCAACCACTTTTTTTACAAACTGTGGCTCATGCGCATTCTACATTCATACTATAACGATTTTTTTTTTAAATTTAATATTTCAAATGATTTCCAAGGACCCCAGGAATCCGGCCGAATTGGTCGGACCCCTATATCTTTATAATATATAGACATTCAAATCAAACTTTCTAAAGATTTTTTTCTCGTTCAAATGTACCCTTTTACAAGTATCAAAAGTTTCGTGAATGAAAATAAATGGCTGGACCAGACTCCCCCCTTAACCTTCCCCATACTAAGCACTGAAAAATCGACGTGTCCCGAAGGGGGTATCAAGATACCCCGGCTCGTATTCGTATAAATAGTAATGAATAGTTCGTTTGAATGGCGTGTTCCAACCAGGTCTGACGCAGAATTTGAAATTATACCTATCTACCGTTCTTAATTTCTCAATAAAACTTTTCAGGAGCTCAAATTCAACTCTCGCCATCTTGGACGACTTCAACAAGGCCTTATATCTGGCGGAGGCTTTGGCAGAAACTGACCACTGTGAGAAAAATTAATTATCACATTACTTTTTCCCATAAAATAACACTTTTATTAAATGCCTAAATACGTTAGATCTGAATATCCAAGCACTTTCCCCTTCCCAGTTACCTTCAGCCTCACAGCATACCCCAATTGGGAATAACAAAGTCTCACTAGTTCCAGGAGGTTGGGTTTTTACATGAAAAGAAAATAATATACCATTGCCGTATTTTGTATTGAATGCAACTGTCGCCGTCCTGTTTGCCTTTCCTTGATGATTTTCAATTATTTTTATCGGGGGGCATCCATTAATTACGTTAGAAGTTTTTCTTCCAATCTAGACCCTCCCTTCCCCCTCGGTGAGATAAATTTGGGCCAATTCGTATATTTTTTTCAAGTAACGTAAGATTTTGGTGGACCCCCCCCCCCCCCCCTTTGTGCTCACGTAATTAATGGATACCCCCATACCTTAATGATTTTCATCGTATCATTTCATCAACTTCCAAATACGGTACAGTAAAATTTAATAATAAACTTTAAAATTTTTCTTTTGAGGGTTTCAGTTAGAAAATTGCCATGAAATGCTTTTTTTGCACCTTGCATGTCCCCCGTTATCCTAGGGGTTATGTATTAACCCTCAGACCGGGGTCATATTCAGTCTCGGGGTCTTCACATTCTAAATCCCGTCCTGCCTCTATTTCTATAGCGGAACATTCACATACGGATATGGTCCATTTGTGTATTTCTACGCTGGACAGGCTCGGCGAGACGATCCGCTGTTCGCCAAGCATGTCCGTATGTGGATATTGGACTGATAGTTAAAACACTTAAACTTATTATTTTTAGACATGGATTCTGTGTGGATTGGATCTCGTAAGGATGAGGAGACCAACAACTTCTACTGGATAACCTCTCGCAAAGCCATACCGAGGTCACAGAACAACATGTGGAACGTTCACCAGGTTCAGAGACCCTTAGACGAAAACTCTTTTCCTGTAGTAAGTCCACAATTATTTTTAACCTAGCTTTTTTTTTTTAATTAGTTCTATATAGGAGGGCTCGAGAAAAAATCCCTCAGGGCATATCACGCAGTAGGTGAGAAAACGCTTCCGCCGCCCAAGATCCGGACAAACCTCACCCCATGAACTTGGGCACCCCGGCAAAGTCACCAAACTTAGCGAACCTCTGGGGGTAACCTTTGGCAGAGGTGTTGGTTAACCAGTAAATGGTTCCTGGGGCGGCGATAAAATAATATTATTTTATTGCATTGCTAACGCCTAACATAAAAGACTATTAAAGACTAGACCGACGTGTTAACTATCATCGTTGTTAGTAGTATAGCGTACATTGAATAACTGTTTTAGAACAACGAACCAAAAAGCGTTAAAAGTAAACCAACACTCACTAAATTGATTTTACATATTTCATTGTGCATATTAAACAAACAATAAAAATGCATAGTTTCGTGGTATACAGTATATTTATCATTTCAGTTTCAGCCGCAACTAGAATAGAAGCCGATTCGGATTCGGCTGAAAATCTAGTTTCGGTTTTCATCTTATTATGCTCGTTACTCGCCATATATAAAAATCAACATTTGTTTGTTCGTATTTTATGCGCTGCCATACCGTTCATCCGATTGCGATGAAACGTTGGTGATTTGTTATATGCTATATTTTATTTCATATTTTTATTTATATATAATATTGTCACCATAGATTTTTGTTGTTTTTTTTTTACATAAAAAATTAACCTCACTAGGACTAATGCCAGTATTGAGGTTAACATTTATCATTTAAGGATGCATTACATACAAAACACAATATAAAAACATATATATAAGCTATATATAAGCATATATGTAAGCTCTGGTGTTATGAAATTTGTATGAATGAAAATGTGGGCATTTCATATATTTCAGCGGCAGGGAGGGAAGGAAGGAGGGGAGGGTAACGAAGGAGGTGGGTTTTGTGGGAGGGGACGGGGATGCGAGAGGGAAACGGGGACGCACAGAAAATTAAATGAAGGGTGAAATTTTTTTTTATTTTAATGGCATTGCAATGCATGCCAGGTAACTGCTAGTTACAAATAAATTATACTATCTATTGCAGTGGATTAACAGAACGGACACCCCAGTACCAGACTCAGGAGCGGATTGCGTTGCTTTACAAAGAGGTCACCACGACGAACCCATCTTCCTGGATCTGTACTGCAACGCCAAAAGGGGCTTTGCCTGCGAAAAACGTGAGTTCCTCAAAAACATCAAATGAATAAAAGACAATAGTTTCGAAATGAGTTGACATTTTCACTTCCTACTAGATAGCATAGACAAAACGATACAAAGAAAATTGTTGTAGAATAATAAGATAAAATGCGACACACACGTTAAATTGAAAGTAAAAAAAGTCCATAGATGGAAATGCAACAATTGAAGTTTTAAATTAGGACAACACAACACTCAACAATTATATCACGTCGAGGTTACAAGTTTATATGTGGTAAGAGTTGCTTCTAAATCAAGTAAGAACCCTTAAAAAGTTACTTACACAGAACACAGAAACATAAAAAGCTAACGCAAGATAGTCGCAACTGGGACTCGCAACCTACAATCTCTTGTCTCAACGGGACACGGCGCCTTAACCAACTTGGTCATTGGAACCTATATTAACAATATTATCCTAAACAAATTTTCTCATATTTTTGGCAGCTTTCTTTTTTAATGATTCCAAAGATCTTTAACGAATTTATTTGATTTCTAGATAGTGTCTCGGATAAACGTATCTGGTTTTATTTATATGGGACACCTTTTACCTGTAACCTGCCGATCCTGGGTTCGAGTCACAGTTACGATCGTTACCTTTTTATTTTTCTGTGTCTTGTTCTGTTTCATGTTTCGTTTAGATTTATTAGTATTATCTTCTTCTTCTCACGGTATTACGGTGGCTTAAAGCAAACTCTATCTGCCTTACTCATTATCGCAGAATAAGATAATACCACGGTAATACGAACGGGAAATTGTCGTACAAATTTCACCTAACCCAGAATAAGATAATACCACGGTAATACGAACGGGAAATTGTCGTACAAATTTCACCTAACCCGTTCGTATTACCGTGGTATTATCTTATTCTGCGATTATAAGTAAGGCGGCATGTCTGTGATGTAGATGCACGCTGTGCCACTGACAATTGAGCCTGGACGATAGTGTTCTCCTTAGACATGAGATTCTAAGACGTTTTCGAATTTCAGATGGTGCTGACTCGTTCTGGTCAGTCTGTGATGTTTTCTCTTACCCCGTAATAGGCCTGACAGTATATTACACAAGCAAGAATCTATTTATTCCATCTGTGAACATCTGCAAGGTGCTGCACCACCAGGGGAGGCGGGTATGGGTACCGTCGGCTCGGAAACCATTTATTGGATAACCAAAACCTCTGCCATAGGTCACCCCAAGTGGTTCGCTATGTTTGATTCAGCAGGGGTGCCCGGGTTCATGGGGTTAGGTTTGTCCAGGTCTTGGTGATGGATGCTTCTGCCTACCAGCTGCATGGCAGACCGGATCGGGAGAGAATGGTTGAGGGAGTCCCTTTGACTTCTCCATCCGTACTCTCTTAGAACATCGTCTAAATAATAAATCTAATAAATTTATACGTCTTTCACTCCTGGACACGCTGTCCCCTAGATTCCTACCCAATCCTAATACCCTTTTCCTTACCAGAACTTCCTGTCCTTCCTAAAAAAGACCCTCCACACAGCATCCTTAAAAATGACATAGGCCCTGAGGAGAATTACTTTTCTCAGGGCCTCCTGTATGTAACTAATGCAAAAAAAGACTGAACAGCGTAGGTAGTTACACTGTACTCTGAGTATATTCATGACTTCGTAGTTTTTTCTTAAGACTAATGTATGACATCAGCAATATTAGAGGTCAGTAAACGAGTTTTGGTGCACATGCATTATTGTTACATATACGAGGAGCTGTACTGAATCCTTCAAACTCAGTGTCCAATATGCTAATTTATAGAATTCACTGGGTGACTACTATATCACCTAGATGGATGAATTTCCGAAAATCACTGACGAAGCGGTCGAATTCAACAGAGGGCGATGGAGTATGGATTAGATTCTATGATACAATATTAGATTTCAACGGAGAACAAAACTCGTAAGCGGTAGTAGTGGGACTTTAGCTTATCATTCTCTACGTAATTGACTTCATTTTTCATTGCCTGGGAATGGCTGATGCGGCAGCCAACTTGTTACTGATGTTAATATAATTCTTTAGACAAGACCATAGTCTACAAAATGATATATTTCAGGTGTCATCCATGATGAAGGCTTCAGGCCTGCTGAAGAGGTAATGAATATAAGATGCGACTCACACAACTACAGAATCTTTGCGGCGGAAGCCAGTTGGGAAGAGGCTGTTGGAACTTGCAATTCTCACGGAATGAGGTGAATTATTATTAATAAATTTCTTTTATTTATTTACTAGCTAGTATGGCATGCATTGCAATGTCACTCAAATCGTGTTTTAATTCTGTTTATTGAAGTGCTTTCGGATACACAATATTTTTTCTTTTTCAGTCTGATCCGTATACGAATAAATCGGAAGGTTTTCCGACGCTTGAGAACACGCTCACACACACATGGAAAAGCACTGATTTTCCAAATTTACTCCCTGCTATCCCCTACCGCTACTATGTATCCTTTGTAATCTCTCCCTCTGCCACTCCCTCATCCCACATGCCTCCGTCACCCCTCCCTCCCACCTTTCCTCTTTCCAGATTCCCCTCTCAGCGCCACTCAATACTCCTAACAATTTTGTGTAAATAAATACAATAATAACCTTATTGTTAGTAAATAAGTATATTTTCCATTTCAGCTTGGCAACATTCAATAACCTGCAGTGCATTGAGAAGGTTGGCCTCAAAATGATGAAAATGAGACCCGGTAAGAGCAAACATTACCATTAACCACTGAAGCATTTTCGGCTGTATTTTGGCCAATTTGCAAACACCCGAGGGCTGGCCAAAATTTGAAAAATTTGAAGAAATATTAAATTTTAAGGATGGGTCGTTTCCAATAATTTGAACATTTCATCAATTTTTTAGGTTAATTTTCACTTTCTGTGTAAGTTCTATTCAAGTTCTGTTATTATTTCATTATAGACCAGTTGCTTCATAAAACTTCAAAAATTTGATGAATTGTTAAAATTTTTTGAAACAACTCATCCTAAAACGTTTTTTGGGGTTTTTTTTTAACTTCTCGCATTTTGCGATCTTCGTGTAATCTAACTTAATAGTTTCTATGACTAGAATATGCGAAATAAGAGGATATGGAATTGGGCCTTCACTTCAAATGTTCTCTACTGGCTGCAGTCACTCGCCACTCTGTCCTGCTACTGTTATCTTCCACGCAGTCTATCCGTCTTCCTTGGTCTGCCTCTGGGTCACTTCCACTGAGGCACCCACATGACTATAATTTTCTGCATCGCGTAGATTAGAGATTATAACATTATTTTGCAGCTTTGGAAAATGCGTGGATAGGTGGGAAGGGAGATGATGGAGAATGGAGCTGGGTGTCAACGGGACAGCTAATCTCCAATTCAGGAATAAAGAACTCTCAAGATCCTCATCAAGAGAGATGGCCACCGTTCAGGTATAATCAGTTACATTATGTTTCTTTCACAGTGCGGTATTTTGCACATCATTTCGGAGTTTTCCAGAGAAGTATGTAGATATTCTCTTAATGGTTCTCCCTGGTGGAAGACCACCATTCTGAATCGAAGTTTTTTGTGAAGTTACTTCCCGATTGTCCTCTTCCAGATCCTTCGTCAACATCATAATAACGGCGCTTCTAATATAGATAACATAAATGACAAAAGTCGTGCAATCATGAAAATTTGCATTTCTCCTTGGCAGTAGAAATGAAGATCTCCAAAGTACACCCACAATAAAGTGATTGAATACTCTTCTTATTAATACCTGTTATTTAGTTTGGTGACCACATATCGACCTAATATTTCAACCAAATATCGATTTAGTAGTGATCTCATTCGACTCAGCACTAATGAAAACAAAATAAATGACATCTCCTCGACCCAGTTGGACAAATATATATTTTTCTAAAAATTCCCCCCTCACCTTCCCCTGGCTGGAGGGGTGTTGTACTGTACCACTTATTTTGAGCAGACTCTGCAGATCTTCATTTGTACTGCCAAGAAGAATGAACAAGCAATTTCATAGATGAATGAATGAATTTTGTCATCCTCCCAAATAAAGTTATTATTTGCACCTCGGTCTGTAAGTGGAATATTTTATTGGTATTGCCCTGGTAAGAGAACCAAAATCAGATTAGAATTGTTGCTTGAAATGGCTTTACATGCTTAGTTTCCTACATCTGTTGTGGTTCTTTCCAGCCTTAATATTTTCCTTACCCTCCATTACTTACTTCAGCCTCACAACATCCCCGAATCGGGAAGTCTCAGTTCAACTGGCTTCTTGGTATTCTTGTACAGCATTATATAAAATGCAAATTGAGATCGTCCTTACCATAAATAAGAAAGAAACATCCTCATCCTGTTGTGTTTGTTGGGTTAAACCAGGCTTAAGGCCAGCTTAATACCAACGTTGAATTAATCTAATCAGTAAGACAGTTCTTGTGAAATTGATTGAAACACGTTGTCACAGGGACCACGTACCGCAGAAGACCCACGGCTGTCTCTTGCTGGACAGACACGTCTGCAAGGAACCGATCTTCCTGGAGGCCAGGTGCGACAGGCAGAGGAACTTCATTTGCCAATGTTAGTCATAATTTATAATATTTTACATATATAGAATAGGTCTTACGAAGATGACACTCGAACATCTTATCGAACGGTTGAAGAGATTGATTGAGTTCTCATTTCTGAGATTTTGTAACCATGCAATGAACAGCATACAATGCTGCATTGTGATCGTGCAGTATCAATGTGCCCCAAGGAACTGATAGAGTGAACACTCTTCAACAATGTGATTTGAGCCTGTCCATATTCTCACAATGCAAAGTACTTATGTTCCCACATGGCTATCAGCAACTGTAACTGCAATGGTTGCGGGATATAACTGTCCACGCTTTCCGAGAAACATAGAAAACCGCAGAATCGGCGAATAATAGAATAAGATTTTTTTATAACTTTGCCACTGGGTTTTATTAAAAATCTTTACAAGATCGGTGTGATCTTGTAAACTGTAACCTTCAGTTTACAGGGTCTTTCAGGATTTGGACAGGACTTTGGACCAAAGTCCAAAACCTAATATTTTCACAGTTTTATCAGTTCCGGTATTACCGAAAAAATGACTATCTTGCTGGTGCTCTTGCGAAACCTGATCCAAAAGTGAGGGTGTATTAGATTGCCATTTAATAAGTTCTAATTCCCCAAGATTCAACAATGCAATGATACCTTGTTTGAGTTTGAGGGCTGTGCTAATCGTTTAAGTCTATATTACCAAATCATCTAAATAAAAATCATCGCATTGAATCTAGACCAGTGGTGGGCAAACTTTTTTTATGGGGGGCCAGAAATAAAAAAAAATTTCAGAGTAGGGCCAGGAGTATAGCCAAAATGCATTTTGTTTTAATAACTATATTTTAATTATAAACCTTTACACACAAATGCTAATATAAGTTACAGATTACAATTATTTAACTTTTATTCGAAGGCCCTGCTATGGTAGGTGTGTAAGACATATGAAATTGTTTTTGATTGGTCATAATGTCTTTAACTGCAGGTTTAAGCTGCAACGAAGTAACCTTTAGCAGCGAGAAAATGTGCTCATCAGTTAATCGATTTCTGACTGAGTTTTTTCCGCAATTTCATGGTCGAAGTCTGTTCGCAGACATACGACGACCCAAACATCGCTATTATTTTATGGGCGTGAAATTATCTTTGGATGTTCAGTTTTCGGCAGTGTTCTATAAAAATCTAATTATTCGGAATTTAATTGTTTTAAATGGGGGCTGCACTGCATTACAACAATTTCTAACTGCAAATCTGCAGGGACATTCTCCGGGTTCACATTAAACGGCATTGAAAAAACATCTAGCGATGACTGAATATTCTTATAATCTTGATACCTACTTTCAAATTCTGTGTGAAGTTTCTTCAACGCCTGACCGAATTCTTTCAGTTTGTTCTCACTCACTGGTGCCACTGATTCTAAGCGCGTTAAATCATTCTTCTCGATGAAGTTATAAAACAGAAACACCTGATTTTTAAATCGTTTCAGACAGTTGAAATCTAGAAATGGCTTATTTTTCAAATTCAAATAATATGCTTTATTCGGCTGGCTATAATAGCCCGCGAAAATGATATTTTGATGCCGAAGATCCTTCGAAATTAATAGTATATAATAGGCATACTTAGGCGGGCCGTACTTTGCCCATCACTGATCTAGACGAAGGGTGCGGATCGCCAAGAAGGGTGAGCAAGATAAACCGAAGGGTGAGTAAATTATAGTTTGTAACTCAAGGAATGAAATCAATAACTGGTTCATTCTGAGATTCTCTCCACAAAACATTTTGAAATTTACGCTGAGATGGAATAATTACTATTTGCCTATACATACATCTTACAAATATTAGCTGTAAAAACATATTTATGAAAACGAAAATTTTAAATCCTACGTGGAATTTCAGTTTGCAATTTCGGACTTCCGAAGTCGAAACATAATGCCTTTCCAGAACATATTAATTTACTGTTAATACAGTATGTGCTGGAAAGGCATTATGTTAGCACAAACTCTCCGCCCTTCTCACCTGCAATATCATTTGAAGTTTTGTTATCTCCTACAGATGACGAACCTTACGGCCCCCGTGTGGTGACAGATGACTTCGACGTGCAGAACCTGCACGAGGACACGACCCGCTACTATGTGCTGGTTCCGCAGCCACTGCCCTACGAAAGTGCCAACAAGTACTGCCACCTGCTTAACGGGTCGCTGGCCTCTGTCACCGACAAGGATGTCATGACTCACCTGCTGCTGGCGATGGGGGAGCCTGTCCAAGATCGTGAGTGCTTCTCCAAGAATTAGAATCATTATCGTCAGGGGATTTGACCTCCTACATAAACGTTCCTTACTGACTGCAGTTTCTCGCCATTTTTTTTACATATCTCCACACAGGAGGCCAAGAGGAAAATAATTCCCCTCAGGGCCTATCATCTTTTAAGGAAAGAAAGAAGAGGAAGTTCTGGGAAGGAAATCGATATGAAGGATCTGGGGGTCAGTGCTTCCTGGAGTGACGGACGTATAAATCTATCCTGATGGCGATAGGCAATGTTCCGAGAGAGTCCTTCTGGAGAAGTCAAAAGGTCTCACTTAACCAGCATCTCTCGATCCCGCCTGTTCGATCTTGGTGGACAGACGCAATTGCCACCAATATCCAGACAAACCTCACCCCACGAGTCCGGACAACCCTGCTAAGTCACCAAATATAGTGAACACTTGGGGTGACCTATGACAGAGACGTTGGTTATACAGTAAATGATTACCGTGGCAGCAGTATCCATACCCACCTTCCATTTGCTTCAGTATCCACATTTTCTGTCACGCGCATCCAGTATCCACCTTTTCTTCCACGGGAATTATAATATTCTTGTAAAATCACTACCCATCCCAATTCCTTGCGCTATCTGGTATCTGTGTGAGGATTATTTTCTACCGTCTTCATCGAGCGAAAAATTTGTCACTGGACCACCTTCACCGGGTTTGTTATTTCACTCACCATATCCCAAGGTTCATGCTTTTATTCAACGATCTCCTACTAATGGAGCATTTGCATATTATGTCGTTCCGGAAAATGGTTGTTCGTAGAGTAAGAGTATGACGAGGCTTTGGAATTTGGATGCCCATCATCATTACCTTTCCGTTCTGTTTATACAATTATGATGTCAGATTTTTTTAACGTTACTTTCAAAGTTTTTTTTCTTTTGTTTATATTGTTGTAAATTGTCACGTTTACAGCTGTTACGCACATTTGGGTGGCTGGAAACTTAGATCAGAACTCAATTACGGGAGAGTTGCAGTGGAAGGATCCAAACACAGGATTCCCTCTGCCTGGACCTGAAGAAGGAGTAAGTTGTACTATTTTGGTTTAATATAAACAGGTTCAAACCACGGAGCGAAGAATACTAGAAGTTACTTGTAAAAAATTTTAACGATTTTTGGATTGCACTTTTATACAGTTTCAAGTTTCCAAAATTCCCTCTCGTCTGAAAACTTGGACAATAAAAACTGCCAACAGTGCAGTTACAGCCGTTATGCATATTTGATACACGCATAAGATACATTCATAGTACACAACTGCTGACCCTGTACAAATCATAAGTGCGCCCCACTGTTGAATTCGGCAGCTACTTCTAGTCTGAAACCCCAAAATACTTGAAAAAAAAACCATGACTATCATGCAGAAACAGGTTGTCCATTTGATATATTCACAATCTTAATGAATCGGATTGCATTTTTTATAGCACAGGGGAATGCTGTCCTTGTTCTATTGGTATTTTGAAGAACTAGTGTCGTTGATCCCTTCGGCACCGCTGCATGGTCAAATACCACGACAAATGTAATGTAATTTTTGTACACGTTTGTCACATGTGAACGGGTCACTTCTACAACTTGATCAACGGATGAAACGATTTGCCGTGTTTCCTCCCTCCTACAACATGGTCTCTTCAAGACCCATGTTCACTTAATTTCCTCAAAAATATCCTTCACACAGCATCCCCAAAGATGACATAGGCCACCTGCGTGGTGTTAATATAAAAAGACATAAAAATGAGGCTTAAAAGTACCTACTTTCCACATCGTATTGATGTGGTTATGTTCAAATACAAAGTACATTTTGTGGTGTCAAATCTACCAGTTCCTCCGGGGCAAAACTGCGCTGCACAACCATTCTGAATGCCCCTGATCAGCTGAAGAATCTCGACCTATTTCATTTCCCAACTTTACAAAAATAAGATGCATGTTGAATTTCCAGTTACTCCCGTGGTGTGAGGAGGAAGAAATTGAATTCGTTGATGCTTGCCTCAATCTCGACAAAGAGAGCCCGTTGGAAGGAGTCATATATGGCTTGCCCTGCGACACTAGACAACCATTCATCTGCACTGTCGGTAAGTAGAAATTCATCATTTCGCGCACATTGCAAAATCTATTTCAAATACTTTTTATCCTTCACAAATACCTTTTGTCGGTGAGCAAGCTGTCTGACTTATTACACGGGTATTTTTGGTAGACTTGGACCATTTTCACCAGATCTTTTGAAAACACTTTTATATCTGTCTGACAACTTTGTATGATACACGCAAAGATCAAATTATAAAAAAAAATTGGGCTTTTCATCGTTTTTCTCTGTCCATAGGCAAAGCGTCACGCACCTTCGTAAAAATAAATTTGTCACGCCAAGATTTTTTTTAAGACTCTGAAATATACATTGACATACCTACTTGAAAAAATGCATTTCCATCTAGTCACAATCTCTCAATTGAAAATATTATGAATGTTATTATCATATTCGTACCACCATCCCTTCATTCGATACCTTTGATAGACTAAAAGCTCTGTCAAAATGTAAATTCTGTTTTTTTCGTTGGCGTTTCATCTCTTCTAAATGTTGTGCTATCCACCATCACCATCATTAACCGGATTTCATGGAAAACGGAGTAAAAGAAATTAGAAAATTAATTGTATTTATCCACCACAGAAAAAACAGAATTCTTCCTCGAACCTCATCAAACAATTGATGGTCTTCAGATACCAACGTCAAACATTTTCCCACAACAGCCCCAGCAACCACAGATAATCGTACCCCAGCAACCACAGATAATCATGCCCCAACAACCACAGATAAGCATTCCACAACCACCGTATGGTGGTCAACAACCGCCTCCATTTGGCGGTCTAAAGCCACCACCTTACGGCAATCAGCCTCCTGGAGGACAAGGATACGGAGGAATTGGACAGCCACATAAGTTTGATGGACAACAACAAATGGGTCCTGGCAGAAGACCAGCTTTTCCTCAACGTCCGAATTCACCAACTGCAAATCTGCCAAATCCTTATGGTCCCAACGAATTTGAAGACGACAGGCATTAACTCGATGGGTGATATCTCTTCTATATGCCACTGCATTGCCAGAAAGATCGACATTACTACCTGCATTCAAAAAAATTGCAATCGCACCAGAAAATTCAGAATTATTCTTGAAATAATTGGATATATTTCAACTAAACTTTTAGAACTACAAGAAACAGAAACTGCAACCGATCGAGAACAGATCGACGGAATTTTTAAAAACGAGGATTATTTAAAGATCTGCTCAAAACGAAAAAATTATCGAAAATCACATCATAAATTTCATTCTAAAGAGCAGTATTATCTCCACAAAATTGGTAACAAAACACTAGCTTTCTGTCACTTGAGAAAAGTGTCCCACGAATCTGTTTTCAAGTATTTTAAACAATTAAACGAGCCAAAACATTGTGAAATGAGAAAAAATATTAAGCCCGTGGATGTGAAAACCAAATTGAATACAGTTATTCCAAAACTGAGAAAAATGAGTGAACATGGAATCAAAACTAAAATATCTTCAGCAAATTCCGTCTTACCAAAATTATGGTCGATATGGCTGTGCCTCGTGGTATGCCTATAATAATTTGTGATTTGTTTTTCGTTATGAAATTAATGATTGTTAGAAATACAGATAAGTAGAGCTTTTAGTTATTTAGTGAATATTTGAAATATAGATAAATATAGTTTTGAAATATAGCTTTAGTTTTTGGTGACTGGGTTTAGTTGTATAATATTCTATCAGGAATACGAGTATGTAGGTATAATTAATAAATGTGCCTATCTTGTTTTAACTTAACATTAAACGCATTGCAAAAACAATACAAAAACAATACAAAGCATTAGTTTTATTTAAAAACCATTTTTCTTTATGTAACCCCATTTCTACGAAATACCTACGTATATATAAACCAATACCGTGATACAATAACAAAATAGACGTTGATCAGAAATCGTCACAGTAGGCAAGTTTAAGGACAGAAACGTGGCGTGCCCCCCGCCCACGACTTTCTCTATCGCATCATATGATTTTTGCAAATCTTTCTCTTTTGTTTACACTCATTGTAAAGTCGGTAACTGCACGAGAATGAATCATACCATGTTCAGGCCGGTCTTTAAGATTGGCGTATACCCTACCCATCGTGCAAACGTAGATCCGTAAAGATTCAAAGGATTATGAAGGGTTTGATTTGATAAATCGCCTCCACTTGACTGCGCTGTATTTAATTAGTACCTTATTGCATTATTTATACATGTATTGAAAGTGTACATTGTTTTTATATTTCTGTTTGTCGTAATAAAGTAATTTATAATTTGGTGGGTAGAATGTATCTATTTTTCATAGTTTGTTTCGATGTTTAATTTGCAAGCAAAACTGCCCATGTCATTTCTGAGCATATCTTTACACCCAAAAGTTCTGAAACAGAATAGAAATATAAATATATTATTTTAAAATGTTTTTAAAACTTTATTCGCAATCACCTTTTGCAATTTTTCAGAAGTTATCACGCTTTTTAGCACGTGTATTGGTTGTGCAGTGCAATAAAAATAAACACTGATAAAATTATTTTATAATAAAGGTGACACCTAAGAAAAATATTAATATAAAACCTATGCATGTGTTACAGATAAGCTTTTTGATACAGATACCAAAACCATAGATCTGTTCCAATTCTTTTTCTTCTTCCACATCATGGCTGCAGTAAGATCAAGGATCGTATATTTACCATTCTAATAATGGATCAAAATCAGAATCATCGGAATCGAGGATCCATGAAAACCTGAGAACCTTATTTAAACAAAATTTACTTTGCATTTACAGGTGTTCGTTTACCTTTAAGCTGTCTTTTAATTTTTTCTATAGCAAGGACTATTACCGGTTGTAGGAATTAGCACGAACATTGCCACAAAATGGTTTATTTTTTTAGGATCAGCAAAATATTTGCCATTTGATTTGTCGATGGTTGTATAAGCACAATTATTTCAATAAATTTTGTCGGTAGAACGTTACCATGAACATTGCCATTGTATTTGTGGCAAAAGCCAATATTACCATGGGATTTATCGGTTGTAAGGACTAGCACGAAATAAGCCATTTAATTTGCCGACAGTAAGGAACGCGAACACCTTGTAAAATATATGCTCTGAAAAAAGAACTTTGTATACATTATTATCCAAGAGTTGCAGATATTCTTCAAATATGAAATGCAGCATTCAAAGATGGAAATGGAATTACATATTGAAGGCTGACTTTCTGGTGAGTACAGATCAAAATTTCGTCGAGTGCATTTCGCTAGCACGGTGAAATCGATAATTTAGCAATATCGGATCGATAGGCTTAACTGACGACGATTTTATATCAATTCTCGAGCACGGTTACACTCGTTAGGTGTGTCAATAGCCAAGTTGATATTGACAACGAAATAAATAAGAAATCGTTTTACAATGGCAACACTGGCAAGTATTGTTCGTGGGTGGTTTGGTACATTTATGTATTGTTCACTGATCGACATTTCTATACGTCAAACGGCCATGTCAAAATACAAGAAAATTGACAATGACTAATTCAAATACATACTTACTTTAACATGCATTGGCAGTCCGCATGGACTTTTTGACACTAAATAGGGAGTTAATTGGTTAATGTGGTCTTCAGCCATAACTCGCGATATTCTGAACAACTTTCTGAATTGTTTCTCCAGCTCATTAAATTGATCATGTATATGATGTTAGTCTGCCTCAGTTCAATAACAAGCCAGTAATTTTGCAAACCAACAACATTATTAAAAAAAAGATGAGTATATCGAAACTTGCCAAAGCCAAGCGATAGCCAAGATACCGTATTTAATTAGGCGGATTTTGACTACCAGCTGTATACCAAATCAAATACCGTCTAACGCCGCTTAATAACCATAGATGATGGATTTAGTTAATATCGTATTGATTTAGGATTTTATCGATCGACCGTGCTAGTTACCTGCTACTCGAAAGCAATTCCAGTCTTCGCACTCGTACTACAAGTTCTCAGGTTTTCATGGTCGCAGAGGTTCATTCCGTTGATTCACTATATTTGTAAACCATCTTCATTTTCAGAGTAGAAATATATGGCAGATATGTGTAACTTTTTAAAACTACAATCTTAACAACCAAGAAAAACTGAGAACCTGATGTTATGATTTTAAATATTCACGGAAATTTCCGGAGTGGAAGATACTGTGATATTTTTGAGAGACCACCATTCAGAAATGAAATGTTTGACTGAAGTGGCTTTAAATATGTCCACGGTTAGTAACCGGGTCTTAAAAGCCTCCTTCTTACTTCACTCAGTTTTACACATCCCTAATAAGGATGCCATAGCTCCGTTGGCTCACAGTAGTTGGAACTCTATCACATACCGTATCAAAATTTTAAACTATGGTTTAATACCACAAACAACCAACATAAGATTTTCTTCATTAAAGTGACCACATACATTTTTAATTATATTTTGGAGCAATGTAATAAATAAACTTTATGAAAAAAAAAAACATTTGTTCACTGTATAGATATACTAAACGTTCGGTATCCAGCCAAATAAAGCCCCCTACAATCAGGTTGCAATACATATTTGCAGTATTATTATAATCATTTGTATCTTTTTCACAGATAAAGTTATACTAAGTAAATATCCAATGTATCGGCGTTTGCAACATGGACCACCAACACTGGACGAATTAGCCAGGGAGGAATCTTTGACGACAGGAATTGAAAGCACAATAAATCCCCGAATGAGATCTGGGGCGGGATCAAAAGAGATAAATGAGACGGATGAAATACCAGTTACAACAGACAAGTCAGAGGCTTATGTTGACAAAGATGATGTTTTAAAAGTTGAACAAAGGTTTATCCCAGAGGAATCAAGATTGGCTTTAGATGAAGAACATGTTTCTCCAGAGGAATCAAGATTGGCTTCAGATGAAGAACATGTTTCTCCAGATGAAGAACATGTTTCTCCAGAAGAATCAAGATTGGCTTCTGATGAAAAACATATTTCTCCAGAGGAACCAAGATTGGCTTCAGATGAAGAACATGTTTCTCCAGAGAAATCAAGATTGGCTTCCGAGGAAAAACATGTTTCTCCAGAGGAATCAAGATTGACTTCCGATGAAGAACATGTTTCTCCAGAGGAATCAAAGTTGACTTCTGATGAAAAGCAAGTTGCTTTAAAGGAATCAATATTGGCTTCAGATGAAAAACATGTTTCTCCAGAAAAATCAAGATGGGTTTCTAATGAAAAACATGTTTCTACTGAGGAATTAAAATTGGCTTCTGATGAAAAACATGTTTCTTCAGAGGAATCAAGATTGACTCCAGACAGAAAACAAGTTTTTCTCGAAGATACAAAGTCGGTTTTTGATGAAAAACATGTAGTACCAGAGGAGTCAACATTAGCCTCAGTAGAAAAAGTTGATAACAACTCATCAATGGTTTCCGTAAACCCGCAAGTTTTAAAGTTTCAGTCAAGAAAGCATCCAAATTTTGATTTGAATTCTGAAGAAGCAATAAATAACGACTCATCAACAAACGACTCTTCGGCAAATGAAAGGTAGGTATGAATTTTCCATTTCATCTTCACTCAAAAATACTAAATATCTGACTATCGACAAAAACAGCAACAAAACAAACAAGTTTGTTATAAGGTAGTCCAAAACGATGAATTCCCACCTAGGCAACATCGTGGGCAAGTCCTGCAATTCCTCCATTGTTGTACAAGCAACAATCCAGGCTTTTATGATGGGATCACTTCAAACACGGGCATGTACACATCAAATCCCCAAAGTTTCATCGCAATCGGATGAATGGTTTAGCAAAGCTTAAGGAACAAACATATATATATAGATAATTATATACGTACTGTACATACACGCAAGCAAGCAGCAAGCAAATATACATACAAATATATGTACATTGATTTTTATATATATAGATAATGCGTATTCGCGTATTCGGTTATCAATAAAGTTACGCTAATTCAGGTTATTAATAACGTAATGAGCAAGATTAAGATAGGGAAGCTTAGATAGTTTGGGCATGTAGAATGAATAAACGTAGAAGGGATTGTAAGTATGACGCATATGTGAATGGTACAAAAGACAGGGACGACAGGGGAAGATACGGTATGATCAAGTGAATCAAATACTAGAGACGGGTCATGTCAAGAGTCAGAATAATAGGAGGGTATGTATGAGATGATGTAGGAATGAGAATGAAGCAAGGAGTGTGTTGTTTGGTATTCCATCCTCTCCGCCGCAGATGTGGAGAAACGACCTGATGGTTAGTTAATAACAATAGAGAATTTGTGTTCTTTATTAAAAAAATAAATAAATTAGGTACTTACCTACTTATCGTGAATTATTTTGGGTTATTACGCCGTGTGGAGCTTCCTTCCTCTTTTGCGAATGTTACAGTGTCCCTCATCAGGGCAGTTGTACCCTGATCAGATGATGGACATCTGAACATCTGTCCTGATGATAGACACTGTAAAGCTGTCGCAAAATTTGGCTAAAGAAGGAGGAATTACAACACGTCCCCAAAAATAAATCACGATAGTACTTTTGGCAGTGTAAATCACCAATTATATCTAAGATATTGATTAAAATAAAGTGCAATCTCATTATTATTGTACAAAACTGTACAAATTCCAAACATAAACCACAACAAAAACAACTATACACTGAAAAAATATTTAAGAGACTATAATATGTAATAATAATTGGATAATTTGTAGACCGCCATTTTTGTGAAAAATCACCTCAAGGGCGCGTAATGTATAAACTTTTTAAAATTATTACAACAGGATTTTTTAATTATTGTGGTAGCATAAAACTTCAAATGCGGCTCTAAAAAAGTTTGTCACCGTTGTCCACTTAAGTTTTAATAAACTCAGCAAAATGTAAGCATTTACTTTCATGAAGTGACCACAGAAAACCCCTTAGACCGCATATATTATACTTTGACTGAGAGATTAATTCATCTAGAGGTAAGAATACACACAGAGCAAGCAAAAACTAATTTTACTAATTTACAGGACTGACATTGACGAGACCAAATACTACAACAAAAAAGGCGAAGCTCCATTGGAATCAGCTAAATCTACTGAGAGTCCTCTTCAATCACTGACGACTACACAAAGTGAAACAAACAAGAATGCACTCGAACAAACGACAAAACAAGAAAGAAAAGACGAGAACTTACAAACAATGACAACTGAACGAAACGAGATTTTACTGACAACGGAAATTAGTGATACAAACAATAATCCAATTGAAGTGAAGAGAACACAAGCATTAAACGAATCTAGTGACCCAAAAGCAAATTTGCTTCAATTTCCAATAGATAACAATGAAATGGATGAAAATCTGCCAAAACCAATTACAGAATTATATGAAACTGACAGTTCCACGGAGGAAAACAAATTTAAAGCCAGACTTGGAGATTTGTCAAAGATCACAGACAATAACATTTCAAATATAATGACAGTACACAACAGCAAAGAACCAGACAATACCCAAGCAATGACCACTGAACTTAATGAAACAAAGGAGACGACGGAACGCAATGAAAATTTGGAGAATCTACCAACTCAGGTGACTGACCGTAATGAAATCAATGAGAACCCCCTTGAACTGACTGAACAAATGGTTAAAAATCTGAAAATTCTGTCAAATGAACCACACAAAGCAGTTGAGAATCAGGTAAAGCCAACAGCAGAAAATATTGAAATGGTAGAGGAACTACAAGCACCAACAACTGAATATATCCAAAATAACGACAGAATACATGAACTGACTACAGAAATCAATGAAATAATGAATTCGAAAACTGAAAATATTAAAACTAATGACAGAATACCTGAACCGAAGACAGAAATCAGTGAAATAATGGAACCAGCAACTGAATATAATGAAACTAAAGACAGAATACTTGAACTAACATCAGAAATCAATGAAATAATGGAATCAACAACGAGATATATTGACACTAATGACAGAATACTTGAAATGACGACAGAAATAATCGAGAACATACAAGCACTGACAACTGAAAGTATTGACATAATTGACAATTCACTTGAACTAACGAATAAATATGTTAAATTAGTGGAGAATTTACAAAGCACAACTGAACGAACCCAGGCAGAATTGAATTCTCTTCAAGAACATCCGACAACAGAATATATTAAAAGCAATGAAATATCAACTGACAAACTTGAAAAGACAACTACTATTATAAGTGAAACAAACGAGAATTCAATTGAATTGACGACGGAAACTATTGAAGTAAATAATCTAACAGTCATGGTATCCGAACATGAAAAAATAGATGATACAGTGGGTGTATTTAATGCTAAAATCAAGAACGTAGAAGCTTTAACGGAAGAGAAAAACAACAATATGAAAACCCAAGAAAATAGTGAAGAAATTGAGAATTCAACAGTTCAGATGAGATTGTACCGTACGACTGAAGCAACGACCGACCAAACTAGTGCACAAGAACTTACGATAGGCCAAAGCGAGAAAATACAGCCATTGACGACAGACCAAATTCAAAGACTTGATGAAACTGTAGACAGCGAATCCAATCATGCACAAATACTGAATGCAAACCAAAAGACATTTGCAGAAGAACAGACGACTGATCAAATTGGCAACTTAGCAGCTTATAATGAAAACATACCAATATCGAACAATGACATAATATTGACAACCGAGAAACCGTCAGAAAGTACAACAATATACAGACCAAATTTCCGCACACTTTTCCGTCAGAAAAAACCCTATATACCACCTTTGATGGGTTTTGGAAGACGAAAACTATTTAAACCACAACGGACAAATTAGTCAACATCATTATCGACGCTACTAACTTTAGAGAGTCTTGACCGCTTTTAGGAAAAGCCTGCACAATGCTGTCTGCATCAGTTTATGGCTCTTCGAAGAATTGATGTAGCTTGTTGTACCACGTCTGCCAGACATATTTCATCAATAATCCAATTTTGCTAGTTTTTCATGAGAGCCCAGCACTGTGAGCCACAGCTTAACATTGCAATTCATAGATGTTTGATTTTGTTCTTCTCAAAAGGAAAAAAAAGGCTTAAGAGGTCGTAGAGACAACCTTTTGGCGACAGTGATTCTTCTTTATTACTATATATATTGTAAACATTACCATGTTGCACATGTTTTCATAGTTGCAGTTTTTTATATGTAAAGGAAAAGTTACCAAATGTCATAACAACCTGCACACAAATACATTAATATTTCCGAAACTGAAGTTTTATTTAGCAGGTAGAGAATGCAGGTCTACATACATAGGAACATTTTGAAATCTCTGTTCATTTCTGAATGTTAAGAAATCAAGGATTATTTTTACATTAGCCCCACACTGAGGAAAATAGTGCCCCTTAGTGGTCTTCTTAGGAAATGAATTAGAGGAAGTTTTAGAAATGAAAAAGGTATGAGGCGTACGTAAGAATCTGCGGGTCAGTGTGTCCAGTAGTAATGGATGCACGAATCCATCCCTCGCTCTTCCGAGAGAGTCCTGCAGGACAGGTCAAAAGGTTTCCCTGAATAGTCTCTCCCGATCCAGGCTGCCACGCAGTTAGTGGGCAGACGTGTCCACTGCCAATACCCGGACAACATGGGGTGACCTTTGTCAGAAGTGTTGGTTATCCAATTGATTCCCGGGGCAGCGGTACACCCAGGCCCGGACTGGCCAGGTCCGCAGGTCCGCGAACGCGGAGGGCCCCCGGCGCGAGGGGGCCCCGAAGGGGCCCCACAAAACGTACAAAAAAAAAGTTTTTGTCTTGTAAGTAGTTATTTTGTGTTCTTGGTAATGTTTGTTTACATTTTCGAAAAAAAAATTACATTTTCCAAAAGTAGAACATGTCCAACAACTGTATTATTTTTCTAATCCCTAAAATCCGTTTATCATTATTTTTACTACACAAATAATTTTGACATAATTTTTTAATGCTTTGAATAAAATCCTGCCCTTTATTTTGAACTCCGTTATGATTATTGGCAGTTCTACAGCATGTGTTTATTAGTGTTGTGGTATCCTAAATATACCGTGAATTTCTTATTATAATAAATAATAAAGTTAACAAAATTCAAAAATCATAATATTCGTATAAAAACCTATCTGAATTTCTTCTTCTTTATAGGTGCCAATATAACGTAGAAACGCGTTTTCATTGTTTTCAAGCACCTAATTTTAAAAAATTATCCGGGGGGGCCCCGGACCCCCCGTTTTCTGCGACCCCCCCCCATCACTCCAAGTTAGGGGGCCCCTTTACAGGTTTTAGCGGAGGGCCCCAAATGGTCCCAGTCCGGGCCTGGGTACACCCCCCAAATTGAAATATCTAAAGTTTACGGATATTTTTTTCAATATGATTTTTTTTGTTAGCTCCATGTTGGACACCAAGATAAAACAAGTTTTTTTTCAGGTTTCATTAACATTTCATCCATTTATTGTTTCCGGAATGGCAAATATGTAACTTCATGGTGGACATATTTTTCTATTAGTACTCGAAAATGAGAGGAAAAATGAAAAAAAAAATTCTACCTTCAATAATAATAATAAATTGGAGGTAAAATATTATACACATGTGAATAGCGTAATGTTGGTGAGTACCTACTGATTCACAAATTACAAAGAGGTAGAATTAAATGTTCTGGTAAGGAAAAAAAAATTAAAGTAAGTATCTAAAACATACTTTTTATTATATTGATTTAGCACAATGTTGAAAACACTTGAGGTTTTCATTTTACTACACACAATAGAAACATTGTGTAGTATATATTCTTAAAATAGCATAGCAAGAGATATCGCGACAAAGAATATTCTACCATTATTTCTGTGTGAGGTGCACTAAAGAATTAGCACAATGTATCCCACCTGCACCGCTTCTCCGACAGAAAACACGCCAAGCACATGCCCAACAATAAATTGTACACAGTTGCAATTTTCCATACGAGAAAGGGTTATTTTTACGAGTGGTTCTTGTGTTTAAAAACTACAAATAATCTATTATGACAATTTATTATTGCAGGCTTATGGGATCGAATCCACCAACTCATCGGTCCATAACGTAAAACTATATCATACTAAATTTGATTCCCCTTCAAAGAGATTCTAGGTTTTTATTCATTTTCGCTAAAAATCGAGATATAATATCTTAACTTTGAGCCAACGACCTAAGCCTCCATTCTGGAGTTAATATAAAAGAGGAGGAATTAAATTATGGGTGTTGAAATATCTATGTATAAAATTAAGCCTTTCGGCCGAATGCAATTAAGTTTTGTATGGCAATGCTATAATCGAATTCATTTTTCACTTCACAGATAAATCTATGGCTAATATGAATAAAATCAAAAATAATCAATCACAGAAACCAGGTAGAAAAGAACCTAACCCAAATGAAAAAATCCGAATGACAGGACACCAAGATCCACTGGAAGCCTCCACCACAAATCCGAGTTTAAATATCCAGACAACAGTTAACGAGAATTTGGCAAAGTTAATTTCAGAAATGTTGACTGAAAATGAAATAACTACAACTGAGAACACAAAATTCTATACAACAGAAAGTTCAAAGGAGTTGAAAGTCGCACTCGTGAATAATATTACCATAAATAATATAAAAGAGGCAAAAAACAACTCAAAAAATGATGCATTGACGAGTGAGACTCAAAATGAAGTTACTACTGCGGGCATTGATGCCACAAAAAATACAGATGGGTTGAAAAATCCACATGGAACGCACACAACTGCCACTCCACAAAATAGGCCAGTGAATGACCCTAAAATTAAAATGCCAGGACACAAAAACCCACTGGAAGCCTCTACCACAAATCCGATTTTAAATATCCAGACAACAGTCAACGAGAATTTGGCAAAGTTAATTTCAGAAATGTTGGCTGAAAATGAAATAACTACAACTGAGAACATAAAATTCAATACTACAGAAAGTTCAAAGGAGTTGAAAGTCGTAGTCGTGAATAATATTACCATAAATAATATAAATGAGGCAGAAAACAACTCAAAAAATGACGCATTGAAGAGTGATACTCAAAATGAAGTTACTACTGCGGGCATTGATGTCACAAAAAATACAGATGGGTTGAAAAACCCACATGTAACGCACACAACTACCACTCCACAAAATGGGCCAGTGAAAGACCCTAATGCAGTGGACACAACTACCACTCCACAAAATGGGCCGGTAAAAGACCCTAATGCAATGGACATAACTACCACTCCACAAAATGGGCCCGTGAAAGACCCTAATGCAATGGACACAACTACCACTCCACAAAATGGGCCGGTGAAAGACCCTAATGCAGTGGCAGCAACTATGCCTCCACAAAATGGGCCGGTGAAAGACCCTAATGCAGTGGACACAACTACCACTGCACAAAATGGGCCGGTGAAAGACCCTAATGCAGTGGCAGCAACTATGCCTCCACAAAATGGGCCGGTGAAAGACCCTAATGCAGTGGACACAACTACCACTCCACAAAATGGGCCAGTGAAAGACCCTAATGCAGTCGACACAACTACCACTCCACAAAATAGCCCGGTTAAAGACCCTAATGCAATGGACACAACTACCACTCCACAAAATGGGCTGGTGAAAGACCCTAATACAGTGGACACAACTACCACTCCACAAAATGGGCCGGTGAAAGACCCTAATGCAGTGGCCATAACTACCACTCCACAAAATGGGCCGGTGAAAGACCCTTATGATGTGGACACAACTACCAATCCACAAAATGGGCCAGTGAAAGACCCTAATGCAGTGGCTGCAACTATGCCTTTACAAAATGAGCCGGTGAAAGACCCTAATGCAGTGGCAGCAACTATGCCTCCACAAAATGGGCCGGTGAAAGACCCTAATGCAGTGGACACAACTACCACTCCACAAAATGGGCCGGTAAAAGACCCTAATGCAATGGACATAACTACCACTCCCCAAAATGGGCCCGTGAAAGACCCTAATGCAATGGACACAACTACCATTCCACAAAATTTGCCAGTGAAAGACCCTAATGCAATGGAAACAACTATGCCTCCACAAAATGGGCCGGTGAAAGACCCTAATGCAGTGGACACAACTACCACTGCACAAAATGGGCCGGTGAAAGACCCTAATGCAGTGGCAGCAACTATGCCTCCACAAAATGGGCCGGTGAAAGACCCTAATGCAATGGACACAACTACGACTCCACAAAATGGACCGGTGAAAGACCCTAATGCAATAGACTCAACTACCACTACAGAAAATGGGCCGGTGAAAAACCCTAATGCAGTGGACACAACTACCACTCCACAAAATGGGCCGGTGAAAGACCCTAATGCAGTGGCAGCAACTATGCCTCCACAAAATGGGCAGGTGAAAGACCCTAATGCAGTGGACACAACTACCACTCCACAAAATGGGCCGGTGAAAGACCCTAATGCAGTGGCAGCAACTATGCCTCCACAAAATGGGCCGGTGAAAGACCCTAATGCAGTGGACACAACTACCACTCCACAAAAAGGGCCAGTGAAAGACCCTAATGCAGTCGACACAACTACCACTCCACAAAATAGCCCGGTTAAAGACCCTAATGCAATGGACACAATTACCACTCCACAAAATGGGCTGGTGAAAGACCCTAATACAGTGGACACAACTACCACTCCACAAAATGGGCCGGTGAAAGACCCTAATGCAATGGACACAACTACCACTCCACAAAATGGGCTGGTGAAAGACCCTAATACAGTGGACACAACTACCACTCCACAAAATGGGCCGGTGAAAGACCCTAATGCAGTGGCCATAACTACCACTCCACAAAATGGGCCGGTGAAAGACCCTTATGATGTGGACACAACTACCAATCCACAAAATGGGCCAGTGAAAGACCCTAATGCAGTGGCTGCAACTATGCCTTTACAAAATGAGCCGGTGAAAGACCCTAATGCAGTGGCAGCAACTATGCCTCCACAAAATGGGCCAGTGAAAGACCCTAATGCCATGGACACAACTACCACTCCACAAAATGGGCCGGTAAAAGACCCTAATGCAATGGACACAACTACCACTCCACAAAATGGGCCGGTGAAAGACCCTAATGCAATGGAAACAACTACCACTCCACAAAATGGGCCGGTGAAAGACCCTAATGCAGTGGACACAACTACCACTCCACAAAATGGGCCAGTGAAAGACCCTAATGCAGTGGCAACAACTATCACTCCACAAAATAGACTGGTGAAAGACCCTAGTGTAGTGGACACAACTACCACTCCACAAAATGGGCCGGTGAAAGACCGTGATGGAACAGTAACAACTGATAAACAACTAGGAAAGCTTGATGAAAAAAGAAAAGACAAATGGTTTCGATTTGCTTTTCCCAGTAGATGGGGTATTTAGAGTAGTTTATGGTAGATTTTTCATAACATAATACACAGGACAATGAAGACTATAATGGAAATAATTATTGTTAGACACAACATTACTAATCACTAGTGAGTTGCGCCAGTGAAGTATATAACCAATATTTACAGAAGAAAATGATGATTTCAGCATTATGAGAGTGATTTTTTATGAAGATGATGTGACCTCCACGCGAGCTCACTTATATCATAATATCTAATATCAGCCCCGGATATATTAATTTTTCAAACCGTGGCAGAAACTTGTTAGGGGGAGGGGGGCGGCTCAACTGACACGAAATCAATAATTCGATTATAAAAATGATTACAATAGTACGTGACTAGTGTGTTTTTTTGGATCAAATTTTTTTTTATCTGCCTACGCCCTCACTGTGCCATCTAAACGCCCCCTAATTTTCTCCGAGTCTTCTACTGCCCCCCCCCTCTGAAAGTCTCAAAAACGCCCTCAAGGAGGCGTTATCGCCCACGTTGAGAACCTGTGACGTACACTATGCAAGCATTAAAAATCGATTTAAGATACGTACACAAATCAAATTAGGATGTGTTCAAAAACCAACTGGGAGTTTTAAAATCAAATAAGTAATCTATAGAACAATGTGTGCTGAATCCCAGGAGCTTTGTGAATCAAGTTTTTTTTTCAATAAAACATCCCCCCCCGTAAATCCGGGGTTGTGTAATATGCTCACTATTTCGGAGGGAGACATCTTGTAGCAGATTAAAAAGGTGCATGTTGTTAGTGCAGTCTTGCTGAAGTCGGGTTTAAATGAGGGAGGGATTATAGATAATAGAAACTCATTCCACTTATAGTGTCTTCTGTCAGATCTCATACTGCCGAAATCAACTGTGAACAGGTGTCTGTAAAAATAACATGAACATTATCCAAAGAAAAGAAGTTCCATTGGATTTGTAGAGATATTAGAATTAGGTTTTATACTGAAAATATACCATTGTACATATCTATATAAAATTTACTAGTAGTTCCTTAACCGTAGACCTAGCGTTCAAAAAAATATTTTATATATGTATATTGTCTTTTATTTAATAAATGAAAACCAAAATTTCCTCCGAAATCATAAGATTTGAAAGTATCTATGTACATACTTAAATACTTAATTACAAACCATAAATGTTTTACATAACATTTTTAAAATTTTTAAATAAGGAATTACGCAATTAGTGAATACCTATGACTTTATATATGTAGCAAGTAAGAAACACTCTTGTTTTCAGTAAATTCTTAATTAAAAAGTTATTCATCTATGACAAAGATAGAGTTTCAAAGAATGTGTGTGTATGAACGACATAGATATAGGACCGGCCGGAGTTTTCATATTGCGCCAAATACTACATTCTACATCACGGGTGTATCTGAGATGCCAAGATACGCTTACTTGTTTACATCAAGATGAATATGGAACACTGTACGAAACGACCTACTGTCATAGGTTGTTCTTCTCATACAATTGTTTGCTATCTCACTTTCTCTAATGGCGCTAAAAATCTTCTGGAAACAATCGAAATAATTGTATTTTTTATAATAATAAATAATTTGCTTGTATTTACGAATGAAATGTTATTCCTTAGCTTTTACTTTTATTGTGTAATGACTGTAATGGAAACATTTTCTCATCACACACAAGGTCATTTTGGCACTTTTTTAATGCAATTTATTTACTAGGACATGACATTACGCGACGTGGCAGTTGAGTACTAAAACTACGAAATCGAAGACAAAAATAATAGGGAAGTTGAGTGAAAAATATTTTGATTTTTAAAAAATATCATATAGATCAAAAAATATCGATTCTAAATAAATAAATATATTTCTATATTATTATTCTTAGAATTAATTAAACATTTTTAAAAAATTATTAAAAAGCTGTAAACTAAAAACGCTTCATGATTGGTTGAAAGAATTCTGACGTCATCTGTACGCCGGTTTGTAAGATCATCGGAATGTCTATGGTGCATCTCTTTCTATTAAATGAGAGATGGTTTGTTTATGATGAGAGAAAATGGGCCAAAATAGGCTAAACATTTTTTGCTATCTTTTTATGAGTCTTTTTAGTTTAAGTAAAGCCTCGATGACATTGAGCGAGTTTACAAGCTACTAGCTGGGAAATTCACTATCTGTTAGTAAACTTGCTCAGTGAAATCGTGTTACTAGCTAACTAGCAGATTGTGGACAATCTACGAAAAAAGTTGAAAGGTGGTCAACTTTGCTTGCTACTCTCTAGCGCTTGCATCAAGATGGCGGCCCACCAACAGCTGATTTCGTAACTGTCAGAATTAGTTCACGCAGGAGTCGTAATTCTCGCTACTGGCTAGCGTGTGGCGCTAGGTGCAAGCTCAAGTTTTCTACAAAATGTTGAAAGAATTGGTTCGTGCGGGAGTCGTTATTTTAGCTATGTGAAAAAAATAGGTTCAATCTATTGTCAAATAAATGTGTTTGTTGTTATTATTATATGAAATGGATTTCTAAAGATACATATTCGTACAGTGCTTTATAATAATATGTTGTTTATTGCATCGCTTCGAAGTTCGACAACAACTGTCACTTAATACCGGGTTTACCTTACGAACGAGACAAGCACTTTTCAAATAAAAATCTATCTCATTTACAATTGCACTTTTTCCATCCCCTCGATCTGCATATTGCCAGTAGCGACTTCATTGAAACAGTTCCAGAAACTTTTGTGTATTTCTTCAAATGTTGTACCTATCATTCTCATGGGTGTTTCTTTTCTTACTAAATGGTGAAAAATGATCAGATTTGGCATTACTAAGCTCAACACAACTAATTTTCAGAGCTTCTAAAATAATTTTTTTGTCTAGCTTAGTTCCCAGGAGAGTAGTTTTGAACCTTGGGTTAACATATTTTTGTCAGAGGGTCAAACTATAATTACTAATAATGAAAAAAATATATACACAATTTATGTCTATCGTCAACTCATTTTTCTGTTGTTTTATGTAAAAATAATTAATACAAAATTTTAATTTTTTTTTTTCAAATTGAGGTGGGAAACTTTGGATTCATGAAGGCGTATATTTTTATTATTTTGCAGTTAACTTTTAGATTTGAATATAAAGCGTGGTATTTTCTCTTCTAACACCGTTTAGATCATATTTCTAACCATGATAGTAAGGGAGGCACAGTGCGTCTATGAGACCTGTATGAGTTGTTCCGAAAACGGAGCAAATAGACTTGCCGGGTTAAGAAAAGTGGCGTCCAACTATTTGTCATTCTCATCAAAGTCAATCCGTTTTTCAAAATCATTCTCAATAAATCAGGTGTTCCAACTACAATATCTTCCTTTTCCATGCATTTCCGCAATATGACAGCATGTGGTATCACTTTAGAGATGCAGAAAATACCAGATTTGTAATTTTAGTTATCTTATCGAACGGTTTATGGGTGTTGATGCATTGGTCCAATAGTTCCCATTGCAATGGTGTCAAATTGTTCAAAGAATCAGATTAAAGAAAGAACCAAAACAGGTAAGCTAACAGATTTCTACTGAATATTCGGATTCGGTATTCGGCCAAATTAATATTTGTTGTATTTCTAATCATAATCAATAATTTATTGCACTCCAATAGATGGTATTATTTGTGGACAATAAAAGCCGACTAAAGGGCGCTGACTTCGGGCTCCGTCTGCGGTTGGGCCGATAGCCATATGCATTCTCATTGGGACTGCCCGGCGGTTTGTGTAATATCTTCTCTTGATATTCTTTTCTTTTGACATGTTTAATTTTCCTTGTGCTATTATTAATGTATTGCTGTTTTTCAACTTTTTCATGATATGTATTAAAAAAATATATATATATATAAATAAATATTTTTCCTATTCTGCATCACAATGTTGGTAGGTATGTTATATGTGTATGTTGTTGGTACGCTAACGCGTTTATGATTATTTTATTTGTAGTTGTAACTAATCTGCGGAACTAATCTCCTGCTGAAAAGGTACTTGCAGTAGCTTAGCGGGTAAGAAATTCCAATTGTATGCAATTTTTTATACAATAATAAAAAATAAAAATAAAAACACATAATTTTTTTTTCGTTACTTTTTTATTTTCAGAAGGTTTCTTCGACTGGTTACAGCTCTTATATTTCTTTTTCTTTTACTAACACTTTTAAATAGCATCTGGAGACCACTTGACAGACACAAGGTACAGAAAAAGAACGGGGAAGGCCACACTAAAAGGTATTTGAGAATGCTTCTTTCAATAAAGGTTTTAATTGAGGTTAGGTACATAATATAAGTTTTATTGGGAGGTAAAACTATTTTATTTTTATGTTACCTATTTCAGAAGAATTATTTCACAGACTGTTCCTTATATTTATCTTTTGTATAATGTTAATGTAAGTATTTTCGTAATGCTTACTAACCCCATATGCATGGACATTGGAGGGTCTTGGTATTTAAATAACTACAGTATGTAATAGTAGCTTCATTAAAAAAAAATAGAGCCTTAACATGTGCAGTGTATACTACTCAAATAAAATGTTTCTCTCTGCGTGTCCTTTCCCATGCATCCCTATTCCCGCCTCTGTTCCCCTCCCTCGTCCCATTCTCCTCCCTCTCCCTCCCTTCTTCCCGCTAAACCACACGAAATACTCATTTTTCAAACACATCATATGCCACCTTTTACAAATTTCATAAGTATGCTTAGAAACCTCCGCGGGCGTGCACAACAACTCACCAAAGTTTCATCGCAATTGGACAAATAGTACAGGAAATAATTTCATAATGCCAGAGCTCACTATTATGTATAGAAACCATCGCGGGCATGCACACATCGAAACATCAAAGTTTCATTTCAATCGTATGAATGGTTTAGGAACGGAACAAAAAAAGAAACATTAATTTTTATATATTAAGATTATTATTATTTGTTTTTGGTTGCATATTATACATTACTTATTGCAAGGAAAAAATTGATAAACTTATAACACTAACAATCAAAAGTATAAACAATAATAATTACTTTTAAAACTACATAATACAAAATTATAGTGCATATTCATTTGTTTTGGGCTTCAATAACAAGTTTATTTGATGAGAATAGATTTCCAATCAGCGCCTGAAATAAAACAGAATTATTATTAGAGGGATCCCCGTGTGGTAAAATCATGTACAGGAAGGTCAAAATATTTCTGCTTTGCAATAAAATCCAAATAAACGAAATATTTCTGAAAGCATCCGAAAACTAAAAACAGTTTTTGAAAGATGATGAAATACGCTTTCAAATTTTATAATTCGAAATAAACATATAATTTTTAAAATATAAAAATTTTGAATGCAAACATAAAAAAGTTTTAAAAATGGCTCGCCTTACGTTTTTTCTAACTAAAATTACTGATATCTTCAATACAAATTTCTTTCTTTGATTAATGTTTTAGACGATATGAAGGAATGTTTGATGAAAAATGTGAGGTAAAATGATTTTTTTCGAAAATATCTACATTTGTGGAGCGTGTAACTCAAAAACGGCTAGGATTTCGAAAATTACATAAAGAATAAAAGTTACAAATAATTTTATGAGCTTTTACATTCTAAGAAAATTTTCATCTGCGACGCATCGTTTTTGAGATATAAGCGGAAACCCGAAAATTGGAACCTCCCCCCCCTAGCTCACCACCTAGACGTCAGGACTTTTAGTATGTTCACACCCTAAGCACCCTAAACAAGTTTCTGAAGGAATCACTTAGGTCCCTGCTCACGCATTCTACACCTCCTTTTGGAGCATTCATTGACTGGGCTAATTGCGGTTGGAAACTTTCGTTTCATAAAGGAGTACATTTTAATTATTTTGTTGTTAACTTTTAGATTTGAATATAAAGCATGGTGTTTTCTATCTCTAACACCGTTTAGTTCATGTTTCTAACCATTAAGGGAGATACAACGATTTCTTTGAGACTATCTGAGAAATAGCTTTACGAGAGATGGAAAGGCTGATAGAGATATTTTTAAAGAAGGGTAAATGCAGGTAAAACCATTCATCGGGGACTTAATGCGATTGGCACTAATAAAAAATTGTTCAAAAGGAGCACTGATAAAAACCCTGACGTATGGCAGAGAGGTATGTAACTTACAAAAGAAGGATGACAGTAGACTGAATGATTTAGAAATCAGATCTCTGAGGCATAAGTATGGTAAAACTTTGTATGTTAAAAATGAGATTCGGAAAGAATGCAAAGATGATGTAATGGTTAAGATTAGGAAATGAACACTTGGGGATGTAGAACGGATGAACTAAGAAAGGAGTGTTAGTGACGCAGAGGTTAGTGGTAGAAGAAGTGAGGGACGCCCTAGTAATACATGGCAATCTCTAGTGAATAATACGGAATATTCTTTTTTAATTAATAGACAATCGAATATGACGTTTGTCGGGAGTACCAACCTTATAAAATAAATTCTCATCAAAATAAAAGTACCTAATTCAAATTATTCCCGGTACTGCTGGTACTGGTTTTTTTTATTTATTTTTTTAAATTTTTTTTTTTTGTTCCAGTTAAAAGAAAATGACATTTTCACTCATTTAACTAGAAATAATTATAAACATTAAGACAAACTAAATATTTCAATACAGCGATATTCTATTTCAATTATTTTGTTTATCAAGAATAAATATTAATCATTTTTTTTTAAATTTACCCAACTATTTTCGTTTTTAATGTCATTTGGGAGGCAATTATATAAGTTGCCCCCCTCGTAACCAATGGATTGTTTACCATAGTTAGTGTGGATGGTGTTTTAATGTATGTATTCATGTAAAGTTTTTATGTACTTGAGACGTTTTAATGAATTCTGTGTTTGTGTGTACGAGATTATTTTGTATTTTGTATATAAGGAGACATGTATTGTATTCATATAGTTTTCTTAATGTTATTAGTTTTGTTTCCATATATAATTTTTTTGTGGATGTGGTTAAAGAGGGTCGCCGAGGGCCTGGTAGGAGACAAATGTCTTGGCTGCGAAATATACGAGAGTGGACCGGCATTAGAAGTGTGGAGGAGCTATTCCGGGCAGCGCAAGACAGAGAGACCTTTTCAAGAGTGATCGCCAACGTCGGGGGACCTGGTAAGGCACATAAAGAAGAAGAAGATGTGGTTAAGGTTCAAGATGCGGAAGCTGTGTGTCATCATCAATAAGATATACATCCCAGATTTTGAATGGTTTGTATAGCAAGCAGGGTTTATCTAACAGGTATGCATAATTATTCTAATACCTTCCTTTCCATGTTCTTCTGTTATAAATACAGGTTCAAACTTGTCAATAATTAATTCACTTCATAACATGAATAAATTATTGTTTTATATGGCAATAATAATTTTTCTATGTTTGGCAGCGTTGTTTGTCTATTAGAGGCGGGCAAAGCGTCTCAGCTGAGCGAGCCGCTTCACCAGGTCTCGTTCAGTGAAAAGATCCGGGTCAGTGAACCGGCTCGATTGAACGACTGAATTTAGTCCATCTCCCCCCTTCCCTCCCTCGGCCCTCCTCACTTTATTAAAAAGGGAACCCCAATATTTTGGGGTTCCCTTTTTATTCGGAAATCCTTTGTTTAGTTGAGTTTTGTTATGAAACGTCAGTATCGAAATATCAATAATAAAGGTAATCTTATAATGCACGTCTCTTGTCACTTTTGTTGGTTTGTACCCGGGATACATAATTACGTATTTTTAAAATTATTTATTACTACTGACTTGTTAGTCTTGTGACGGTAGTTTAAACTTAAAATTTCATGATGTTATCAAGAAATACGGGTGAAATTTAGAATCATTTTTCCGTTGCCACTAATAATAAAGCCAAATGCACTTACTATTCGCAACTAATTAGAAAATCGAAGAAATTAATTCAGAAATCGAAGCATCCCACCGTTCAAACCCTCAGGCAAATTGCCACAAATCAAGGAATCAATGTCAACTGAGATAATTCAAACTCTGAATAATCCAGTTCCATTATTTACAAGTAATGTTCTAACATTCACTCATTCTGTTATAATAAACAAAATAATGTGGCGGGAGCGCTGACGTCACGACTGACGTATTATGCACGCACACACGCTTGAATTCCGATATTATTATATTAATTGTATTTCGGCAATTACATGCACACTGAGCAGCCACGGTACTCCACCGCGTAGAAAAGTCTAATAGTGAACTGAGCTGTAAACCGTTACCTTACTTTCATATTTTACTTTTCTGCGTCGCTGACTGGAGTAGCTGTCAACGAACGAACGAACAAGCGAGAAGTCCGTATCAGTAGCGAGCCGCGAGATCCGTTGAACGATACACTGCTCCGGCTCCCACGGGTCAGTCGGCTCACCGGATCTGGCGGGTCAGTTGGCTCACGGCTCACCGGATCACTCGTTCGCAAAGATCCGCGAACCGTGAAGATCGTTCGTTCGGATCCGGATCTTACGGATCAGTGTGAAAATCCGGTTCACTGAGCCGACTTGTTCGCGAACGACTCACTTCTATTGTCTATGAAATGTAATATAAATATGGCGTAGTGCAGTTTGTATATCGCGTAGGTGAATTAATTTTAACAAAATTAAAATATGACATGCATATTTTTTCGTCTCCACTAACATAAATACTCACTTTTTGTGATAATAAAGCTAAATCTAACTGTTTTAATAAGAAATGTTCCGTATTAACCGAGAAGCTGAGTAAAACATAAATAATGTTACTTGAAACAATGAAAACAAATTATCTATTGTGTCATTGCAACGAACCACGGCATCTGATAATCAAATAATATACATCTAACGTTCTTCATTGCATTCACTAACCTGTCTTTTTATAACCTCCAGATTTTTCTTGGCAAATTCCAACTGTTTCGCTAACAAATCGATGTCCTCTAAGCCTTTATTCTCTTTGAATGCATCTTGCACCCTTCTTATTGCGTACAAGCTAGAAAAATCAATAAAACTATTCAGATATTATGTAAAATTTATAAAACAACATCGCAATCTCGAATTTACCGCCACTTTGACAGCAACAGAAACACTCAATAATAACATAATCAATAACTCATCCGACGACAAATTAAAGATGAAATACTTTTATTAATAATTACCGAAAGTTATAAGAATCGATTTTTCCTGATTCTCTCAATAATGACTTGTACAAAGACAGCACCTGAATTCTGACGCTGCTAGTCGCCATTTTTAATTTCTTCTGTCAGATTCACGATAGGGTTGCCATGTTGCCAATGCATAATATATTCTAAAATTCCCACAACAGATGTTCAAATTCTCTACAATTCCCCACAATTTGGGAGGCGGGTGTGGGAACCATTTATTGAAAAACCAACATGTATCGGACGTGTTATCTGGGAAATAGAAGTCGAGGAGTGTTTGCTAAACTTCCTCGTTTTCTAATTTCCTGTCGCTCGGTGGGCACCCTCCCCCGTCAGTTGGCATTAATGTATGGTAGCGGTAGCAGCCAGGGCTAGCTATTTACGCTGAACTGCCGTACCGTTTCCCCTCCCCTCCTGCTTCAGGTCACGGGTGGGCGCCCTACCGCACAGCCAACCAATCAGAGCGCCGATTATCATTTAGTCGGATCTGTGCGGTAGTTTGAATTCTGATGATATTAATATGTAATGTTTATGTTTTAATTACAGGAGTTCGGCCTATTATATTGACTAATAAATGATAATGGAAGGTAGGCCGAACTCCACTTTGCATAATTAGTTGATAAGTCATAATGCTAGTGTAAGCATAATTGACTTAATTTGAATTCTACTGAACATTGTTGGGCCGGGGGACCCACGAACATTTTTGTATTTGTATTTTCTTAATTTAATAAACATGCTGGGGAGAGATGGTTTTGGTCGGCAGAGAGAGCGCAGGAAAAAGGGTAGTTCCAGAGGTCGCAACGCCCGTCACGCGAATCATGTCGGAGGTTACGACCTACGAAACACACACTTGAACGAATAGGGTCGCACCGAAGACTCTCCACTCGGTCGAGGAGAATTTTGAATAAATTCCGGTGCGGCCCTGGAACGAACGCACTCCAGTACCAACACGACAGCTACCTTTCTCTCTCTGCAAACCGTACCCATCTCCCGGCGGAAATTCACTGCAATTTGGCTTTTGATTTCACGAGACACAGCGGCTGATATGGACTACCCGGCGCCCTATTTTACAGTCTGTGTGAGTGGCGGAAACGTCTCTTACACAACACCTCTGCCCAAGTGGTTTGCTACGTTTGGTGACTTTGTCTAGGACTTAGCAATGGATGTGTTTGCCCACCTACTGCGCGGCGGGACGAATCAGGAGAGACTGGTGGTTGAGGGAGAACTTTTGACCTCTCCAGCCGGACTCTCTCAACCCGCCACTTTGCACTTTGCAGTGTGATGGATTCATGCGCACGTCATTCCGGCTCTCATTGAACCCCAGATTCCTACCCATCCCTCATACTTTATTCATTCTCAGAACTTCTTCTTTCCTTCCTTTCCACAAAAGACCATCCACGCAGCATCCCCAAAGATTACATTGGCCCTGAGGGAATTTTGTTTTCCTCGCGTCCTCCCGCGTGGAGCTGATATAAAAAAAAGTTCTTCACTTCCAAAATTAAACAAAAATCTAGTAAAATTAGCATTTTTTATTATCTGGTTATTTTCGGATATTTTCTTTGGCAGAAACGAAAATTTGTTTGAACATTTGCTGCTAAAGAAAAATATCCAATTCTTGAAAAATGTTAGAAATTCCCCGCGATTCAGTGAAGGGTTGCCAATGCATGTGTTCTAAAATACCCACAAAAGATGTTCAAATTCCCCAAAAATTCCCACAAGATCCTTTACCTTGAATACGAAACCAAATTCTATTGATTTTAGAATTTATTTTTTATTATCTACTCTTTTACTAATTTTCTCTATTTTTAAGGCTTCCAAAATAGATTTCTGTAAAATTTACTATGAAAGAAAACGAAATTATAATACCTTCTCACAATTATTGAAAATATTATTTTTAAATAAACGATTGGATAACTAAGAAATGCCGAGATTCCCCGCACTTTCTCTACAAAATGGTTCACCACTCAAATTCTTCAAATATCTTAGAAATTCCACGCAAATTCGGGGAATTCCCCACAAAACGGCAACCCAAATTCACAGCAAATGGGTGGCCATGTATAAAAATAACAAGAAGTCCCTACTTCACCATAAATACAAAAGCAATTAATGTGGTAGGTATCGTCTAAAACTCCATAATCTTTCACTAACATTTTTTATATAAAAATTATACCGTACCCGAACATAAATTAATCCGCAAAACAGAAAATTTTGACGGAGGGTTTACATGTCAAGAAATTTCGTGCAGCAAGAAAACTTGTTGCTAACTTCACTAATAAAATTCGCCCGTGCTGCATTGTACTGTACTGATTATTTAAAAGCGTTCGATTTGAAAATATTTCTACGTGTTTAATGAAGATATTTAGACTTCATCTATTTTGATAATTTTATGCAATAATATACTTTACGACAACAACACTAAAGCCTATTATTGCATCACTTACTGCGAGGATAAAACAAAGATTGTTCCTAAGTGCCGATTTGACAGCAGCTGTCATCGACATGTAAGTATTAGTAAAAGTTTGTTATATTATTATGAAACGATATATTGTGAATAATTGTGAAATAAACCAGTTGGGTGGATATCAGTTGGTTATGTTATGTTGCGTAGAAAAGCGGTGTTAATCGAATGTAACACATATTAGGTAAACATTCTGTCTGAGATCGTCCGCGATTAAATATTGTTTTGTGTACAAAAATTCATGTCATTAGTTATGATTTTTCGTATCTCCTTTTTGTATAATTAATATTATTTATTTGAAGTTTTCTTACTGTGATGGTTTAGTTTATACATGAAGTTCTGCTTTGTTTTTCGTGAGTGAATTTGAATATTCTTTTTTGTGTTCAAAGTTCATGGTGAATACATAATTAGGTGTATTATGCTCCTATGCGATTTATATTTATATAATAGTACCTATTCTATAAGTCAATAAATTGTGTAAAGCTATCTGCTTTCCAAGATATTGAAGAGAAACTGTATTGGGTAATTTTTATCTATGAATACCATTCCTATGCATGTATTTTACAACTATTTAATTCGGTAAATATTCCACTCACCGCCGAACTTTTATTAGGCACAGATTATGGGGATTACATTACATTTCAACTTATTTGCTACAAGAAACAACTAATTACGTTTGGATAGATGATAAGTAGGGGTACGTAAATTTCGTTTTTACGAAATAGATGCGATAAAAGCGAAATCTGCATTTTATTTGCGATAAAAGCGAAATTTGAAAATTAAATACTTTTCCACCTTTTTACGTTACGTGCTTTCAAATCTTGATCAGACGCGCTAACAATTATTACAACTCTGTTCAAAACAGACAGAGACGGCACGAGTTGTTGCGTAGATGAGGAGCGAGCGAGTGATTATCGGCGCGTGGGTTGGCGTCCAAATAATAAAATCCGGCCGAATCCAACAAATGAGTGCTACAAGCACATTGGCAGATTATTTAGTCCATCGGAAGCAGCAAATGTGCCATCTTCTTCTGTCAATTCAAATTCCATAGTGGAAAGCTTCGCAAAAATTCAGTTTTTCAAAAGTGTACCAAAAGAAGAACTAATTGACGGGTACTCTCGTTTTCACAGACAATTACTTCGATTGGTCGGCCAAGAAGCTCCTGTGGATGTAATGCAAGTTTTAGTTTCATCAAAATCTTGCTATCCTGGATTTGCAAAAGCAGCTATTCAATGTCTCAATTGCCCTGTCAATAGTGTTGATGCCGAGAGATACTTTAGTATCTACAACATTGTCGTAACTGATCGCAGGCAAACAATGAAAGATGAAAATGTATAAATTACAACAATGCTAGCCTTTAATTGAGTTTTTAACATTGTATTTTTTTTTTTGCGAAATAAATGCGAAATTTTCTATTTTGAGTTTTTTTAAATGCGAAATCACGATTTTTTATTTGCGAAATTTACGTACCCCTAGTGATAAAAAATGAATTATTTATGCATTGAACCGCTTACTCGTTAATACGGAATATTTTTTATTTAAACAGTTAGATTTAGCTTTCTTATTACGAAAAGTGATATTTATGTCGGGGAAGACAAAAAAACATGCAAAAAATATGCATTAAGTAACATTTTAATTTTGTTTAAATTAATTCACTAATGCGGTAACGCCATTTTATATTTAATGTTTTTATTTAACATTTGATAGAAAAAATATTATTGCCATGTAAAACAAAGTGAATGCATTATTGACAAGTTTGTACCTGTATTTATAACAGCAGAACATGGAAAGAAATGTATTAGAATAATAAAACATCCCCGCTAGACAAACCCTGCTTTGCCAAACAAACCATTCAAAACCTGGGATGTTTTTTAAAATTATGATGACATGCAGCTTTCGTAGTTTGAATCTCAACCCAATATTTAGAAGTAGGTACTTTTTTGTTTTTATTTTGACGAGAATTTATTTTATAAGATCGGTACTTCCGACAAATGTCATATTTGATTGTCTACTAGTTAAAAAATGAATATTCCGTATTATCCGTGCATCAAACTTTGACAACCCGAACGTTCCGTATTATCCGTGAGGTGGACTCTATGCATATTTACCTTTTTTTTTGCATTGACATTTAGGTGAGATTTGTTTCAACTAAATTGCATGAATTACTTAGCTTATCCAAACTAAGAACCTAATAATCTATATGTGCTTGTGAGTAGTTGTTTCTTGTAATAATTGTTAAAATGAAGTGTTATTTCTATAATCTGTGCCTAAAAGTGCGGCGGTTATGTAAAATTGTTTATTTTCTTTATTACACCAAATGTTTCAGATGTCCAGAGTTCATATAATGGGTATATTGTAAATAGAAAACCAGTTTATTTCCAATAAAAACTGTCTGTCCTAAAACTGCAAATATCGGGATTTTTTTATAGGTTTTCATGGTCCAAAAATGCCAAAACTTTGAAAATAATATTTGGTTCTTCACTTTTCAAAGGTTTTACCCATTTTTATGGCTTTGTAATTTTTTATGAATCCCAACCGCTCGTAGCCAGTGGGACTAAGGCATCCCTAGTTTGGGGTATATTATGATGCTGAAGACAGTTGTGCAGGTTGGGAAGTACTTGGCTATTTAAATCTGCTCATTAAACATATTCCCCTTCAAATGGTAGGGTAGTAACTAAGTAACTCCAAAATGTAAATTATTATTAAGATGTAAATTATTATAATGTAGATAAATAAAAAAATAAAAATCTAAACTTTTTTTAAAAATTTAATTAAAAATAAATTTGATAATGTTATATCAAGTTCTGCAAGTATTTTAGTACCTATGTATTTTTGAAAATGGTCTTGTAAACCGAAACAGCTGTAACAAAAATACATACTAAAATACTTACAGATCTTGATATAATATTATAAAATTTAATTTTAATTAAATAAAAAAATAAATAAATGCAGTTCTATGAATTAAACACAAAAACAATTAATATCTAAACCCATTTTAAACTATCACCAGGGCGATACTGAGGGTATATACCATTCTGCATACAAGAAATGCTAATTTTCTCAAGCACATTTTATCTATCATTAAATAATATATATTTATATTATTTAAGAATAAGTAATTAAAAATGTAGTATATGTCAAACAATGGCATTGAAATAATTTTTACATCAACCATTTTTATGATATATATATTTTTTATCGGATAATAAAGTAGTAAACCTCTTACATCCTGTTTTTCTAATGTTAAAAAATGTCATAACAAAACTATTATTATTGAAATTTATGGGAAAATCGCATAATTTATGATGTGAGAATGCAATAAAGGCATCCTGCTGATGGCTTCATTGTAATCTCTCCCTTATTTTCATAAAAGATGCATATAAAAGAAAGAGAGAAAATATCTGAACTCTCAGTTTATTGTTGTGTTTATTGCGGCCCGGAACAGCTCTACAGCAGACTGGCCAAACCACTGTCTCAGGTTTTTCAGCCATGATGTTCTCCTTCTTCCAGGGCCCCATCTTCGCTGCATTATGAGATGCAAGATCTCATACTTCTCTGGATGTCTTATCACATGCCCTAGATATTGAAGTTTTCGGATTTTATTGTTTTAATAACTTATTTTTCTTTATTCATCCGAACTATAACATCTTATAATAATAACATAGAATTTATATATGTAGCGCAGTTTTGTGATATTTCACTTCAAGTGCGCTTCATTCATAACTCTGTCCATGCAGCTTATTTTAAGTATTCTTCTGTAGATCTACATCTCGAAAGCCTCAAGTCGCCTTATCAATTCTTCCATAAGCGTCCATGCTTACGTTCCATAAAATAATACCGAAAACACATAGAATCTGACCATTTGCATTCTTAATCCAAGGTTGAGATCATGACTGCAGAACATCTTTTTCATGCGGATAAAGTATTATGTATAATATGTATATTTCTACATACCAAAATATAGGTATCTCTAAGTGACCAGCTCAGGCACAGTGCTCTATCGAAGCCAGAGTCAAGTCAATCTCTCAGAAGCTGGGCGTACTATACATGCCCGCAGATACTTTAATTGACCCTGTACAAATCGCAAGTGTGCCCCACTGTCGAATTAGGCAGCCACCTCTGGTCTGGAGCCCCAAAATACTTGAAAAAACCCTTAACTCTCTGCAGAAATGGACAACCCATTTGATAGATTCCCCTATCTTGACGAATGGATTGCAATCTTTTGAGCACAGGCTTCAGTCTTGTTTTACTAGTATGTCAATGAAAGGAGCTCCAAGGAACTAGCGTCATTGATCCCTTCAGCACCAGTACATTGTTGGGAAACATGCCAAATGCGCCGCTCAACATTTGTGCACGGTTTACATTTGTAATGTGAGACTGGTTAGTTTCTACGACTTAAATGAGTTCAAAAGTTCGTCTGTAAAACGATTTGCCAGCATCTGAGTTTCCTCCCTCCTACAACATGGATTTCTTCAAGAGTTCACTTCTTCTTCTCCTCAAAAAGACCACCCACGTAGCACCCCAAAGATGACACAAGTCCTGAGAGAAATACCATACCGTCGCCGAAATTGATTGGTAATTTTCAAGAATCTAAATTATTTCTTGAGCAGATAAATAATTTCACTGACCTGTCTGAGACCTAGAAGTAAAAAGGTCTTATGCAAATTTATCAGCATTTTTCATTATTAAAATCGGTAATAAATGATGCATATCTCTTCATTGATTGGAACAGATATAAGTATAAAAGAAAAACCACAAAGGTTTCTAGTGAAAAACCACGAAGGTCAGTGGATGTGATTCATTATCAACAACTGGACTATAAATTTAATTTCATTACATACCAAAAAAATATTTTTTATATTGCTATTGTGGCAAAATGTTATCACCGGAAGGACTCTTTACAAAAATAGAAATTATCTTTTAGCTATATGAGTCAACTATGTATCTGTAAAATTGATCCTATAACATACATACTTATTTTTTTTATATTACCATCAGTGGCGTAACTAGGGGTCGGGTGTCATCTCCCATCGGGTGGCACCCGACCGTGAAAAAACCAAAGAAAGTAGAATATTGCCACAAAAATATTTTATACATGAACACTGTCTTGTCATTTGTATCGTTCTCATTTCTTTCGTACATTGTGATTGACGTGAACTCGTGAAGTGAGTTGTTACCTCTTAATTGACGTGAATTAGTGAAAAAGTTGTTATCCTGTTAGTGTTTTTAAAAGTGTTGAAAGACATCTTTCAAAAAACAAGACAAGTGGATTGGATAGTTCATTTTTTGTATCGACAACTAACAAACGCAAAACCTGAATACAATTACAGCAGATTCGATCGATAACTGACTGAAAAAGAATGATCAATAATCTGTATGTTTTTTTCTGTTTTTCATTGTACATTGTACATAAATAATTTTTTACACATGAAAAACGTTTTAACACATTTGACTGGGGTAGTTTCGTCGTTAATTCGTCAACCAAATGTAAGAGCGCCCCAGATTTCGTTCAGTTGACAATTCTTTGGATAAGAGGCGACCCTCACATTACTAGCTCCACCAATTATAACACCTAAATTATTTTCTTCAATATTAGGTAGGACATTATCGAAAATCTAGTTTGAAGATAACAAATTTTTGGGGTGACACCACGTTATCCGCACCGCGTGCCACTCACGCTGGCTACTCCACTGGCTCCCAATGTTCCCATTACCTATTTTTTTTGTTATTTTATATATATATTTTTTTTTTTTTTTTTTTAAAAAAGAAAGACAAACATTCCCGGGTTACGAATAACCCAACAATGTTTGAAAATCCCCTACTACCACCACAGAAAGCCGAAAATGTTGCTTATATTGCTTATGTATATGTAACAAAAAATAATAATCGTACCAGCACACTACGCTTCTTCATGTAGAAGCCAACAACACTAATGCAGCAAATAACTCACCAATTACTCTCGTAATCACAACATATACCCACTACACTTAGACACAATTTAATTTGATATACAACAAAAACACAAAAAAAATATTATAATGTACATACTTGTAAAAATAGTACCTAATTCTACTTAAGGATTCCGGAGACAATCATTGTCAGTTGTCAATATGCTTACGTCATTGACAATGTCCATTGACATGAGTTTTGACGGAACTTCAATCGACCCACCAATATTTTTTCCCCAGTTGCTTTGTTGACTTCTACGGAAACAGTAATAATTTCTTCATTTTACTTTCCATAAATCTGGACAATCGTGATATACATATTTGAATTTTAAGTAAAACAAATCTCATTCCGCTATGAAACTGAATTCCAAAGGACTCGATAGAAGACACAAACGATTGTCAGTCGCACAGCAAAACAATCATTCCGCTGCGTCAATGACGCTTGTTTATGTGCTCAACCAAAATGCACATCATTCCCCCCTCAAAAGAAAGTCTCAAAATTGTAAATCACTTCAACTACCCCAGTAAACGATCAATTAGCAATAATTGTCAATCGCATCAATGACATAAATTGACATAACTATTGACAATTGATATTGATCGTCTCAGGGGTGCTTTATTTTTGATTTGACTTCTTGATCACCGACAAAAAATTTTCACCAAGCGCCAGCTGACTCTATTTTTGTAATAACTTACTTGATTTTTTCAAAATTATGGTTTTGTAAATTGTATCGTCTTACCCAAAGATATTGAAATATAAGGAGATTGGCTATCGGTAGTTTTTACTGGGTGGGACTGTGCTTCCTGGTGTTGCCGATATTTTTAATCGATACTTCTGCACACCTTAAAAAAATCACCTAAATGAACAAACTCTTTCCATATTACTATATTCTTAACCAATTCAACTGCACACCGAGACATCATAGCAAATAAAACTAAATACAATAAGCTTTATATTTTGTAACTGTATAAAATTGTAAAAAAAATGCAAGGTTACCATTTTGCAATCACGGCCTCACCAGAGTAGGTACCTACTCAACCGTTAAATGATAATTTTTTTTAATTACATTGATAGAATTTCAAATTAAAATCAGTCACCTAAACAAATACCTCTGGCAAACCGACTAACCAATATTTTATGTAAATTTTTTGTGTTCTCTGATAAAGTACACAATCTGTTTTATTATATTTAGTACACAAATAAAATTAATTTATTTCTATCTCTTCGTGCAAACAATGTATTACCTATTTTCATAACAGTTTTTTTTTCAATGTTAAGAGAATAATATTATTTTTTAACCTTGAAGAAATAGAAGTACACGTATTGAATTTTTTTTTTACATTAGCTCCACAAAATAATGGAAAAAATGACATAGGCCCCGAGGAAAATAATTTCCCTCAGGGCCTATGTGTTTTTTTTTCGTTATCAGTAATTTTAGTTAAAACAAACGTAAGGTGAGCCATTTTTAAAACTTTTTAATGTTTGCTTGCAAAATGTTTATATTCCAAAAATTATATGTTTATTTTGATTTATAAAATTTGAAAGCGTATTTTATCACCTTTCAAAAACAGTTTTTAGTTTTAGGATATTTTCTGAAATATTCCATTTATTTGGAGTTTATTGCAAAACGGAAATATTTTTATGATATGAAAAATACGGCATATTGTGTCAAGCAGTTCAATCTCAAATATTTTCAAATCTCCCTCCAATCGTTGTCGGTAAAGCAGATTTCTACCGTTCATTTCGAACTGTCATTTTTCGCAGTACATAAAGTACATTATTTCATGGATTGGAATAATTTTTTGCTCGTCCACACGACGCCGATCGAAAAAACGCAAATTAATGCCGTTTAATCAGACATCGCCGGTTATGAAATGTGAGTGGCCATTGTATATTATATTTTCCGTGTGCCGCAAGTCGTGACATTGTCTAAATTAGTCCGCAACTAATGTCCGACAAGCGTGACCGTGTTTTGAAGGTTAAATAGATTTTCGTCTCAATGTTTTCATGTCCGAACTTCGTGATAAAACGTCAAAATTAAAGCATTTTTAAAAACAAACCCACAAATTGAACATCTAAATCAGCTTTTTAAATAATAGCACGTATATTTAAGTGTTGTACACTTAGTTTTGCATCATACCTGTCAAAATGCGTTGAAAATTAACGACTTAGTTCTTTGGTAAAGTCCCGTTCATATACCTGTGTTTTATTTCTGGGGGTTAATGTAATGCCAGAAGTGCCTATGTCAAATATGTGATTTATATTTGTTCAAGTAAGGTAATAATGGTTTGTCGTTTTCTTTGCCTAAAATATACCGAAATATTTTTTTGATGTGCATGTTAGGCCACAATTCCACCAATCATAGGCTTTTATAGTATTCAAATAATGATATATTAGAATACTTTCTGATACCTAGCTCTAATTATCAAAACTGACCCTGGCACTTCTAGAATTATAGCCCCAGATTTATATAATTAGTAAAATAAGATATTTGTATTCTGTGTTATGAAATATAATAAATGGTCAGGAGTTAATAATTGCATCAATATATTTTTTATTACTATTTTAGCTCTTAGTTTGTGCTTCATAAATATATTATTATTGTTTATAAAAAAACGACATGTTTCGAGAGAGGAGCTCACTTCCTCAGGGTTTAACACTACCCTGTCGAAACATGTCGGTTTTTGGATAGGTTTTTAGATTTTCACAGTCAAAAGTGCTACACGGCATAACACCCCAAAAAAAAATACCTATGTCGGTTTTTTTATAGACAATAAAGTGGTTAAAACAAATGAATTTATTTATTTTTAATTAAAATGGTGGCGCAAAATAAATTTGCTGTGTTTGAGGAAGTGAAAATATTATTATGGATGGTAAAATGTGTGAGTTCTTATATCTGCCTATTACGATAAATAGTTACGTTTGGTTAAAACCGTATTAAACTGAGTTACAACACAGTTTAACATTTCATAATCAAAGGAAGATGGTATTTGATTATTGTGAAATAAATTTATAATTTTTTTAAACAAAATAATAACTTTGTAACGGACGTGTCGTCGTCCTTACAAGACTGTAAATTATGAGGGCACCGGTGGCTGTGCACTCCTTCCCTTTTGTGCGCCAATGATGGTGATGATGTCGATTTAAAGCTGGCCTCCCTACATCCAGTGGGTGGTGGCCCTGGATGCGCCTAGTTTCTGCCTGGGCCTGGTTGCCTTGGGAGTACCCAGAGTTAGGGCCGGCTATGGCGGCAGGCACCAGGTACTCGTCCAGGCAGAACTTCAGCAGGAGGCAGCAGGTAGTAGGACTTCCAGAGGTAGGAAGTAATAAAAAACACTTTGTAGAGTAGAATTTGAACTGAACGTAACATATTTATTGACAAATTTTCATAACATTTAAGGGGTACTTGTACCCGACAGCGTTCGGGCAGTGTTTTTATGAAAAAGTGGAGGGGTTTTCGTCCTCAGACCAAATGGTATAAATAGGGCGGTCATTATGTGGGCACCCTATTTTGCCGGTGTCACCGTTGAAGGCGGTCGCTTAAAATGTATTTTTTATAATAATTCTACAGAGTTAATTGTGTACATATGTGTTCGTTATTATACAGTAATCATGAAATAAATCAATTGTCTATTGCTAGATTTTTAGTTAGAGACGTTTAGCTCATTTTTGAGCTAAATCGCATAAAATATAACTTGATTTGCCGTTTGGCTGAATATCTGGTTATTTACAGTTACAATGTTATTTTTACGAGGTCTCCCGTAAGATGTGTTAATGAAACCTGTTTGTTTCACCATCTTACGGGGCACCCGGATTTTTAAAATCGGAAAAACGTATTTTTACCGAAATTTTTCTAAGTGTTTTTTGAGGGTCATTTATTGCCCTAGTTTGAGTAATTTAAGGGCTAGAGACTCAGGCTCTCTTTCCCTCGATGCCTTGTAGGACTGCGGAATGAAATCTCTTAGTTTCATTATCCTACAAGGATCGTAAGTTAAAATATTTAACAATATGTCAAAAAAAAGGAAACATAAAAAATACGTTTGAAATTATAAATTGACAAATGTCCCTGGTGGCAACCTGAGCATGATAGCGTTTATTTGTTGCACCGGGGGCATTGTACATGGTAAAATGAAACTTTTTTATTAATACAATATTACAATTAGAATAACTTTAAATTCTAATTGGAAAACAAACATAAAAATATTTTCAACGAAAAAGATCGCCGGCGGTACGGTACTAACGAGCTCAGTGGCCAAGCGGGATTTCTGGTTTTCGAGCGAAATCCCAAAAAAATGACCACTGAACTGTAGAGGATACCGCCAAGGATGTTTTTCGTTGAAAGAACATTTGAGGGTACGTAACACGTCGGTTACACTCCCCCCGTGCAGCTATGCTGTACTAGTCATCACGACGTGTAGTAGGATGAGCAGGTGAAGCTGCATTGGTAGACGCGGGCGGCAGGATCACAGCGAGCTTCACGGCAGGTCGGACGTAGACTCTGGTTCTCGGCAGGTCGAACGTAGACTCTGGTTCTCGTCTGGGTCCCGGCGGTCCTTACTTGGTCGTCTTCAGCAGGGATGGTGTCAAGGACTCGGCCGTGTGTCCGGCTGATGTGGGTCCATGACAACCATGACACGGGGTCCATGACAACCATGATGGGGTTGACGGACTCCCCCCGTGTGAGGAGCGCCACTTCCTTGATAGTGGCACTGCTGGAGCAGGACGGATTCGTCTTCGCTGCGCCGATGAGGAGCACCACGTCTATGACAGTGGCACTGCTGGAGCAGGACGGATTCGTCTTCGCTGCGCCGATGAGGAGCACCACGTCTATGACAGTGGCACTGCTGGGGCAGGACGGGCTCATCTTCACTGCGCCGATGAGGAGTACCACGTCTATGACAGTGGCACTGCTGGGGCAGGACGGGCTCGTCTTCACTGCGCCATTGAGGAGTACCACGTCCTTGACAGTGGCACTGCTTGGGCAGGACGGGCTCGTCTTCACTGCGCCATTGAGGAGCACCACGTTTATGGCAGTGGCACTGCTGGGGCAGGACGGGCTCGTCTTCACTGCGCCATTGAGGAGTACCACGTCCTTGACAGTGGCACTGCTGGGACAGGACGGGCTCGTCTTCACTGCGCCATTGAGGAGCACCACGTCTATGGCAGTGATACTGCTGGGGCAGGACGGGCTCGTCTTCGCTGCGCCGTTGAGGAGCACCACGTCTTTGACAGTGGCACTGCTGGGGCAGGGCGGGCTCGTCTTCACTGCGCCTATGAGGAGCACCACGTCTATGACAGTGGTACTGCTGGGGCAGGACGGGCTCGTTGTTGCTGCGGGATGTGGTTGGTCATCCATCTGAGGTAAGGGCGGCCCGGGACCAGAAGGTCCAGGCGGCAGTGAGGACCACTGCTCTGGCAGCGGAGCGGATCCGGCAGCTGTTCTCTGCTGATCGGCTGGCTGTCTTTGATGGAGCAGAGGTGAGGGCGGCCCGGGACCAGAAGGTCCAGGCGGCAGTGGGGACCACTGCTCTGACAGCGGAGCGGATCCGGCAGCTGTTGTCTGCTGGTCGGCTGGCTGTCTTTGATGGAGCAGAGGTGAGGGCGGCCCGGGACCAGAAGGTCCAGGCGGCAGTGAGGACCACTGCTCTGGCAGCGGAGTGGATCCGGCAGCTGTTGTCTGCTGGTCGGCTGGCTGCCTCTGGTGGAGCAGAGGTGAGGGCGGCCCGGGACCAGAAGGTCCAGGCGGCAGTGAGGACCAATGCTCTGGCAGCGGAGCGGATCCGGCAGCTGTTGTCTGCTGGTCGGCTGGCTGCCTTTGATGGAGCAGAGGTGAGGGCGGCCCGGGACCAGAAGGTCCAGGCGGCAGTGAGGACCAATGCTCTGGCAGCGGAGCGGATCCGGCAGCTGTTGTCTGCTGGTCGGCTGGCTGCCTCTGGTGGAGCAGAGGTAATGGCGGCCCAGGACCAGAAGGTCCGGGCGGTATCGTGGTTGGGTCCCTCTTGTAGTAAGGGGCCGGTGGCGCAGGGCCTCCTGGCCCTTGCTGCGCTGGTGATGCGTACCTCTGGTCCATCAGAGGTACAGGTCCAACAAGCTCATCGCGTACGGCTTCTCGTTGCCTCAGGTTGAGCAGAGGTACGGGCGGCACGGGGCTGGAAGGTCCAGGCTGCATCCATCTTCCCCGGAGTCGCCAAGCTTCTTTTTGGCCCGGATCTGTGTGGCCAGTTGACTCCAGGATTGCATCAGTTTTGGAAGGCGCTGAAGTTGCGGCTTCTGGTGATGCGTACTTCTGGTTTTCCAGAGGTACAGGTCCAACAGGCATCTCACGTACAGCTTCTGGTTGCCTTGTATTGTGCAGAGGCAAGGGCGGTACGGGGCCGGAAGGTTCAGGTTGCAGCCATCCAAAGTTCCCATTGTAATGAGGGGGTTGCAGCGCGGGGCCTCCAGGCCCTGGCTGCGCCGGTAATGCGTACCTCTGGTTTACCAGAGGCACAGGTCCGACGGGTATCTCTCGTACGGCTTCTTGTTGCCTTGAATTGTGCAGAGGCAAGGGCGGTACGGGGCCGGAAGGTCCAGGTTGCAGCCATACAAAGCTCCCATTGTAATGAGGGGGCTGCGGCGCGGGGCCTCCAGGCCCTGGCTGCGCCGGTGATGCGTACCTCTGGTTTACCAGAAGCACAGGTCCGACGGGCATCTCTCGTACGGCTTCTTGTTGCCTTGAATTGTGCAGAGGCAAGGGCGGTACGGGGCCGGAAGGTCCAGGCTGCATCCATCCGGGGCCCCCATCAGAGTGAGGGGGCTGCGGCGCGGGGCCTCCAGGCCCTGGCTGCGCCGGTGTTGCGTACCTCTGGTTTACCAGAAGCACAGGTCCGACGGGCATCTCTCGTACGGCTTCTTGTTGCCTTGAATTGTGCAGAGGCAAGGGCGGTACGGGGCCGGAAGGTCCAGGTTGCAGCCATCCAAAGCTCCCATTGTAATGAGGGGGCTGCGGCGCGGGGCCTCCAGGCCCTGGCTGCGCCGGTGATGCGTACCTCTGGTTTACCAGAAGCACAGGTCCGACGGGCATCTCTCGTACGGCTTCTTGTTGCCTTGAATTGTGCAGAGGCAAGGGCGGTACGGGGCCGGAAGGTCCAGGCTGCATCCATCCGGGGCCCCCATCAGAGTGAGGGGGCTGCGGTGAGGGGTGCCTTTGGTTTATCAGAGGCACAGGTCCAACGGGCATCTCTCGTACAGCTTCTTGTTGCCTTGAATTGTGCAGAGGCAAGGGCGGTACGGGGCCGGAAGGTCCAGGGTGCATCCATGATGCTTGTAGTTGCCAAGGTTCTCCTTGGTCCGGATGTCCATGGCTGGTTGGCTCCGAGGCAGTACTCGCTGCGACGAGTTGTGCCAGCCCTGCGGCACCGGGTTGTGCCAGCCCTGCAGTACTGGGTTGTGCCAGCCCTGCGGCGCCGGGTTGTGCGGGCCCTGTCGAATCTTTTGCCGGCAGGATCCCAGCACGGGGTTGTGCAGGCCCTGTCGCATCTTGTGCCGGCCCTACACGGGTTTGTAGTTGAAGGGCTGCATTCAGCCAATCAATACGTTTTTGTTGGCTGCGCAGCTGTCGTTGCAGCTGGCGCAGCGTGTCCTCAATAGATGTAGAGGGTGGTGTTCGCTCATTGTTGCTCTCTTCTGTGGAGCGTGCCATCTCAGTAGTAGAGCTTGGCGGGGGCACGAGCGTGGGCACTCGTGGCAATAGGTGTGGTGTCAGCCCTGGCATGAGACGCGGCATCAGGCGTGACATGGTATCAGGCGTGGCATCTAGGCGTGACGTCAAGCGTGGCATGTAGGCATGGCATCAGGCGTGGAATTAGCCCTGGCATGAGGCGTGGCATCAGGCGTGGCATTAGACGATACGTCAGGCATGGCACGTAATCCACGTAGCAGGCGTGACCTCGGGCGTGACGTCAGGCGTGGCATTCGGGCGTGACGTCAGGCGTGGCGTGAGGTGTAGCTTCAGGCGTGATGTGACATCAGGCGTGGCATGAGGCGTGATGTCAGGCGTGGCACGTAGTCGTGGCATTAGACGATACGTCAGGCATGGCACGTAATCCACGTAGCAGGCGTGACCTCGGGCGTGACGTCAGGCGTGGCATTTGGGCGTGACGTCAGGCGTGGCGTGAGGCGTAGCTTCAGGCGTGATGTGACATCAGGCGTGGCATGAGGCGTGATGTCAGGCGTGGCACGTAGTCGTGGCTCAGGCGTGGCATTAACCCTGGCATGAGGCGTGGCATCAGGCGTGACCTCAGGCGTGGCACGTAGGCGTGGCGTCAAGCATGGCATTCAGACGATACGTCAGGCATGGCATGTAGGCGTGGCATCAGACGTGACATTAGCCCTGGCATGAGGCGTGACATCAGACGTGGCATTAGCCCTGGCATGAGGCGTGGCATCAGGCGTGGCATTTAGGCGTGATGTCAGGCGTGGCACGTAGGCGTGGCTTCAGGCGTAATGTGTCATCAGGCGTGGCACGCAAACGTGGCGTCAAGCATGGCATTCAGACGATACGTCAGGCGAAGGCTCAGGCGTGGCATCTAGGCGTGGCGTCAGGCGTGACCTCAGGCGTGAGACGTAGCGTCAGGCGTAGCGTCAGGCATATCGTCAGGCGTAGCGTCGGGCGTAGGCTCAGGCATGGCATCCAGGCGTGACGTCAGGCGTGGCGTGAGGCAGCTTCAGGCATGATGTGACATCAGGCGTGGCATCAGGCGTGGGCGTGGGGTGCAGCTGATCCGGCTCGAAGGACCACTTGTAACGGACGTGTCGTCGTCCTTACAAGACTGTAAATTATGAGGGCACCGGTGGCTGTGCACTCCTTCCCTTTTGTGCGCCAATGATGGTGATGATGTCGATTTAAAGCTGGCCTCCCTACATCCAGTGGGTGGTGGCCCTGGATGCGCCTAGTTTCTGCCTGGGCCTGGTTGCCTTGGGAGTACCCAGAGTTAGGGCCGGCTATGGCGGCAGGCACCAGGTACTCGTCCAGGCAGAACTTCAGCAGGAGGCAGCAGGTAGTAGGACTTCCAGAGGTAGGAAGTAATAAAAAACACTTTGTAGAGTAGAATTTGAACTGAACGTAACATATTTATTGACAAATTTTCATAACATTTAAGGGGTACTTGTACCCGACAGCGTTCGGGCAGTGTTTTTATGAAAAAGTGGAGGGGTTTTCGTCCTCAGACCAAATGGTATAAATAGGGCGGTCATTATGTGGGCACCCTATTTTGCCGGTGTCACCGTTGAAGGCGGTCGCTTAAAATGTATTTTTTATAATAATTCTACAGAGTTAATTGTGTACATATGTGTTCGTTATTATACAGTAATCATGAAATAAATCAATTGTCTATTGCTAGATTTTTAGTTAGAGACGTTTAGCTCATTTTTGAGCTAAATCGCATAAAATATAACTTGATTTGCCGTTTGGCTGAATATCTGGTTATTTACAGTTACAATGTTATTTTTACGAGGTCTCCCGTAAGATGTGTTAATGAAACCTGTTTGTTTCACCATCTTACGGGGCACCCGGATTTTTAAAATCGGAAAAACGTATTTTTACCGAAATTTTTCTAAGTGTTTTTTGAGGGTCATTTATTGCCCTAGTTTGAGTAATTTAAGGGCTAGAGACTCAGGCTCTCTTTCCCTCGATGCCTTGTAGGACTGCGGAATGAAATCTCTTAGTTTCATTATCCTACAAGGATCGTAAGTTAAAATATTTAACAATATGTCAAAAAAAAGGAAACATAAAAAATACGTTTGAAATTATAAATTGACAAATGTCCCTGGTGGCAACCTGAGCATGATAGCGTTTATTTGTTGCACCGGGGGCATTGTACATGGTAAAATGAAACTTTTTTATTAATACAATATTACAATTAGAATAACTTTAAATTCTAATTGGAAAACAAACATAAAAATATTTTCAACGAAAAAGATCGCCGGCGGTACGGTACTAACGAGCTCAGTGGCCAAGCGGGATTTCTGGTTTTCGAGCGAAATCCCAAAAAAATGACCACTGAACTGTAGAGGATACCGCCAAGGATGTTTTTCGTTGAAAGAACATTTGAGGGTACGTAACACGTCGGTTACAAACTTTGTAAACACCACTTTTATTTTATATACTTTATGCCTACCGGGTTTCGCTACAACCGTAGCTTCTTCATGGCAGTATAATACTCTACTAACATTAAGTTGCATGTGTGTTATAGATAATATATGATTTAACAAAATGGGCTGGACTCCTCAAGTGAAGGTAGAAGAAGTATAAGTGTAGATGGAAAATTGGGAAGGGAATGGAAGTATTTGTCAATAGGGAACAATCTTAGTATAAGACTTTTATTTAAATTTATTTGGTAATTAATTACCTTACTATTAGTGTTTATGGCTTTCCTTAGTTCAAGTGCCTCTAAGTTATCCAACCTGATACCTATAGTGTTTTTATGAATTAGGGTGACGCCTGAGTTTTTATCAAATTTATGGTCTGTTTCGATCAAGTGGTTTGCAATTTCCGAAAATCCAGTGCTGTGTAAACATCTAAGATGTTCTTTGACACGGGTGTTTATGTTTCGTGCTGTTTTGCCTACATAAAAAGCGGGACAGTCACTGCATTGGAGTGAATAAATTCCTGAGTGAGATAGATTATCTTGTTTTGTTTTAAATTATAATGTCACATCACAAAGTATCTGCTTCATATGAAAAAATAAATTTGTACAGTTTATTCACTCAGAATGTTTTGTTTAATGCTTCATAAATTAATAATAAAATATGTGAAATCTTATCAGATTATTCCGATAGGTGTGACTGCAACACAGTTTAATATCCATAACCAGAGGAAATGGTGTTTATTTGTTGTGAAATGTAATTATTCAGTAAATTTAATAAGGAAATGGGCAATGAATAAATTTGTCCATTTGCTTTGAAAACATTACGGTATTCTTGGCAACATATCCATTTTATGGTAATTTTTAATGATAAAAGATAGCGGCTAATTTATTGTTGGTGGCGAACGCATTGTTATTTTGCAGCTTGACTCTTAATTATTTTTAATCTAATTACTAGTCACTGTCAGTTTTCCATTAGAGATATTAGTCATAATACTTGTAAAATTTTTATAGCTGAAGTAATAAACAATAAGTGCGCTAATCAATGTGCATTATTATTTGAAATTTTTTTTTAAAAAATAAAATCCACAATTATTTTATGATAAATACAAATTGTCTTTATTTGGAGTAGGTATAATCAATTTGCAAGTATGACATTGTTCAATAATAGTAAAACGGTACAAAACTATTTACGGGTTGGTACTTAACCAAAGGAATCTTATTTTTCCCTTAACCGCCCGTTAAACGTTTTAACAAAAGATTTGCGCGGATAGGACCGGAAGGCAACTTAACTCTCTGAAGGTACCACATGACCTTATATCGGTCAGACAATCTGTGACATCTGTCCAATAGCAACCAATAGCATCCCTCGTTCCTTATTAGTAAGGGACGAAGCAATGCGGGAATGAGAGAGTATTCGAGATTGAATATTTATCAATATACGTTCGAAATAATTGGATTTGCTACAATGGAGAATATTTAATTAACATGCTTGCAAATAAAAACCAAGATGTTCTCAGTAAAAAAAATCTACCCTTAAAAAACATCCATTTTCAAATGTCTTTTAAATTTTTTTTGGTTTGACCGATTATTGAACCTTCTTACCCAGGGACTGGAGTCGACAACTCTACCAATCGAGCCAAATTGATAAAAGATAAGACTGCGTATATTAACTGCTGTAATGTCATTGAATTTCAGAGAAATGTGTAAATATTGCCACCGAAAGTTGATAGAATGCATTGTCAACGAGTCTATCTACTGTTCGTATCAGCTCGATCTGATGTCGGGAAATGAGTTAATTTCCACTTCCAAGCTTCCACTTCATTCAAACAAACAGAAGCGAAATTCAATTGGATATATTTAAAAATAATTGAAAAATAATGGTTTATGTTTTCAGAATGCCGCTCGTGTTCCCGCACCAGGGCGCTAGATGGTCACCACGTGAGCGGTCTCCCGAGGCTGTTATCACTTTGCTACCACGTCTCTCCAGCTGCTGAGGCGAACATACCACCGGACCAAACGTAAAACATAACCTCACTTTTATCTAAATACTTTTTTTTTAAAATTTTTATTCATTGCAAAAATATTATGTTTACATTTTTGTGGATTTTTTGACCACCATGCTCGGCTGATGCCCGTGTTATGCTGGTCGACGGTCGTAGGTTTACTCTCATTGATAAGGAGACAGTTTGAAGTCCCTAAAAAGAAAAGCGAAAGCCCCTACCTAAAATTTTTCTAATTGCCTCAATTTCGTGTTTGAAAAATGATCTTCACAAAGCTAGTAGTGAGTGTTGGTCCAAACTTACTGGAAATCAAATTTGCTCGGTGCAGATCAACCAAAGATAAAAAGCAATGCTTTTTTCGATCTTTCGACTGCAAGATAATGCACTTTCCTTTTTGATATTTTCTTAAACCAATAGTTTTTGTTCTGTTGTTAATTTTAAAATTCACACGCCCCGTCTAGATTTTTAATACTTGGTCGATGAAACAATCCAATTTTCATAACATTATGGCTCAATGTTTGAGAGTTTTTGCTGCATCATTCTATAGATTTTTGAAGCAAAAACTTCTTTAGCACTATTGTGATTTGAAACTCGATGAAACGAAAATAGTGACACTAAAAAGAGACAAACACATACATCTATAGCAGGGGTCACCAATTACTTTCATTAGGGGTCCATTTTTTAAAATAACATGACCGTCGCGGTCCGGAAGGGAAAAAGCCTACACCCCCCCCGGCCTAACAATTGAAATAATAAACTGTACCATTTAAATATGTGTAGATACAATATCAATGAACAAATAAAACAAATGGGTTCCGGAATATTATTTTCTTAAATAATAAGTAAATGTTATGAATAAAAAGAAGTACCAAGGGTTTTTACAACATTAATGAGAAAAATGTCATTTTTTGCCTTGGACTATCCTTCTGAAGTTTGGACTAAAGTTTGTGCAGGCTATTGTCATTAAATCTTGGAGATGTTCATCGGTAAGTCTGCTCTGGAATTTATTTTTTATGAAGTTCATCTTGGAAAATGCTGCTTCACAAACAAATGTTGACCCAAAGAAAATGAGAAGTCTTGATGAATTTTTTTTTATTATTCTGGGTATTTATTAGCACAAACAAATAATTTTATCCAAAACTGACAAGAAATTTCCTTTTTTTGGTGTTAAAACTGTATTTTCTTGGAAATCGATCATTTCCATCTGGAGAGCAGCTTTATTACTCCCGAAAATATTTGCAGCTTCATTCATCACCAGGATGCAGAGAGTAAATGTTTTTTTTTTTTTAATTTATTTTTATTAGGTTTGTCAACAGTGATTTACATCAAAGCTTTCACAGATACAATTACACTGAACATGGTTGATGCTATCACTAATTAAAGACAAACACAACATTGATAACATAATACTTACATATATATGTATACAATCATTCACACACACACATACAAAATAATAATAAGTTTTTGCAACAAGTTTTTAGAACAATAATATTATAATTAATATAAGTTTAAAGGTTTAGTTTGTAGGTTTATACGTTAATATAACAATATAAAAGGGAGCTTTAAATCTTGTTAAGAGATGATTTGAAGTTGGCCAATGTTGACATTGTCAAATTAATGTTTTTTATAAGCCTCATTAAAATTACAGCACATTCTTGATAAAGCTGAGTCATACCCGAGCTTAGTTCGATATTTTTTAATATTTAACGGAACATAATTTACAAGTCGTGAACCAATTCTAGGAACATTGAACCTGATTTGATGAAGTAGAAAAGGACAGTTTATTAAACCATTAACAATTTTGAAAAGAAAATTTAAATCTGTATTTAGTCTTCTCTGTTCAAGGGTGCGTACATTGTAGAATTTTAGTCTATCGGTGTAGTGAGGAAGTGATCGAGCTCGCTTATCGGAATACGCTAGGTGGTACATAAAATGTTTTTGAACTCGCTGTATTCGCTGAATATGAACTTTGTAGGTTGGACTCCATACAGCACTTGCGTACTCCAACACGTTGCGGGTGAAGGAACTGTACAGCGTTATTTTTGATATGGGGTTTTGAAAATGTTTACCATTTCGTTTGATAAATCCTAGCATTTTCAAGGATCTAGAAATGATGTTGTCGATATGAGGTGTGAAAGTAAGTTTTTTATCAAATAATACGCCTAGGTCCCGAATGGTTGCGACTTCCTGAAGTTTTGTACCGTCGATAAAATATTGAGTTGGAATAGGATTGTGTTTACGTGTAAAAGTTATGTCACATTTTAAAGAATTTAGAAACATTCTATTGTTGTTGCACCACTTTGAAACTCTGTTAATATCATTTTGGAGAAGTATTGAGTCTAGTGATGTATGAATAATTTTGAATATCTTACAATCATCAGCAAACAACAGAATTTCAGAATCCAAAATAACATCGCACAAGTCATTTATAAAAACAAGAAATAAGATTGGGCCCAAATGGGACCCTTGCGACACTCCAGATGGTACGTCTAATCCTCTTCACTCATAGCCATCAAATACTACTCTTTGTATGCGGTCAGTTAGATAGGAGTAAAACCAGTTTAGCAAGGTACCATGAACACCCATTTGTTTGAGTTTACGAATTAATAATTTGTGATTTACTTTATCAAAGGCCTTACTAAAATCTGTGTAGATTGTGTCTATCTGTTGATCTCTATCGACAGCTTCGGTTAAGGTATTGACATAGCAAAGTAAATTAGAGGATGTTGATTTCTTAACCATGCTGTTTTGGAGTTATAAGATTTTTGAGATGATAATTGTGAATCGTGAAGGTCTCCGCTTTTAGGTATTGGTACAATATTAGCCTGTTTCCATCTTGTTGGCAAAATGGATGAAGACAATGATTTTCTGTAAATGATAGTCAGAAGGAGTGCGAGACTGTGTGCACATTTTTTTATTAGGAGTGGTGGAATTTTGTCGGGGCCAGGGCCTTTGCTCTGGTCAAGGTTTAGCATTTCTATTTTTACATCGTGTACACTGATGTTTACTGTGTGCAGAGAGCTGTTCGAATGGTCTATTGATTCAGATTGAGGTTGAGTCTCTTCGTTGCTTCTAATGTCATCTTTCTCATACACTGATGAAAAATTTTGGGCAAATAGTTCGCTGCTTTCCTCGCCGTTGACGACTTTTTTTCTCCAAATGTCATGTTTTGGGGGATAGTACTTATGTTTTGTTTCTTGTGTTTGACAAATCTCCAAAAAGCTTTAACGTTATTATGATTAACCAGACACCATTCGATTTGTTCAATGTGTTTAAAGTAGCAATTACTAATGAGTTTGAAACAACGAGTGCGTAAGAGTTCGTAAGAGTTTCTATCACGTGGATTCTTATATTTTTTATAGAGAATTCGAAATTTATTTTTTTCTTTTAGTAATTTAACTAAGTCTGGTGAGTACCAGATGGTATGCTGCCTCTTACGATTTACAAATTTGGTTGCGAATTTCTCAATTATACGATTCATATGAGTGTAAAATAACGAAACCATATCGTCTACCGACATGAAATCGGGTAAAAGTAGTGCCCAATCCAGTTCTTGTAATTCCTGATTGAATTGAAGGTAATCATTCCTATTAAAATCATATTTAAGTAAGTTTTTATTCTTTAGCATTTTTGTTAATTTGAAATCAAAACTATATTCAATCTTTTAAGGTGGATGGTGTTTATCAATGCGACTTAGAATTTCAGTACTTTGCCTGACTTGTATTGTTTGTGAATTGGATAGAACGAGATCTAAGATTCTACAGTTACTATTTGCAATGACATTGAATTGATTGAAGTTATTTAGGGCAAGAAAGTTTACAAGATGGTTACCAATGTCAGTATTATAATTTTCTGGAGATAGTGAGGGATGTTACTGAGGATGTCGACGACGTTCTCAATTTTCTTAAAAATCTGTGACTCTGTTTTCAAATTCCGATTTAAGATCTTTAATCAAAATATTTTGTATTGTTAACACAAGGTCCGCATAAAATAGGTCGGCGGTCCGGATCGCGGTCTGCCATTTGGTGACCCCTGATCTATAGGATTTAGTCTGCGAGAGAATGAGATAGTATAATCGGTCTGCTCTCTGTGCGGTGCCTCGTAGCCTTTCGGTTTCATCTTTGTGCAGTGCTTCGTAGCCTTCCCACTCTTGTCTACTAATTTTTTAAGGATTCACTTCTACCGAGTGTGAATTGCACACTTTTATTTTTTGCTTTTCAGTTTGGTTTTCCACTTATTTTATCCCTAACTGCCTTACAAACACACCTGTTATTTGACCTAGTTGATTAATTTACTAGTCTACCAGCATTATTTGACAAAATTCAATAATAGCACGTACGTCCTAAATATCTTAATTATTGTTTATCAGACAGTTAGTGCAAATAGCGCTCTCAAGTAAAATGTGGGCATTGAGATAAAAGTTGTGGATAAATGATAAACAGATTATTTTTTAATGATGTTGCAATAGTGACCTTGTGCTTTATTTTTTAAAACGGTATTAAGAATTTTGCAATGTAAATTGTTACTATTACAAGCAGTGGCATTCCTTCCTTCAGGTCAATTGGTCAAAAACCTCCCAAAATTATAAGATGACAGTAAAACATTGTGAAATATTATCAAAATAACTGATATTATTCTAATGTATTTCAAATGCACCGCGAGATAGTAGGCAGCGGCAAGCAGTGACATCTAACGTCTTAAATGGAAGCTTCCTTTCCCACGCACTATGATTGGCTCGGTCTATTTTTCAAATGTCCCAATATCATGTCTTCCGTCTCTTTACGTGCCATACAATAAACGAGATAGCACTATACCGCCTAGAAGAAATGTTTTCTGATTCTGAAGACAGTTTGGTCATGGCCGTGAGCGAGAGAAAGCATGATGAATAATATGCATCTGAAAGAGATGGTTTGATAAACGTAGGTTGGTTTTGCATATTGTACGCTTGTCGCATGAAATAATTAACTATATTAAATGTAATTTGACTCTGTTCGTACTTACAAATGAATATTATCATATTTAATTTGATTTTGTATCATAATATTTGTTATTAATTGTTTATCATGATCTCGGGATTGTATGATGGATTTTTTTGTATTCCAAACACTGTAGATTATAGAGCCATTTATTTACAACACTTTTCAACTACAACTGGTATTTTAATTAACACTTTTATAATATTATTTTGGTACAGCCCGACCCCCACAAATGCCTTTAAAGATAACCTTTTACAAAGGCAGTACGAATAAGAGAGAGACCTTTTTAAGGCCAGTAGCCTTTTTTATATGAAATCATAACAAAGTCAAAACGGATATTACTCTGTTGATATTGAAGCTAATCTAGGTCGGTAAGTAGAAATCTGGAACACCTATCGGCTGATTTTAACATAAAAATGCTAATAGCTAATTAAAGACCATTAAGAAGGTAACATAGATGTCGCTAGTGACCATAGACATATGAATATTGATAGACCACAACATAAAGGTGAGGGGTAGAACCTAACTACAGCGGGACGAAGGGCAGGAATATGGCTTTGGTGATACGTGATTCGCCAAAACTCAATCTGACAGTATATAGGCATCTCGCACTATAAAATCATCATTTAGTTCTTAAAAGTAAACTCTGCTTTTGAATGAATAGACCTTTTTACATGGGAGCGCAAATTGCTCGCCACGCAATGAACAAATTTGAAGTTCAAATACATCAAAGTAAGGTCGCCTATAAGGTCGAGTCCAATATTTTGCTCCTGTAGTTAGTTAATACACTTTTACAAATGTTTCATAATTTACTTACCCCAGTAAACAGTGACGGGCACACGCCATGCATTTCGGAGTGATAGTGTATGTATTGTATGGGTGGTTTGGTATATTTATGGTGTATGTTCAAAAACGATCATATTATGTGATCTGAATTAGCTTAAAATAGTGTAAAATAATGCTTGCTTATGGAATGTAATACCACAATTGGGTTTATTCTCTTTTTCTCTTCTATGTTTACACGTATTTATAGCACAAGCCACCATTTTTACCGTGTTATTTACGATGAGAGCTCGACACTGGTCCGGACACGAATGATGACGTCACATTTTTTAGATTGACGCGTGGCTCTCGCAAGCCCAGCCGGTTCCGAAAAATGGTTCCAATGGGAGGGGGAAATAATACGCCTTTTATCGCTTAGGGCAAGTCCATGTATTTTGTACGTCCGTGCTAGTGACCCAATTCTTAACAATATCTTTTTTTTGTATTACATTTCAAGAGAAAGGTATAAATTTAAAGTATATTGAAATTTTTTTTTTTTTTTTTTTTTTTTTTTTTTTATTGAAAAATTTTTCTTTCGGTACAATACAATAGATACATAAATAAAATGAAAGTATATAAAAGCTTAATGCAATTATAATTATTACAATTATATAATATATATTTTTAAATTATTCTCCCATAATAAGCAAATGCTTGTGTGTACGGGAGGAAGTATTATTTGTTTGGTTATTTTTTTATTTTTTTTTATTGTTGTTTTTATTTATATTTAGTACTTTGAAATTTAGTTTATGTAAATAATAAGATAAATGTATGTTTATATAAATATATAAATTTTTATTATTATTATTTTTTTTTTTTTTAGTTAAGGTTTTCAGTATATTTTTTTAATTGTGTTTTGAAATTTTTGAAACTGTCACAATGGGATTTTATATTTTCTGGTAATTTATTAAAGAAATTTGTTCCCAAGTATTTGTAGTTTTGTTGGCCTAAAGTTTTTTTACAAATGGGAATTGGTAACATGTATTTTTGCCTGAGATTTGCTGTGTTTTTGAAAGGTATAGTTTTGTTTAGGATATCCTCTTTGTAGACTTGTAAGGTTGAGTGATACAGAAAAAGAGTATTTAATTTTCTGACTTTAAATTCTTTGAATATGAGTTCTGATGGATATAAAAATGATTTTTTTAATATTATTTTAATTATTAGTTTTTGCGCAATGTAAAGAGATTGTGTGTGAGTTTTATAGGCGCCACCCCATCCTATTATACCATATTGGATTATGGATTGACAGAAAGCGAAGTACGTCATTCTCAGTAGTTCTTTATTTAGAATGTGTCTCAAACAGCTAAAAATATAGGTCAATTTTCGTACTCTGTTTTTAAGATTGGTTATATGCGGTATCCATTTTAGACATTGGTCAATAGTAATTCCTAGATATTTGGTTGAAGTTTTCATTTCAATATGAGTACACAGTAAGTTACAGTGGTGTTGTTGAGTGTTTGGGGCAGAGTGGATCCTTATGTTAATTTCATGCGGCGTGTTTGGTTTTTTTATGAAAAATGGTATATAATGTGTTTTTTTAGAGTTTAACGTTAGTAGGTTATTGTCAAACCATGTTTTTAATTCGTTTATGTCCGTGTTAGCCTTTTTATTCAGTTCTAACCACGTGTTTGCTTTTAGAAGAAGCACTGTGTCATCTGCATATGATATTATTTCCCCGTATTTAGCAACTTCAAATATATCATTTACATATAATATGAACAAAAGTGGTCCTAGAACTGTGCCTTGTGGTATTGAGAAGTTACTACTTTGAGAATCACTTAGTTCATTTAATAATTTTACTTGTTGTGTTCTATTTTCCAAAAAGCTTACAATCCAGGATAACACCATTCCATTTATTCCAATTGATTTGATTTTTTTTATTAAGTTAGTATGAGATATACTATCAAATGCTTTTTTAAGGTCAATAAATATTCCAATGCATTTTTCATTTGAATCTAGGGCGGTGTATATATAATTTGTTATTTTCGCAATGGCATCTTGGGTGCTGGTGTTTTTTTTGAAACCATACTGTTTAGAATTTATAATTTGATGTTGTTCTAAGAAGGCCCAGATTTGGTTTTTTACAATTTTTTCGAATATTTTTGATATATTTGATAAAAGGGATATAGGGCGGTAATTTTGTGGGTCTTTAGGGCAGTCTGCTTTATATATCGGTGTTATTATTGTTCTTTTATAATTGTTTGGAAATACACCTTTTATAAGGCTTGTATTTATTATATGAGTTAATGGGCAAGTTAGATATTGTTTCATTGTTTTTAATATGTTTACATCTATGTTGTCGTAACCGGGAGCAGAGCCCCCCTTTAAATCATCGATTATTTTTCCAACATCAGTTTCTGTTATTTTGTTGAAATTATTATATTGGTGTTGGGATTCTTGGGTAGTGCGGGGATTATTTTTATTATTGTTGGGACATGTTTTAATAGCGTTAGCCAGATTTTACATGACCCCTGTAAGACAATATCATGATTAGTTTTTGGGTTATTATGCTGTGTTGCGTTTCTTTCTTTAGCCAACATTTCGGACAGCATTACAGCGTCCATCATCTGGGCCGATGTGTAGATTGTGGTTGTCAAATAAGGAGCACTGTTTGTTATGTCAATCACATAATATCCAATCCTTTCTTATTAAGGAGTTATTATTTTTATCTGATTTATTTGATGATGATGTGAATGAATTTCTTCTTCCAGATGGTCCACCCGCGGCTGAGTGAGGACCTGGTGCCCTTGCTGACCGCCAACGGGCGCTACCAAGCCGACTGCCGCCACAACAGCGAGCGGAGGAGCCGGAGCAGCATCACAGACAGCGATAGGTAGACATCATCGCGCAAACTATACCAACTTGATCAAAATTTTTTAGGACCGTTGACTCTGTCAGTCACCCGATTGGAATTAATTTATTTTTTATTAGGTTACCACAGCTGTCATTGACACTTCCCTCCAAATTTCAACGTCATAGTTTGACGTTTGTAAAAGTTATGCTGTACTCAGTACCTCCACCTTTGTGCGTGTTTTCGATTTTTTGCAAGTCTGAAAATGGCATCAATTTTGCACCACAATAACGCACTGTCGCATGATCTTTGTCCATGAGTTTTTAACCAAAAACAACACAAATATTATCCAGCAGCCTTCGAATTCACCGATCTGGCTCGTTGCGACTATTTCCTGATCAACTTCGATCAACTTCGCGGAATGCATTTCAGCACCCGAGGGATTGTATGAAAAATTGAAAACGGTTCTGATGGACATACTGAAAATTGAGGACCAGCGGTGTTTCGAGGATTGGATTAAATGCAGGTGTAAAAGCGTTGCAGTTGACGGGGAATACTTTGAAGGGAACCATATCGATTTTGGTGAATAAACTTGTATTTTCGATTTTATGAATAAAAGTCCTAAAACTTTTTGATCAAGGTGTTATATATTCAGCACGTATCTGGAGGATTTTAACTAGCGATTTCTGAGCATATTTGGAGTAAAAAAGTAGTTGTCATTTAAATAAATTGTGACGTGTGATGTCATTATTAAAAAAATATATATATTTTTCAATCACACTTCGCCACTGATCCCAATATATGTTGCGATGGTATTGTGTGATACATGCGCTGTTTCGTGTATTACCGTGCTGCTGGAACGAGACTTAGTGCTTATCAAGTGACCTGCTAGTAGACCAGGAGACGACATAGGTAAACCCTACGTCATCGAGTACACGGATGAAACTACTTTGTAGTGATAATGGACACTTAGAAAACCTTTAAAAAGCTGGTCTGCCGGTGCGCCTCTTGGCAGGAGCCGCGCTGCCATGGAAATAGTCAGCGTTTTTTTTCGAAAAAATTACGTCATCGAGTACACGAACGGGAATGGTGGCATATGATAAAGGTCGATTAGAAAATGAGAAAAAAGCAGGGCTGCCAACCGGCAGCCTGGCAAGTTCGCAGGCAGCCGGCGTCAAAGTGGGGTAAAAAATAGTAATTTTTACGTCATCGAGTACACGAATGAAACTAATGAATAACTATAGTCCAGATCATTCCGTTTAAGAATTTCTTGGTCTGCCGACCAGCAGCCTGGCAAATTTTTGTGTACGATTTTTTAAAGTTTTTTTTTTTTTTTTAAATTTTTCGTTTATCTTTATTATTATTTTTATTTCATTATATTTTTAAAAACTTTGAATGCCATATTTTAAAAATATGAACGATAATGATAAAAAAAAATAATTTGAGAGTTCCGAGTGTACCCATGCGTCAGGTGAGCCGTTCGACGCCAAACCACTTACGAAACCTGCCGCGGTGCCCCTCACCGCTGTCGCGTGTCAATATTATTGTACAAATTTATAATATTAATAGTCCTTTTAAAATTGCCTAATAGTCCATAGTAGTTGGAAGTTCGAAAAACCAACGCACCATCGCTGTAAGAGCTGCGTTCGTCCGTAAAACGACGGAAATTTCTGAAACCCCGTTCGTTTCATATCGGTTTCGCTTGCCCTGCTGCACCTATTACATCGAATACAAGATCGAAACTAATGAAAAACTGTAGTCTAGATTATCTCATTCATGACTTCTTTGGTCTACCACCCGGAGCCAGGCAGTTTTTTGTGTACGATTTTTTAAAGTTTTAATTTTTTTTTTAATTCTTAAATAATTTTTTTCAATATCTTTTTTATTATTTTTATTTCAATATGGTTTTAAAAACTAAGAATGCCCGATATTAAATAAAATAAGTGGTTATGATAAAAAAATAAATTTTGAGTGTTCGGGGCCCTCTCCGTTTCATATAGGTTTCGCTTGCCATGCTAGATCGATTACTCGAGTACAAGATCAAAACTAACGAAAAACTGTAGTCTAGATCATCCCATTCATGACTTCTTTGGTGTGCCGACCAGCAGCCTGGCAGTTTTTTGTGTACAATTTTTTGAAGTTATAATTTTTTTTTAATTTAAAAAAAAAATATTTTAAATATCTTTATTACTTTTTTATTTCAATATGGTTTTGAATACTTAGTATGCCAGATTTTAAATAAAATAAGTGGCAATGATAAAAAAATTAATTATGTGTGTTCCGAGTGTACCCATCGGACGGGAGCGCCTTTCGACGCGAAACAACTTACTGGAAACTGGCCGCGGAGCTTTTCACCGCCATCGCATGCCCATATTATCATACAAATTTATAATAATAATAGTCTTTTTAAAATTACCTAATAGAACATAGTGGTTGGAAGTTTGAACAACCATCACACCGTCGCCGTAAGAGCTGTGTTCGTCTGAAAAACGACGAAAATTTCAAAACCCAGTGCGTTTCACATCGGTTTCGCTTGCCCTGCTGCATCGATTACACTCGGAACACTCAAAATTTATTTTTTTTATCATAACCACTCATTTTATTTAATATCGGGCATTCTTAGTTTTTAAAACCAAATTGATATAAAAATAATAATAAAGATATTGAAAAAATTATTTAAGAATTAAAAAAAAAATTAAAACTTTAAAAAATCGTACACAAAAAACTGCCTGGCTCCTGGTGGTAGACCAAAGAAGTCATGAATGAGATAATCTAGACTACAGTTTTTCATTAGTTTCGATCTTGTATTCGATGTGGTAGTTGTTCGATCTTCCAACCACTATGTTATGTTAGGTAATTTTGAAAAGACTATTATTATTATAATTTTGTATAATAATATGGGCATGCGATAGCGGTGAAGGGCTCCGCGGCCAGTTTCCAGTAAGTTGTTTCGCGTCGAAAGGCTCTCCCGTCCGATGGGTACACTCGGAACACTCATCTTTATTATTATTTTTATGTCAATATGGTTTTAAAAACTTAGAGAGCCAGATTTTAAATAAAATAAGTGGTAATGATAAAAAAAAAAATTGAGTCTTCCAAGTGTACCCATCGGACGGGAGAGCCTTTCGTCGCGAAACAGCTTACTGGAAACTGGCCGCGGAGCCCTTCGCTGCCATCGCATGCCCATATCATTATACAAATTTATAATAATTATAGTCTTTTTAAGATTACCTAATAGTCCATAATGGTTGGAAGTTTAAATAACCACAGCACCGTCACCGTAAGTGCTGCGTTCGTCCGGAAAACGACGGAAATTTCCGGGCCCCGTCCGTTTCATATCGGTTTCGCTTGGCCTGCTACATCGATTACACGAGTATAAGATCAAAACTAACGAAAAACTGTAGTCTAGATCATCTCCTTCATGATTTCTTTGGTCTGCTAGACAGCAGCCTGGTAGTTTTTTATGTACGATTTTTTTTTTTTGTTATTATTTTCAATATCTTTATTATTATTTTTATGTCAATATGGTTTTAAAAACTTAGAGAGCCAGATTTTAAATAAAATAAGTGGTAATGATAAAAAAATACATTTTGAGTGTTCCGAGTGTACCCATCGGACGGGAGAGCCTTTCGACGCGAAACAACTTACTGGAAACTGGCCGCGGAGCCCTTCACCGCTATCGCATGCCCATATTATTATACAAAATTATTATAATAATAGTCTTTTTAAAATTACCTAATAGAACATAGTGGTTGGAAGTTCGAACAACTACCACACCGTCGCCGTTAGTGCTGCGTTCGTCCGGAAAACGACGGAAATTTCCGGGCCCTGTCCGTTTCATATCGGTTTCGCTTGCCATGCTACATCGATTACTCGAGTACAAGATCAAAACTAACGAAAAACTGTAGTCTAGATCATCCCATTCATGACTTCTTTGGTCTGCCGACCAGCAGCCTGGCAGTTTTTTGTGTACAATTTTTTTAAGTTATAATTTTTTTTTTAATTTAAAAAAAATATATTTTAAATATCTTTATTACTTTTTTATTTCAATATGGTTTTGAATACTTAGTATGCCAGATTTTAAATAAAATAAGTGGCAATGATAAAAAAATTAATTTTGTGTGTTCCGAGTGTACCCATCGGACGGGAGCGCCTTTCGACGCGAAACAACTTACTGGAAACTGGCCGCGGAGCTTTTCACCGCCATCGCATGCCCATATTATTTTACAAATTTATAATAATAATAGTCTTTTTAAAATTACCTAATAGAACATACTGGTTGGAAGTTTGAACAACCATCACACCGTCGCCGTAAGAGCTGTGTTCGTCTGAAAAACGACGAAAATTTCAAAACCCAGTGCGTTTCACATCGGTTTCGCTTGCCCTGCTGCATCGATTACACTCGGAACACTCAAAAAATTTTTTTTTATCATAACCACTCATTTTATTTAATATTGGGCATTCTTAGTTTTTAAAACCATATTGAAATAAAAATAATAATAAAGATATTGAAAAAATTATTTAAGAATTAAAAAAAAAATTAAAACTTTAAAAAATCGTACACAAAAAACTGCCTGGCTCCTGGTGGTAGACCAAAGAAGTCATGAATGAGATAATCTAGACTACAGTTTTTCATTAGTTTCGATCTTGTATTCGATGTAATCGGTGCAGCAGGGCAAGCGAAACCGATATGAAACGAACGGGGTTTCAGAAATTTCCGTCGTTTTACGGACGAACGCAGCTCTTACAGCGATGGTGCGTTGGTTTTTCGAACTTCCAACTACTATGGACTATTAGGCAATTTTAAAAGGACTATTAATATTATAAATTTGTACAATAATATTGACACGCGACAGCGGTGAGGGGCACCGCGGCAGGTTTCGTAAGTGGTTTGGCGTCGAACGGCTCACCTGACGGATGGGTACACTCGGAACTCTCAAATTATTTTTTTTTATCATTATCGTTCATATTTTTAAAATATGGCATTCAAAGTTTTTAAAAATATAATGAAATAAAAATAATAATAAAGATAAACGAAAAATTAAAAAAAAAAAAAAAACTTTAAAAAATCGTACACAAAAATTTGCCAGGCTGCTGGTCGGCAGACCAAGAAATTCTTAAACGGAATGATCTGGACTATAGTTATTCATTAGTTTCATTCGTGTACTCGATGACGTAAAAATTACTATTTTTTACCCCACTTTGACGCCGGCTGCCTGCGAACTTGCCAGGCTGCCGGTTGGCAGCCCTGCTTTTTTCTCATTTTCTAATCGACCTTTATCATATGCCACCATTCCCGTTCGTGTACTCGATGACGTAATTTTTTCGAAAAAAAACGCTGACTATTTCCATGGCAGCGCGGCTCCTGCCAAGAGGCGCACCGGCAGACCAGCTTTTTTAAGGTTTTCTAAGTGTCCATTATCACTAAAAAGTAGTTTCATCCGTGTACTCGATGACGTAGGGTTTACCTACCTCGTCTCCTAGTCTATAGGCTTTAAACGCGCTACTCACCTGACTACTCAATTGTGACGTGTGATGGATAGACATTTTTACAGCCTTACTAAAAAATGTAGTAAAAATTTTATTCAATTGATAAACGACTGTGCACTAATTAAAAACTTAGAAAAAATTGTTTATGGAAAGATATATACATTTGCCTATACAGCCAAAGGGGGTGGTTTATCTGTTGTATATACTTGTTTTATTTATAATTTTACAACGAATTTCGGAATTTTTCCAGGGTATTTTAAACGTCTTATATATTTCTAAGTTTTGATGATGTTGTAAAAACAAATGCCATTTTAGAAACTAGATAAAATTACCTTTTAGATTTTTGTATTTGAAATATATTTAGCCACTGCTTGGGATGTGACGAGGTTTATGTAGGCCAGACAAAACTGGATTATTTATTATGGGATAGTTTGAGTTAAAAAGGCCAGCGTCGTAAAGGTAATTTTATTTATTTATTTGTTTGCAGCCAATCCGTAGACAAGCTAGATCTGTCTTACTACGATGTGGATGGCATCCCGGTGCATCGGCGCCTGCACGAGCTGGCGCCCCCGAGCGCCCCCGACTGGCCGCGCCGCTACCCGCGCACCGCCTCTCTGCGCTTCTTCCTCTTCTCCGCCATTGCCGCCGTCCTGCTGCTTATGATGTACGTGCCCGCCTATAAGCAGGCCAGCAATAGACCAGGTTAGAGGACTACTTTTATAACAATCTTCTGTATGTGTAGCAATTAGTTTTAGACTGTAAGCCATATGACATACAAGTCTGTATTTGTTTGCCTATAATCAGGTCAGCAATAGCCCAGGTGATGGGATTGTAACGTACATTTAATAAAAAAGTGCTTACGGGCTTAATGCTTTGGGAAAACTAGACTAGATACTTCAGAAGTATCTCTGATTTTATTTCTATATTACCTTATCTCTTTAACTGGAGTTCTACCATTATTATTTTTGTTACCTTGACTGTGTCCTTTAGTTTTGTAGCCTATGTGACTTTAACTGCCCCTTGTACATTTATCTATCTACTGAATTTGTTCCTTGTTACTTTGACTCCACCTTTTGTGTTTATACCCTGTATTACTTTATCTGCCCTTTGTTTTTTTGTTTTTATATCCTTTGTTACTTTATCTGCTCCTTGTACTGGGTGTCCAAGAACGGTAGAGTGGTTTTGTTTTATTTGTGACATCATAAAGGAGCGTTGTGGGGATGCGGGATATGGACAGCATCGATCACTACTTCATGGAGATTAAGTAGCAATGAGGTCGTACCCGGGGACACACGGTGCTTTTTGCGTGCGAGCCTATTACCGAAACGTTGATTCTATAGTCAGCGCTGAGCGTTTTTATCGTGCGGAATATCATTCTCGCAATGCGGAATATCATTCTCGCAATGCACCGAGTGACGATAGCATTAGAAAATGGATTCGGATGTTCAAAAATACCGGATCAACTGTGTGAATTCAAAACACGGGTGAAAAAACAATGGACGAAGTAAGGGCTTAGGTTGGCAAAAATCCATCGTTATCCATTCGCAAATAAAGTCAAGCACTCAATATCAAAAAATCGTCTTTGCAGTTAATTTTGAAGAAGGGTTTACATCTTAAAGCCTATAAAATCCAGGTGGTTCAAGAACTGAAGGACACTGATTACGCTAATCGACTAAGATTTGCCAATGAAATGATACAGAGGTTCTCTAACTTTGAAAACATTTTGTTTAGCGACGAAGCCAATTTTCATTTAAACGGCTACGTTAATAAGCAGAATTGTCGCTACTGGGCTGAGGAGAATCCAAAACAGAAACATCAGCGACCACTCCAAAGCCCAAAGGTCAGTCTAGGCTGCAATGTCTGTTAAAGGCATCATCGGTCCGTATTTCCACGGCGACCGACGTGGGCGAGCATTCACACAATTATTTTTTCAAAATAATTTCCACGTTTTTACTAATCTTCGCTCAAGGTTAGAGGAGTGCCAGCAGCGTGAGGGTCGTTATCTAGACACCATTATTTTTTCAAAATAATTTCCCGTTCAGTGTCTTTAAATAAAACATAAAAAACCTATTAGATTATTAATATTTTTTATTTTATTCAACCATCAAATACCCTATACCCTTTTTGACACCTTGTATTTGCTATGTCCTGTGTTATTTTATCTGCTCTTTGTCTTTACTGCATCCTATGTTATTTTAACTATGCCCCTTGTACTTCTACCTACAACCTTTGCTCCATGTTACTTTGATTGTGCCCCTTATCCCTATATCCTATGGTCTTTGTTCCATGTTACCTTCATTGTGTCACATATCTTATGTTATTTCCTGTTCCCCCTGTACCTCCTCCTTCTATCTACGGTCTTTGCTCCATGTTATTTTTCGTGTGCCGCTTGTCCCTACATCATGTACCATGTTACTTTGACTGTGTCCCTTGTCCCTATATCCTAATATTGTTTCATGTTACTTTGACAGTTTCCCTTTTCCCTACATCCTATGGTCTTTGTACCATGTTACTTTGACTGTGCCCTTTGTCCTTATATCCTAATATTGTTCCATGTTACTTTGACAGTTTCTCTTTTCCCTATATCCTATGGTCTTTGTACCATGTTATTTTGACTGTGCCCTTTGTCCTTATATCCGAATATTGTTCCATGTTACTTTGACAGTTTCTCTTTTCCCTACATCCTATGGTCTTTGTACCATGTTACTTTGACTGTGCCCTTTGTCCTTATATCCTAATATTGTTCAATGTTACTTTGACAGTTTCTCTTTTCCCTACATCCCATGGTCTTTTTACCATGTTACTTTGACTTTCCCCCTTGTCCCTATATCCTATGTCCCTATGTTCCATGTTACTTTGACAGTTTCCCCTGTTCCTACATACATCCTATGGTCTTTGTACCATGTTGCTTTTATTGTCTCCCTTGTCGCTATACCCTAATATTTTCCATGTTACTTGGACTATTTCCCTTGTCCCAAAACCCCATGATCTTTTTACCATGTTACTTTAACCGTGCCCCTTGTCCCTATATCCTAATATGTATTGTTTAATGTTACTTAGACTGTTCTCCTTGTCTTGAATCCTATGGTCTTTGTACCATGTTACTTTGACTGACTCATTTTCCTTACATCCTATTTATATGTTACCTAGATTGTACGTGTATAAAATGGGCTTATTTGTATGTTACTTTGGCTGGTGTTCCTGTATCCTATACTGTGATCTTGCTCCTTGCCCTTTCTATGGTCTTATTTTGATATTATTTTGTCTATCTCTCTGTCCTAGTTTAAGTTTCCGTATAATGTTAGGGGGCAATCATTGATTACGTGAGCAGTTTTTATTCCAATCCAGAGCCCCCCTCCTTGGTGAGATAAATTTGGGCTACTTCGTATATTTTTTCCCTCCCTTTTGAGCTCACGTAATTAATGTATGCCCCCTTATTAGTTTCTGCATGAATACCAACTAGTTCTGTGTATTTTGTGTAGATGGCAAACACCGCATGGCCACTTTGAAGAAACATAACAAAGGTAACACTTCTTAGGGGTCGTCCATTAATCACATGATGTTTTTTAGCAACTTTTTGACTCCCTCCCCCCCCTGGTGATATTGGTGAGGTTTTAGGCTAACCCCCCCCCCCCAAATCACGTGTATTTTTTTTAGTACAAAGTATAGGACGTTCACCTTTAGAAATCGTGCGTTCGATGAAAAATAAATACACGTGATATTTCGTGATTTTTTTCCAACCCCCCACCTCTTTCGAGCTTCACGTGATTAATGGACGACCCCTTACGACACAGCGCACATCTATTCATTAGTAACTAGTAAGGGTCGACTGAGATCTCGGTCTCGGCATTCTCGGTTACAAATTCTTCCGAGAACTCTGTCTCGGAGATTCTGGGCCATAACCGAGACTGTTGTAAGTAGGTACGGTATAGGATAATATTAATCAAATCTACCGCGCGCTTCCACATTCATCACTTGGTGTCAGTGCGTGTCACGACAGCTCTCTCACGTGACGATATGTGCTTCTACTGCATCGTCAGCTAGCTCATCAAACATGGCTGCAACAGATAAATCCAACTTATGGGCAGCTCATGATTTCATAGACTTGGGAGATGAGCCAATGACCAGTGATGAAAGCAGTTCAAGTGCTGTGATAGAAATAGCCCTTGATAGCTTTCTTAGAGAGCCAAGACTGCAAAGAAATGCAAATATTTTAGAGTTTTGGTATTCGTCACCATATCAAGTACTTAGGCCTGCAGCAAAAAAGTTTTTATCAGCACCGCCTACTAGTGTAGCAATTGAATAGCTCTTTAGCAGAGCTGGTGAATGAGGCGACACTCTTTGAAGGGTGAAAACGAAGAAAAAACTGCTTTTTATGTGCTACAACATCACGTGGTTAAATTTTGATTAATTAAACTATTTTAAACAAATTATTATTACATTCTTAAATATACTATATTATGCAAAAATAGCGCATTTTCATTTTTTTTTCTCAATTTATCTATTCTCGGTCTCGGTCGAGAACGAGAAACCTGTCTCGGTCGATCCTTCGTAACTAGTTCTAGATTCAATATACCATACAGAGCACTTCTAATCATTAGTAAATAATTGTTCTAGATTCAACATACTTACCACACTAGTTAAAACATATCACAATACAATCATCGAGTATCCTAGTTCTCAACTTCCTTATGTACTTACATGGATAGTGGTGTCTGTAGGTGATGGGTACTGCGCACTTGAGGTGAAATATCACAAAACTGCGCTATATAAATTCTATGTTATTATTATTATTATTATGGGTAGTGTTGAAGCATTATTTAGTACTAGTTTAGTACTATTGCATTGTTGAATAGAATAAGTAAACATTCATACAACTATTTCAATAGATCCTGCTCGAAAGACCTAGCAGCATTGATCCTTCGCACACCAGTGCATAATTCGATGAACACGAGCGGAACATCCGTTGACAGTTGATGTCGGTTTCATGACGATTTTTGATTATATATATAGATAGATTCGTACTTACAGTGTAAAGACAGGAGCATTCTTGTGAGGTGTGACATTAAAAAAAAAAAACAACTTCATTCCAAAATGTTAATTAAAAACAAAAAAAAACTGATTACAAACTGGCATTACTTGAAAAAAGTTGTTGACAATATTTGAAAACTCCTACTACCATCATTATAAGCAGAAGATGTTGCTTGTGCATTGATGGAAGTCTTAGCCAGCAGATAAATTTTACGGTTTAAACGGTATTTCGTGTATTCATGTTCTTATATTTTTCAGTAATTAAAGTCATTTTTATGAAAGTAAGTTAGACCCAATATGCACATTTAACCGAGGTGTACTGCATCATGACGTACCAAAGGAACTTATAAATGTTCCTCCATCATTGCTTACTCTCTTAGACACAAGCACGCATTCATTCTATCAAACTGAATCACTCCACCAAATCCACAGACACTGTATTGGTAATATATGTATTTTAATTATTTCTTTATTTATATTATAGGTGTAGTGTATGACCTACTATCCAATGTTACCTGATCTAATATTAACCATTTAAATCATCAATGGTTCAAAACACATTCATCTAAACAAACAGTCACCTAATCTATTTGAAGGGAACTTGGTTTTTTCATTTTTCATTATTTTTTTCTAATTTTAGGCTCGGTAGCAGGATGGTCCTACAACACGTCACGGGACACTCGCACCTACGTCCTCCCTGACAACGTGACCCTACTCAACCAACCCAAACACGTATGTCGTCAGAAGCCCGCCAGTCCGGCCCTGGCCACGATGTCGGCCCAGCACCAGATGCATTCCACACCCGGACCCCCGGGGGACAAGGAACCCGACATCTTCCTCCTCGTTATAATCTGCTCGTCCATGAGCCACTTCGAGAGACGCGCCGCCATCCGGGAAACTTGGGGAAATCAATCCAGCTACGAATTCCTCACAAAACGGTTTGCAAACATCACGAGGAAGTTCGCCAACATCAACATGACGGAGAACATGTTTAACGAGATGGGTTACGCTCTCGATAACATCTCGTCAATCGAAAAAAGAACCCGACGCGATATCACAAACTACGAAGATCTCGCAGACGAGGAATTTGTGCCAAACGAGGGTGAATTTGATGCCAGACGTAATGAGAGTCTAATTGTTAATAGAGATTTAGATGTTAAGAATGGCAGTTATGTTGTTGACGGGAATGGTGTTAAAAATGATGTTGTGACGATGGCCAATGACGATGATATCGTCGTCGCTGTCAAAAGCGGAAGCGAACGTGATAGTAAAACAGAAGCCTTAAAAGAGATACTCTCAAACGATGTTGTAAAATATAATTTTATTAGCGATATTAATAGTGATAATACTGAAGAAGATTTAGATAGGATTTTAACTAATGGCGTTGCATTAAACGACGCACGAGAGAAATTGAAAATCGTCGATTCAAATTACGATGAAAATGTTTACAATCGTAGAAAGATAGAAACGTCGGAAGACAATATTAAAGAAAACAAGTTTGTGATGGATTTTGATAATGACGTGGAATTAAAAGATAGTGCTGTGGGAGCGAGGAATCTCGGAGGAAGTTTTGATAACAATGTTGAATCTCGACGGCGCTTTTTCAGTCGTAGAAAGCGTGAAACTTTAAACGACGCCCTTAAAGAAAACAAATATGTCAATAGGAATCCAAACAATGAAGATGTCGGCTCTGACGATCCGCGCTTCGATAATGGTGGTAAACCGGCCGCCTATGATACCGTCAGCGATGGCAACGATGAAGACGAAGATGGTAACATCCTCGGTAATTTCGACGGTAACGATGTCGAAGAAAACACATTCGAAGAGTATGACTATCTCACCGAGGAGACTAACATCATGAGAATACCGCCGAGAGGAATAAAACTCCAAGATGACGATTTGAAAGCGTTAGACGATGCGAAAAATTTAATGAAGCTCTCGTTAAAAGGTGATAAAATAAGTCTTACGTATGAAAACAAAAACAAAGGTAATGTCATCACGAATAACGACGTTAAAGCGCGAGGTGAGCAATCGACCCGTGAGCTTTTGAACGACGATTTAAATGGTAAATATCTCCACGGCTATTCGGCGAAAGAATACGAGAATGCCGATGCTAAAGATAAACAAAAGAGCGCAGATAAGCAAGATGTCGATGGCCATAAACAACAGAATGACGAAGAGCATAAGTTTGTGAAGACGAAATATCTGTTTCTTTTGGGGCAGTCGGCGAACGATAACGAGACCGAGTTGCAGGCGCGGATAGATGATGAAGCCTCCATGTACGGAGACATTATCCAAGAAGGTTTTGTGGATTCGTACAATAATTTAACCCTGAAATCTGTCATGTTGCTGAAGTGGGTAGTTACGCATTGCGGAGAAAATGGTAAGTTTTTTTAAATTTTTTTATTAACTAAGCTTAGCCGAGTCCCGTTTTAATTCGACCGTTTGGCATTTCATCTGTCTGTAAATTTGTTGGTATATTCCGTTTCGCAAATCTGATGCATTATTATTGAAGCAAGCCTTACTTTTTTCGTTGTTTGTTTTTGGGGTGTTATGCCGTGTTGCGCTACCTCCTACTATAGCCGACGTTTCCGACAGCGTTGCAGTGTCCTGATGATGGACACTGCAACGCTGTCCGAAAACGAAAATGCTTTTGGCCGTGAAAATCTAAAAACTTAAGCCTTACTTTGATTAGATGACTAACTTTGACCAGGTGGCTAACTTTGACTGAGTTTTTCAATATTACGGTGGAGTTTCTTTGGAAAAATTATTCAATTCTTTATTTGTTTTAATGAGCAGGCAGCTGTTCTGTTGACATGCTCAATTCTGATTTCAGGTCAATCCTTTCTTCTCTTCAATGAACATCTAGTCGAGCTTTATAATGATTTATTTATACAAGGTCTATTACGGAAACCGCATGTCTATTTACAAGGAAGTGTTTCCTAGGATTTGATGCAAAAGGGTTTTTGTTCATTTTTGTCAGTATCCATAAAGATTTACATTTATGCTAGTGGTGTAGATTTCTTGAATACCAGTGTAACTATAATGTCCAGATAAAATTTTGAAAATCTCAATCAAGTCACTTCTTTCGCCTCTTTCTTTTAATGTTGATAATTTTAGTTCCTTGAGTCTGTGAAATATTTTGTGAATCTTTTAATCTGAAACTAAATCACATGTGTTATTTTTCAGTACACTACATCATGAAAACCGACGACGATATGTTTGTGAACATTCCACGTCTGATTGAGGCGCTCCAGAACAAGTCGCGTGAGTTTGTACGTAGCCAAAAGGTTGCCCCGTCCACCCTGATCTACAATCGGAAGGTCAAAAGCGAACAGCTGCTGATGGGAGACTTGATTTGTGACGCAAGGCCCATTTCGGACATTCGCAGCAAATGGTAAGAGAAAATTATATAGTGAATAATAACAGAATTTTTTGCCATTATTTGAGTGAATTAACTACAATTTGGGAGGCGGTTAGGGGTACCGCCGCCCCATTTATTGGATACCCAACACCCCTGCCACATGTAACCTCAAATAAGGTTCGCTACATTTGGTGACTTAGCAGGGGTGCCTGGATTCATGGGGTGAGGATTGTCTAGGTCTTGGCGGCAGATGCATCTCCTAACTTACTGAGTGGCGGGCCGGATTTGGAGACTGGTTGAGGGAGACCTTTTGACCTCTAGCCGTATTTTCTTGACCTATCGCCTTGCACTGGGAGGGATGGATTCATACATCTATCATTCCTTGACAGATAGATCCTCAGATTCCTACCCACCCTTCTTACCTTTTCCTTCTCAGAACTTCCTCTTCTTCCTTCCTTTCCCTAAAAATACCCTCCATACAGCATTCCCAAAGATGACATAGGCCCTGAGAGAATTTTTTTCCTCATGGCCTCCTGTGTAGTGTTGAGTACCTCATACAAGGATTTAATTTTTTTTTAAATATATAAATATATGTATTTTTACTTCTTCAAACTTTGCAAAATAACTTTGTGGCATTATTTATTATTTAATTATTAACATATCCTGAAGAAGATAACATTGTTATTGAAACATGTCGATATTGTTAATAAAAAGTGGTTTATACTAAGTGATCTGTTATTAATTAAATATGTATTTTTACTTATTGAAACTTCTTTACACTTTAACATGTCCCTGACTCATGCATTTGATTCACTTGGTCATTCCATGTGTTCCTGACTTCTTCTACCAGTAACTATTGTGTCAATACGTATTCTCCTTACATTCCTTTCTCTGCTTTCTTCGTTCATCCAAGTATTTGAGTGATTCGTTAACAAAATTCAATAAAACCTTTTTTTGCCCGCCTTAACCGTAAATTGTAAACTTTTGTATTTTAGGTATTCACCCACCTACATGTACAGTGGAAAAGTGTACCCACGCTACCTCTCGGGCTCCGGTTACGTGATGTCGCTGGGCGCCGCTCAACAGCTCTACCACTCAGCGCTCAACACCCCCCTGTTTCATCTCGAAGATGTGTTCATTACTGGTAAGTTTACATCAAAAATATTGTTACATCCAAAACTGCAGTTGAATTATCCACTCGAGCGAATTTTGGCATATTATGGCAATTTTTCAAAACATCTTAAGCGATTCGTTGCCATAATATGCCAAATTTACCTACCTTTCATAAAACATTTAAAAAAAAAACATTCTCACATTCTGCCAGGGTGGCCACAGACCTGGAAAATCTGGAATACCTGGAATTATCAGGGAATTTTACCGAACCTGAAATTATCAGGGAAATGTCAGGGAATTTCAAAAAAAAATTATAACATCAGGGAATTCCAAAAATAAAACTAAATTCGTTATTTTGCGATTTGTGAAACCCCAAAGTTGTGTTTTATTGGTTTTACTTGTTACGTGCAGAGGCGGCTCTAGGGCTCCAGGTATGGGAGGTCATTTGAAAAAAAATTGTGACATTACCTTTTTTTGACATTATGAAAAATGCCGACATATTATTATCTATTTCAATTTGAAGATAGGTAGGGTCATGAATCCGCAACTCAAATTACATGGGTTTTATTTATAAATTGCAAAATCACTAAATAATTCATGTACTTGCTGGCACATCATTTTAAAGAGGGCACTTTTCAATATAGTTATGCACACCGATAGTATGTACCTAAGTATCCAAAATTTAAAAACAAAATTAGGTAGGTAGATTAGAAAAAATAGAAACCGATAATATCAAAAATTTAAAAACAAAAATTGACTTTGAAACACACATCCGCAGTCCCCTTTTACCCCTAAAATGCCCAAAGATATTGGGTGAGAAGAGACATTTATAAATTTTATTTAAATTTAGACTTGCGTTTCAATTTGACAATGTTTTTTTTGCATTTTTCAGCTACCTAACAAAAACAGATTTATTATTAAATTATGTTAGATATTTTTTATCTATCTAATACGCCACTACACAAGCAAAGGTCCCTTTCAAATGATTTATCTGTAACTAGATAATTAAATGTATAGAATCTGCTGTCACTTAGGTTAGGAACCTAAAAAACGAACATTGTTTTAAAAGCTGTTTTCCATGTCCGTTGAAAAGTGATCATAATATAATAATTAATAATCTTTGAAAAGATCTACTTCTCTATGTGCCGCCAAATACTAAATTTGAAACGTCGCCGATAACAACGTAAATAATTATTATTCCAAATCTTTCACGAACTGTCCAAATACAATGGACGATGCATGCGTGCAAAATGCAAACCGACCTATGTTGTATCGCCATCTCTTTCAACAACGCATAAGAGACGTAATGCTGTCTCCCTTCCACGACATTCGGTCATGTCCAAAACGTCGCTAGGGTTTCTATGGTACCTATACGCGGGAATTTTTACTCCAGGATAAAAACATAGTGCCATCGCGTTTATTGTATGGCGCGCATAGAGACAGAAGATATTCTTCGCGGGGACATCTCGAAAATTGACCCATGGATCTAAATATTGTGAGAATTGGAGCTTCCATTTGACACGATAGATGTCACTGCTCGTCACTAACTCGTCGCCGCTAATATTAATTTGCGGTTCATTTCAAGTAAAGAATTCAATGCGTTGAGCCGTTTATTCCGTAAAAAAATATTATTATTATGTCTTATAATTTTGGGGGGTCAAACACCCATTGTCCTAAGGGGAGAGCCGCCACTGGTTACGTGTCTAACAAAAGATATGCCGACAAAGACAAACTAGATACGTAGTATCTCTTCGAATGTTAATGTTTTTTGTTTCTTTGTCTATTTTTGTCTGGTTTTTTCATTTCTTCACAAATTGTCTTCAGGCGAAATATCACAAATTTGTAACAAGTGTATTTTGTTTTTAATAGATTATTGTGATGCAAAGAAATAATAAATGCTATAGATGACGGAATTCCCTTTATTATTTACCTAATGAAAGATATCCCCTTATATCAAATTAAACACATCAGGGAAAAATGTAGAAACTGCCCTGAAAAACCTGGAATTATCAGGGAATTTTGAAATCCGTTTTTTTTGGCCACCCTGTCTGCGTTATTAGGAAGCTGATATAATACTTTTCCAATTTATCAATAGGTGTCTCAAATCGACTTACTACAGGCACTTATCGAAGTGTCTAAAATTTAATATTGTTTATTACATGTCATTTGTCACGACTCAGATTTTTTTTTGCTTTTTTTTAATGCGATTTTAACCCTTATGTATAAAGAAACTGTATGAACGACAAGGTCAGAATCGCTTGCGCCAATATCTTTCTTGACGAAACAGTTGATTTGATTAAATCTAGTAACTCATTCAGCACGGAGTAAAACCATGTATGATTTTATTAGAAATGTGGAGATCCGTAGAGAATGCAATGCTGATGTAAGAGTAATGAATAAGAATAAGAAAGGGTTAAAAAAGTAAGAATAAGATTAAGCTCATACAGTTTGGGCAAGTAGAGCGAACGGACGATTAAAGGAGTGTAAGGAGAATACATGATGCAAATGTGAATGGTAGAAGAAGTCGGGGACGTCCGACATGGTACATGGTACGTAAGACATGGTATGATCAAGGGAATCAGATACTTGTGTCGGGCCACATCAAAAGTCAGAATAATAGAAGAGTTTGTATGAGACAATGTATGAATGTGAATGAGGCAAGGAGTATGTGCCAAGACCGAGTTGTTTGGCAGTCCGTCCTCTCTGCCTACCCCTGATGCGATGGTTAGTTATATTAGAGGCACTGCTGAAAACCAGCTACTTTTTGTCTCTGGAATGTAAAATTGAACCAAGATGATGTGTGACTAGGGAATGCGATCCCGCAAGACCATGTCAATCCAGGTATTTGCGGGACTAAACAATCTTAGTCCCGCTGGATCCAGGTATTTGCGGGATCTAGCAGGGTGGACTTAGATATCTAATCAATCGCATAATAAAGACCTAATACCTCGATCTACCAACCTTGTTTTTAGAGTTTCAAATTTTTACCTAATCAAACAAGTTCTTTGGGACATTTTAAATGGTTTATTAATATACCTTTAGTTAGAAATGGGTAAAGTTTAAGTCATAAATTGGCAAAGAATAAGATAAGACATAAATTTACATAACAACTTAAATTTAAATAATAACATTCACACGAAAAACAATATTCTTGTACAATAAGCATCATAAGTTTAAACATTATTTTGGAAATAGCTTCATAAAAAAGTTAAAGTATTAATTGTGTCGTCTGATATTGGACACAAGGTAGCCAGCAGCTGAAAAAGCTCTTTCAGCTTCCACGCTGCAGCTGCGTGCTGGTTGGCACAATAGTCATTAGCGCATTGTAAGTGAATTGAAGGTATGTGCCTTTTAATTCACCGGACTCGAAGTAATTCATTTTCTTTTTTTATCAAAACCTCAAGGTTGCTCAATGTTTGGTTTTGAAATGATAATATGCACAGTATCTACTGGAATGTCATTTATCCATCCTACTTTCCCCAACCTTGTCACATTGCTGAAGAAAGCTGGGAACCATGACAACAATAACAACCAACAATTGGTGACTACAAGTCGACTTGTGACATTGGAAGGAACTGTTTTTTGTAAGTTTATGTGCTCGCCTTCTAATTTGGTAAGTGCCTTGGTTTTTCCTTACTTCCTTGTAGTCCACAATTCACCATACACATATAATCATTCAGCTTCAATCAATTTCTTTTCGTTTTCGTAGTTCACAGTCCATTTCGCCAGTTGCATTTGATTGAGGCTGTCGTTTTCGAAGACAGTTTCGGATGCAACACTCGTATTGCCAGATCTAGGTTGTTGGGCTGTTGATCTTGAACTCTTCATACTAATCAAAATAAGTTCGTGTTCGTCTTGAAGTGACATTGGTACTGCTGCTGCTGCTGCGAATGTTTCCAGATTAGCGAGAGGAGTGTCGTCATCGTCATCGTAAGGATCATCAGCATCAGCAGGAGCAGTAGCCACTGCGTTGTTACCCGTGTCCGTATACTCTATCCAAGTAACACGTATGAACTACGCTTCTCTGTAATCCCCCCAGCCCAGCGGGATCCCGCAAAATTTTCGACCTAGATTAGTCCCGCAAAATGTCTGCTTTATCTCGGTATTTTGTGTATATCCCGAAATACCGGTATGACTTGTGTGACAAACTAATAATCTATCGACAAATAAATATTTTATTGCTATTATTATTCTTAGAGGGCATCCATTAATTATGTGAGCAGTTTTTCTTCCAATCTAAACCCCCCCTTCCCCTCGGTGAGATAAATTTGGACCAATTCGTATATTTTTTTCAAGTATCGTGAGATTTTGCTGGATCCCCCCCCCCCCCGTTTGTGCTCACGTAATTAATGGATGCCACCTTAGACTTGTGTAGCATAAAAATATGTAAAACTGCAACTGTCTTTTTCTTTCTTTCAGGTATGTGCTCCCACAAGGCGGGCATAAAGCCGCGCGACCATCCCGGCTTCTCGTACACGATGCGCAAATTCAACACCTGCATCTACCAGTACCTGATCACCGCGCACCAGGTCACTCCCTCTCAGATGCGCCAGATGTTCCACACGCTCACCTCCCCCGCCTCGGTGCACCACCTCGAGGCCTGCGAGGCGCGTAAGATCCTCGCCACCACCTCGTCCGGCACTTCCTTCCTCGCCAGCGCCAAGAACGCACTCTTTGGCAAGGGGACCGGATTCCTCGGAAGTCCCAGAAGCATCATAACGGGTCTGGCCGGTTTCGGATATGCCGACGCTCGAAAGAAGAAGCTGAAAAAGACAAATAACGGATGCTCCTGAGTCGTTGTACCGGTATTATTATCTGCCATTGATTTATTCTCCGCTGACGGTCTCCTACACATTCTTCTGTACAACCTGCGATAATCGTGTATAGTCATAAGTTCGCTATCAAAAATGTACATGCTGTGGTGCTTGTTATCGCCGATGCATTGTAAAGGTTACATCAATATGGTTCCATGAAAAAATAGAACATTGAAAAAAAGTTAACTTGAATCATATTCAGTTTTGTCAATGTTCTGTTTTATCCAGTTACCCATCGATACAATGCTTATATTACACTGCAATAGTGTTAGAAGTGTTGAATCTACAACTGAGTTTGTATCAAATTGTTTTTTCGGTTAAATTCTAGGACTTTATAATATAGACTAGTGATTTGAAAGGCCACAATGATATTCACAAAAAATTGTTTGTTCCAACCTATTTTCCACTTGACTACTTCAGTTGATTAAAGAAACCTCAGATTAATGAAACCTCAGCTTGCCGTGCAATAGATCATTTCACTTGAATAGAGATGCAAGCTCTCTTTGAAACTGAAGTACAATATGTAGCTACAAGAGCGTGTCATGACTTGATTTCTGATTTTTCAGAATTTTTATTATTGTTGTAAAATTTATCGACGATCTATTGTTAATGATGACAATTGAATATGACTTTAGAGAGAAAATATGAAGGGCTGCCAATATTATATATGTGATTTCACATATTGATGGTTGTAAATCCTTTATTACCTGATAAAATGCTTCCAAACAAAACTTCCAAAAACACTTTGTTCGACAACAAAATTCTCTCAAAACATTTTTGTTATTTCAACTTCGTTAATTATTGTAATTTTAATTACAAAATATGCTGAGTAAGTACAGATGCATTCATAACTGTAAATAATAATATAAACAAACATCTATTTGTGCAGTTTTGTGGCAATTACAATCATCGAAATTGTTTGTCGAGAAGATTTTACTTTTGTCTAATTTCAACTTCTTGATTGAATAAATCAAAGAATAAGTCACGGCAAGCCCTGATAAATTGAATATGTATATGTTTTCATTGCATGTAATGCATATACACTGTGTGTTAATTACAGATTATTGCATGTATCGCAGGTACACTGTATGTTCATTGCAGTTTATTGCATGTATTGCAGATACACTGTATGTTCATTGAAGTTTATTGCGTGTATCGCAGATATACTATATGTTCATTGCAGCTTATTGGATATATCGCGGATAGACTGTATGTTCATTGCAGTTAATTGCATGCATCGCAGATACACTGTATGTTCATTGCAGTTTATTGCATGCATCGCAGATACACTGTATGTTCATTGAAGTTTATTACTTGTTTCGCAGATACTCTGCATGTTCATTGCATTTTATTGCCTGTTTTGCAGATATACTTTATTTTTATTGCAGTTTTTTACTGCATATTTCCCAGATTAGACCAAATTGTGTTAACATTACATGTAATTTTAAACACTGAGGCTTAAGTTTTTACTTTCAACAGTATATAACGAAATCTCAAAAAATCTCTCAGATTACAATATGTAGCTCTCTCTACCTGTCTTAAATTATATGCAGGTAGGGAATGCATCGTCTATTTCATATACCTTATTTGTCTTTGTAGGTAGGTACTTTCCCTTTTTGTTTTTAGACATAATCGGACCTACTTTGACCATGTGTACTATTTTGTAAATGCTCATCTTTGTCTTGTGTATCGGATCCACTTGATCGTGCCACATCTTTTTATGAAACTGAGCGACGGTACCTACTTACGTTTGAATTTATTTTTAACTATTTTATAAGCGGAACCATCTTTTCTAGATTTATTATTATTATATGTTAATTTTAAGTCGACCATTCTAATTTTTAAATGTTTATTATAACAATACTCATCGTAGATATCTTCCTACATATGTTTTTTTTTTTTAATATATAATGTTTATCAAGTTTATTATTATTTATATGATCTCTTTATAGCGCATAAAAAACTTTGTGATTTGAGAATCTCGTTCCGTCGTATGATGAATGCCAAACATGGCTCAAAATTTTTTTACTAGGCTATTGCGTCATATATAAAGTTACGATTTCTAGAGTCTCTGACTATCTGCTAAACAGCATACGTTTATAGCGCTGTATGAATTAAAATCGTGTTTTTAATGTTTTATATTTTGCAGTCTTCGTCACCAATAAATTTTTTAATGAGCAGCAATAGATATTAGAAATAAGGATAATGGGCCATGAACACTAGTATCGTACAGGCTGTGTCAGTGTGATTTACCGTTAATTCCTCTGATTAACGATACAATTCGGATGATCGGGAGTTTTCGATAATACTGCAGTTCGTCAGAGATTACGAGTCTTGTTTTATTAACGTGTTGTATTCACAATGAATATCTAACTGGAATTAACATCCATTCTAAAGGATCCTCTGTGTTAATCTGCTGGCGGAGGAAGCGCTCACTGAAGATGCCCGCCTGTAGATCGGATGTGATCAACTATCTTCGTAACCGTTTGGGTATTAGATCCAAACGTCTGACAGTTGTCTATCATGCAATACTATCAATGACACCTATTGAAACACCTGAAAACTACTTACACTAACAACATCTGTTGAGAGACCTTGAAACTACATACATACATACATATTTACAAACAATACGTTTGGACTGCTTTGTCGACAACATCGTTCACACCGTACGTACACTTTGTTTCTATCTACACACCAAACGCATAACTTTCATTGCATAGCCACTGTAAATTTGATAATCCATGCAGTTTAATCTTAGCTTAATGACAGTCGGCACGCTTCTACGCCAATTTCTCTCCTTGTTTCTATTATCTATGTGTGCAATGGTTTATTTTAGTAACAAGATTGAAAGATTTTCTGGCCTTGTGAATTGACACTCTGTGGCACTTCATCTTTGGATACTAGTTCATTTACTATTTCTGAATATGTATTTGGAAAACTAATTTATTCAATCATATTTTAAAAGCAGACAAAACTAGAATATTTTGAAAAATATATCAATTTTTTTTGTAAAATTGTATAATTCAAGTTGCTACAATGGTATGCAGTAAAGAAATAACTCCATACATAGACTTAACTTGAATCCTTCTTTCATTATTATCATGTACTTTCGATTCAATTAAATATTTTCTGAATACAGTGAAACCCTCTTAAGAAGTTTTCCAAGAGCCTGGAAAAATAAACTTCTTAAGCAGGAAAACTTTATACGTTAGAAAAATCGGGCCAATTTTGGGCCTAGTAACTGAAAAACCAAACTTCCTAAGCCACGAAACTTCTTAAGAGAGAACTTATTAAGAGGGTTTCACTGTGTATATAAAAGAAAACAGCAAAACTCTTGATTAGTGAAGCTCTGACATCTTAAAATTTGCACATCTTTTATTTTTGAAATTTCTAGGTCAACACAACTATTTTTAATTCGCAATGTAATTTCTAACGGAAGCTACGGAGCTTCGAAATATCCAATATTAACTATCGTAGAAGCCATATTGTTTGTTTAGATTTCAATAAAACTACAATACATTATATATAAATTTAAATTGTTCTTTGTAATTGCATATTTTGTGATTTTACAAATTCTCAATACTTCAATCTGAATTTTAGGTTTATCAAAATTTTATGAATCTCTCAATAAAACTTTTAATATTATTTTACATAATAATAACCTTCCATTAACAGTTTAAAATTAGTGTAAAAACAAATGGATAAAAATCTTAGATATATATATTGCTAAATATAAGTATTTTTCTAGAAGATATTGCATCTTTTTAATTGGACAGTATCATTTTCATAGTAGACTGATTTTTTTTCATCACTAAAATTATACGCAGCGTAAACTGCTAAAACTATTTTTGACTTCAGATTTTTATTTTTTGTTACGGTTTTTGGCGATTATTTTTGGTTTCACAATTAACAATGTGTTAAATTGGAATTAAACTTTCAATATTTAATTTTAAATAGGTAATTGAATCTATTTTCTGTTTGTTTCACAAATATGTATGTATAGACTTATTTAATAATCCGATTACATTTTTTTAAATTTTTTGCTTTTGCAAAGATTAATATGTATGTATTGATATTAAAAAAGTGTGAAATGTTCTGTTTTTTTCTGCCCATATAACTATAGAGTTATCATTTAGCTTAAGTTATTTTAGTTGTCATTATTTTTAAGTTACATATTACACAAAATAATTTTGATTTTTGGCTTGTTTATCTATAATTTGGTAACTTGGTAACCAGATTTATACATACATATATAAATTTTTTTGATCTTATTATAAACTTTATATTTGATTTTTGAGTTTTTTCATCACATGTATATTGGATGTAAGATCTGATCACTTCATTTAATTCTGATTTTTTACCTTATTGCCAAGTTTGTTTCTGATTTCGTTTTTATTGTAACATTTACATTTACATATGTATATGTATCTTTTTATTACATTTATGTTGTAACTGATTTCTAACCTTATTATGTACCTACTTGTTTGATTCTTGATTTGATTTTGATTTCTTTTTAATTTATGATGTTATCATTCCATTTATATCTGATTTCTAATTTCATTGCTATATTTGGAATCTTATTATCCAATTTATATCTGATTTCTAATCTAATTGCCACATTTGTAACCTTATTATGTCATTTGTATTTGATTTCTCATCTCATTGCTACATTTTGAATCTTATTATCCCATTTATATCTGATTTCTAATCTCATTGCTACATTCGGAATCTTATTATCCCATTTATATCTGATTTCTAATCTCATTGCCACATTTCTAATCTTTTTATTCCATTTAAATCTGATTTCTAATCTCATTGCCATATTTCTAATCTTATTATTCCATTTATATCTGATTTCTAATCTCAATTTCAACAATTTTTTTGTTTTTGTTGTCATATTTTCAGATTTTTTTTTCTTGTTGTCAATTTTACATTCAATTTATAATTCTGATCAATTTAAATCTGATTAGCTGATGTTCCCCAGCGGCAACAGAATTTACACAGACTAAAACTATAGGATTGCATACAAATCAAATCCACACCACCAGCCACACTTACTCTTCTTTACATAGTATAAAATGAAGTCACTCACACTGTCTGTGCACTTAGATCTTTTAAACTATGCAACGGATTTTCATGCGGTTTTCACAAATAGATAATGATTCATGAGGAAGGTTTTTATGCATATAATTTGTCAAGGTTTTGTGTAAATTGGTTGAATTACATAATATATCTGGCCAAGCGGCAGCGGGCAGCGGGCTGACAAACGGGCAGTGTGGATTTGATTTAACAGATGGCGTTGGTTATAAAGGTTTCGTTAGCCACAGCCACTTGTGGCCGGGACTTTATATAAACAGATTTCGGCAGTTATTATTGAGTATATTTTGAATTTTTATAATATTTATTATCATGCGTAATTTATTTCCAATCTTTGACATTGTCGCCTATTTACATACAAATATTCAAAGTGATTACCACTTATGATCCATATTTTTGTAGTGTTATGATCGCCTAGAATAATAGCAAATATAATATGGTTAGTTTTGAACGGTAGGTTACTTATGTTTAAGCGGGTATGACCCGTGGATTATACGCCTTTTTGAATAGTGAGGAATAATTAAAAGTGTAGAATTTTTTGAAGTTATTATTATTATTACTAATAATTGTCTGAAGTATTATAAATACATCATAATTTGCTTTAACTTAAGCACTTACTTCCATTCTCAATTTCTCTAGTAGAAACTATATTAAAAACATAATACATATTTAAATAATTAAAGTATATAAAAGTGAATTGTATTAACGATTTTTTAAATTTTTACCATTGAAGCCCTTTTGACACTGGAGTAATTTTTTTAAAAAATGAGCTTTTTGAATTCAGGATGACAAAAGTTGCATCACATTAAAAATACTCTTTTGTGAATTGGGCTTTATGTTGCTTTTTTAAAAAAAAAAAGAATTTTTTAATACAAGGGTGTTCTGAAAGTCTATCTGATCCGATTGACATTTGAATAATATATATTTTTTAAATCAACCTGTAAAAAAATAAAAAGTTTTTGAAGTGATAACTTCTTTAGCACTGTTGGGATTTGAAACTCGATGCAACGAAAAAGTGACACTAATAAGAGAAAAACACATACATCTACAGGATTTAGCCTGCGAGAGGATGAGATAGAATAATCGGTCTCCTCTTTGTGTGGTGCTTCGTAGCCTCCCCACTCTTGTCTACTTTAGTTTTCTGAAGGTTTCACTTCTACCGCGTGTGAACTGCACACTTGTAATTTTTGTGTTATAATCCATTTTTTTTTTCAATTTTCGATCTAGTTGCGCCAAGTTGGGCTAGCTAGTTGCCAATTTCAAAGTTTTTTTTTTGGTTTGACTGAGGATTGACCTTTTCTTTGTCATTCTTCACCAGGGACTGTAGTCTAACAACTGAGCCAGACCGCACTTGGATAGTACCAACAACTATTTCTTATATTAACTGCTATAATGTCATCCAATTTCAGAGAAATCCGTATATAACCGTGTGTGTATGCGTGATTGCCACCAAAATTTTATAGAATGCATTGTCATTGACGAGTCTATCTGCCGAGTTTCAGCTCGATCAGATGCCGGTAAGTGGGTTAATTTCCACTTCCAAGATTCCACTTCTTTCATTCATTCAAGAAAAGAAAATCTAAATTCAAATATATATGTAGATGTATTTAAAAACAATATTAATATTTTAAAATTATGCTCGTACATTTTTGTTTTATTTGGAGTCACAAACATTTTTATGTATATCATTGAAGAAGAACATAATACTAATAAATCTAAACGAAGCATGAAACAGAATAAGACACAGAAAAATAAAAAGGTAACAGTCACAATCTCTGTCTTACCAGGACAATTCCTCTCCCAACTTGGCCATTGGGACCTAATTATTTAGCTTTACCTTTTTATTTTTCAGTGTCTTGGTCTATTTCATTATTTGTTTAGATTTATTAGTTTATCTTCTTCTTAAATGATATATTAAATTACATTGATGGGTAGAACCTTAAAAAATTATTTAAAAAAAAGTTGTTCCAATAAAATTGAATATTTTTTTGAATATATTTAGTTGCTGATTCTCAGATGCACATCTCAGTTTTGACATAAGTAAATAATGTACTAATTATTTTTCCCATGTCTTTCAAAACACCCTGTATTGTATTTTTCACTATGATTTTTTCATCAGTATTGCCGCATTCGAACAAATCTTAACTCCAAATATTAAAATTAATATTAACGACATTAGCCTAGTACAATTTTGGTCCATTATTAAATATATTATATAGTTAAAAATATATATATATGTATTATTAAAATGGCATGTCCAGTTTTTAGATGATTTTATATAATTATGATTTCTTAGATAAACTTAATGATCTTTTGTAAATAAAAAGCTAAACAATATGAAGTTAGGGCCTATTTCGACACCTTTGAGTAAACTGGCAACTAACTACTCTCCGGATAAACAATAATAATTATTCCACAGATTAGTGTGTTAATTGAGGGTTATTTCGTTAACCTCTTTTTAACTATCCAGTAGATATGCTTGGGGGCAAGATACATGTAGTTTTACTTTTGAAAAAACTTTTTCTTTTCCTCGAATGGTTCCAATTTTGCCAAGTGGCCATTTTTTTTTACAGTATTTTTTCAAAATACCGATTTTGCCTTCAATTTTCTGCAATCGAAACTTTTTTGCCATTGCCAGATTTGACTAGCTGCATACTTTCCAATTTTCCTCCCATCTTTCCAGGAATGTTGGAACTGTTGTGCCCCAAGCGCGCTTCATAACATGACTAAATAATAATTTCTCATGCATATATTATTACAGTAAAACCCTCTTAAGAAGTTTTCCAAGGGACCGGACAAAATAAACTTCTTAACCCTTAGCGGAACTGTTGACTTTTTTTTTTACTTCAAAATTTTGAACTGAATGAAACAATTTGTTAATATGATGTTATTCGAAATTTTTATGAAGTTTTTGACAATGGCAAATATTTGGCAGTATTAGTTACTTCAATATATATGTGCAATTTAAAAAGCTCACTGCTACACTAGGTTATAATTATTTTGTATGTGTTATCACTGGGATGCCGAAATTCCGCTAAGGGTTAAGCAGGTAAACCTTATATTTGGGAAAAATTGGGCCGAGAGACTGAAAGACCCAAACTTCTTAAGCCACGAAACTTCTTAAGAGGGTTTCACTGTATTTCTATATTTTATCCAAACTACAACTGCCAATAATACATAATATAGGTAATTAGCAACAAAAATTAAAGATTTTTTTTCAGATTAGTCTATCAAATTGATAGAGGCCCTATTGTTTTGCAGAAATTAAAATGTAACATTTTTATGACATAACAATTCCATTCAACGCCAAAATGGTGCTGAATGGCCATTTGATGACTTTGTCACATATGAATTATTGCTAAACAACTCGGCCTAAGTCTGCGTTAGTAAATCATCACATTACTTATCCGATACTTAACTATCTAAAAGTTATCAAACATATTATGATTTATCCTGAGTATTACTTATGCCTTACTCAAAGAGTGCAAATAACTTGGTCTCTTTTGCATAACGAGATAAAAATCGTCAATATTTGCCAATTATTGTGTATTTTTAATATTAAAAATGGCATAAAATTAATATTTTTATCTGTATTATGTGCTTGTTCTGAAAACATAAGTACCTAACTATTCTTAATTTAAAAAAAACAATAAATTTTTTTCAGTATCTATTGTTATAATAATATTTATATAAACATGATTTTTCATCGTAGTTCGAAATCAACTAAGTCTATGCATAAAAATAATGCTATACCATCAACAAATTGTTAAATTTTTATTGTACCAATTAAAGGGTTATAAAATGTATTATTTTTTAATTGATATACAACGGTGTTGTGATTTTTCTTCCTTCACCCTGTAGAACATAAATTAGACTCTTTAAAAAGTAATTTTTTTTTTTTTTTATGTGACTTAAAATGTTTTTTTTTCATTGTAAATATAAATTTATATTCGACATGATAATATCTGTGGGCGAAAGGAAAAAGGATTAAGTTCCCTTTTTTCTTTCCATCACAGAAATATTATATTTAGCTAATTAAGAATATTTTATTTACATTTTTCTAGTTTTAAGTGATTAGCTAGGCTATCTAAAAAGTGCTTTTATCGCCCTTACAAATGATATTGCCGCATAGTTCACTGTGTTGCCATAAAATATTTAAAAAGGAATAGAATGAATTTTTTACAACCTAGCTTTCTTTCTTTTGAACCTTTTTATCATTGAAATAATAATTCATCCCAAGAAATGGGAATGCTTTTAGATGGGTACTTACCTACCTAATTAATTATTTTATATATTTTTTTATGTAGGTACCTACCCAATGAATTATTTAAAAATATATTATTTCATGTTAGCAACACTGTGAACTGTGCTGCGGTTTATTTTAGTGGTTGTTTCGCTCCAATGTTGTTATTAGAACGATGGATTGTTGAATTAGTTTTGGAATGAGTGTCATGGATTTGTTATTGATATTACTAATTGCTAATTTTTTGGTGTTGTGCAGAGAATAAAGGTATGTATTTATTGTAAGGATACAGATTGTGAAGTCAATGCCATTTCTATTTTGTTTTAAGCTAAAATATGTCAAATGACTTCACACAATTTCAAAAGTAACGATGCTGGTTCCTTGAACCTTCAAATCTAAAAAAAAAAACACAAAATGGCCTCAACGTAAAACCCCAACCTTACCTTTTAGAATAAAATATATCTTTGTTTATTTTAATATACATTGCTTTGTTTGAGGTAAATAACTAACTTGTTTCAAACATAACCTCACTTTCTTCAGGATAGTGGAGACAGATTTAAGTAATAGAAGGGGAAGAAAAATTTTTTTTGTTTACCATAGACATTTAAATTGATAGATGAGCCCATAGGTGAAAACAAGGTAGAAGGCGTCCCCGTCTGTCTTTCTATAATTTGTCAATAAATGAATCTGACAGTACACAGGTAACTTGAATTTATGATCACAATTTATTCTGCGAAAATAAAATCTGCTCACGAATTACTTGTCTTTTTTAAAATAGCGCGTAAATTGCTGGCTGCGTAAAAAACTTAACTACAATTCCAAAATCGGGTGAACAAAAGTTCGGGCTTGTTTCCAAAATTGAATATTGAAGCGAAAACTTTTCACCACCATTGTGATTTGTGATTTGATACTCGATGAAACGAAAAAGCGACACTAAAAAAAGATAAACACATAAAGCTATAGGATTTAGCTTGCGAGAGAATGAGATAGAATAATAGGTCTCCTCTTTGTGCGGTGCTTCATAGCCTGCCCACTCTTGTCTACTTTAGTTTTTTCTGAAGGTTTCACTTTTACCGCTTGTGAACTGCGCACTTGTATTTTTTGTTAGACACTGTTAGAAATGTGTTGCAATTTATCCGATTCACAAATTTTTAGCATTGCTATATCTGATTAGAAGACTTCATGATTTTTTACGCAGAAAAGTCCCACAATGGTCTACGGTGCGAAAGAGTGCATTACTTAAGCGAACTCTTCTTCTCTGCGCAGGGTTTTGATAAATTTCAATGTGCGCTCTTCAATGGTCAACATAAGACTGACGTCATCATTTATTCAAAGCATTCTCGAACCCTCCTGGTGCCAAAATATGGTCACTTGGTTTGCCTCCAGCTCGTCAAAATGATACCCGGATTCTATGTTAGAGCAAGTCTATCAATTTGGATGTCTATGGTGTATACAAATATGGATGTGTTGAATTTAACAAAATTATTATTATTAACAGTAAATATGTCAGCCACCTCTGGGCTTGAGCTCCAAAACACTTGACATACATAGTTCTTATCTGATTTGGACATTGGACTACACAATTTTGTTTCCGAATATTTTTGAAATTAGTACTCTTACTAAATAAAACTTTACTATACATTGATGGGAAAGGTTTAAAAACAGTGGCTTAGTAAAGTTTAGTTTCAGTTTATGAACTTACACCATAGTGTATTCATCTTTTTTTGTCAACATTTTTTCATTGTATTCATTATTTTATGGCAACATTTTTTCATTGTTTTAATCTTTTTATGTCGACATTTTTTCATTGTTTGTCATCTTTTTATCTCAACATTTTTTCATTGTATTCATCTTTTTATCTCAACATTTTTTTCATTGTATTCATCTTTTTATGTCAACATTTTTTATTGTTGGAATTACGGAGTAACTTTGCCACTGCGTTTACACCTTTTTTTTACCATCGACAAGACTGTAGGAATTGGTTGGAGTTGTGCGGTGATAGTATACGCATTGACAATGAGGATTTGTAAAGAAAGTTGTCTTGGTAATGCCATTATTATGACGAAGAGATGTATTTTTATCAATGCCCGAAATAGCAAGCGGCAAAAAATTAATAAAAAGATTTTAAAATCTGAGTGTATTCTTATTTCAAACCACTGAACAAAAAATAATCCCTAGAAAAAAGATGTTTGACCAATTTCACCTGAAGTAGGGAAAAATTGAGCTTTATTTTTATTTATTTTTAAAAAATTATTTTTTATTTTGGTGCATAAGACAGGCATGACGCCCAAATGTTTAAATACATTTTTTTTGGGAAAGAGGAAGGTGGGGAAGTACCTGCCTATTCAGATCTGGTCACCAAACCAGAGTGGAAAAGACCACCACTCAGAATTGAAACGTTGCTTGAAATGGCTTTAGCCGTGTTTGGTGATCCTGAATAGCCAGGTACTTCCTCACCTTCCTCTAACCCTTCTCAATACCTTCAGCCTCACAACATATCCCCCCAATTGTGGATGCCATAGTTTCACTGGCTCCAGACAGGAGCAGCTAAAATTCTTGTAAGGTATTCACATAAAAAAAAAAAAAACACGACTAAAATCATTTTAAGCAACGTTTCAATTCTGAATGGTGGTCTTACACACAATACTACACCTACTACGTAATTTCAATTTGGGAGGCGGGTATGTGTACCGCCGCCACGGGAACCATGTATTGGATAACCAACACCTCTGCCATAGGTCACCCCAAGTGGTTCCATACGTATGGTGAGTTAGCAGGGGTTCATGGGGCAAGGTTTGTCTGGGTCTTGGCGGTGGACACATCTGCCCACCAGCTGTATGGCAAGCCGGATCGAGAAAGTCTGGTTGAGGCAGACCTTTAGACCTCTCCGGCAAGGCTTTCTCGGAACATCGCAGTGGGAAGGATGGATTAATACATCCTTCAATCCTGGAGACCCCCAGATTCCTACCCACCCTCATACCTTTTCCTTCCCAGAACTTCATCTCTTTCCTGTCCACAAAAGGCCCACCACACAGCATCCCCAAATATGACAGTTGTATAAATTTTTGAGTTACGATAAATGTGACGCCTCCAAAGTTATTCAGATTACGTAGTTTTCATGACAGGCGTCAAATTTTTTAAATACGCCTGCCATCTTTTGACATTTTTGAAAGTAGAAATTGTGATTTTTTTTTAAATAGTTAACTGAAATGGTTCATAGATGTCGTTAGCGACCGGATTTTAAGGGGTTCAAAATCATTATATTATTTATTACTTTATTTGTTGAGGAAAATGATAAATAAAAACCTAAAATTTTATTATTTTGAAATAAGTACAGTCAAATCATTGGAGCGCACGATTAAATGTATTTGTGCACACCGACAGTGGTTCAAATTAGTACGAAATAGTTTGGAACAGCCGACCGTAGTCCCCTCTTACTCCGCTGTACTCTATAGTCTATAATATTACCACTATGCAAGCAAGTAGACCTGTAACCTATGAGCAGAGATATTTGTTATCCCATAAATGGTTGCCGGAGCGGCGGTATCTTCATCTGCCTCCAGAATTAAAAAATAAATAAATATAAGTACCTACTACCTACTACCTATTTACTTTAATGAAAATAAATCGCATTGTGTACACGACTATTTTATATAAAAATGTTTTATTTTCATTAATTTAAAATGACGCCACAAGGCCCACAAGGTATATTTGCGATTATTGAGATTTTTTTTTTTTTTGTTGGTAATATAGTTATGTTATAAAATTTTTATAGTTGTACCTAGAAAGAAACAAACAGTGGGCATATGAAGCAAAAACAGATAGCTCATAATTAAAATTTGTCTAAATATTTTCAGCCTTACTAAAAAAAACCACAGCACGACCGATAACCAGTGTTTTTGCAGCAACATCAATAAAACAAATTAACACTAAAACACGAAATATTACTAACTAACGTTGGTCACTTAAAAACGCGTTATAAATCTGGCAACCACGCAATTTTTCATAATCTGCATATAAAATTTTGTTTTCATTCATAGCCAATTTGGGAGGCGGGAATGGGTACCGCCGCCCCGGGAACCTTTATTGGATAACCAAAACCTCTGCCATATTTCACCCCAAGTGTTTCGCTACGTTTGGTGATTTAGCAGGGATGCCCGGGTTCATGGGGTGAGGTTTGTCTAGGTCTTGGAGGCGGATGACCTGGACCCCAGATTCCTACCCACCCCCTATACCCTTTTCCTTCCCAGAACTCTCCTCTCCCTCCTTTCCTAAAAAAACCCTCCACACAGCAACCCCAAAGATGACATAGGCCCTGAGGGAAATTATTTTCCTTTGGGCCTCCTGTGTGGAGTTCATTTAAAAAAAAGGCTTCTAGATGGCGATGGCGTGGCGCCTGCACATTTCTAGTCTGTTAACCGCGCAAAAAGTAGCAGTTGGTTTTTATGCATGGCTGGAATATTTTTAGTAAATATTGAGATTTTACTGAATGATTTCTATTATAGTGACCAATTCACTCTTATATTCATGTAATTTCTTAATTCATGTATTTGCCGTGTTATTTGTGTGGTTTTACATCAGTTTTATCAAGGTATTGCACAATAAATCGTACTTTAAAAGTTCAACTGTCAAAATATTGTTTTGGGTTACATAAAAGATCAAATTTACATTTTTACATTTTTAAATCTTTAATTTATGAGAATTTCTTAAAAGTGGTGTTTTTTCAAATATGACTATCTTCTATAATTAACTTATTTAGTGGTGTAAGAAATCTGTTGAATATCAGTATTATTTTTATGTTTTTTTTGGCAATAAAAAAAAACTTTGAAAATATTTCAATAATTTTTTATTGTACGCACGAGGAAAAAGTGAGGTGACAGTTTCATTCCAAATTCATTATACATATAAAAGGCCTGTATTTTTTAAATTTTATTTTTTTATAAATTTCTGTACACTTTCATCAAAAATGTTTTGGTAAGAAATTTTTTTACATTTTTTTCCGTGTTTGAATCTTAAAATATGGCAGTTTTTTAAAACTAAAGTGTATTCCAAATACACAAATCTAAAAGGTAATTTTATCTAATTTTTAAAAATGGTATTTGTTTTTACGACACCTTAAAAAATAAGAAATATATAGAACATTCAAAATACTTCGGAAAATTCCAAATATCGTTCAGACATCATTACTAAAACAGAGACAAACTACCCTCCCAGGCTGTGTAAACAGTGTGTATTTTTTTCCAAGAACAATTTTTTTTAATTAGTAATGCTTTCACAGCCGCGGCCGTTTGTCAATTGAATAAAATTTTCACGGGGTTTTTTAGTAAGGCCGTAAAAATATAACTAATTGTGGAAATGTAAAGCTCTATGACCTACATTTTTGTAAAAAAATTAAAAAGATATTAAAATGAAAAAGTATTTTTGAAGCTAAACTTCTTTTCGCACGCTTGACTTGGGCGAGGCGAACGGAAGTTGAGAGGGAGATATAAGTTAGTGAAGATAGAGTTACGTTTCTAATATTTACTGTAGGGGCAAGAGAGAGAGGTGCGATCACACATTTTCTTTCTCTCTTTCTCTCATAGCCAGTTACGTTTCGGTGACACAGTGCAGGCCTATTGTCTGTATCACTGTAGGAGCAAGAGAGATCAGTGCGCGCGCATATTTTATTTCTCTCTTATTTTATAAGTTAGTGAAGTTTTACTTCAGTCGTGTGGTCTAAAGCACACTCGTTTTTTTTTCATTGCAATATAGATGGGTACCCACTGATTTCAAAATTAGATTTGCATATTGTAGGTATATTATACCTTTGCAAAGAATAACGATATTGTAATAAAATATAAAGCACAGTTTAGAAATTGCCCACAATTATTTAATACCAGCCTAATTATTTAATAAATAAGTACCTACCTAGCGTTGCCCGGGATTTAGATTAGTTATGTCTCTAATTTTAGATCTGAATATATTTAACTCATTTAGATCTAAAAGTAGTGTAACTAAACTCACCATTAGTGGTTTCACAATGATGTTTCCGATTCCCTATTCCCGAACATTCCACGACATACTCCACCAATCCTTCCAGAACTTTCTAGAACTCTACGGCTCTATGGAACCTTCCAGAACTTTCCGGAAGACTGTTCTAGAAATTTCAAGAGGGCGAAACTTCCAGTCCCTTGATCGTATCGGGACTCGTTTCTGAGTTTTTGCGAGCCGCTCGTTTTTAGTACCTACTTTCTTTTATAATATAAGTACCTATATTTTGATTAAATGAAAGCAAATCACTTTGTAAAACACTATTTAATCAAATTTATGTCATTTTTTTTCTTTAAGAACAAAAAAATGTTTTTTAATGTGTCTTACAGTGTTCTATTTATTAAGTGTAATAAAATAATATTTGACAGTTAAATTGGTATTGCCAGCCTACAATTTTTTAAGTTCCTTTTTTGATATTTTCTAATCTTTATAATTGACAGACTATAAGTAAAGAAAATATTTTCACTAGGCAAGTTAACACGTCTGTATTACTTGGCGTGTATTCCGAGACCAGTGTATCGTGATGATTGTTTTTGTGGTCCGAAGATCCAAAGATGGCTGTGCGCCGCGCCGTGTAACCTTACAGTCTTATATAGTCCAGCTGTCGTGGGGTCCATTGTTAAATAAATAAATATATTTTCTCCCAGACCTCTGTCCGCCGCATATACGAACTGCCTGTCTATAGGTACTGATATTCCTCTGTATCTTTTTCTGTACTGTGTGCGTGTACCCGCCACGGACTTCTTCTGACTTGGGTTCGATGTTTAAAGCGTTGTTATCTGTAAAGGGCGCCACTGACAAAGCCTTATCGTTTACGTTTACAGGTTTTCAGCAAGACAATAATAATCGTAACTCAATTGTATTTTTAGGCGATTTATAATACGGCAATAAAAACGTAACGTTAGATAATATGTGTTCTTATCAGAATCCTAGATTTTTCTCACCCCCATAATAAATAATAAAAAATTTAATCATTTTGTTTAAGTTAGTTCCACACAAGAGGCCCAGAGGAAAAAAATCAGGGAAAGGATGGAGAGAAAGTTCTGGGAAGGAAAAGGTATGAAGGGTGGGTAGGAATCTGAGGGTCAGTGTGTTCAGGAGTGGTGAACGTATGAATCCATCCCCCCCACTGCAGTGCAAGGCGATGTTCCGAGAAAGTACAATCAGTTCCATTTTTGTACATTATCTCTATACAGGTCCTGAAGAAAATAATTTTCCTCAAGGCCCATGCCATCTTTGGGGATACTGTGTGGAGGACCTTTTTAAGAAATGGAAGTAGAGGAAGTTCTGAAACGATAAAAAGTATGTATGAGGAGTGGGTAAGAATTTGGGGTTTAGTTTGTCCAGGAGAGACGGACTAATGAATCCTAAGCAAATTTGAGTTGGTTGAATCAGAATTACGCGGGACAGACAGACAACCGAAAATAGAATCTTTGATGATAGGTACATAGGTAGGTACCAACAAAATATGCCCATATTTTGAAATGACTGCGATGCTAGCAGAATTCTAAAAAGAGCACTCGAGGTACCGAATAAGTATAAATGTTCAAAGTATGTTTTACACCATCTCTTTATCAGCTCGATTCCACTTAGAGACCAAAGTAAAAAATTTTCGCTTTACGCGATCGCTATTTTCATCTCTATTTTCATATCTACAATTTCAATTATCATCACTGCAAACAACACATGAACCATGCTGTTTGCTGTGATGCCAACTGAAATCGTAGATATGAAAATAGAGATGAAAATAGCGATCGCGTAAAGCGAAAAATGTGAACTTTGGTCTCTAATTGCGTATCATTGTAGGATTACTTTTTAAATTTATTGTAGTCAAGCGCACTTTAAGGCGATCCACTAGCACAGGAAAAAATCGAAATCGGAATTCACGCCCTTTTATGGGAGGAGTTTAAAAATACTTGAGAAAAAGCTTTTGGAAAGGTTGGAAAAGATATTTGAGATTTTTTTTTTACATGTTGATTTCGTAAAGGCCTGTAAAAAACATTAATTCCTTTTTTTATAGCAATAAAACGGAATTTTTAAATTGATTTCACGAAAATAAGCGGCGCGGAGCATAACACGACCGCTCTCCGCTCCGTTCGGAGGAGTAATGACGGAAGACAGGGGGGCGGCTGCCAGTCGTTCTTCGGTGGACGGTATAAGGTTCACTTTGATATAGCAAATTCGTCGACTGCCGTATTGTCGTCGTGATGTCAAAAATACCAACGCGAAAATGCATATTATATTTTATTTTGTGAGGTTCGGGCATAAATATCATTTTTTTTTCGCGATAATTATATAAGAAACTGAATTTTCCACATTATGCAATAAAACCATATCCGAAAAAGTGTTTATAAGTAGGAGAGTTTTCAGTTAAAAATGTTTTTTATAGACCTAATACTTTATTTTTTTCTAAGCTTATTAAAAGACTTTTAAAAAAAATGACCGATATTTTTAAGGGCCAAAGTATGTTCTACACGCAGTATTTAATTGAAGCATCTATAATACTTCTAAGCGGTCAAATTTTCAAAACTAAAACATACGATTTTGTATGATTTTGCATTATTTAGTATGGCTTCATCTTAAGTGAAATGATACAAAACTGCGCTTTACAAATATTATGTTATTCTTATTATAATTGGATCGGGCTGAAAAATGATGTCGTGTATTGTAGGCATTAGTCTCTGGTTCAACATCTATCCAATCAGATTCTTATGGCGTTTCGGAATCCAACACGAATTGGTGTCTTATCAGAATCTTTTTAGACTTATTCCCAACTTCATAATATCTTTAATAGATTTTTGGGTCATATTATTCTAAGCAGATTGAAAAACCCACCATCCTTCAGGATATATCTATTATCGCCACTTTGATTCCATTTATTTGTACTAGGGATAAAATAGGATATTATATTTATTTTTTAAATACTCGTAGGATCGACGACCTCCGTAGTCCAGTGGCTAAGACTCTTGACTCACAATCCGGAGGTCGTGGGTTCGAACCCGGCGTGCGCAAATAAATTTTATTTGATTAATTTGTGTTATTTCACAATAAATTCATTTAAAATAATATATAGTAGATATATTTGCGGCACGTTCCAGAGTGGAAGATACTATCAGTATCGCCCTGGTGTAAGACCACCATTCAGAATTGAAACGTTGCTTGAAAATGGCTATAGCTGTGTTTGGTGACCAGATCTGAATAGCCAGGTACTTCCCAACCTTTCTCTTCCCCACCTCCTTCCCCTCCCCACTACCTTCAGCCTCACAACATACCCCAATTGGGGATGGCATAGTCTCACTGGCTCCAGATGGGAGCAGTTGAGATTCTTGTGCGGTATTCACTGTAAAAAAAAAAAAAAGGATATTACATTAGCTCCACAGATGAGGCTCTGAGTAAAATAATTCCCTTCAGGGCATATATAATCTTTGGGGATGCTTTGTGAAGGACCTTTTTAAGAAAAGGAACGAGACGAAGTTCTGGGAAGGAAAAGGATATGAGGGGTGGGTAGGAATCTGTGGGTGAGTAAATCTAGGAGTGACGGACGTGTAATCTCCAACTGCGATGCAAGGCGATGGATCGAGAGTCTTACTAGAGAGGTCAAAAGACCTCCCTCAACCAGTCTCTATCGATCCGGCCCGCCATGCAGCAGGTGGGTAGGCGCGTCCACCGCCATTCACGGACGAACCTCACCCCATGAACCCGGGCACTCCTTTAAAATCACCAAATTAGAGAACCACTTGAGATGACCTATGGTAGAGGTGTTGGTTTGGTAAATGGTTCCCTGGGCGGCGGTACCCATATCCGGAATCCCGCGGGATCCCTTGGGATTTGCTAGATTTTATTAAAGTGTATTATGAATTTATTATCTTCGATGCTACGTTTTACGAGTTTATTATTAAAAAGTAGCTGAAAACGTATTTAAAAAGTCTAAAAAATATGAAAACATAGGTACCTATCTGTCACTGACAGGAATTTCTACAGTCATTTGAGATCAATCATTTTTCGTACTAGGAAAGATGCATTGAGAACGTAATCTAACATTTAGATTTTAAAAAGATATATTTTAAATGATATTATTTTTTACGATCTTATTTTATAACAAAACAAGATCGTAAAAACATAGATTATGGAGAGTCCTGTCACCCATACGTGAACGAACATGTATGCAGCAAATTTTAGCAGCGGAAAACGCCCTCTTACTAACTGCTTATGTTAAGCGCCTGCTCTCAACACAGGTTCTCCTAGTGAGACAGGCATAGGATAAAACAAATTGTTATTCTAAAATTAATAAAGATGAATGATAATTTTCTTTTTTAAAGTTGTTGGGAGAGTCACAAAGAAGTTATGTGCTCTCTGAAGGCATATATATTTATTTATATCTTCTTCTGAAACCTCCGCTCTCAAAAAGGGACATCTCATTCTTCAAAATAGATTTTTTTAAATTTAGCTCCACTCAGTAGGTCTTGAGGAAAATAATTTTCCTCATGGCCCATGTCATCTTAGGAAAAACAGAAAAGGAAAAAGGCAGGAGTGGTGGCTTTCAATCCCGCAGATCACAAATCCCTCACATGAAAATCCCGCAAAATCAAATATTGCTGAAATCCCGCGGGATCATAAACCCTAGTAAGCCTTCCAAAGCACGCATTTTCCAGCAGATTTCTGTCAGAATCCAGTAGGCTTTATAATTCCCTGATTTTGGGAGAAGTAACCGCCTGAGGGCATTGTTAAGAGAATCCACCATCTTAAATGAATCAATCCACCGCTGGCCGCAGCAACCAGAACCAGAACCCAGAGGTTTACAAACAACATCCCCACACAACACCAGAATACTTAGACATACACATCATTGCATGTCCAGTGATGGAGAATACGCTATGTTGGACTTGCTGGTCGAAAAATGACACAAAATCTCTCAGGCAGGTAATGGGTGAAGGGATAAACCTGTTTGTGAAGTTTTTCGATCCCAGTGATTGATTGATTGCGACATCAGTTCAGGAAAACTCTAATAAAGATCGAGGTTCGTCGAGATTACAAGTTGCTTTATTTAAGTTATCATAAGGTTTTAAATGAATATTTAACTGGACCAGACGTCCGTCCTATTGGTTGCTCTACTAAATAATTATGAGATGTGTATCAAATGTATAATTCATCTAATATTAAGTTCTATAAATAACAGCATGCACCTACCTAACGTGAACTAAACCAGGCAATTTGACTGTCCTAAAAAGGGAAACCTTCCTAGTTGGACAGTCAAGGCTTCCTTATAATTTAGGTATAGGTATGTATTTTTTGTATCAAATAAATAAATAGGTACTAATTTTTTTTTTATTTCTTTGGCATTAACTACGTAACAATTTTTAGACATTTTGTTTTGAAGAATTTTAATTTTCAATGTGCATTTGTTACTTCATATTTTAAATTTTCCACTACCGGTTTCGACACATCCGTGTCATTAACTAGCAAACTTAAAACAGAATAAAAAGCAAATATTAATAACACTAATATGCGGTAGGGAACCATTTATTGGATAACTAACACCCCTGTCGTAGGTCGCCCCAAGTAGTTCGTTGCGTTTGATAACTTAGCAGGGGTGCCCAAGGTTTGTATATGTCTTGGCAGCGAATGCGTCGGTTTAGGGAAAATACATTATATTTAATTACACAATATATAATAAGGTGTGCATCGCCTTGTACCGCAGTGGGAGGGATGGATTCATACGTCACTCTAGAACACAGTTTCCTGTCCACCCCTCATACCTTTTCCTTCCCAGAACTTCATCACCTTCCTTTCAACAAATAGATCCTCCGCACAGTATCCCCAAAGATGACATCGTACCTGAGGGGAATCATTTTCCTCAGCGCTTCCTGTATGGGATTAATGTAACAAAAAATATTATGTAACTTGTTATTCATGATATTCTCTGTCCGGTTCCTTGTAACACAAAAAACCTAATTTCCTTCAATAATGTTGAGTCCATCGCTAAATTCTTTCTTTTACTAGAAGAACCACTCTGGACGATTACATCCCATTGCTCGTTATTTAACCACGCAGCACGGATGAAGCTACAAATTTCCCGAACAGAGCTCGGATACCATTTATTCCTATCCTGAAACGAAATCATTAAAAGAGTTGAGGCACGTTTCGAAGATCGTTTTTACCTCCGTTAACAAGACTATTATTTCACTTATATTTCGCGGATCGTGTAAACTGAAATGTTTATTGTAATATTATGTATTTAAGACCGCGATGATTGCAACCCACTTGATGAGTGTAACTACCTACTCGTATTGCCGGCTATTTATTTTGCAAGAGTAAGTGAGCCTAGGTATCTTCAGGTACAATCTAGTTAGGTTAGAAAAAAGTATTTCAATACAGTTATTTTAAAAGCGCTCACGAACTTCGCTTAACTATGTGATATTAAATATAATTATATAGTTGGATGTGGATATTTTTTTGAAGTTTTAAGTCATACATTATGTACCTAAACTGACGGTCTTATAACGTTACAACATTGGTTATTAGTTTTACAGTTTATTTCTTACCGTTAAACGCTGTTTTAGTAACACATTTTATGAAGACTGTAGGTACAGTTTTAGATTCGATTTGGTACTAATAAAAAAAATCTGTAACTTAATTTTTCAATTCCTGCAACATCGCATTTTGCGACTAGCAACCATCACACGCATGCGCATTAGTGATTGGTTTTACCGCCAAGTATTCGCGCGGTTTTGGGTGACAGCTGTTTATGTCTTCTTGTAATATTTACATAGATCGTGTTTTTATTCATAAAATGGTCAATTAACTATTATATTCGTATAATTCAATATATTATTAAGCAATTATTTGGGTTATAGGTGCTTCATCAGTTTGAGTGAAATAATTATAAAATAATGTTGTAAACTGTACGTGAATTTAAAACATGGTTGTTTATCAATCGTATAAAATATTTACGATTTTTAGGTAAATATTAGTTTTGCTTGGAATATAATATAATATACCTACCTATTATGAGATAGGTAGGTATATACTTATTCATTTTGATGAAAGTTTTCTGTTAGGTTAGGTTAGGTTAGGTCACCGGTATCGGTTGATTGCACCAACTGAACATGAAATCGCTCCTCGCAGCCGTTTAAATAATAATTTCATAAACGCTTGGTCACTGTGCATTGTCTAATAATCATCCGTGCATAATGCCAACATCGACCTCAACTAGTAATTGGATAATGAGGGACTCAGTGGGATGGTTGGTGGAGTCGGGGACGCCCGGCGGAAGGGAACTTCGCGGAAAGCTGGCGTGACCAAGTGGAACCAATCAGGGGACCATTGGTTTACGTTGAATTGAGAAGTCCGGGATTCTCATTTAGTTAACTAGGTAAGCACTTAAAAATAAGTTGTTGTTTGTTGATTGTTGAACAATTTATTAATTTTAATGACTTACAAACTTACTTGTTGAATTTATTTACAAAATTCGTAGGCTCCTGGGAATAAAATTGGACAGATACGAAAACCCGAACTGGATCTTTCTCTGGGATTCAAAATGATATTCCAAGTAAGCTTTGGTTCCACGGCAAAAAAAAACAAAAGATTTATTTCCTGCATTTCGAGAATGAGAATTGGTCACTCCTCTATTGCAACGCATTTGCTTAAAATCCGAGTCATCAATAGTCCACTCTGCCAGTGCGGTGTGGAAGAGGAGACTCTTGACCATGTCTTCTTCAACTGTAAAAATCATTCTTCCTTCAAAAGCATATATCATTTGCTTATTAAAATCACCCACCATTCTCCCCTTAGTATTCCGTATTTGCTGTCTCTAAACAATTCTCGCGTTTTTTCAGTTCTATATAAGTTCGAATGACTTCAATATTTGATTTGTCCACTTATAGATTATCCTCAAAATTATAACTATATTTCTTAACAAATCGGCACAAAGCACACATTTTAGGGTGAATTGCCCTTATAAAAAATAAATATACTACACGGAATTAGAAGAAATATGGACATTATAAGAATAAGGATGGTACGCGAAAGCAAAGACAAAATACAGAGATAGACATAAGAAAATTGAAGTGACGAGTCAGTGAAGACCTCGATAGAAGCCGTAGATAACAATTATAACACTTTTTCACTTGCTTAGTGACAGACAAAAATCATTTAGTTACAATATTTGAACAATTCATAAAATTTCAAAGTAAATTTTAAAGTTCTGCGAAGGTTCTATTGAAATTATATTATTTTTTTAAGTTATTGGAAAATCATGATATAATAACAGAACTTGAATAGAACCTTTGAAAATTAAAATTTAACGAATTGTGAAATTCGTTAAATTTCAAATTCTGTGAAACAACTGGCCCTCCCAAGGCCATTCGAATAGCAATCAGAAGGTCGTGGATTCAAATCCCGGCGAACTCAAATAAATTTTATTTATTAAAAGAAAATAACTTAGTTTACATCACTTTATTTTTTGTATACTATCAACATGTTTCGTGAACCATGTTCACTTCTTCAGGAATAAAAGTATCCTGAAGAAGTGAACATGGTTCACGAAACATGTTGATAGTATACAAAAAATAAAGTGATGTAAACTAAGTTATTTTCTTTTAATAAATAAATAATGACATCACAAAGTGATAACCTTTTAGAAGAAGTTTTCTTCGAAAAATTAAATAAATTTTCATTGATTAATTTGTGTTATTTCACAATTTATTCATTTAAAATCATATTTAGTACATTTGCGGCACGTTCCAGAGTGGAAGATATTCGTATCGTCCTGGTGGTAATCACAATAAAAAAGTATATGAAAATAATTGAACAAATCACGATATTTTTAAAATAATTCAAAATACGCTAAATTCAAACATCTAAATGCGTCTCAGAGTCGTTGCTACGTGAAAAAATTAAAAAAAAAAACAAGAAACCGAACACAGTTAGGAATCCACCCAATTAAACATCAATTGAACAATTAAACGGTTGACGAACCCAAATAAACTTATAATTTAAATTCACAGAGTTGCTAAATTCTCTGATTTACAATAAAAATAATAATTATTAGTCACAGAACCTAATATCAGATGACCAGCCATAACAATGTCGGCACTCGTCCAGCAATATTAATATCATTTGGTATTGTAAATATTCAGAACCGCGATCCGGCGTCAAAATAAATCCATTATATTCTATATTGAGAAGTTATCTTATACATATTAATTAGAAAAATATATATTCAATCCTCTATTCTTGTAATGGCCGACTATAATATTACTTCATTATTATTCGTGGGGATATGGCGGCCATGTTTATTGCGTTTCATAGGGTGGTTTCAAATTTATGTACTTATTATTTTTTTGTTAGATTATTATTTTTAGGGAAATCAACAGTTTGTAATTTGGTTATCGATGTGAAATTCCCCTAACTGAGAAACCAATTATCGATTTCCTGATTATATCTACTAATGCAGGGCTTCCCAAACTGTGAGTCGCGACGCCCCGGGGCGCCGCGGGATCATCCCAGGGGCGTCGTGAGGCAATCTTTATAGCGTCTTCCACACGCACACTTCGGAGCGACTGAGTCCCGCGCCACTTCAGGCCGCCGCGCAGAAAATTCTCACAGTGAACTGCGCTGTAAACCTTATGCTAGGTCCACACCGAAGCCAACCTTCCAACTCCGAACTTAGTTCGGAGTTGGAAGGTTGGTCGATCGTGTGGTGGCTGCGGCCAACCCTCCAACCCCGAATTCCGAACTCCAAAATGGTGGACATGGAACAGCTGTAGCTACGTTGTATCTTATCAGATTGCCTATAATTATTACGTACGTATTATTATGTAGGTACTTATATACACGACATGTTTTCAAACAATTGTTATACCACTCTCCGTAATAATATCGTCATTTTAATAGTACGCGGGACGCGCGTCTTGATCGCCTGCCGTTCGCAGACGGATGTGTGGACAGCTGCGGCAGGCGGGTTCGTGTGAGTTGGCCGTCGGGATCGCCTCGAAGGCGATCCCGGGCCAACTCGAACTCCAACCTTCCAACTCGAACTTCCAACGCACGAACTCCCCTCCACACGATCGTCCAAACGTTTGAAGTTGGAACGTTGGCCGCAGTGTGGGCTTACCATATCGGTCTTTACTTTTCGGCGCCTGAAGTGGCGCGGGACTCGGTCGCTCTGAAGTGTGCGTGTGGGAGACGCTAATAGGTTGGCTCGTTGGCTGTCTGTGTTGACGCGACCGACTCAAGTGAGCGCCACGCACATTGTGATGATGCGGCCGCCGGTGGGAGCGGGGGCTAGTGCTAAACCTCGTTTTGAGAAACTATGCTCAGAAAAGCAAGCACATCCTTCTTATTAATACCAAAGAAAAAAATTGCTTTTTTATCTTTGCTTCCATTTTTGTTTTTACTTTGTGTTCTTTATTTTCTAATAAAAAATTTAGATACCATTTGGAGTTTTTCTGACAAATTGCTATTAGGTAACGTACCCATACTACGTGACCCGTTCAGGGGGGGGCTTCAAAATACTACGCTTGGTACAAATGAGCGGAGGGGGGCTTAGATTTTTAGTCACCGGGGGAGGGGGGGGGGAGGGGGGCGTCGCAAAAATATGGCAACTTCCCAAGGGCGTCACAGTTGAAAAAAGTTTGGGAAGCCCTGTACTAATGTATTATGTATCTAAGGTGATCCAATAGTCCTTGAAAAGTTCGAAATTGGAATCTCCGCCTCTTTTTGGGAGGGATTTAAAAATACTTGAGGAGACTTTTCTGGAAAGGTTGGGGAATGTATTTGAGAGTTGTTTTTTGTGGATTGATTTTGTAAAGGCCTGTAAAAAACATTATCTACTTTCTTATTGTTTATTATAATAACAAGCAAATTTAAAATAGATTTCAAGGAATAGAGCCAAGCGACATAGAGCCTAGGAAAGGAACGTATGTTCGCCGCCGCAATGGGACGCTGACTGATACAAAATGCACATAGTATATATGTGTCGGACCGCATAAAGGTTTTAATAATTATTCTGAATTTGAAATTCGTTGAAGATATAAGCGCTGGAAGTTTCGCCCTCTTGAAATTTCTAGAACAGTCTTCCGGAAAGTTCTAGAAGGTTCCATAGAGCTCTAGAAAGTTCTGAAAGAAATGGCGGAGTATGTCGTGGAATGTTCGGGAATAGGGAATCGGGAACATTATTGTGGAACATTCCAGAACACTCTCGAATGTTGAGTGAAGTGAGGTAACCCAGCTAGTTTATAATAAATGTATAATTTTGTACTAAAAAAAAAAATATATATATAACATAATATATCATTACATTTTATGTGGTTTGGTAGACATTTGATACATTTTTACAGAGTAGGTACAGAATTTTTATATTTATTTTTGTTACAATTGTAGATATCTACATCAGAGAGAATGTTATTATGTATTGAACACAGTCTGTTTCAAATACGTAATCATGTCTGATTACGTCTAAAAGGGATCGAAATGAAAATCTAGTCTTCTTCAACGGAATCAACCAAGTTAGCCTCTCAGAAACTGGGCGTACTGTATAGGGCTCGCAGATACTTTAACATGTTAAAGTACTCTACATAACTGCTGACCCTGTACAGATCGCAAGTGCGCCCCACTGTTGAATTCGGCAGCCACCTCTGCTTTGGAGCCCCAAAATATTAAAAAACCCTCTACTTTTTGTAGAAGAGAGCGGTCCGTTTGATAAATTCTCCTATCCTAAATGATCTTAAAAGAACAAACGTCTAAAATCTTAAAAGAACAAACGTCGGGTGGAAATGTTGTCCCTGTTCTCTCGGTATTTCAATGGAAGATGCTCCGATGAACTAGCTTCATTGATTCCTTCGGCACCGGTGCACAGTGGGGGAAACTCGCGCCCAACATGAGTTCAACAGCTCGGCTGTGGAACGATTGTCGACCTCTGTATTTCCTCCTTCCCCCACACAGAATCCTCAGGGAAATTATTTTCCCCAAGGCCTCTTGTGGAAAGTTAATGTAAAAAAAGATACCTAAATGCTAACCGACTAAAAATATATTTTATATTTACAAATATATATTTTAAATATTATATTTTCATTAAGTTTTTGGTAATTCTGTAGTCGCTAGTTAGATACCCAGCTCCAAGCCAGGCAATATATTTATGTATAAAACCGCCTTGTAAGCCGACCGAGCTCCAAATTATAAACTTATAATTTCATAATTATGGCGAATGCCATAAATCAAAGCCGAACCAACCCGCCTCCCGGCCATAACGACATAATACAAGAAATGCCCATTAAATATATCGGGAAAAAAACAAACGAGCGGGCTCGGATTTCGTGTGGCGAACTGGCCTGCTCCGAAACCTGCTCCGTGCTTTAGTGCTTCATTATTTTATTGAAGTTTTTCGTTACAAATTTAAGCACCTACCTTATTACCTATTTTATTACTTTTTAACATTAATTCCACATATCTTTTTGAGGGTTGGAGTAGGTTTTTTTTAAATTTAAAACAAGGAGAGGAAGTTCTGGGAAGGAAAATAGGTGGGAGAGTAAAATGAGGGGTGGATATCCAGGAATCAGGGGTCAGTGTGTTCAGAAGTGACGTATTTAACATTAATTCCACATATCTTTGAGGGTTGGAGTAGAGTTTTTTTAAATTTAAAGCAAGGAGAGGAAGTTCTGGGAAGGAAAATATATGTATGAGGGGTAAGTATCTAGGGATTGGTATCCAGGTGTGTTCAGGAGTGACGTATGAATCCATCCCCCCAGTGGAAGGTGTTGGGTCGAGAGAGGTTGGAGATGACAGGGTCTCGTCTCCCTCAACCGGCCGCTCCTGATCAGGGACACCATGTAGCCAATGGACGCATTCTCCGCCAAGATCTAAACAAACCCCACCTTGTGAACCAGAGCATCCCTGTTAAGTCACCAAGGAATTGTAAAAGAGTTGGTTATTTACTCATTGGATGGTATGGTAGGTACCCGGTTCCGTGCCAATTCAGAATTAAGTCAACTCAACAGTCTCGACACCTCTCTGAAAAGTCATTTATAAGCTATGAAAAACAAAAAAGCGAGTGTGCTTTAGACCACACGGCTGAAGTAAAACTTCACTAACTTATGCCGTCCATTAGCAATATAACAATAACAGGAATAAAAATATCCCCATCCCTTCAAAATCCTCATCTACTCAACTCAGCACAACTCAACTCAACTCAACTCAACTCAAATCAACTCAACTCAACTCAACTCAAATCAACTCAACTCAACTCAACTCAACTTAACTCAAATCGCAACTCAAATCGCAACTCAACTCGCTTCCCGCTCCCCGCACCCCGTTAGTGTTCGCTTTAATTAGCTTTTCACATTGATTAGGGTTTCACATTGATTAGCGTTTCATATTTGTTCGTAACGTTTCATATTTGTTCGTAACGTATTCATTCACCATTTTACCGTCAAGTGTCGAGCGTGCGTAAAGAAGTTTTACTTAACCTTTTTAAACATTTTTGAAGTAAAACTTTTTTATGCACGCTCGACACTTGGGGGTAAAATGATGAATACGTTATGAAAAAATATGAAACGTTACGAAAAAATGTGACACGCTAATCAATATGAAACGTTATCAATGTGAAACGCTAATCAATGATATGAGTTGAGTTGAGTTGAATTGAGTTGGGTTGAGTTGAGTTGAGTTGAGTTGAGAGCTGAGAGCTGAGAGCTGAGAGTTGAGAGCTGAGAGCTGAGAGGAGAGCTGAGAGCTGAGAGCTGAGAGCTGAGAGCTGAGAGTTGAGAGTTGAGAGTTGAGTTGAGTTGTTGATGGGGATGTTGAGGGGATGGGGATATTTTTATTCCTGTTATTGTTATATTGTTAATGGACGGCATAAGTTAGTGAAGTTTTACTTCAGTCGTGTGGTCTAAAGCACACTCGTTTTTTTTATAAAGGTACCTATATTTTCTTCATCAAAGGAGGTGTTGAGTTGAGTACCTACCCCGACTCGTTTTCCAAATTGGTATTTTGAAGTGTTTTGTATTGTTAATACTGTAATAGATCTCCACGCAAAATGTTGTGTTCTGGATAATTCATATTGATCCTTAAATTGTTTTTTTTGGGTAATTAATTCTCTATAAAATCCCTCTGTTGCAAAATCTTTCTAACTGTGAACATGAGCTCAGTGAAATCAACATAGATTTTCTGCATCGCACTATTATGATGCTTTTCATAGATTCAAAAAGAAAAATAATATCAACACCGATCGTGAGAATCGATTTTCTTTCAGCGGTTTTCGGTGAAATATATATCAGAAGTCCTCTTTTTTAAACGACTTCGAAAAGGAGGAGGTTAGCAAATCGACGGTATTTTATTTTTATTTTTTTTTAATGTTTGTTACCTCAGAATTTTCGATTGGGTGAACCGATATTGATGATTCTTTTTTATTAGAAAGCTGGTGCTTCCCGTGTAGTCCCATTTTAATTTGGTCCAGTTCTGACAATGGGATCCATGAGAAAACTATATATGTCTTAAATTTGCAATAAGTATGTGCGCGACAAATGTACGAATAACTCAATATTACGCCAACAGATTTCGATGATTCTTTTTTTTGAAGTAGTAAAACTTCTTTACGCACGCTCGTCACTAAAAATCAAAAAATAAACAAAAATTTTAACAAAACAAAATCTCCACATCTCACCTATAACTACCTATGTATGTAGTTACCTTGGCTGCCACCGACTCCAAAAATAACAATCGTACGAAATTATTTTTTTACTTTTTTACAGTAGCTCATAACGAAAATAAAATTATGATTTTCATATATTTTAAAATCCAGATTGAAAAAGGATTAAAGTTACGTGATTCAAGCACTTTTCAAAAGTTTTTCCTGCTTCGGACATCAAAGAAACAGATTTCTGCTACCTACAAACTTCAAAGCAAAGATTGTATAATAAAAGCTTCTAACATCTATCTTGTAAAATCTAATATAGGTACTGAACAAATCCCCCCTTTCAATTTCAAACCCGACAATGCCTCAAAATTTAGGTACCTAATCTACCCTCCAAACCTTGCCGTAATGACGTTGCAGCCTTCCCTCGTAACATCACATAATCAACGGGGAAATAAACCCAAAAAACTACAAAAAACGAGAGACGTACCCAATAAAGGGATCCCGACAAGTTATTTATAGGTACCTACTTCCCAGCTCCGTTTTGTAAGTCGTTTTTGAGCTTTGGAACACGCCACAAAAAATATAATATAAATTAGAATCTATTATTATCGTTTTTTCTATGGTCGGCGAGCCTATGTGGATAATGTTGTTGTCTGTCTCTCTCCTGCTTCTATGGTCTGGCGCGAGGTTTGTTCTTCTTCCTTTCTCCTTCGCTCCCGCGTGAATAAGCGCGGGATAGATTCGTTCGGTTATTTTTTTCTCTTTTCTGTTTTTCTACAATATCCAAGATGGCGGGCGGCCGTGGTTAATTTCGATTCGGGATGGTTAACTCGAGATGTTATTTTATGGTCTTCCGAGACGTTTCGTTAATACTTTATTAGTTATATAGCTATCCTCTGGTGTCAGGATGCACCGGTGTACCTATCTGTAGGTGGGGTAGAGTCCATCCGATATTTCGAGGCCCCTTACCGGGTTTTCTTTTCTAGAAATTTTCAAAATGTAGGTAATAACCACTGTCGTTCTTTCGAAAGCCTCAGAAATAAAATATGAAGATGTTTATATACTATGTAATGGCTAGGCAAGTTGTCAGCTAGGTACCTACCTATATGAAGACTAGGTAAGGGTCCACCAAATCAAATTGGAAAAGTAGGTAGCTACCTATTCATTATAAATATGAGGCATTTTCACGAAAACTAGGTTAGGCGATGCACTATGAAGTAATACAAAATCATGTGATTTGGTTTAAAAAATAGATCGCTTAGAAATATTACATATCTATTATTTTATAATTTATAATTAAACCCTTCGAGTAAAACACATCTAAGTAGGTATGAATTTATTATAATCGAGTATTTTTTGAGAGGTGTTTTTATAAGACAGAGTATAAACAGAGTATCAGGCCTATATACAAAATGTATTGAAGTGCCAAAACTCCTGTCATTGCTTACGATGTGGTTTTATTGAATAATATAATAATAATCGTTTATTCCAGAATTTATGCAAGGGTTGTGCAATCCCAATATAAACCTACATAGAATAGAGTAGAAACAGAAAATAAGTGAACAATATACCTAATACTTTAATAAATATTAAAAAAATCAAATATTAGTATATGCGGATATTTCACCGTCTCCCGTCTCCATAGGCCATCAAGGGGAATCCATCCAGGCAACCATGGCTGTGATGATGATATTCTTCGATAGGCGTAGTCTATGCCACAAGCTTTTCATGCAGTGGCGGACAAATGTTCTGAAAGAGAATACTCGTCCCTCCTGGAACATTTCCGCGAAGCTGCAATATCTCGGTAGATGAAATAGTTTGAGATAATTAAATTAAATGGCAAATTAAGTTTTGAAGTTCTTTTCCGATGTTTTTTGCATAAATCACTTTGGTAATAAGAGTTTAAGGACAGGAAAAAAGTATGAAGGGTGGGTAGGACTCTGGAATTCAATGTGTCCAGGTTATCCGCCGCCAAGACTTATACAAACCTCACCCCATGAACGCGGGCACCCCTGTTAATTCACCAAACGAAGCGAACCACTCGGGGTGACCCACGGTAGTTCGTTATTCAATAAATGGCTCCACTCAAATTACTTTAGTTATTCGGCAGTTTTATAGATACTTTTGTTAGGGGACCCATAGTTATATTTTGTATAAATACATTAGGTACATACGCGTGAAACCGAACGTTTTTTTCTTGAATTTCCGCTGCGGATAATTTGTAGACCAAGTTTACTCTCTCGAAAGACAGCCTAGATGTTTGGGTTAAACTATATTCTGTACATTATTCCCACATGCCACAGTATACACCCACCTACATTCATACCATAGGGGTAGTCAAAAAGACACATACCAATGAACCAACTACCTGCCCAACGAAATATAGATACTAAAAAAGCATCCGCCTTCAAGCCTAGCTAATGGAGATTTCTAAAGAGTTTTGATTTGTTTTATATGTAACCTTACCAGATTTCCAAAGATCGCCGGATGAAATAAATAAGACTTTTTTCCACCGTCTGTTGATTAGTCAGACATCTTCAAATACTAAGTTTTGAGATAATACAGAAAGCAATATTCGAATGCTTACCATGAATCAATATTATTTGCACGTGTCTGTGTTTTACATACAAGTTATAGATACACATTAATATAACATTTTTAAATTTCTTACTTTACATAACCCAGAAAACATTAAAATTTTGTTTATTTCACTACAAGTTTTTCTGAACTATAATATAATTGATTTGGTGGTGTTTGAGTAATCTGAGTATTGCACCAGATGTCTGCCTAATCAACTTGACGATTGATTCATGCACAATTTTCAGTAGCTAAAATTAAATAATAATTTACACCAACGTAGAATATATAACGGAAGGTGGAAATAACTTAAAGGAAGTCCAGATTTGACGGCCATCGTGATCGAGCGTTAAGGCTTTCGACTATGAATTCGGAGGTTTCAGATTCAAATCCGATCTTTGAGATTTGAAACGTTTTTGCTTGAAACGCCGTGTTTTGCGACCAGATCTGAATGCGAACATAAACTATCGTAAATGGTTGATATCTGTCATCCCATAAAACGAAAAAGAAAATTTTCATTTCATGTTCAATGCAGTTTTTTCCATCACTCCGAATGCAAATAGTTGCATTTTATAGTAATTAAGGTGAATCAAAACGTTGTTTCTAAAATGTATTCTTATTAAGAGTGTCAGTCATTCTAAAATCTACCTTTGTCATCGTAGTCCAGTGGCTAAGACTCTTGACTCACAATCCGGAGGTCGCGGGTTCGAACCCGGCGTGCGCAAATAAATTTTATTTGATTAATTTGTGTTATTTCACAATTAATTCATTCAAAATAATATATAGTATATTTGCGGCACGTTCCAGAGTGGAAGATACTATCAGTATCGCCCTGGTGTAAGACCACCATTCAGAATTGAAACGTTGGTTGAAAATGGCTTTAGCCGTGTTTGGTGACCAGATCTGAATAGCCAGGTACTTCCCAACCTTCCTCTTCCCCACCTCCTTCCCCTCCCCACTACCTTTCAGCCTCACAACATACCCCAATTGGGGATGCCATAATCTCACTGGCTCCAGACGGGAGCAGTTGAGATTCTTGTGCGGTGTTAACTGTAAAAAAAAATAAAAAAATAACGTGAATTACACATAATAAAACAGACGCACAAATGTGTCTATTCTGGAAGAGCTATAGGTATCCACAATAGGCTTTCAACTACGAGTATCTGCCTACAACGTATCTTAAGATATTTTTGACACGTTGCTCGCCAAACTGAGGACTCCAACTTGGAGAAACTCATAGTTACTGGCAAAGTGTTTGGCAGAAGAAGCAGATGAAGGTCACGAATGCGGTGGAGTGACCAAATATCACTGGCGTCTGGTACTACTAGGTAGGGTGTCCTTGACGAGGAGTAGAGGAGCCTTGTCCACCATGGAAATTGGAGTAGGGATCACGAACCTTAGTAATGAGAAATTGACTACAGAAGAACACACAATAAAACAATCTTATAATACGTTATATTAGGTACTAAATTAAAGAAATTAATTCACCAAGAAAGGAGATAATAAAAAATATTTGATAATGTTCTCGAACATAACCACACCCAACAGCTGCAAATAATAAATTTTACATAATATATCCCCAAGTGATAATACCATAGTAGGTAATATAATTTATATCCAACAGCCAGAAAATATAATTTAATACAATCACTGAATACAAACAACTGAAAGAGGTGTATTGTGGGCGTGTGAGGATGCTAAAGAAATGCAAATTTTCCCTTAGGTATATACTTCTGATGAAGTTCCTCAAACTTAATCCTGATTTATTTTAAGCCAAACTTTCGGACAGTGTTTTTTTTTTTTTTTTTTTTTTCTTGTTTACATTACAACCTGCAAAGCTACTGCAAGTAGCTTGTTGGCATGAAAATAGTGTGGACAAAAATATAGTACAGTATAAAGTCTTACAATAGAAGAAAAACATATTGCAATTTAATAAAATACGAGTACATAATAGATAAATAATAATAGATAATAATAGATGGTATAAATAAGTATAAAGAAATAAAAATATGACGACAACGTCTAAAAAAAATTAAAAATGCACGAGGAGTCAGTTAATATAGAAAATCTGATTCCAACAGCCATGTTTTTAACAATAGTGCAAATTTAGGTGTCGAGCAAATTTTTTTCAAATCATATGGCAGCATATTAAATATAAGTGGTACAATGTATTCAAAAGTTCGCTGGCCATGTTTATTTAAAAATCTAGGTACTATCATACCTTCATTTTGTGTAAGCCTAGTATTGTGCACGTGATCCACCATTGTTTTGTATGGGCTATCTAGGATATGTTGCATACAGATTTTATGCCAAAAAAGAGCTCTAATAGGTAAAACATTTATGGATTTATACATTCTAGTTATATTTTGACGCTGGTCATAAACTGCTTTGCTGACGAATAATTTGACCATGGCGTTTTGAATTGACTGTACATGTCGGATGTTTGTCTTACATGAGTGCCCCCAAGAAGTTATACCATATCTCACATTAGATTCAGCCAGGGACAAATAGATTAGTTTCATGGTTTTGATGGGCACATAATATTTAAGTTTATACAGTTTGCCTACAATCGTTCGAAGGTTATCGTTAGTGTCCATCATCAGATCATCAATAGAGACGATGGGTCTAAGCTATATAGTTCTTGGTATCCGGTACTTGATGGCTGCACTAAAATTTAACAACGAAAACCAGGTTAATTTAACTTGTTATTATGTTCAAATACCGGCCTTAAGAGGATTGACGCGCGCATCCTGGTAACAGGACAAATCAACACAGTTACAAATTAACATTGCACATTTCTGAAAAGTGAGAAAGCCATGAAAAGTGATAAAGTCATGAAAAGTGAAAAATGATAAAGTCATGAAATGTGGTAAAGTTATAAAAAGTGATGAAAAAAAAGTTTACAGGTTCGTTTTTTTACGTCGCTTTAAATGATTTTATATATCACTTTTCAAAGGTGTGTTGATTTTCCACTGTGTTGAATTGTCACGAAGCCCACGTCTATGGACATAAATACAAAATTCAACCGAATCTACATATCTGCCCTGAAGATGGACACTGTAACGCTATCCGAATCGTTGGCTAATGAAGGAGGAAACGCAACGGGGCATAATACCCCAAAAAATAATCATGAAAAGACTTTTGGCCCTGAAAATCTCAAATGTCGAAATGAATATTTTTTTTTTTACATTAGCTTCACACAGGAGGAGGAAGAAAAAATCCTTCAGGGCCAACGTCATCTTTGGAGATGATGTTAGGAGGGTCGTTTTATGGAAATGAAGGAGAGGAAGTTCTGGGAAGAAAAGGGTATGAGGGATTGGTAGGAATCTGGGGGTCAACGTGCCCCGGAGTGACGACATGAATCCATCCCTCCCACTGTGCTGCAAGGCGATGGGTCGAGAGAGTTGGTCTGAAGAGGTCTAGGTTAGATCTCCCTCAACCATGAATCTATGTAGGTATATATAGGTGGACAAATGCATTCGTCGCCAATATCTAGACAAACCTCACCATATGAACTCGGGCACTTTTACTGTGTCACTAAACATAGCGAACAACCTGGGGTGACCTGTGGAAGGGGTGTTTATTATCTAATAAATGATTTCCGCCATAACCTCCCAACTTCTTGAACAGATTCACAATTTTGTTGACCTGAGAGTCGAAAGATCTCACGTAAATTGGCGAATCTTTTTTCATGATCACACTTCTACAATTTATCCGTACAGTGGATATTATAGATAGCTATGTTATGGATTTATTTATTATATTATATTCCTTGTAGAAATTGAGTACTTTCCGTGGCAGGCATATGATTAAAGTCAATCATGTGTGATTATATTATAACGCCGATCAAAACAATTACATGGCCGCCATGTGAAGTTGTTATTAGTTTTGGAAATACAAAAAACATGTTTGTATTATGTGGGTATGTATTTATTAGGGAAGAGGTAGTCTCAGAACTGACGTTAAGATACAAAATAAGACTTTTTATTTCATTCAAGACAATTTTAGCGACACTCAAACGAAATATTTAATTCAGTCAAATCTAGGAATCGTACCCAGGACCTTAGCCTTGTCGGTGACATGTTTGTTTTTCATGTAAATGGCGTTTTTGACGTCACATTGGTCAATGTCGATGACAGCCGTCATTACAGCCAATAGCGTTTTATACGTAAAAGACGTTGTGGCCAGTAGGAACGTTTCGGAATGTGCGTTTTAAGGTAGATTTTAAAATAAAATAAATGAAAATGATAATATTAAAATAATACAATTCTATCATTTTATAACAAATTTCTCTTGAACCCTTTAAGTTTTTAAGTTTCTAAAAAATATGGTATTTTTGAATTGTTTATATATTCATTTGAAGGTATTAATTATATGAAATTCCATTGATAGAAAAAAATAGCAATGTAGGTACCCTCCGAAAATTATTATAAACACGTTTTTTTCTTATGTTACATTCAGGTACCTACATATATGTAAGAAAAAAATCACAGTGTTTCTTTAAATGCTATTTAAGACATTTCCCGAGATTTTAGCTTTATTTTAAAGGAGTTGTGTTTTATTAAACATTTTCACAAATGTTACTTAAATATTATCGTTTTTAATATTAGAGTGGAAGATACTCTCAGTAACGTCCTGGTGTAAGACCACCATTCGGAATCGAAACGTTGCTTGAAATGGCTTTAGCTGTGTTAGGTGACCAGATCTGAATAGCCAGGTACTTCCCATCTTCCTTTTCCCCATTCCTTCCTTCCCCTCCCCGCTACCTTCAGCCTCACAACATACCCCGATTGGGGATGCCATAGTCTCATATAGCAGCTGTGACTCTTGTGAGGTATTCACATAAAAATAGCGCGCTTCCTTTAACATTCGTATTTACATATCTCCCCTTCTTCCTCCTTTTGAGCGCTTACTACTGGGCCTTGATACATTTCCGAAAACCTTCTCCGCTTTGAGACTAGTCATCCCAAGTCATTGAAGTCTATCGAGCCCGCATATAAGATTATTATGAATTAAAAGTATATTTTATGGATTCAACTTAGGTCCGCCATACCAACCAAATAACCAACCAACCAACACACATATTGAATGGCTCCAATCGAAATCATTATATGAGGTACCTTAATGAATTTGAGGCACCCTCGAATAAATGTTGATAATTTATGTATTAGTTTATTTATTTATTTATATACTAGCGATTTCCCGGCATGCGTTACAGTGCCATTTAATAAAGAATCTGTTTCTCCCTGCCTGTCCTTTCCCATTCGTACCGTTACCCTTTCGCCTTCCCTTTCTCTCCCGCGTTCCCTTTCCTTCACACGCTCCCACTCCGCCTTATCCGCCTTTCCTCTTCAAATACATCAAATACCCAAAGTTTCATCGCAATCGCATGAATGGTTAGCAACGCATAATTTCATTACGCCAGAGCTCATCGCGAGTTTCAAAGTTTCATCGCGATCGGATGAATGGTTTAACAACACATAGACAACTGACATACGTATATAAAAGAAAATTTTGATTTTTATGTATATAGATTGAGATGCCTATTAGTAACAACCGGTCAGTAGCTTTAATTCCTCGGATGGCTAAGTCTTTCATCACGACAAAAGCAACATTTTCCGCTTATTGTGGTGGTACTAGGAGATTTTCAAATATTTTCAGGTTATTCGTAACCCGGGAATGTATATCTTTCTTTTTTTTTTAAAGTAAATTGTACCAATGAAAAGAGTTATTGAATAATTAAACATTTTCAAATTCAAAAACTCTCTCATTGTTTTTTTTAACTTCTTGAAATATCAATGAAGAAATGATAATTGCTGTAACTCTTGGAGCGCGCCTCTCAATATGCACTTAATCAAAACATTTCGAAAATACGTGGGCGTAAATCCAGCGGACTAAATATTGTGTGTTTTCATGTGCACACACGTTTACGCACGCACACAATATAGGTACATATACACATTATACACACACCACTGTATATACATATAACACTTCATTTACAGCGTAGGTACATTACCACACTTTATTTATTCAATGAAGGAATAATTTTCGAGGGTCCCAATACTGAAAAATAAAACTAAACTAAATTTCGTGTGAAATTTCGATTCCATTACGTTTGCTCCCCCGACAGTTGGTCCCTCTGCCAGTTTATCCCTCGGATTTAGGATTATTTATTTTGAGGAAAACTTTTTCCCTCGGGGCGTATGTTATCTTTGGGGATGCTGTGTGGAGGGTCTATTTAGGGAAACTAAGGAGAGGAAGTTCTGGGAAGGATAAAGGTATGAGGGGTAGGTAGAAATTTGGAGGTCAACGCGTCCAGGAGTGACGGACGTTCATATATTTTTTAGTTTTTTTTTTTAAATTTTTTTTATTTAAAAATATAAAATAGTTACAGTTTACAACATAATATATACAATTAATATTTTAATCACTCTTCTAATAAAGCAGCTGCTTGTGTTTAGGAGAGGACAACTAAAAAAAAATTACATTTGTTTAAATTAAAACAAAAAATATTAGTAATTTAACAAAAAATAATAGTGATTTAATGAGAAAATACAGATAAAAGTAATAAAAATATAGGTTAGTTGATAATATGAATCCGTTCCTGCCATTGCTATACAAAGCCTGGAGAGATCAAAAGGACTCCCAACCGAAATAATTATTCGGGGAATCAAAATCCGAGGGATCAAGTGTCCAAGGGATCAATTGTCGATAGGATCAAGTGTCTCAAGGATAAAGTTTCCGAAGGAGCAATACTATATCCCTTTTCCTGCTGGTCAGAGATAGAGGTTGGTGTTTTGGGTTTGCTTCTGAGTTAATAGCGGTTCGAAATGAAGAAAAAAAATCCAAATCGCCCTTGATTCGTAGTTGGACCCGCCGCATTTTCGAAATTAAGATTTGGTAGGTTATCATAAAGCTATTGTCCTATACAAAATACCCTGTTTTTGCAAAGTTCAATGCGCCTCTCTACTTAAGATGAAGCCATACTAAATAATGCAAAATCATACAAAATCATACGTTTTTGTTTTGAAAATTTGATTGCTTAGAAGTATTATAGATGCTTCAATTAAATACTGTGTGTAGAACATAATATCTTGGCCCTTAAAATATCGGTCATTTTTCAAGTCTTTTAATAAGCCTAGAAAAAAAATTATAAGGTATATAAAAAACACTTTGAACTCCAAACTCTCCTATTTATAAACCTCTTTACGGATATGTTTTATTGTTTAATGTGGCAAATTTAATTTCTTTTTTAAATTAAAATTTACGCCTCACAAAATAAAATATAGTATCTATGCATTTTCGTGTTGTTATTTTTGACATCACGGCGACAATACGGCAGTCGACGAATTTGGAATATCAAAGGGAACCTTATACCGTCCATCGAAGAACGACTGGCAGCCACCCCTATTTTCTGTCACTACTCCTCCGGACGGAGCGGAGAAAAGACGTGTTAGGCTCTGCGTCGCTTGTTTTCAATAAAAAATGCATAAAAAGGAATTAATGTTGTTTACAGGCCTTTACGAAATCAACATGTAAAAAAAGATTCTCAAATATCTTTTCAATCTTTCCAAAAGCTTTTTCTCAAGTATTTTTAAACTCCTCCCATAAAGGGGCGTGAATTACGATTTCGTTTTTTTCCTGTACTATTGGATCGCCATTTTAACTATGTACATCTCCATTTCTCCACCTATCCAAGTAATTATCCTTATCTGACAGTGTGTGGCCAATTTACCTATTAAGTCTGACGTTTGCAACAATAAATCATGGTACAATCAGTCTATTGCCTGTGCAATGATCACCATATTGATCTCTCAGTGTATTTAATATCAGACTATTAAAGGAGCCGGTGCAATTATGAACCATGGTAATCGCTTTGTGAATCAACTACAACTCGTAAATTAAAATCCGGGCAGTGACTACCTGCAGGGCCGGATTAACCATGTCGGGGCCCCTAGGCAATGCTCGTCTCGGGGCCCCTTTACCAATGACGGACTAACGGAGGTGGGGGGGGGGGAAGGGGTGGAAGGGGCAGCACACCCCGGGCCTCTGGTCCTGGGACCTCCAAACGCCCCCTTGTTCCCTTGATCAAATCCTAAACAAGGCTTTAAGGCACCAGGTCACGATAAAAAGGATTTTTTTTTATTTCATTTCATGAAAGATGCGTTTGTTAAAAATGCTCTCACTAAATGTTTTAAAGAAATTCGAGATACCGTTTGAAACAGTTTGTTAAATTATCCTTCGGCAAAACCGTCCATCGAATTCTATTTTCGATTTTTTATGTAAAATTTTCACATAAAAAAGGGGGACCCTTTATAAAAAAAATCCTTAAGTGGTTCCATAGTGACTGGATTTTCTAACAGTTTAAGACTTAGTGCGTGCAAATCGGATGAATGGTTTTTCTAATATGTTGTCAAACAGGTTGAAAAACGTAATATCGAGAAAAACGCGTTCAAAGTTTTGCTGAAGGATAATTCAACATACAAACTATTTAAAACTGTTTCATATAAAATCCTGTATCTCCGTCAATTTTATGAATTTCCTTAAAACATTTGGTGAGAGCTTATTAACAAATGCATCTATCAGAAAATTTAAAAAATTACTTTTTTTACAGTGTCCTGGTGCCGTAAAGCCTTATTTAGGATTTGATCAAGGGAACATGGAGGCCTTTGGATGCCCCCCAGACTTAGAGGCCCGTGTGAACTGAATAAAAAGCTTGTAAAATTACATCGTACTTCTCACTAGGGGGGGGGGGGGGGGGGGGGGGCTCATTCTGCTTTACCGCCCCGGGCCTCTGACGGGCTTAGTCCGCCACTGCACTTTATCCTTTTCTAACTTTAAAAAAAAATTCTCTACCACAACGTAATTTTATTCATAATTGATCTGTTTTTTTTAACTACAAAGGTATGCCATCACACTATTCAATCAAAAAAATAAAGCGAATAAAATACAATACAAAAACTCTTTATTGCACATAAAAGGACACATTCATAAAAACCAAAAATATGTAAAAAAAAAAAAAAAAAAACAGTACAATGAGCGGTCTTATCACTAATGTGATCTCATCCAGACAACCTTGGTACGAAGAGAAACAAAGAATTTTAGCAAGCAGATAGGTAGTGCACACTAAAGCTTGTACAACATTTATATGTTAAACATATAATTAGAAATTAAAAGCAAAAAAAACTCAAACAAAACAAATGCCAAAACAAACCACACACGGCACCTACAATCACATCCCCATTGATACTAAATAATGCTGCTTAATTAATAGAAGGAAAGTAACGTACAACGACGTTTAAATATTTTTATTTTTTATTTTTGTGCATGATGTGAACATTAGTTACTGGGTTATAATCTAATTATTATTATTTGTTATTTTCTTTAATGCATGTAATGTTATTAAATTCCTAATAAAAACAAAAATTTAAAACATCTTGAAAGTTGACTTTTTCCAATATCGGTGCCGGAGTTGCTCACTAATTGACTTGCTCACAATGCTCAACATTGACGCAAGTCATTTTTTCTCGGGGCGCGGGGCCCCCAGCCGATGCTGGGCCCCTAGGCAGTTGCCTACTCTGCCTAAAGGATAATCCGGTACTGACTACCTGGTACTCCTTCGGAATATACTATCGAATCCCTTATGTTTACGTGTGCAGTGAATACAATCCGGATCCCTAAAGGCCGTAAGAACGATTCTTATTGAAATGTTTGGTATTATTAATATTCAAACACTAATAGTTCTATGGAGGTACTTCTCAATAATTATATGTTCTCGATAACTGGTTTATTATGAATTTACGTATTTACAATAATTATGTTAAAAGTCACACGAACTGTCCATACTAGCGGATAATTGAGTCTGAGCAGTAGGCTGGCCCAGACCATTCTCAACGGCTACCGCCTACTCGGGCACCCCTGTCGGCCATCGATAGAAGCACTTTCTCTTCTGGCATCTGTCGGCATCACTTATAGAAGCTATTTCAATACATTACACACATCAACAAGAATATCAGGAGAACAAGGTTATGTTTAGTCCTTTACGAAGTCCAATCTTGTCAACTCATGCATAATTGTGTCAACTGGAAACGTATTTAAAATTATTGATTACAGTTGAATATATTTATGCGACTACAGTAGGTAAATATTGTGTTACGAATGCAGCCTAATCCAAGTTTTTAGTAAAATTGTAAATTGGTGACATTTTCTAAAATTCCTTCAACAATTACCGCAGCCAAATTTGTGAAAAATGTTGTCATAGTCAAACTGCATCCGATCACTTTTATTTATCGAAATAGGCTCACCACTATCAGTGCATACATGCACACAAGGAATGTTACATAATGCAGCTCACGCATACAAAACACACTCTATCTCCACTACGCATCACTATTTCGATGGAGTCGAAGGGCGGACATTGTGAACGTATTTTCCAAAAATAAAAATAAAAGAATCTGTTTTAGCTTTGATCTTTGTTAAAAAGCAAAGCTTTTTTGCCTGGATTTTTATGTAAAAATGTATTTAGCTAGCAACGTCATTTGCATAATACGGAGTCTTGAAAAATGTCATTTGTTGACAGGGGTACCCATATAGTTCAGTAGGTTCAATTATCCACTAGTGTAGATAGGTCGTGTGATTTGTATAATTATTATTGTAAATACATAATAAATCATTATGTTTTATATGGAACTTAAAGTAAAGTGTAAATAATTCCCAACATAACAGAATGGAAGGTGGGAAGGAAAAAGGTATGGGGGGTGGGTAGGAATCTGGAGGTCAATGCATCCAGGACTGACGGACGTATGAATCCGTTCTTCCCACTGCGGTGCAAGGAAAATTAACAGGTCTCCCTCAACCACTCCCACCCGATCCCCCTACGCAGCAGGAGGGCAGATGCATGTCTAATGTCTAGGTCCTAGACAAACCTCACCCCATGAACCTAGGAACCGCTGCTTAGTCACCAAAAGTAGTGACCTAGGGGTGTTGGTTATCCAATAATTGGTTCCTGTAGGGGCAGCGGTACCTAAACCCGCTTCCCAAATTGTAAATCTTCCTTTCCTTAAAAAGACTCAAGACCTAAGATGACATAGGCCCTGAGGGAAATTATTTTCCTCAAGGCCCTCTGTGTGTAGCTGTAATATATGTATGGTGATCGAACAACTCAGAATGAAATCAACTCAGAATCTCCTTTGAAAAAGCTTTTAATGACTTTTCAAAGAAGTGTTGAGTTGACTTGATTCTGAGTTGGCATGGAACCGTAATAATAATTATAATATTTGGATGCTTTTGTATAGCAACGTTTTTATGAAAAATTACCTCAATGACGCTGTACAAACTTAAACCTAATACATTTCCAAAATCTTACTTCCAAGTACAAACTAGCCAAACACTTAAACATAACTTATGTATGGCTAAAAAATGCATCCACCGGTTCATCTTTCATATGTAGGTACAATGATTTGACCGGTGAATCGTAAAAATTTTATTCATACTCCGTATAGACAGAAAATATACAGGACCATACTTACCTGGGAGGTCACTTGACACTTGAGATTAACACCGTTTTTTTTTTTTTTTTTTTTGATTTTACGGATTCTTTCGTAATCCTCTAACTAGCTAGGGCTTTGCAATACCCTTCATGTTTCTAGCTACTAGTACTACGGCTCATTTGGCCTTTTTACTATTACCTTCTGAAGGTCGTATTTAATTGACTGAATTTAAGTTACAATTAGTGTCATCGTGAGGAAAAAGTCTTTACTGGATAAAAAACCTCACGCAAGTTGCAAAGCAATAGGGAACATAAGTTCTGAACTTTTTCTCAAAATTTTACATTTATTTTGACTGAATGTAAGTATTTTATTTCTTCAGGTCTGCGTCTCGTCCTTGGAGCTGGTTCTGGTGCCTATGTCTAGTGGAGGAAAGAGGGTTTATTGTCTATTTAAAGATATTTAGAAACAGTTCGCACGCAGAGGACATAATTGTGAACACACGTTATTTAATCCTGATAGTAGGCATATATTTTAATAATAATATATAATAAATATTTATTTAATACGTATTTTGGAAAGCAAGATCAAAATTTTTATGATGGGAGGTACAATTGTATAAGGATTTGATCAGACGTATAATTTAAAAAATGTTGATGTGTCCGCTGCTAGTATTTCTACTCTTCTGATTAAGTTAAAGGGGTCTCCACACGGTACTGCCGCAGTACCAACTGCCGCAGAACTGTAGTCAAAAGCGCCAGCCGTATTGCCGTATTATGGCGCTTTTGACTACAGTTCTGCGGCAGTTGGTACTGCGGCAGTATCGTGTGGAGACCCCTTAAGTACCAACGGAATATTCGGTAAGATTGCATAATTACCGCTTCCACGACTTTGACCGTTCAACGATCAGAGCGAGCACCTAAAAGCCAACAAACAGCGTTGCAGTCAACGTCACGAAACGTCTCATTAATTTTTTATTTATTTATAATCGTTATTGGTTCATTTCTCCCTCGAACATCGATGTAATCAATACTGTATTGTATTTCATCTGGATATATGGCGGCCATTAAATGATTTTACTGCTCAAGATGTTAAGTAGAGTTTCTTGTCCGAAGATATATTATTAATACACGCGGTTTATTTAATAGATAATAAATAATGTTATATTCTTCTTAAAGATTGTTTAAGTGATAATCGTAGGAAGTAATAAAGGAGAGTTGTTTAATTTTTATGGAAGAAATGCTTTTGACAGTTTTATACGTTTTAGAATATGTAAGATATTTAGAATCTAGATTAGACTAACATTACCTACATGCAAAATGACTATAATAATTGACAAATTGATGTCCTGTTTTAACCCCTCAGGCCTCGGAAATATTTTGTTAGAAGGTCAAAATATTTCCGTTTGCAATAACATCAAAATAAATCGAATATTTCTGTAGATATCCGAAAACTAAAAACTGTTTTTGAAAGATGATGAAATAGGTACGCTTTCTAATTTTATAAATCGAAATAAGCATACATAATTATTTGTGCAAACATAAAAAAAAAAGTTTAAAAAATAGCTCACTTTAGGCTTTTTTTAAACTAAAATTGCTGATAACAAGAAAATAATAACGCACATAATTTATTAGACAAACGTATTTATAAACGTTAGCTTCTCTTTATTTTTTGTCGTTTTGGTTTTATAAAGGTGTACATTTCAATTGTTGTGTGGTAAACTTTTAGATTTTACTATAAAGCGTGGTGTTTTCTATTTGTAATACCGTTTAGATTTAGATCATATTTCTCACCATGATAGTAAGGGAGACACGAAGATTTCTGTGTACCAACCTAACCTATATGAGTTCTTCCCAAAAGCTAACATATTAGTCTGAGGGTTAACTCGACCATTTGGCATTTGATCTGTCTATGAATTAGTTTGTTTCGTTCTAGTTCCGGTTAAAGTTCGTGACGGTTTTAGACTGTAGTGTACCGCAGCAGCTTCTTCTACTTCCTCACCTTCCTCTTTCCCATCTCTTTTCCCTCCTCACAACCTCCAGCCTCCCAACATACCCAAATAATTTGGGGATATTTTGTTCGGTACCTACCTACTGACATAAAAATAAAAATAAATACTACAAATTGAAGAAAAAACTGTAATTAAGAATTCTTAATTAATGAAATAAAAAAATAAAAAAAATTACCCATCGCCCGGTGAAAGACCATAATTCAGAATTGAAAATTTGATTGAAGCGCCTTTAACCATGTTTTGTGACTACGTCTGAACATCAAGGTACTTCGAAACCATCCTATTTACACCATTCCCCAAATGGGGATGCTAATTCACACTGTCTCAGAAGGTTCCATAACAGATGATCCCCCGACAGCAGCCCCCTCGACATACTCATAAATCTACAATTTGCCGTCGGTTTAGGGAAAATACTGTATAGGTACCTACTTACACAAAATATAACTAAGTGTCTCGAAGAGATGCGCATAGAGGACGTACCGCCGAATAACAAAAGTGTAAAACATATTATCATTGAAATACATAAAGGATAAAACCAATTGTCTAATTTACTTGTATACGTGCATAATACCGGCGCATATATACAAAAAAATCGTCAGTAAATAAATTCGATTGATATACATACCAATTTATTATCATGTTGATCCACTAGTCCTTGAAAAATTCGTAATCGGAATCCCCGCCTCTTTTTGGGAGGAATTTAAAAATACTTGACAAGACTTGAGTAGAAGGTTTGGAAATGTTGGAAAAGGTATTTGAGAATTGATTTTTACAGGTTGATTTCTTAAAGGCCTGTAAAAAACATTAAAATTCAAAACAACGAAAGTATGCACGCTCAACTGAGTTGATTTATTTATTTATTTCAAAAACATACGGCACAATATGTACCATTAACATAATTATATTTATAGATATATATATATATTATAATACAATAACATAGAGAAAGTAACACATAAATGTAAAGTTAAATCTAAAAACAAAAGGTAAAAAAATGAGTTAAGGTAATAAATAGTAAAGAAGTAAGATGTATAAAAAGAAAGTATAACGTAAAGCATAAAATATGAAGTATAATGTAAAAGTAAAAAGTTTAAATGCAGGAAATAATATAGTAAAAAGTAAAATGTATAGACTACAAGATATCTTTAAGAATAATAGAAAGCTCAAAAGTTATAAATATAAAAAAAGTAAAGAGTAAGAAATGCTCTTAGGAGCAAATAAATTTAGATAATATATAATTTTAAAAATATAAAAGAGTTTTAAAGTACCTATGATATGTTTCCAATCCATAGATATTAGAGTGCGTAAATGGTAGGACATATTATGGTTACATGATTATTTTATGATTATGTGGTAGTACTAGCAGACAAATTTTGTTTATTGCATTTTGTTTTATGACACCATTATTTTGAATTTTAGCGAAATTTTATCTTAGCTTACTTAAATTAGGTTTGGTGAAAGCTGCTGCGAAAGTATCCCCTCATCCGATCAAAAATCAATTACTTTATTGCCTTATTGTAATCAACCACCACACAATCGAGGTTAAAACAAAAACAAAATTGTTGATCATTAATCAATTTATTTTGTATTATTTAATGTGGCCTGCCTTTCTCTTTTAGTTGTGGGAGATATGAAATAAATTAATTTACAATAAAGGTGTCATCCACAAGAGTAATCGCTCAACAGTCTGGCGAGGAGAGATTTAACATAACCCAAAGTAAAAACAAACAATTAAGATGGTGGTAATATTTCATTGTATGAAGTCTCATCATGATTGCTTACTCTAACGAAATATATTATTACAAAATGAAATGTTCCATCTTTGTTCCATCATATGTCAGTCTCGGAGAATTATAATGAACTAGATGAGCCCTACGTAATTTAGAAATGTATCTTACCTACCTTGTGAAAATAGGCACAATGATATTTGTTTTGGATATTTTCATATAACAAAACCTTTCCGCAACATTAGGACTCTGTATTCCCTTTGCACAGTGTATATTCGTCCCACAATACTGCAAACCGACATGGACTCCTTTCTACTTCGATTTTTTCATATTGAAAGAATTAAAAAAAAAAACAATTTAAACACGTAAATTATAAACAAAACCTACTCTTTTAAAAACCTGATCGGTCACTCTCTTTATATCCTATTTAGATAAATGGAAGAGCAATTGCTACCCAATTTCGTTTACTTATAACCTTATGAGTAACTATACTTACTATTGAAAAATGTGGAATAAACAATGCGGAGCTTTTATGCCGTGTTGCGCTACCTTCTTCTTTAGTATCCATCACACTGTAACGCTGTCCGAAACGTTGGCTAAAGAATGAGGTAGCGCAACACGGTATAACACCCCTAACATAAATAACGATTTTTTTTTTTTTTTCGAATTTCTCGGCCCAATATCTTTAAAAATTGCAAAAGAAATTAAAAAATGTGGTTTAAATATAGCTTTTAGAACCAATAATAATATGGGAACAAACCTTAAAAACTCAAAAAGTAAAAATCCTAAACTGAATAACGGTGGCATATATGAATTAAAATGTGACCACGCCGACTGTAACGCTACTTACATCGGACAAACGGGTAGGGCATTCTCAACTAGATTCAAAGAACATTTACGATGTTATAAAAATAAAAACACCGCTTCAAAATTCGCAGAACATCTCTTAGAAAATAATCACGTTCCACTTAAAAACAACCAGCCAAAACCATTACATTTAGAACGAAAGGGTCTTAGATTAAATTTGCTTGAACAATTAGAAATCAATAAACGAAAGAATGACCCCAACATAACACTAATTAATAAAGTAAGGAAAATTATTTATTCTCCACTACTTAGTATTTTTACCAAACCTAAACAATATAATGCACTTAAATGAGTCATAGAAATAACATCATTCTAAATCAATAAAGAAAACCCTTGCACTTAGTGCAAGTGAAACCAAAAAGGGAAAGATTCGGAATCCCACTTAATCACTCTCTCAATTAGTGTCTCTGCAAATTGGATTTACCGGTAATAAATCAATTTGGACACCTTCATAAATTGACATTTAAATTGTTATAAATAAGTCGTCCGTACGTGAAACAGTTTGAAAATGACCTTACAAGTCGAAACAGCTGTAACTAAAATACATTCTTAAATACTTGCAGAACTCGATAATAACATATCAAATTTATTTAATTAAATTTCTAAAAAATTGAAATGGAGTTCTACGAATTAAACACAAAAACAATTAATAATTAAGAAATTTCTTTTGACCGGAAAATCTAAAATCATAAATGCGGAGCTTGAACAAGTATTTTTTGGCAAGTTGACATTAAAACGCTTTTTTGCTCAAGATGAAAAAGACGTTTCGACATGGTAGTAGTAAATTAGGTGATCTGGAATCTGTAGATAGTAAATGTTGTGCAGATTTCTTGACGCCAATGCTCACTATCACAGTAAAGCTTATGTGTTGACATGAGTATATATTCAATACCTATATATTCATATAAAATATTAAGAGAGGAAACGTTAAATGAACACAAAAAGAAGGGACAAAATACACCGCGAAAGTGGATGATAAAAACGTAAGAGATGTCCTGGAAAGACATGGCAAGGTAAAAGTCAATCAAATACTTTGGGCATCATGTCGAGAGTCGTAAAAATAGAAAAGTCAGTATTTGAACGAGCAAGGAGTTTGTACCTGAATATCCAAAGAATATTATTCTATATCTCGTTCTCCGCATTTATTCCAACTCACAACATTCTCTAATATTGGACATCCAACAAAATAATAATAATAATAATTGGATAATTTTTAGAGCGCCGTTTTTGTGAAAAATCACCTCAAGGGCGCTGTACAATTTATTAAGAATTCTTAGGTTCTATCTAATTTTACTGTTTACAAATATGTAGATACAGAAAACATACTTACCTGGCAGGACACTTCCGATAAATACAATTTAATTAGAAAGTTTATATTTGGAGAAGATACGGCTTTGCACGCGGAGGACTTTATGAACACACAAAAGATGTTCAATTTTGAAACCCGAAGTCCAATTTGTATATTTTATATCATCGAAGTGAGTATCTATTTTTTTCCCTTTTATGAAGTCTTCCCAAGGCAGCCCAATCAATTTTTTCCATTTTTGAATTTGAAACGCCGCGGGGCGGTTCCATAGAAACGTTACGATCTTTTTTTCGTTTACCTATCTACTTTATGTGATCTTCTATGCAGTCCACGGTCCGGTACCTACCCAACTAGGTAGGTACTCGTAAAAAGGGGCGTAGGAGTATGGCTATTTAAAAACTTTTTTATACCCACAAAGAATTATTACGTTATGTTTTTATCCCGAGGCCCAGGGAGTTGATTGCTTCGAGGGTCGTCTGGAAGGTGGACGGAGCAGTAATTAAAAGATTTTATGTTGTGTGATGCGCCGTCTCGCTTGGGTGACTGTTGTCTGTAATTTTTGGGCAACAACATCATTGTCTTAACGAAAATGATGTGACGGCATAAATTAAGACGGTGGGAGCAATGTGCTTTTTAGTTTTCAATTAAATTAAAACGTAGGGAGCTAAGGTCATTTTTTGAAATATTCTGCGACGGGTCTTTTTGAGGAGTTGTAGGTGTGAGTTGAAGAGATTTATTGAAGAAGAATACAACACTAATAATCTAAACGAAAATATTAAAGAGAACAATACACAGAAAAATAAAAAGATAATTGTCGCAAATGGGACAAGAACGAACCTTAATCTTAACCTTCAAAAGTTATAAACAGTTAGTTGTTCTAATAAAAATTGAAGAGATTCATTTGGTTCATTCAACGGTGTCAATTGCGTTTCAATTTCATTCCAATTCATTTAGGAAGACAGGTCTGGGTACCGCCGCCCCGGGAACCATTTATTGGATAACCAACACTTCTGCCATAGGTCATTCCAAGTGGTTTGCTACGTTTGGTGACTTAGCAGGGGTGCTCGGGTTCACGGGGTGAGGTTTTTCCAGGTATCAAGGCACATTCGTTGCCCATCTATTGAGAGCCTGTTTGATGAAGATCTTTTTACTTCTCCTGCCGGACTCTCTCGACCTATCATCTTGTATCGCAGTGGGAGAGATAGATTCATTCATCCATCAAGCCTGGACACATTGACCTCCAGATTCCTACCCACCCCACATATTTTTTCCTTCCCAGAACATCCTTTCCCTAAAAAGATCCTCCGCATTCCCAAAAATGATGTAGATTCCGAGGGAAATTGTTTTCCTCAGGGCTTCCTGCTTGGAGGTAATGTTAAAAAAATCTCCAGTTATGGACCACAAGAACGACGCGTCAACCGTGCACAAATGCTTGAAATAGAAATTGCAGATTTAATAAGCTTCGCACTTTTTTCAAGTTGAGTAATTACTATCTCCTAAATAATAAACGGAATTCTGCTTTACATAATACAAGAAAATACCACTACGCCTATCCCGACACAGGTATATCCCAGTGAGACAGGCATCGACAAACCCAATGTGTACATACTTTATATAAATAAATCATAGACATATGAATATTAATAGACCAGAACAGAAAGGTGAGGGGTAGAAACCAACTGCAGCGGGACGAAGATCAGGAAGGTGGCTTTGGTGATATGTGATTCGTCAAAACTCAATCTGACAGTATACAGGCATCTCGCACTATAATATCACCATTTAGTTCTTAAAAGTAAACTCTGCTTTTGAATGAATAGACCTTTTTACATGGGAGCGCGAATTGCACGCCGCGCAATGAACAATTTTGCGAAGTCTAAATAAACAAATAAAGGTCGCCTATAAGGACGAGTTCAATATTTTGCTGAGGTATTCAGTTAAGACACTTTTACAAATGTTTCATAATTTACTTACCCCAGTAAAAATCGACGGGCACACGCCATGTATCTCGAGTGATAGTGGATTTTGAAAAACGATCATATTATGCGATCTGAATAAGCTTAAAATTATTTAAATAAATCTTGCCTATGGAATGTAATACGACAATTGGGTTTATTCTCTTTTTCACTTCTATTTTACACGTTTTCAAAACAAAAAGCACTGTTTTTACTGTGTTATTTCGTAAAATGTACCGATGAGTGCTCGACGCTGGCTCGCAGAAGAATGATGACGTCACATTTTTTAGATTAACGCGAACCCATACTCGATCCCAGCCGGTTCCAATGGAATGGTTCCAATGGGAGGGGGAAATAATACGTTTTTATCACTTAGGGCAGGTCTACTAATATTCATATGTCTATGAAATAAATATAAAAAAAAATAAAAAAATATATATATAAAAATAAAAAAATCACAGCATTTATAAGATTTGTGGAGATGCATCGTTTTAGAGCAGACACTAAGCCAACCAAGAGATGGACCTAGAAAATTTAGACAGGAAATATTATTTTTTTCAAGTCCTCCTGTGTAGAGCTAATGTAAAAAAATCGCATGTACATATAACGAGTTAAAATTTCGAGTATTTTTCAATCATTATTTCTTTATGAAACTACCAAAAGTGTGGTGATAATAACGTTAATAATATATTTGTCTAATAAAATATGTGAGTGTGTGTATTTTTATTTCATTTTCAGTAATTTTCGTTAGAAAAAAAGTTAGGTGTAATTTTTTTAGATGTAATAAAAACGTTGGTAAAAAAAATTAGATAATGAATTAATTACAGCATCACATGCCCCTCTCGATAGATGAAGACGAGGCCAGATGTCTGCCGCCCAGCCTCCTCCCCCCCAGTGATCTCCTCTCCCTGAATACCGGGGTACGGCAGTAGTGGAATAGTGGTGTGTGTATGGTGATGTGTATGATGGTGTGTAGGGTGTGTATGACGGTGTGTATGGTGCGTATGGTGTTTGGTTGTGGCGAGCCGGGATTGGTTTGTTAGCGAGCCACGCCCTGACGGCGGTGATCATCAATCAAATGGTATCAAGAACCCAGTGGATATGTTAGTATTTAAGAGGGCAGCATTTTTTCTACACAAACCTATTCTCCAATATTCTCTCTGTATTTTGACATTTGTTTTAACATTAGCTCCACATAGGAGGCCCTGAGGAAAATCATTCTCAAAATCAAAAGGGCCTATGTCATTTTTGGGAATGCTATGCGGAGGGTCTTTTTAGGAAATAAGGGTGGGTAGGAATGGTACATCCTTTTTAGAGGTGGATAGGAATCTGGGGGTCAGGGTGTCTAGGAGCGACAGACATATTATGAATCCATCTCTTCCACAGTCGATGTTCCGAGAAAGTACGGCTGGAGAAGTCAAAGGGACTCCCTCAACCACCCTCTCCCGATCCGGCCTGCCATGCGGCTGGTACAAATACAGCTGGACAACCTCACTCCATGAACCCAGTTTTAATCTAGTGCAATTTAAAAAATATATAATTTGGATATAGACCACTAGAACAGTGGTGCTTAACCTTGTTGGTGGTACCTACTGACCCTCATTACTGAGTTTCATATGCGCATTCACCGAACCCTTCTTAATTGGATAAACTGTCTCACCGAACCCAGGTTAAGAACTACTGCACTAGCATGTCAGTATTTTTATTTATTTTTAAGTTTTCTTTATTCATTGATTTGTTTGTTATATGATATGAGCATTTTTCGACCACCATGCTAGACACATGCCCGTGTTGTAAAGTTTAGTACCTATGTCTTGTATGTTTTGCTTTTTTTATAATTTACTTCTTGTAGCAGTTAGTACCCTCCAATAATCGTTAAAATTGCATGGTTTGGACGCCATCAACATACGTTCGCTATACAAATTAGACAACGTATTGAAAAAAAAGCAAAATGTACGGACATAGAATATTTTCTTCTAACACTATTAGACTTATAACCGTGCTAGGGATCCAGGGTGTCGTCTTGTGGACCTCGTTAATCCCACCGGGGAATGAATTAAGCAGGAATTCGTTGACCATATGTTCTGAAAACCACTCTGGATAGAAAAAGTGAAGCTCCTCCGGATAGCTCTCACTCCAGAATATAGGTGGAAACTTGAATGGCAATCATACAATCTTTGGTGATTTGCACCGAATCTCATTCACTCATCATCAATTCTTTAGACCCCACCAATGCAAAATGTTGGCATAACTGCTTTAGGAGCACCTTATCTTATTGATGGAGGACCAGAGTTTACGTGGCCGTGATATCCCATGCTGATGTCTCTTAGTGGGGTTGTGTACGAGATGGGGCTTTCTCAGTCGCATCAGCCGATTGTCTTTCAAGTTTCTACTTATCTTCTGGAATGAGAGTTATCCTGAGGAACCTCTCTCTTGTAGGAGTAACTTATCCTATTGATGAAGGACCAGCGTTTACAAGGAAGCGATAACCCAAGCAGTCTCTTAGTCCCCACCAAGTTTCTCTTCTGAAATGAGAGTTATCCTGAAGAGCCTCTCTCTTTCCACCCAGAAGGGTTTTCAGGACTTTATGGGGCATGCTGGGTGAGAGACGACATCCTCGCATGCAAAGTTATTGCGCTATTTTGCAGCGCCTTGTTGGATTCCCTCAGTTTCTCTTGCCTGATATCTGGCGGCGTTACATTTACCGTTCTCAAATACGGCGAGCCATGGATGGTTATTTTTGAAGTGAAAACTTCTTTAGCCCCGTTGTGATTTGAATAAAATAGCGACAATAAAAAGAGACAAGCCCATACATTTTTAGGATTTAGCCTGCGAGAGAATGTGATAGTATAATTTTTTATTTTTTAATGTTTTTTATTCAGTAAAGTTTATATATTACAGAAAATGGGTAATTTTTTGGCCATGACACTAGGCACATGCCCGTGTTGTAGTTAATGGTCTCCTCTTTGTGCGGTGCTTCGCAGCCTTTCCATTCCTGTCTACAGGTTTTCTGGAGGTTTCACTTCTACCTCTGTGAATTGCACATGGATTTTTATGGTAAATAACCTTCACTTAGTATCAAATAGCAAAATAAAAATCGTTAGATATGTGTCCGACAAAATTAATAAATAAATCTCCATCTGTACACCACTTCAGTTTAGTTTTACTTTGTTAGCCTTCTTCCGGCCGGCATATCTCACAACAACTCAGCTGTAAATATTTAAAAACTAGCGCAGACCCTTGAAAAATCACGGGGAAACCTCAGTTCTTACAAAATCTTGTTCTGTTAAAAACATTATATAACCGGCAGGTATTTGATGGCATGTTTGGATTTTTCACACAATCAGTTCCAATTTTAAAAATGATACTTAAATTCAAAGAAAATTTAGATCATCAAGCCCGATTTCATGAAGTAGGTATTAGACTAACGCACATCACAGAGAACTGAAATTAGTATCTACAATAAATAAATGAAAAGAAAATACTTGGTTTTAAGTTACTTTGTTGATATATTTTGACTGTCTACCGGTTTCGGTACCTCCGTACCATCATCAGTAAGTTATAAAAATAATGCTAACAAATACAGAACAAAAAATAAAAAGTAGAATTGAAATTAGTACGTACGATTATAGAAATCTCCAATAGTCAAAAGTCCACTGTGTTCCGATCCCGCGGCAGATGTTACCAGCGACGAAAAACGTAATGTTTTTCTTCTTTTGTTCCGAGGCAGACCGAAATGATGTAATATTTCACGTCGGGGGTACCTAACTATCCACCCTTGGGGCACCTAGTCCCTCTATCTAACTCTGTATACCCATGCCATGACAGTGTATGTGTATATTACTTATATATTTATGTTTGTCCATTGTTTATATCTGAGATGTGTTCTAGAACAGGGATGCATCTGGGAAAAAATTACTTTCATATTTGGTGATTGTGATTACGATTTTATCAAAGTTTATCCCCTCAACTTGACACCCGAATTCATAATTATTATATATTTATAATTTTTTAAGCATTATTTATCAATTTCAAACATGAAATCGACTTAAAAAATACATTTAATAATAATTTAGTACAGATATCAACGAATTTATTTATAGTGTCGTATCTTTCTACTTGTCGCTGGTATATACAGTATGTAGACAAGTAGTTTTATCCTTGATGAATTTGAATGAAAATGTGTTTTATACTTTTGTTATTTGGCGGTAGGTACATCCTCTCTGCCCACTTCTTCGAAAACACTTAGTTATATTAATTGTATATTCTTATTTCGGTTGTGTGTCTGTCTGTGACTGATTGTATCTCTGGTTCAATGAAACAGGATTTTTGAAAATTTAAATGAAGTTTCATTTTCAAAATTGGAACTGATCATGTTAAGGATTCAGACGAGCGATAAAGTACCTAAGTACCAGTGACTAAATCTCCTGAAAATATCCATACAAAAAATTGAAATTAAAAAAAAAAAAATCATTTTCAGCTACAAAATCATCAATAATGTCGTTATTTTTCAATTTTAGTGCTCCAGCTACTAATACTTAACTAATACTAATACTTTGGCATCCATCTCTGGTATGGATCTTCAAAATAACGGACGGCCCGATCGATAGATTTTTAGAGCAGAGTCGTCAGGTAAAAATGCTGTCCTTGTTCTACCGGCATTACAATGAAAGATGGTCCTAGGGACTAGCCTCATTGATTCGGCACGGTGCAAATATAATATATGTTTGATTATAATAATAATAATAAATAATTTCGAAATTTAAAAATATGTATTTAGTTTAAACCATTCCTAATCTAATGTAAACATGCATCCCTTCAAAAAGTAACTTTGTAATTAATGAGCTATTAGAATCATTTACTGAAACACCACGTTTTTATCCGATATAATTTTCATAATAATTTTGAAATTAAAATATGTATTTAGGTTTGACCATTCCCACTCCAATGTAAACATGTATCCCTTCAAAAAGCAATTAAAAAATCCCATTGATCATAGATATGTATAATAACGATTTGACAATAAAATTAGTCCATTAATAATTCAAATTACTTGTAAGGTTTTTCCCTAATCAATAGATATTGAAGTGAGCTACAAACCCAAAGTAATTAGCCCACTGGAATAACCAAAATACTTAGAAATTCGCCAGTCTAAAACGACTCAGTAACAAAAATAATTCATTAAAATCCTTGTAGACTACCCCTCTCCCCCTCCCCCATATGTTATGTATATAAACCGTAGGCTAAGAATTATTTGTACCAGTCTGAAGATGGCTCTGACGAGCTGAAACCGGTTACGGTCAAATAAAATTAAGTGGAATAAAGTTTTTTATTTGTTTTATTATAATCTATTATAATGGACTTCCACCACGAATTAACAGTTTCAAAAATAGAAATATTAATATATGTTTCATGATAATGTGTCGTTTCTACGACTCATTCTTGAGTTCAATAGATCGACTATGTAGCGATTTGTTGGCGTCTGTGTTTCCTCCCTCCTACAACATGGGTATCTTCAGGACCAACGATCACTCCTTCCTCTCAACAAAAAAGACCATCTCCGCAGCATCCCAAAATATGACATTTACCATAAGGAAAATTATTTTCCTCATGGCCAATTGTGTTGAGTTATGTTAAAATATGTAAAAAATACAATATTTTAATATAAAATTATTTTAATTATCATTTTAAAAATTGCAACTGATGTGCCAAGAATTCTGTAAAGCAATAATATGTTGTCTGTCATCAGGACTGACAGTTATTATCTACTGAAAATGCAATAATTAAAACAGTTTCTGAAATACAACAAAATAGATTTTTGAGTTCCCACCATCGCATGCGTTCAATATTCCTATGCCAGCTAAGACCTTCATCATTGCACAAGCAATACCCTCACTTATAACGATGGTAGTAGAAGATTTTGAAATATTGTCAGGTTATTAGTAATCTGAAAATGTTAAAAAAATACATATATTATTGAAGAAGAAGATAACACTAATAATCTAAACGAAAATATGGAAGACAACCAGATACAGAAAAATAAAAAGAGAACGGTCGCAACTCGGACTCGAACCCAGAATTTCTCGCCTTACCAATTCGTCAACTAAGACCTCTTACATAAACGTCATTTTTGTCAAACTCATATTTAAAATTTAAGAATTAACAATAGGTACTATCTATTTTTTCCGTTTTATTGGCAGATACCTTTTAAATTGAAAATAATGTTGTTTGTAACCTACGTAGATAGTGTCTCGGATAAATATATCTGATTTTGTTTATATTGAATACCTACCTATAGATCTTTTTCTAAAATTTGAATATTCAATTTTTATTAGAACAACTCTTTTTTTATAATTTTGAAGGTTATTCCAATCAATGTAATATAAATGAGGAAGAAGATAACACTAATAATCTCAACGAAAATATGAAATAGAACAAGACACAGAAAAAAAAGAAATAAAATTAGTATATAATAATATAAGTTTACCGATGCAACTCTGTTCCCAGAAATGTATAAATTCATTTCGTTGTTTTCCGTCACAGAAGGGTCCATTTTTTAGATTTGGAGTCGGAATTAGAAAACAATTTATGCCGCGGGTTTTGTTACAACTCGGATAGGACCTTAATTTGAACCTTTGGACCTAGACAAAGGAATTGGAGGCTCGATTTGTCATTGCCGACGTCCCCGAGGTAATGGAATCCTAGGAGAAAAGGCAATTTGAGATGATAATATTACTATTTTATTTTTGTTATTTTGTATGCCTTCCCAAATATAATATTTTATTTTCCTTATCATGGTAGATTTCAGAGTAACAACGAAATTTAACTATGAAGCAGAGATTCCGTTTGTATTTCTACCGTTTTGAACATTTATTAAAACTTTTTAAGTTTTTAAGTTTCTAAAAAAGCGTATTTTATTTTTTAAGATGATATCTATAGTTACATTTGCCACGCCGAAACGGTAATTATATGAAATTTCTTCGATAGGAAAAAGTCGTAAAGTATTCTCCGAAAATTATTATAAATACGCGTTTTTTTCTGTTGTTTTAGAAGTTATATGATTGAATACATTCACAGTATTTCTTTAAATACCATTTAAGACATTTCACACGAGATTTTTGGTGTATGGTTTAGGTTTACGTTTTCACAATTTTTAATATTAGTTCGTTTCCTCTTACATTCGTATTAACATATATTCCATTCTTCTTTTTTTGAGCGCTTACTACCGGGCCTTAGTGATAATTAAATAAAAAAAAATCCTTTATTTACCATAGAAATATCACGAAATAAGAAAAAAATAGAAATAGATAAATATAATAAAAAAGTATTTTGATCGACGTAAATGTAAATTACAAACGATCGATTTACGATGGTAACACAAATTTTTGGAATATTTAAAATGTCTATCCATAGGTGTGCTTTTTAGGATTTTTTCATTATTTAAATAAATGTTTTAATAAATACAATTAATTTTAAAAAATGCCAAGGTTTCCTCAAAAATCACGAAAAATTGATTTCTTTAATTTTAAAATAAAAATAAATAAAATAGTACATATCCGTACTAGATATTTGCTATTTAGATCCAAAAATAATTATTCAGTTTAATTGAGTATTTTGGAGTCAAATTAAAAATTAAGTTATGTATGAGGCCGCGCAGCTGTCCCACTTAAATGGTGGTCACTCTCGGACCTTGAGCTCTGGCTTCATGAAACTTACACTGTATTATCGTAATTTCCAGGTCAACACAACTATTTTCTATTCGCAACTTGATTTGACATAAAAAATTTCCATTTACCAAAAATTGGTAAGTAACCTGAGAGACTATGGCAACTTCAATTGTGGATATTGTAAGGCTGAATAATTTCGATGGGATAGAGAAAGGTTGGGTTTCAGCTCTTGGCTATTCAGATTTAGTAACAGAAGGAAGCTAAAGCCATTTCAAGCGACGTAGCGTTTCGATTCTTAATAGCGCTTTTTCAGGGCGGTACAGAGGGTAATGCGCGTTTTCATCCCGCGAAAAAATATCCCCGACAAAATATTCTACGGACAAAACATTCTCCAACAAAATATCTACTAAAAAAACTTAACGTAACCTCACCTAATAAACTCATTTAACAGGATGTCTGTATTATTTTTGTCACGTTTTACTATTTTTGAACAATAATTTATTGTTTTATTTTTAATTGAAACTTTATGAGCAAAATCTTCAAATTATAATATTTAATTAAAGGCAGTCAATAAATTAAGATAATGTTGGTAGTTCTAAGTCGAAGTATGATACAGTTAAAAGTAACCGAATCGGATAGGGACACAGTAGCTCAGTTGGTAGAGCTGTTGCCATGTAAGCAGAGGGTCCAGAGGTGCCAATATCTTTTTCTGATTTTTCTGTTTCCAGATTTTCGATTGAGTTTGCCTAATATTGTCTTCATTTAATTAAGTAATTTATTGTCTTTACAGGTGACTATATTATTTTACTATTTTTAAACAATAATTTATTGTCTTTATAGGATGTCTGTATTATTTATATCCCATTTTTTGTTAGGTTAGGTTAGGTTTTAGTAGATATTTTGTTAGGGGATATTTTGTCGCGGGGTGAAAAGTCGGTATACCTAGAGAATATCTACCACTCCGTTATAATTTATTATTTCTTATCTGATTTTTGACTGTACTTAAAATATATCACCCATTATAAATATGTCAGTTAGGATCATGAATATTAATTAGAGAACAGCCCCTAGCTGACGCTTCACAGTCAGGATTAGGGGTGCGGTATTTTTAATTCACTTTGGGCCATTATCTCCACCCCCCTAGCGTTAAGTAACCAATGGGGGTGTCGATACCCCTCCCACTCTAACATTATTTGTACATTTGTTTAGTTTATTTAAACCCACAGTTCATTGGGGGATATGATTTCAATAAGAGGAAATATAATTGTGAATATTCTACGTACCAAAATGTTACGGTGAATATTCTTGGTACCAAATGGTTTGGTCGCTATTACTGATGTTGATCGCTATTACCTGTTTCTGTTCGTGTACTATTACCTATTTATCCATGTTTCTGTTCGTGTACTATTACCTACTTACAAAAATGATTAAAATAGTTATAAAACAGAGTTACAATCAAATAATTATAAGAAATTTTTTCTGCAAGTATCAATAGATAAACAAACATTCAATAATTGTATTTTTATGTTAATGTTTATTAAATTACCAATGAACTTAACCTTGATAATATTATCTCTACATACATAATTATTATAAATTCAAGTCCTCCGCTGCGTCTGTCTGTCTGTCGTGTTCTGTGTTCGCGATAAATTCAAAAACTACTGAACGGATTTTCATGCGGTATTCACCATTAGATATAGTGATTCATGAGGAAGGTTTTGGTATATATTTTGTGAAGGTTTTGTGTAAATTCATTGAAATATATAATATATAAAGGATCTTGTCTGTATGTGGTGGACGAGCGGGCTGGCAAGCGGGCGGTGTGATATTTGATTTGTATGCAAATCTACAGTTTTATGCCGAGGTTGATGAAATTTTGCACATGTGATCTTCAAAACCAGAGGAAGGTCACTGTCTATATTTGATTTTTAATCAAAATACCCAACTTTCGGTTGGGTATTTTGATTTAAAAACCAAAATTATGATTTGTATGAAACGGACCGAAACTGGCCGCGCAAAAGTTCCTCTTAATCAAATTCTCTTAGGTAGGTTACATCTCGGTTTTTCGTCATCACCGGTAATTATAAGTACTTAGTATAATAAAATATATAATTATTTAATTTCCAGAATGTTAATATAACTCCATCTGGCGGGCAAGCCGGAATTATCCCCTAGAATTAGAATTTTTATTATCCTGTAATGTTTAGTTAGACAAGCCGTGAATGTGATAGGCAGAATAATTATCACATGGCATCTACATCGTAGGGGGATTGATCTAGCAACTTTTGCAGGGGTCATTATTATAGGCGATATGAACATAAACATAACAATAATAAAACAGAAGGATAAGGAATTTTTTTCACTAACTCCTCCACGAAGGACGCTCTAAGGAAAATAATATCCCTCATGGCTTAAATTATCTTCTTTGACGATGTTGTTTGGAGGTCGTTTGGAGGAGAGGAAGGGGCTGAACATGGGTCTTGAAGAGATCTATTTTGTAGGGGGAGGAAAAGCAAATGCTGGATGATTGTTTCACAGCCGAGCTGTTGAACTGAAAAACGAGTAATAAAAGCCACCATTCGAATGTGTCGACCATGTACAAATATTAGACGCGGGTTTAGCGTGTTCCCGATTCTGTATCGAGGTCCAAGGGATAATTTTTCATTGAAATACCGGTAGAGGAAGGAGAGCATTCACACCTGACGCCAATTGACGCCAGTGAATGCATTCAGTACGTTTGTGATAGGGGAATGGGGAATCTAATCAAACATTTCTGCACAGAGCCAATGGTTTTTGCAAGAATTTTGGAGCTCCAGAACAGAGGTGAATGCCAAAGTCAACAACGGGGCATGTTTGCAATTTGTATATACGGGGTCAATTTCATAAGTTTTTTATAAATTTATTTAAAATTTTATTTAATAATAATAAGTTATTATCAAGTTATGCAAGTATTATCAAGTTATCAAGTTCTGCAAGTAATACTTGCAGAACTTGATAATAACTTATTATTATTAAATTAAATTTTAATTATTTAAAAAAAATATTAAATGGAATTTTACGAATTAAACACAAAAATAATTAATAATTTCAAAAGGTTTCATATTCTCCATTTATCTCCTCCCAAACGTGACCGATTTTAAAGATTTTTTTACAACTATATTAGGAGAAAATATGCTATGTCTCTACCTTTTAATAAAAAAAATCTATTTTGTATACTGAACGTCTATTGATAGCGTTCAAATCAGGCAATTTTAACGATTTTATAAGGTCCTAACTACTGTAAGAAGTAACTTATCAAAAATAGCAAAAAGTACCGACACGCTACAGGTCTACAGGTCTTATATTAAATTAAAATAATAGGTATTTGCACTTGTGTCAAAATCCAGAGAGGACATTGCGTCGCCTCAGTTCTTAATTGTCCAATCGACCATTTGAAAATTATGTAGGAGGAGAAAGTTTTCTTTCATTATTTCAATGAAAAATTATGACAGGTGTTTAAGATAAAGGCTATTTCCGTAAACGTAAAGGTTTGATAAGTTTAAATAATTCTTAGTTAAATAATAAACTATCATTTTTGATGCTTTATTTTTAGTTTTAAAGTCGGGATTGAACAAAAACTTAAATGGTCGTTTGGACAATTACGAACTGAGGCGACGATTGGGCGATACGTATGTATAAAACGCCGTCTGGTTTCCTTTTAACCCAAGTGAATTGTATTATAATACAGTTTTTTATTGTTAACAAATTAATTAATTAACTAAAAAATTAATATTTTGTTGGTATTTTGTAGAAATTGTTGGCATTTCAAGGTTATCGACCACTGAAAAAGCAGACAGATAGACACATGATAGGTACTATAAGCTATAAGTACACAAATGCGTAGAGGCGCGGTTACATTCAATTGGCCGTCATTATTTCAGACGAGGGTAAAAATATGCTAATAAGCGTTGATAAGTTAGTTTCGTTAGATTCAACTATCCACCATTTTTAATTTATGCTACGTTTGATGTCGCGTTGATGTTGACAACATTAAATTATACCCATAGAATGCATACGTACACTATACAAATATATATTTTTTTCTTTGATGTCACTCTCCCAAATATATGTATTTTTAAATATGTAGTACCTACCAATCAACCATTAAAATGTCTGCATGCAAGCAACCCTTCAAAATGCATTTTGCGATAGACATACAACATCTGACGGCCGGCGTAGTCCACCGGTAAGGCTTTTGACTCGCAATCCGAAGGTCGCGGGATCGAATCCCGGTGTGGTAAATAAATTTTATTTGATTAATTTGTGTTATTTCACAATTTATTCATTTAAAATGATATATAGTATATTTGCGGCACGTTCCAGAGTGGAAGATACTCTCAGTATCGCCCTGGACCACCATTCAAAATTCAAAAGTTGCTTGAAATGGCATTAGCCGTGTTTGGTGACCAGATCTGAATAGCCAGGCACTTCCCCACCTTCCTCATCCCTATCTCCTTCACCTCTACACTACCTTCAGCCTCACAACATTCCCCGATTGGGGATGCCATAGGCTCACTGGCTCCAGACGGGAGTAATTGGGACTCTTGTGCGGTATTCATATAAAAAAATAAGCTTTTATACGTCTACGAACTTGTTTGGATTCAAAATATCACCAGATTGAATTTTGTCGAAAAAAACTTATGATTTTACAAATATGTGTATTGTTTTATACCTAAAGCCTAAAGGTAGAGTTTTTTTTAAATACATATTTTTTAATAACTTTGTCTGTGATTTGGCGAATGTCGTATATCTACTAATAATATAATCGACGGCCTCCGTGGTCTAGACTAGCAATTCAGGTTCAAATCCCGGCATCTACAAGTAAATTTTATTTAATAAAATTGTTTTTTTATTTTTATTTTTTTATTATTTCTTTTATATATTCAATAATTTTATTATAAAATTAATAAAAACAGTTTACTTATAAACGAGTTCTGATATAAATATAAAAGAAATAAAAAATTAAAATGCAGTTCTACAAATTAAACTTGATAACAATAAATGATTAAATTGTGTTATTTTCCAATTTAATTTAAAATGGAAGATACTTTTAGTATCGCCCTGGTTTAAAATCACCATTCATAATTGAAACGTGGCCTGTTAGGGGACAAGATCTGAATAGCCAGATACTTCCCCACTTTCCTCTTCCGCATCTGCTTCCTTTCTACACTACCTTCAGCCTCACACCACATCCCAATTGTGGATGCCAATTGTGGCTCCAGCCGGTTGGAAGCGGTTGGCACTCTTGTGCGGTACTAAATTCAACATATTTTAAAGTTGTTTTTTGTGTGCCAGGGGGTGTTAAAATCTTTCCACTTTTTGACTCAGCCCGAATTTTTATATCATCTATTTTATTCATGATTATATTTTCGCGAAAAACACGAATTTTATGAAGAAAGAAAAATGATTTTGATTTTCAAATTATTTTTCCTGTCGTATATCAAATCTAAAAAGTAAAATAAATATGATTTATTTTTGTTTGGTAGAGAACTCACAACCCAATATTAATCCTCGCCTCTTCGCAGTGAACAAGAAGGAAAACAAGGCACGATCAAGTGAATCAAAATACTCGAGTCGGGTTATATCAAGAATCAAAATAAAATAAGGTAGTTCTATTTCATGAGATGATGCGTGAATGTGAATAAAGCAAGGAGAGTGCGCGTTCCGTCCTCCCCTACGGGAAAACGCCGTGTTGATGAGTTAGTTATTTTTAACACTGTAATTTTCAGTAAATTATTTTTTACATTGTCATTTTTAGTTAGTTATTTAAGATGTTTTTTTATATAGTTTTTTACATTTAGTTATTTTTTAAAGTTTTTTATAATGTCATTTTTAGTTGGTTAGTTACTTTTTAATGTTTTTATAATGTCATTTTTAGTTGGTTAGTTATTTTTTAAAGTTTTTTGTTATGTCATTTTTAGTTAGTATTTAATGTTTTTTATAATGTCATTTTTAGTTAGTAAGTTCTTTATATTTATTATTTATTATTTCATTTCTAGTTTCTTAGTTTTTTAATGTTTTTTATGATGTCATTTTTAGTTAGTTATTTTTAATAGTTCTTTATATTTATTTTTTATGATTTCATTTCTAGTTACTTAGTTTTCTTAATGTTTTTTATGATATCATTTTTAGTTAATTATTTTTAAAGTTAATTATAATTTAATTTCTAGTTAGTTATTTTTAATGTTTTTTTGTAATGTCATTTTTAGGTAATTAGTTATTTTTTATGTTTTTTTATAATGTAATTTTTAGTTAGTTTTTTTTTTATATTTCAAATTTCTTTCACATTTAGATTTTTAGTACTTAAGTTATTTTCTTATGTTTTTTGTATTGTAATTTTTAGTAAGTTTTTAGATATTTTTAATTGTAAAATTTTGTTAGTTCGATAATTTATACATATCTACCTAATTATATTTAGTTAGTTATTTTTAATATTTTTTTGGAATATCGTTTTTAGTTAGTTGTTTTTGTCACCTTAAATAAATTGATTTCTGAAACTAAGGGCAGGTTTCCTAAATCGGTCGGGTTTTTAAATAATTATTTTTATCATTCTTACCCCCACAACTGCACCATAAAAAACCTTCACATAAACTTCGAAAATAATGAGCCAACTATAAATTATTAAAAGAAAATCATTTTCTTACTTTTTCCAAGAAAGATGGTGTTTTTTTAATAACATAATGGTTTTCCGTTTCCGTTTTGGCGCCTTTTTTCTTAATTTATCGCTTCCGGTGGCGGGCAGTAATTCCGTATTTCCGCTTCCCGTATTTGTGAAATGGAGGCAACCGGATGAGGCGCCATCTTGGATTTTTTCCCGCCGATTTACAATAATTTTGATAGGATATTAAATTTATCACCAATTACTTAATTTAAAAACGATAACTTGCTTAAAAAAACTGTAACTATGTAAACCAACTAACTAATTAACCATCACGCCGTTTCTCCGCAGGGGTAGACAGAGAGGATGGACCGCCAAACAACTCGGTCTTGGCACACACTCCTTGCCTCGTTCACATTCATACATCGTCTCATACATGCTCTTCTATTATTCTGATTCTTGACATGGCCCCACTCAAGTATCTGATTCACTTGGTCGTGCCATGTCTTTCTCGGGCGGCCTCGACTTTTTCTACCATTCACATTTGCGTCATATATTCTCCGTACACTCCTTTCCTCGTCCATTCGCTCTGCATGCACAAACCATCGGAGCGTCCCTTTCTTAATCTTACGCATTACGCTTTTTTTTTACATTAACTCCACACAGGAGGCCCTGAGGAAAATAATTTCCCACAGGGCCTATGTCATCTTTGAGGATGCTGTGTGGAGGGTCTTTTTGAGGAAAGGAAGGAGTGAACATGGGTCTCTTCAAGACCCATGTTGTAGGAGGGAGGAAACACAGAGGCCGGTAAATCGTTCCACAGCCGAGCTGTTGAACTCAAGAAAGAGTCGTAAAAACGACCCGTTCTCATGTGACTAATGTCAACCATGTACAAATGTTTGGCGCGTGTTTGGCGTGTTTCCCGACTATGCACCGGTGCCGAGGGGATCAATGATGCTAGTTCCTTGGAGCATCTTTCATTGTAATACCGGTAGAACAAAGACAGCATTCCCACCTGACGCCTGTGCTCTAAAGATTGCAATCCGTCTGTTAAGATGGGAGAATCTATCAAACGGACCGCCTGTTTCTGCACAGATTCAAGGGTTTTTTTAAGGTATTTTGGAGCTCCAGAACAGAGGTGGCTGCCAAATTCAACTGTAGGGCGCAATTGAAATTTGTACAGAGTTACCAGTTGTGTACTATTAAAGTATCTGCGGGCCCTGTACAGTACGCCCAGTTTTCTACGCTTACATCAGCCTTTATACATTCCTTGCGGATCTCCACGTTTATATATGATCGCACATGGTTTTACCACACCAACGCCTCAGGGATCTTATTTCCCTTACTCGAATTTATATTTTATATAAAAACACATCCGTCTACTGAACAGAAAGTTACTAATTTCGCTCAGGTTTATGTCATCTTTCGGGATGCCGTGTGGAGGGACTTTTTATGGAAAGGACGGACAAGAAATTCTGGGAAGGAAAAAGTATGTGGGGTTGGTAGTGATTCATCACCCCATGAACCAGGGCGCCACAGTTAGGCCATCAAACGTAGCGAACCACTTGGGTTGTTGTTATAAATAAATGGCGGAGGTACAGCAGAGGTGTTAGTTATAAATAGATGGTTCCCGTGGTGGCAGTACCCATACCTGCCTCCCAAATTAAAATAAATGCTTAAATGTGGTTTGTGCATGTAATCTTATATTAATGCTTCAGTAGCATTATGCTTCGCCAATTTGAAACCCACAATATAAACTGCACATGTGTACATATCGATAGCATAGAGCGTATACAAAACAAATTATTTGCTAACATACTTTTAAATTCAACAATAAGTTTTAAGCACATTCAATATTTGCAACAAAGGCGAACATTACCGAACCGAATTTCTGTCCATAATAATTAATTTTAAGATGAAGCCATACTAAATAATGCAAAATCATACAAAATCGTATGTTTTTGTTTTGAAAATTTGACCGCTTAGAAGTATTATAGATGCTTCAATTAAATACTGCGTGTAGAACATACCTTGGCCCTTGAAAATATAGGGTTATTTTTTTAATAAGTCTTTTAATAAGCTTAGAAAAAAATAAAGTATTAGGTCTATAAAAAAATCTTTTAAGTGCAAACTCTCCTACTTATAAACCCCTTTTCGGATATGATTTTATTTTATGATGTGGCAACATTTTCAACTGCAAACTCTCCTTTTTATAAACAGTTTTTCGGATATGGTTTTAGTGCATAATGTGGCAAATTCAGTTTCTTATTAAATTATCGCAAAAAAAATTGATATTTACGCCCGAACCTCACAAAATAAAATATAATATGCATTTTCGCGTTGGTATTTTTGACATCACGGCGACAATACGGCAGTCGACGAATTTGTTATATGAAAGTGAACCTTATACCGTCCACCGAAGAACGACTGGCAGCCGCCTCATTTTTCCGTCATTACTCCTCCGAACGGAGCGGAGAAACAACGTGTTAGGGGCCGCGCTGCTTGTTTTCGTGAAATCAATTTAAAAATTCCGTTTTATTACAATAAACAATGCATAAAAAAGGAATTAATGTTTTTTACAGGCCTTTATGAAATCAAAATGTAAAAAAAAATCTCTAATATCTTTTCCAACCTTTCCGAAACTTTTTCTCAAGTATTTTTAAACTCCTCCCATAAAAGGGCGTGAATTCCGATTTCGATTTTTTCCTGTACTAGTGGATCGCCTGAATGTACTTTTTGACGGACCCGCCACACAGCACTCTTCTTCACGCCTAATTACAAAACAAAAGCTGCAGAAAATGGTTGTTGTTGAAAAATGAAAATGTTGTGGGTATACCGCCGCCCCAGCAACCGTTTTTTTGGATAATCATCATCTCTGCCATATATCACCCTAAATGGTTCGCTATGTTTGGTGATTTGCAGGGGTGCCCGGGTTCATGGGTTGAGGTTTGTCCGGATCTTGACGACAGATGCGTCTGCCCACAAACTACGTGGCAGCCGGATTGAGAGAGACCTAATCTAAGCCTCTTCAACCGGACACTCTCGACCCATCGCCTTGCACCGCACTGAGAGGGATGGATTCACGTGACCGTCACTCCTTGACACATTGACAAACAGATTCCTGCCCACCCCTCATTCCTTTTTCCTTCCCAGAATTTACTCTCTTTTCTTTCCAAAAAAAACCCTCCACATAAATGGTGACGAAGGCCCTAAAAACTTTCTATAATTCTTTAAACTTTCTCGCATTCGTGGTAGCCTGGGTGTCATGGACATAAACAGTAAGCTGGAGAAACGACAGTTGAAATGGTATGGGTACTAAATACGGAGACACCATACAGAGAAGCAGGCAATGTCTATGGAGCGTCATCGACAGTCATCTAGAGGAAGACCAAAGAACTCCTGGATGACTCAATGCTCCAAAATATTACAGAGAAACGGTCTGGATGATGAAGGCGATACCCAGAACCGAAGAAGCTACAACCTGAGAACGAGAAGAACCGACCCTAACGGCGTCTACCTACATAGGCAATGAGTTGGGACAGTGCAAGGAAGAAGAAGAAGATTCATTTGTAAACTTTCATGTACAAATTACTAAAATAAAATTAATAAGTAAATAAAATACATAACTGATTTAAATCCCACATTTTGAAATCTGAATAAGGGCTATACCTTCTCCCATGGTGACTGTGACTACTATATTTAAATTCGTAGGTTAATTATTTGGGGTATAATAAATATCTTAAATATGTCAAAGTGGGCAGGTAATTTTTTATTCAAATCCAAATGGCGTCAAGGAGGTTCTCGAACTTACTAGGATTCAATAATTCACGCCACGGAAGTGAGGTGTTGTGTTAAAAAATAAACTAACGAAGTTTTTTTGACCAAATAATAAAATACGGAAGGGTGAAATTACAACACCCTTCTGGTTCTTATAAAATTCAATATCTACCCTTATTAATTCACCTTTCAATGTAGAAAATTTTTTTAACTTAATTTATTTAATATTTGTATGTTTTACAGGTTACCAGACAACTCGGAATGAAACCAACTTAGAAGCACCTCAGAAAGGTCATTAAGAGTGATGATAAAAAAATTGGTTAAATAGGTTAAGTTAGTTTAGGGTTACCGACTATTTTAAGATATTTTTTTCATAGCTTTTAATGATCTTTCTGAGGTGTTTCTGAGTTGGTTTCTTTCTGAATTGGCATGGAACCGTTTTTACAATAAGTATACATTTTTTTATACAGTGTTATGAAGTAACATAAAAATAGCCTTTCCTCACCGTAAAGAGACAAAACTCTTGTGTTTGGTGAGGGAATTTGTGCTCAATTATATAAAATTATATAAGTAAGTAAATAATGAAATATAACAAAAAGATAAGTAAGAAAAGCTTACGATTTATCAATAATAATTTCAAGATTTAAAGGAAATGATAATAATAAATTTGAACTCTTACAGTAGTTTCAGGTAATTTTTCGATTTTCCATTTTTCAAATGAATGAATATAAACTGAATAATAAATATAAATATATAATTACAACTTTTGGATCAGGAAACTACGGATATCATCATCATCTGCACTATAATGAAAGTGATAAATACTCTTAGTTTTGCCCTGGTGAACAATTTATTACCATTATTTTGAATCGAAACATTGCTTGAATTATTTTTTTCATTATCTCCATATAGGAGGTCATAAGGAAAATAACTTCCCTCAAGCGTGTCATCTTTGGGGATGCTGTGTAGTGGATCTATATAAGGAAAGGAAGAGGGGAAGTTCTGAGAAGGAAAGATTTATTTGTTCAGGAGTGGCGGACGTGTGAATTCATCTCTCCTACCACGATGCAGTTGGTGGGCTGTGAAAACCTTGACAAACCTCGCCCCATAAACCTGGGTACTCTTGCTAAGTCATCAAATACAGCAAACCACTTGAGGTGATCTATGACAGCAGTATTGGTTCCCGGGGTGACGGTACCCATACCCGCCTCCCAATTTTTGGTTGTAACCTTCCTCAACCCTCCGTCTTATTATCCTTTCTCAATTCAACCTCACAAAGCCTATGACGAGTCTCAACTTGATGGTCTTTGATATGCCTCTGTCATTCCATATCTTCATTTTACTCATAGCAACTTCTTACTACTCAAGCAAATTCTTCTTTTCACTATGTTTAATGATTTTCTATTCTCCTTTCCTACTTCTTACCACTGCAGACAAACTGCATCAGTAATTTTCTCAGAAAAAGGTCATTACTTTATCGTGTAATTAAGATCCCACGTGAGAAGGAATTCTGGCGCATTTTGACTTCAGACGTTAATTCTGAGAAATATTTGTGTAATTTAACCGAGCAAGTGAAAAGGCTAAAAAAAGCCGTCATTAAACACACCGCCCGCAAACGGTGGCCCTGCCAAAGAGGTAGTGGTAGAGGACAGGTAGGTGAAACAATGAAGTGATGTAAATTAGTAGAAGATATTGTCGAATGCAGTAGAACGTATCTAGAAACGAGTATCAACAACAATTATTCATTTTATTTAACACTAAATTGGCCAAAAGAATTATCGGTACATATTTTTGGAGTATTAAGCTTCGTTGCGGTTCCTGCGTCTTTAGTAAACGTTTCAGATAGCGTTATGATCTCCATCTTCAATCTGCCCTGATGATGGACACAAGTAACGCTCTGAGCTCTTGTGTCACTGAGAGAGGACTTGTGAAAAGTCTTTCTGGTTTAGCAATAGTCAATAAACTTCTCTACAATTTGAGAGGAAGGTATTAGTACCGCTGTCCCGGAAACTATTTATTTGGTAACCATTGTATTGGATTTGCCAACTGATGAAAAAGTATGGCGTTCAAAAATTGACTTTCACCAAGATGTTGTGAAGAAAAATGACCACTACACGAAGATCCATGGAAAAGCCGTGTTAGGGTAATTTCTTAACGGAGATACTGACTAATTAGTTGATTGGGAGCAACCCAAATGTCGTCTATATAATCAACACAATCTCAAAACTCATTGCGAAAATGTTGGGCATGTAACATGACTTAGTTGGAAGCTAAAATTATCGGATAACGTCCTTGTTTGGGAAAGAGAATCATTGGTCGTCACTATTTCGGTGACTGCTGGATTAATGTTATTCAGAAGTTTTCGTAGTTGTGCTGTATCCTCGTCAGTTCGTGTTGGTACATTTTACGGGAATAAGTAATAGAACGCCAACATTGCCTAACTAATAATTCCTGTAATAAATCCACAAAGCGCGGGAAACGGCACGAATCTCGTGATCCGAGGTAATAAAGGCGCGAAAATGTGACGGATATTTCAAGATGGCGGGTGACGTCTGGAAAACCAGTGGAGATGTGGGACTTACAAGGAGATGCAAATGTAATATAAATGTAGTTGCACACATTCATAATTAGGTACAATCAAAAATTATAGCCCCAAAGACTATTGATTACGCACCTATCCCATCTTGGATGCCTAGTAAAGAGTCTTTTCTAGGAATCTGGGAGTCAAGTGTGTCCAGGTAATACATGTAAATTCGTCCCTCCCATTGTAGTGTAAAGCCGTGGGTTGAGAGATCCCAGCTGGAGAGGTCAAAGCGTCTCTGTCAACCAGCCTCTCTCGATCCGGTCCGCCATGCAAACGCCACCGTAGGCAGACGAATTCGCTGCCAAAACACGGACAAATCCCACTCTTGATTCCGGGCATCTACGCTAAATCACCGGAGCCTTCTAGGAAATGAAGGATAAACTTTGAAGAATTCTTGAAGAGAACATTTTAGGAAAGAGAAAAAATTGTAACTTTGTCCAATTTATTTATTCGTATTCGCAAAAACCAGCTAAAATATTAATCCTTCCTAATCTCTATGTAACGAATGTTACAGGCATGGGTGCCTGATCGCCAAATGACGAAGTCAGTAAATGTAATCTTCACTGTTATAAGCAGTCTAATCACTCAGTATTATATTTGCAGTAAAACAAAACAACAATCAACAGTAACAAAGAGTATCATCAACAATCACCGCCCTTTTCAAACTGCTGTTGCTCGATGGCACTGCCTTGACCACATGGCATTTCCATACGATTGCTACCACTTTTGGAGGCGGGTTTGGGTACCGCCGCCCTGGGAACCATTTATTGGATAACCAACACTTTGCTATAAGTCACCCCAAGTGGTTCGCTACGTTTGGCGACTTAGCAGGGGTGCCCAGGTTCATGGGGTGGGGTCACCTGCTTCGTGGCGGACCGGATCGAGAGAGACTGGTTGAGGAGGTCTTTTCTCCAGCCGAAATGCCTTGATCCGTCGCCTTGCACCGCAGTTGAAGGGATAGATTCGTACGTCCGTCACTCCTGGACACATCGACCCCCAGATTCCTACCCACCTCACATACCTATTTTCTTCTCAGAACTTCCTCTTCTTTCTTTCTTTGTGGAGGTAATGTAAAAAAAAAATCTGTGGTCTAGACGAGAGGTGATAGCCAAACCCAACAGTGCCGTTCTGGATCTGGTCGATTGGTTACGCTTAGTGTTTCAATGATGGGGTTTTTTTTAAGGTCCTAGTTAAATATTTTATTACCCACAGGTCCACTGGGCTTGCACTTCCGGTGGTCACGTGACAAGAAAAGGCGGGAAGGAACAGTATCCGGAAGTCCGGCGCGCGTTTGTCTTCATTAGCGCGCATTTCTCCGATTGACGCGCCTCTAAAGGCGACCAACCCCGAACTGCGGGCTTTCCCGGGCCCGGGCGGCCAGTGGCGCGTGCCGAGGGGCCGTTTGGGGCCGAATTAATAACGAAAACCCTCCAAGATTGGCTAATAATGGTTCTAATTCATTAATTCATGGGAGAGTTTGGGGCTCGTGGCTTTTCGAAGGTGAAATTTATGATATAATTTATGAAAAATATTAAATTTAGGCATATGTTCTAGCTATACCTATATGCAGCTATTAAACCACCCATGTATGTAATAATATATAAGTACAGGATATACCCTAGTATTTCATCCCCTCTGCTACTATTGGGGGTTGAAAAAATAATAAATGTAATAATTAATTCGTTTTTTTAATATCTACATTTAATTAATATTACTTTTAAGTTTATTTGTCATAAACAAATTATTTATTAAGGGTTCATGGGGTGAGGTTTGTCTAGGTCATGGTGGCGGATGCTTCTGCCCACCTTCTGGGTCGCAGGACAGATCGAGACCTTCTGACCTCTCCAGCCGGACTCTCTCGACTGCACCCTTGCACCGCAGTTGGAGGAATGGTTCCTACCCACCCCTGATACCCCTTTTGTTCCTAGAACTTCTTCTCCTTCCCTTACTTAAAAGACCCTCCAAACTGCAACCCCTAAGATGAAATAGGCCCTGAGGAACTTTTTTCCTCAGGGGCTCTTGTCTGGAGCTAATGTACCTAATGAGCTGAGCGAAATCTGATGGGCTGTTAGTAATTTGTTAATAATGATAATTAATTCAAATTAAAAGTGATGTATTACAAAATGTGTTATTCATTTAATAAATATATATTGTTAAAGAAAGTTTACAAAAGTGTACGTCCCGCTAAAACTCAGAAACGAGGACAATTATATCTCTATGGTCCCGGTACGATCAAGGGAGTTATTTAGTGTGGTAGCCCTCTGTCTCCCATCCATGAAGAAGGTTCCCGTTTTTACCTGCTTTTGAAGATATGAGGGCAGGAATTTTCGCCCTGTAGAAATTTCTAGAACAGTCCAGAACATTCGAGAGTATTCGAGAGCATTCCACGACATTCCAGAACAACCCGGATCATTCTGGAATGTTGTGGAATATTCGGGAATAGGGAATCGGGTACATCCCGGAACATCCCAGATCATTGTGGAATATTTCAGAACAGTCTCGAATGTTGTGGAACATTGTCCCTGAGCGAAGCCAGGTACTCCAGCTAGAAAGAAATAAATAGACTAAAGTTTATTATATTTCTGTAAAATCTTACTAATATTGTAAATGCGAAAGTTTGTACGGATGGTTGGATGGTCCTTACTCTTTCACGCAATACATATCGAATGGAATTTAAAAATTCTTTCACTAATCGAAAGCTACATTATTTGCGAGAAACAAAGGCTATATGTATTGGTAAGCTCTGGCGTTATTAATAAACTGTGGCGTTATGAAATTATGTATCATACGTTTTCTGTCCCTAACAAAATCGAGTTATTGCAAACGTCAAACAAATTGTTACCTTGGAAACAATGTTTTTTTTAATTTTAGGAGTGAGAACTTTATTTAAAAGAGTGCTTTGTTGTGCTTAAAAAGAGTGAAAAAAAAAGTTGGCGTCGTAGTTAATATCTACCTATCTCTAAAAATGTTTATTGTCATTTTGTTATTTTTTTACGTTACTCTGGATTCAAATATGAATAAAATATTAGTAAAGGGAGTAGGTACTTAAAATAAATTTCTATTTCTATAATTTAAATATTTTCTAAAATAGAATTTTTATTTGCGAAATGTCATTCTCAAGAATTTTATTTGTCTTATCGTTATTTGTATTATGTGATTTTTTAAACAGAGATATATGGAGGAATGGGAAATGACATAGGCTACTTTTTATCACGGAAAAAAATTTCATTACCGTGGGAAAATTCTTTATACAGTAATTTCCCACTAATACCGTGCGAGCGAAGCCGCGGGTAAAAGCTAGTCTTTTTATAAATACGTTCACATGTTCGAATAGTGAGATTGTTGCTTGCATCAACTTTGCTCCCAACTTTATTAAGTGCTTAATCTGATCTCGGAGATGTCAAGTCGTTTAGCGACCGGTCCCTTGTTTATTGCGTTGTCAATTCGGTTGACAACTGGCTGTCGTCAACGGCCGTCAGACAAAGGCCCGTCATTATTGCGGCCGACAGGAGAAATATGCCGGCAGATAAGAGGGACGGGAAGGAGATAGATTCGTGATATCAGGAACATTGGCTGTGAGAGAATCAAACAAGATAAGTGCGTCATTTATTAAATAGATTAGGATGTGATTTTAGTTTTTATTATTTCTTTGAATGAACTGCTAAGAAAAATTCTTCTTCAAGTGAGTTCCTCATTGCTGAGGATCTTGACTCCTACTCCAATTTACATGGTGGTTAAGGCTCCTTTGTACACCGATGTACCGGACGCCAGTGATGATACTTGGTCACTCCAGCGCATTGGTTGGTTTCCTTCCTCTGCTTCTTCTGCCAAACACTTTGCCGGTGACTTTGCATCTTTCCAATTCAGAGTCTTCAATTTGGCGAGCAACTGTCTACAACGTATCTTAAGATACGTTGTAGACAGATAGTTGAGAGCCTAATGGACACATTTGTGCGTCCGGCTGTCCATGAAATCTTGGACATTTTTCTCTAGCACCACCACGTTTCGAGGGTGTCTATCAGCTTTCTTTCGCTGGCTGTGTGTCCATGTTTCCACACTGAATAGAATTCTGGGGAAACCAATTCCCGAAGTCTTATCTTGGTGCTCTTCGTTATGTCACTTCATATCTTGTCAATTCTGTTTCACAACCTCATTCTTCATTAAAGATGAGCCTAGGTAAGTATATAAAGTCGTTCACCGATTATTATTATCACCATTATTTGTTCTAACGTGTTTGCGCCGTCGATTACCATTATTTTGTGTTAGCTTTGTTTATGTACAATAAATTAATATTTATTTTAAAATTGTTAAAACAATATCACATCAAAATGTCCTGTTTGGTTGGCATCATCACATAGGCGGAGTAGATTCCTTCTGATTTTGATTTTTAAAAATTGTGTATGATTTTTAAACCCCGATACGAGGAGCGGTGTTTTAAGTTTGACTTTCTGTGTGTCTGTCAGTGGCATCGTAACTCCTAAACGTATTGCATAATAATGTGTTTTTTTTGTTTGAAAGCTTACGTAATTGAGAAAGTTCTTAGCCACAATTTATGAAAATCTGTTCAGGCGTTTCAAGGTCATCAGCTCTTTTGTTTCGGGCGTTGATTAAAATTTTATTATGTTTTGATAATAAATTGATATCTTTTTTGGTTTTGGCCAAATTGAAACATAATTATGGCGACTCTCAAAGTATTATTGTTGTTGGAAAGTAAATAAAAATAAAATATTATGACGGAAATAAGGTATGCAGATATAATCACGGCAAACCCACAATTAATAACCTTATTTAAAATTAACTTCACACAGGAAGCGCCGAGGAAAACAATATCCCTAAGTGCCTATTTCATTAACTTATTGGGGATGCTATTTTGAGGGTATTTTTAAATTAAGAAAGAGAGGAAGTTCTGGGAAGGATAAGGTTATGAGGGGCAGGGAGGAATCTGGTGTCAGTACGTCCAGGAGCAACGGGTATAATAATCAAATCCCATCTTGTTGATTTATTTTCAAAATACAGTAGATAAGTAGGTACCTAATTTTAATCATTCAAGACAATATTAGCGACTCAATTGAAACAAAAAAATCAATGAAAGATACGGTCACATTTAGGAATTGAACCCAGTACCTTAGTCCCGGGGTGAAGCTCTATCACTGAGCTAATGGGAACCTGTCCCTTTCGGTCATATTAAACTATATTACGCTTCGACTAAAAACTAAGTACCAACATTATATTCATTTTCTTAATATGAGGCCATACTAAATAATTCAAAAGCATATGTTTTTGTTTTGAAAATTTGATCGCTTAGAAGTAACATAGATGCTTCAATTAAATAAGCCTAGAAAAAAATAAAGCATAAGATCTATAAGAAACACTTTCAAGTCCAAACTCTCCTATTTATAAACCCCTTTTCGAATATGGTTTTATTGTTTAATGTGGCAAATTCAGTTTCTTTTATAATAATCGAAAAAAATATATATTTACGCCCGAACTTCACAAAATAAAATAAAATATTAATTTTCACGTTGTTATTTTACAATACGGCCGGCAGTCAACGAATTTGGATTTTCAAAGTGAACCCTATGTCGTTCACCCAAGGACTACAGACTTGCCACACCCATTTTTTATCAGTTCGGCCTCGGCCGGGACGGGGAATTAGGCTTTGCATCGCTTGGTTTCGTGAAATCAATTTTAAATTTCGTTGTTATTACAATAAGCAATGCGTATAGAAGGAGTTAAGGTTTTTACAGGCCTTTACGAAATCAACCTGTAAAAAAAATCTCAAATACCTTTTCCAACCTTTCAAAAGCTTTTTCTCAATTATTTTTCTGATTTCGTTTTCTTCCTGGACTATTTATTGGATTGCCTATTTTTATTGCCTACTTTCTTTATTCACAATTACAAGATTCATCTCGAACTAAATGCTACCTAGATAGTGTCTAGGATAAATTTTACAATTTTTATTTAACATGCGAAATTTATAGATTTTTGTGCAAGCCCAGGATGAATATGTATTTGAAACAAGCAACATTTTCCGCTTGCTGTGTTAAAATAATCGTCAGAATATTCGTAACTCGATGTTAGTCGTTATTTAAAAAAAAAAAAACAAAAAAGATATTCAGCTTTCAACCAATATACCAATGTATATAAAATTTTCCACCATATATATAGATAACCAGTAATTTCGTTCAAGTCTTTCAGAATACAGACCCATATATCGTCTTTTCTCAAACAACACAACAGCCTCTCATCTCCTTCTGATAATATAACAAAAATAAATAAATAAATAAAGTACCCCACTCCTTCAGTTGGGGGCTACCCAACGTATTTTTAAACAAATCGCAGTTTTATAGCCTCATAAATACAGCTGGCGGCCCAGTGGTTTGGTCCCACGTATCAAGATTTGTGTAAGGAGTCCTGGTTCGAGACCCTAAGAAGAACTAAACATTTTAAGATTGGTATATATGGAGGAAGTAAAACGGGGTAAATTGTACAAAAAAATTCAAACGGTCAAAATATTCCCTTTTTGTTAAAAAAAAATCAAATTACTGCGGAAACTTTCGATTCATAAAGGTGTACACATATTTGAATTATTTTGGTTAATTTTTTGACTTGATAATAAAGCGTGGTGTTTTCTCTTTCTAACACGCTTTAGATCATTTTTCTAACCATTATAGTAGGGGAGACACAACAATTTATATGAGACATATATGATTTGTTCCAAAAACCGAATAAATAGACCTGGCTGCAATTTTCGTAGATATTTCTTCCAGATGTCAAAAACCTGTAGAATCTGTTAGGCAGATATTTCTCCCAGTCTGACACGGACTCTTAAAAGTCATGTTATCTCATTTTGTATTACGGTGAGACATATGATTTAAACAGTGTTAGATAGTCCATGCTGTGAATTTAGATTTGTTTAGTTTGTGAAGTTAGATTATTTCTGACACATTGTTTTTTAATTGACCTTTACCGCGTGAATTTAATAACACTTCCACAAAAGTGACGTTTTTTAATAACATAAATGCCATGTGTAAATAAATACAAATTCAAGAAATCAATGTTTGCACAACGTAAGACTGTTTTTTTTCATCCAAAACGTAAGATTGTTTTTTTTATTCTCGGGGAGTTATTAAAATATTTTTTAAATGTTAAAGTACATTTAAAATTAGTTAGAACTTTCAAATTACTTATAACTTTTACTTAGATATTACCAGGTGTAGGTAATATCTAACTAAAAGTCAATATAATAGACAAAACAATATTTTATGTAATAAATCTGCTAATTCTGACTGTCCTAAAACGGGTAAAATTCCTAGTTGGACAGCCAAATATCATTGTAATAATATGTGATATGTAATGTTTTCAAAAATAAATAAATAAAAAACACAAAAATTGGAAAGGAAATTTTATCTAGTTTCTAAAATGATCTTTATTAGAACCATTTTCAAAAAGATTAAATATTTAAGACTTTTAAAATATCTAGGCAAAATTATATATAATTATTATATAACAGCGTATACAATAGATAAACAGCCCTCTTTGAATAGAAAAGCATTGTATATCTCTCTATGAACTATTTTTTGTCAGTTTCTATAATATTAGCATACGCCGTTATCAATTGTATAAAATATTCACGATGTTTTACAAATTTCCGTCGCTCAGTAATTAATTTCCTAAATTAATCAATATACTTCACTGGTTTGATGTATTCATCCCATTTTACCGGTTTCTTATGTTACCTGATATACCACCTAATGTATGAACCTTTTAGTGCTTTTTTCCTTCTTTCGATACGACATTAATACGTAGAATAAGGTTGCTTTTCGATTGGATACATTTTTTTCAGTATTTTATTGATTTTCAACGTTTAAATACCCGAGATAAGAGAGTTTTAAATGTTTTTTTTATCAAACCAGAACCATAAGAATGAGAGAGACAGAATCTGTAATAGAAATAAGTAAATCTGTACATGTGGGATTGGAAGAAGTATCTACCTGTCAATGATATAATATTATAACATAAATTTAAAAGTATACAGATAGGTACCTACTCTGTAATGTATATAGTTGAGGTAACTTGAAACCTAAAGAACGCACCACGAAGCTAGTTCATATAAATTTTAGGTAAAGTTATGAACACTAAAAGTAGGTATATTTAAATTAGTCTGAGCACTAAAATAATACACTGGTGTCCTGACAGTTGGCCATCGAAAAAATAATAATGATAAAATTAAAGAATTAAAAAATTTTGTGCATTATTTACAAATTTTAAATCTAAAATCGACTTTAAAAATAACGTTTAATAATAAGTTAAAAAGTTTAATGACTTTATTTGCAGTAACATTTTTTGTACTCAATAATATAATAAAATCATTTATAATTCCGGTTAAAAACGGTATTGCAGGTCTTACGAATGAATTAACATGACGAAGTGACCTAGTAAACGTTAGGAAACGAATTATCAGGATTTCCTAATCAACTATTGAAAAATTACGAATATTTTATCGTGACGACGAAACGCTTCTGAATGATATTACTAATATTTTTACATTGCAATACGAATCTTCCCGATAATTTCACCGTCAACAACTCACGTTTTATTCGTTTTCCTTATAATTTATCAGAAATAACTCTAATAAGTAGTAAGGTATTTTTTGAAAGATTTTCTTAGGTTATTATTAATTCATTTATTTTTAGGCAGCATCGCGTTCATTGGTCAAAATATTCTACATATATTTTCGTATCGGTGATCAATGAACCGGTGTGTGCAATTTTTAGCCATAAGTTGTTTTTAATTTTTTGTCTAGCTTGTTAGTCTTTCTAGATTTTAGGCATGTAAGTTTGTACAGCCAAATATTATTATTATTATTTTTATTATTTATCTTCCCACACGCATTTCTGATCAGAATTTCAAATAAAAATATTTTTGGCGTTGCAAATTGATAATTCGGTCGTGTGTGCGCCGGGACATTCTTAATACCAGCTGAAATCCCCGGCGTTGCCCGGGCGTTACGAAGTGTTTTTCTAAATCAGATGTAGACAGTAATTTTTCTCTTATTTCGTAATTCAAGTGTATAAAAATTCATCAATCTCGAAATAAATCAATTACTACAGATATATATGTAATGTAAAATATGATATGACTCGTGACGTAAAAGCAAATATGGAGCATTCTCCCTGGCGAAAATCCACCAGGTTTGAAACTTTGTTTAAAATGGCTCGAACCGTGTTTAGTGACCTGATCTAAACAGTTGGGTACTTCTCCATCTTCTTCTTCTTTCCCTCCATATAATTTATCCCAATTGGGGTTGTTGTGCTCCCAATGATTTCGGACAGTTGTCACTCGTGTAGTTTTTATTTATAAGTTAAAAAATAAAATGTTACCAGATTATATGTTGAATAATGTTAGAATCAACAGTACAGTTCATTGTTTTTTCGTTGTTAGTTTTTGGGGTGTTATGCCGTGTTGCGCTACCTCCTAGTTCATTGTTATCCTACGAGAAACTGCAACGATTTTAGGCTTCCTAAAACAAATTTATCGGGAACACAAAATAATATTTATCATAAAGGTTTTAAAATGTTCAATGAACTCCCTGTAAATGTTAAGGAGGCTAAAAGTCTTGCAGTTTTTCGTGGATTATGTCTTAATGTTGTAAAGTCCAAATTTTAGTCAGTAGGTAGTAAATAATATTGTAGTAGTCATAGAAAAGAAAACATTAGATATAAGATGTCAAATTTTATATCTAAATAAAATACACAATAAAAATTTAAAAAAACACGTAATTTAAATAATGACTTGATTTTATCACTTTGGAACCAACTTTTCGTTCTTCAAATGGTTCCATGACAGTTCATCCGCCGACAATTGGCCCCTCGACATACTTACATACAATATGCAGTCGGTTTAGGGAAAATACAATATAGGTACCTAATTACACAAAATAAAACTAAGTAACCACAAAGGGGTGTGCAGAGAGGACGTACCGCCGAATAACAAAGTATAAAATATATTTTCATTCAAATGCATCAAGAAAAAAACTAATTTTCTATTTACTCTATACACCAGCATATAAGTAGGTACCAAAGATATTGAAATTTAAGAGATGTGCCACCGCAGTTTTTACTAGGTGGGACTGCACTTCCGGGTGTCGCCGGCATTGTTCACCAATTAACGAATAAACTAAATGAACGAGCGATTAACGAATAAACTAAACGAACGTTAAACTAAATGAACGAATTCTTTCCGCATTCAAACTATAGTTTTAACCAATATTACTGCACATCTTCAAAAAATCAACGAAATGAACAAATTCTTTTTGTATGCAAACTTCTCCGATTAGGTAGTAGCCCGCCGACAGTCGCGCGGATATCATAGCATATCTCTTTTGTATTTGAATATCTTTGGTAGGTACACAAAATGAACACCGCATAAATTCGTTTGATATTTATACCAACTTATTAATAAGGGTATTTTCGAAGTCGATTTTACGTTTGAAAATGGGTAAATAATGCACAAAAAATTATAACTTAATAATAAATTTCATTTCGGGGTGCCAATTGTCGGCGGATCAACTCTCGGGTCTCCCTTCAAACACAACCTCATTACAAGAAATAATAATGTTATTACAATACAACATATTTTCATGATACGAATCTCCTAAATTTTTCAGGTCTTCCTAAAACCCTGTAAAAGTTGTCAAAACTTTGAAAAAAGATTTTATTATTTACAAAATTTATCAATCCAATCCAAAATTTCTAATTTATTTAAAAAATATTCTTTTGAAATTGAGAATGCTCTAAGCTGGTGTTGCCATCATTGTGTGGGGGGTTTATTACCATGGCAACACGACAGAAGATATTTATCATCCCCCGAGAGGTCCTGCGGAGCATTTAAGGGAAATTACAACCATTTAACAATAGGACACCACGTGAAGGACATCATCCATTTTGTGGAAAAAAAACGTGATAAGTCCGAATATAAACTTTCAATGTTTGAAGCGATCGGTTTTAGAACTGCGCAGAGCATTTTGTGATAAAACTTTGCCAGAAAAAAATATACCTATATAATGTGCAGACTGCCAAAGGGTTACTAATTAAGGAACGAATTGATTTTTTGTGGCGCAGGTAATTAAAATGTACAGCAGCGACGAACTTCTCCGTACATCTGAATCGCCAATCATTTTACTATTCTACATATTATCTATAAGTCCTCTAAATGTCTGTCTGCTCGTGATAAAATCAAAAACTACTGAACGGATTTTCATGCGGTTTTCACCAATAGATAAAGTGATTCATGAGGAATGTTTAGGTATATAATTTGTCAAGGTTTTGTGTAAATTGGTTGAAATATAAAGGAGAATGTCTGTATGTGGTGGAAGAGCGGGCTGGCAAGCGGGTGGTTTGGATTTGATTTGTATGCAAACATATAGTTTTATGCCGAGGTTGATGAAATTTTGCACATATGAAACCAGAGGAAAGTCGTTGTCTACATTTGATTTCGAAAATTCTGTGTAAATCCCGGGCATCGCCGGGGACTTCAGATAATTTTTAATAATTGACAATTGTAATTTGGGAGGTGTGGCTAAGTGGTTCGCTACGGTTAGTGGCATAGCAGGGGTTCCCGGATTCAAGGAGTGAGGTTTGTCTAGGTCTTGGCAGCGGGTGATTTTCCCGCCTATAGGATCGGGAGAGACTGGTTGAGGCATACCATTTGACCTCTCCAGCCGGAATCTGTCGACCCATCGCCTTGCAACGCATTGGGAGGGATGGATTCATACGTTCGTCACTCCGGAACACATTGATCCCCAGATTCCTACCGACCCTTTCATACCTTTTTGCTTCACAGAACTTCGTCTCCTTCCTTTCCCTAAAAAACTCTCCACACGGCATCTCCAAATACGTCATAGGCCTTGAGAGATTTTTTCCTCAGTGCTTCCTGTAGGGATATAAGATTAAAAAAAAACATGTAAATTATTTACATAATATTTCATTTTTCTTGATGGAAAATCTGGAACGATCTCTCAAAAATGAGCAATGAAAAATGCTAAGATAAGTTAAGTTTACTCTAGTTGGAAGGGATTAATGATTGTATAGCATTATTTTCTGTTTTTTTTCTAATAAATTTTTAACGCAACGTTGCTTCTCACTAAATAATCCTAAATGAAAACTTTAATAGCACGGTTCACCCCTGAACTATTAAAGTGTATCCTCAAAAAAGAACCGGGCCACCCATCTATGGAGTTTCGAAATAGGCGTTTCCAATTTTTAAGCTTGTGTCTTTATAAAAAAAGTTTTTTTTTAAATTTGACAAACATAACCTTTCTATTTCAATAGCCTCATTTCCTAGCTAGTTCGTTTCATAGACAAAAAAATCAGTGTTTGTGAAAAACGCAATAAAAAATAGGATCCTTGTCATCCCTTTTATAATAGTCCTTAAATTGATTATGTAATGGCAACACTAAGCTCTGTTTGCTCCTTAAGGTCGCTATCTACATCCTGCGTTTAAGATTTAAGGCCTCGATTTGTTTAAGGGTCGTTTTCACATTTGAAATTCAAGGTTTTATGTCGTCGATGTCTTTCGATGGGCATAAATTTGTTTAATTTATAACGCCATATCGACATTTCGACTTAATCGTTGTTTTTTGATATGCTATCGAAGCCAGAGTTAAGTTAGCCTCTCAGAACTGGACGTACTGTAGGTACACTGTACAGGGCCCGCAGTTATTTTAAAATTACACAACTGCTGACTCTGTACAAATCGCAAGTAACGCAATTTAAATACCTTAATGAAACCCTTGACTTTGCGCAGAAACGGGAGATCCTTTTGAAAGATTCTCCTATCTTAATAACTGGATAGCAATCTTTAGAGCACAGGTGTCAGGTAAGTATGATGTTCTTGTTTTACCGGTATTACAATGTAAGATGCATCAGGGAACTAGCGTCATTGATCCCTTCGGCACCGGTGCATTATAAAACATTACAAACCCTCTCCTAATATATGTATATAGTTGACATGTTATTTATACAACTTATTCTTGAGTTCTACAGCTCGTCGTTGGAATGAACCGCCGGCATTTGTTTTTCTCCCTTCTACAAAAACGGTCTCTCCAAGACCTATTCACACTTTCCTCTCCTCAAAAAGACCCTCCAAAGAGCATTGTCAAAGATGATAATTTAGACCCAAAGAAAAATTATTTACTTCAGGGCCTTCTTTATGAAGGCGTTTCAATTCAATTTGACAGCCTCCGTGATCGAGAGGTAAGGCTCTCGATTACGGATTGTCACGGGTTCAAATCCCGGAGTGTGCTTATAAATTTTTATTTGATTAATTTGTATTATTTCACAATTTATTAATTAAAAATAATAAATACTTTATATAATGAATAATAGATCACTTTGTTTAAACCACTATATTATAAACATTATCTATATGTTTCGATAAAAATGTTATCTTCATCAGGATATGAAGATAACATATAATAAATTAACATATCCTGATGAAGATAACATTGTTATCGAAACATGTAGATATTGTTTATAATATAGTGGTTTAAACAAAGTGATATATTTTTCATTAAATAATTAATGATGCCACAAAGTAATTTTGCAAAGTTTGAAGAAGTAGGTAATAAATACTTTATTTGCCGCACGTTCAGCGATGAAGATATTTTCATTGTCGCCCTGGTGATGTAAGACCACAATTCAGAATTGACAAATTACTTGAAATCGATTTAGCTGTGTTTGGTGACCAAATCTAAACTAGGACTTTCCCCACCTTCCTCTTCATATTGGTTCCATGGTTTCATTGGCTCCAGATAAATGGGAGAACATGGGATTTGCGGAAAAATCGGATTTGCTTTGAATTTAGGTGCCATTTTCAAAATTGAAACTGATCATGTTAAGAATTCTAACAAGATGATTTAAGCCCGTTTTAACCGAAAATTATTTTTATTGCCGTTAATAAAATTGGAACTGATGTGTCACGAATTTAGACTATCCATTGTTTGTATAATCTGATTTGTATCACTGTCCCATTATAAATAAATGAATAATAAAATGAAGACTATTAGAGATGGAAACTGATGTACCAGTGGATTATTTTAATATGAATAAATCTAGACAAGTAGATTTATCTACTATCTACCATTAAAATTTAAAGGAAAAATAAAATTATACGCGGAGATAAGATAGATTTATAATTTACGAGTTTTTAACACGCCATGAATTTTATCGATTAAAAATCGAGAAAAATAAAAAAGAGTTGAAATATGTGTAGGCTCTAATGCACTTCCTTTGAAGTATGATTAAAGATTTTCACAGTCAAAATATTAACTTGATTTATTTTTGTGGTATCATGCCATTTTTCGCTACCCCCTTCTTTAGTCTTCGTTTCAGATAATATTAATATGTCCATCATCAGGTCAGATGTGTAATCTCCACACAAATATGTATGAAAACAAAATTTACTAGCACAGTTAATTTTTGGGGTATTATGCCGTGTTGCGGTGCCTCCTTCTTTAGCCAATGTTTAGAACAGCATTACAGTAAGTAAGACATTATTACAATGTAATGTAAGCACACATCTTTTCACATCTGCTCTGATAATGGATACTAATGCTGTCCGAAACCTTGGCTAGAGAAGGTGGTAATCTACTCACACATCTTTAGATACATATCTGCCCTGATGATGGACACTGTAACGCTGTCCGAAACGTTGGCCAAAGAAGGAGGTAGCCAAACGCGGCATAACACCGCAAAAATAAATTGTGATTGTTGAGTTTGTTTTCATAGAGAGAAATCCGGGAGGGGGATGGGAGGGAGGAACGCAGGGAAAGTGAAAGCGGTACGGGATAAGGCGGGAGGGGTGAGGGAAGGCGTTAAAGGTTGAGGGGAAGGGGAGAGGGGAAGGGGACGCGGCTAGGGGAGGGGAGGTGGAAGGGGAGCGGTACAAATGGGAAAAGACAGGGAGAAATAAATTATTTATTTAAATGGCATTGCAACGCATGCTGGAAACTCGTTTGTATATTATAAATTTGTTCAGCACCCTCGGAGTGATTTTTCACAAAAATTGCGCTACACAAATCATCCAAATATTATTATTATTATTAACCTAGCCTTAATATTATTCTTTGCCTAACCACCATATTATATTGAGCCTGATATTTTTTCACTACTGACTAAATCAAATATTTATTTACGATGTCCAAATTTAATAGATTTTTTTTCTTGTTAAACCAATGTTTAAACGGGGAACCACTTAGTTTCTTCTCGCAGGTACACATCAATATTATTTCAGTATTGTATTATAACCGAAGGTAGGTAAGTATGCATTCACTTAATTTCTGACTTGTAAATTTAATAAGTTAACAAATTGACCTATATTGATAAAAGTCAATAGTTCCATAAAAATAAAATCGGATATATTAGGTCCTTACATAAGAAATTGGCGTTTTGTATGGGAGAAACTTTGTATGGGAGCTTATGGGAGTTTTGTATGGGAGCTTTTTCACCTTCCCAATTTGCTTCAAGTGGATTAAAACAGTTTTATCACTAACACCGCAGCCTGCAGCTAGCTCGGACGTGGTTTGCGATGGATCCGCTTCCACAATAGCCTTCAATTGTTCATTATCAACTTTGGTCTCCAGCCGTCTACGGGGCTTGTTCTGCAGGTCGAAATTTCCAGATCGAAAACGTTGGAACCAAAAACACACTGTGTTTTCTTTTGCGGCACCGTCGCCATGCACATCATTAATCCTTCGAGCCGTTTCTGCAGCACTGGTGCCACGGTGGAACTCGTAAATAACGCGATATTTCAAGTTTTCCATTTTGTAAACTAAGTGACGCAAAGAAAAAAAAACAATTAAGGAAAAAACAAATTAATTATAATTTTCGATCACAAATACATGAGTAAATGGCTGTATAAATTTGAATTTGGAATTCCTAACCAAAGAGAAGATATTTGAGATCAAAGTTGCCAGTACGGCAAAACGCCAATTTCATATGTAAGGACCCAATATTTATCCGAGACGCTATCTAGGTTATGAACCAATTCTTAGAATGATTGTTTCCAATAAAAAGTGTAGTTACCCATAATATGGAAAAAAAAGTAGTTGAAGATAATATTGTTAATTCAGAAATTTGAAATATGAGATTTACAAATATGAAGGTTTGACAGAAGGTGGCAATGGCGGAATTGGTAAAGGCACACGTCCCGGTTAGAAGAGAGGTCCTGGGTTATCTTTTTCAATTTATCTGTTCTTATTCTCTTTCAATTTTTCGTTTAGATTATTATTGTTCTTGTATTGTTCTTCTTCTTTAATGAAATAAATATTTTATTGTTATTTCATTCTCTCGCAGGCTTAGGTAATCCTATCGATGAACGTGTTATTGTGTTTGTCTCTTTTTAGTGTCGCTCGACTGCGTTTCACAGAGTTTCAAATCACAAGAGTTCTTGAGAAGTTTTCTCTTCAAAAATATTTTATTTTGTTTTATCTGCGAATTACAATACTTTATTTCTCGTTCAATTTTCAAATTGTTTTAAACTTAGCAGTATCTATAACGTTGGGAAATTTATTTGCATCTTGCATCTTGCCAATCGTTTCAATAAGGACTCTGTCCTTCTAATTCCAAAACAAACAAAAAACAATCTAAAAAAATCTATAGAATATTATACGAAAAGGTTCGCATTCACAGACAGACTAATTACCTCGATAAATCAACACACGAAACAAAGGAAATCGATTATCATTCCACATTAAAAAAATGACGCCATTTTTCAAGATGGCGATTGCGACCGACTGACAGATGAGCTTTTAAGACGTGTCTATCTCAGGATAGGAGACAATGCTACAATAATTATCATAGATGAGATAGTATTGTTATAAAGATTGAATTAATGGACACTGGATTATGCTAAGTGAGACTTTTGGATGTATTATGTCTTAATTTATTCTTTGTTAGTTTGTGAAATAGAAAATTAATGTCAATGGTGAACAAAATTATTATCGGCAAAGTTAACATTCACGGCCAATGTTTTTCGTCTTCAGAAGAGAAAACTCTCTGAAGTAGGTACCTTGCTGGTTTAAGGAGTGAAAGAAGGAGGATGGGGTAGTTTTTAGAAATCTTGTGTAGACAATGACCTTTCTCTTGTTTATAACGTGAAGAATCCAAAACGTCATCATTCTCCGATTAAAACTGCAGATTTTTTAAAAACAAACCCCTCACAGACATTTTTATATAAAGGGCAATGTCGAACAACATTATCTGCAAAATACATATGTACAGTATACACTGCTGAAAACCAGCTGCATTCTGGGAGAAATCCTGAATTGTAGCTGAGCAGTGACCTTTTTGTCAATAGAACCATTACACAGTACAAAATGAAGTCGCACAAAATGTATGTGCGCTTAGATCTTTTAAACTACGAACGGATTTTCATGCGGTTTTCACCAATAGATAGAGTGATACATGAGGAAGGTTTATATGTATAATACATGCTTATTATAGTGGAGAAAAACCGAGAAATTTATATATTAAAATCAGGCATCATTACATATCTAGTATAAAATTAAGTCGCTCAAAATGTATGTGCGCTTAGATCTTTTAAACTACGCAACGGATTTTCATGCGGTTTTCACCAATAGATAGAGTGATTTAAGAGGAAGGTTTATATGTATAATACATGCTTATTATAGTAGAAAAGCCGAGAAATTCAAATATTTAATTCAGGCAGCGGGCAGCTGGCAAACGGGTGGTGTGGATTTTATAAAGGTTGAGTAATGGCGTTGTGTTTCGTTAGCCACAGCAACGTGTGGCCGGGTCTGCTAGTCAATGATAAAATAACAAAATATGTATAATATTGTAAAAAAATATATTGGTGAATAAACGTTTTATTATTAATTTGCAGTGCATGTGAATATGTATGTAGTTTTTTCAGTATTTGTTGTTATATGTAATTTTAGAGTGTCTTATAGACGTCAAGAGTAGTAAATAGTATAGGATAGATGTTTAAGTCTAATGCCCGAACGGTTACGAAAATAGTCGATAACATCCGATCTACAGGCGGGCACCTTCGGTGAGGGTTTCCCGCATCAGATTTCACAGAGCATCCTTTAGAAAGGACGATAAGTCTAGTTAGATATTCATTGTAAATATGATACGATAACAAACAAGACTGGCAGTCTAGACGAACCGGTCTTTCATTGAAACTCCCGATCATCAGAGTTGTATTGTTAAGGCGATCCACTAGTACAGGAAAAAATCGAAATCGGAATTCACGCCCTTTTATGGAAGGAGTTTAAAAATACTTGAGAAAAAGCTTTTGGAAAGGTTGGAAAAGATATTTGAGATTTTTTTTTACATTTTGATTTTGTAAAGGCCTGTAAAAAACATTAATTCCTTTTTTATGCAGTGTTTATTGCAGTGCGGCTGCCAGTCGTTCTTCGGTGGACGGTATAAGGTTCACTTTGATATAGCAAATTCGTCGACTGCCGTATTGTCGTCGTGATGTCAAAAATACCAACGCGAAAATGCATATTATATTTTATTTTGTGAGGTTCGGGCGTAAATATCATTTTTTTTCGCGATAATTATATAAGAAACTGAATTTGCCACATTATGCAATAAAACCATATCCGAAAAAGTGTTTATAAGTAGGAGAGTTTTGAGTTAAAAATGTTTTTTATAGACCTAATACTTTATTTTTTTCTAAGCTTATTAAAAGACTTATTAAAAAAATTACCGATATTTTTAAGGGCCAAAGGTATGTTCTACACGCAATATTTAATTGAAGCATCTATAATACTTCTAAGCGGTCAAATTTTCAAAACTAAATCATACGATTTTGTATGATTTTGCATTATTTAGTATGGCTTCATCTTATTTAGAAGAAACAAAAGTAGGCCACATAATTCTAGACCTTTAAAGTCAAACAACGTTAGATATATACAAATAAAAAATACATTTCAATGCATAATCAGTATTTGACGGCCGTGGTAGTCCAGCGGTAAGGCTCTTGACTTGTGTGTTAATTCACAATTTATTATTATTTGTGTTTTTTCACAAATTATTAATTTAAAATCTATATATTGTAGGTATATTTGCGGCACGTTCCAGAGTGGAAGATACTCTCAGTATCGCCTGGTGTAAGACCACGATTCAGAATTGAAACTTTGCTTGAAATGGCATTAGCTGTTTGGTGACCAGAGCTGAATAGCCAGGTACTTCCCCAGTTTCCTCTTCCCTATATCCTTCCCCTACCCACTTCTGTCAGCCTCACAACAAACCCCAATTGGGGATGCATTAGTCTCACTGGTTCCAGACGGGAGCAGTTGGGACTCTTTTGCGATATTCATTCAAGACCACGATTCAGAATTGAAACTTTGCTTGAAACGGCATTAGCTGTTTGGTGACTTCTGTTTGGTGACCAGATCTGAATAGCCAGGTACTTCCCCAGTTTCCTCTTACCTATATCCTTCCCCTCCCCACTTCCGTCAGCCTCACGACAAACCACAATTGGGGATGCCATAGTCTCACTGGTTCCAGACGGGAGCAGTTGGGACTCTTTTGCGATATTCATATAAAAAAAAGTATTTTCATGTTTTTTTGTAGATAACGTTTATGACTTCAAGCCCTCGATTATGTATATACATATAGGTACCTATACATGCAAGTATAGATATTTCTATTATCACATTATTTATTGACAGTGTCAAGTACTGAAATGTAGTTTATTATTATTATTATTACAATCTAATAATGGGCTTGATAGCCGAAATCGCACAATAATGTATTTAAAATTAATTAAATTCCTGTAATATTAAAAAATCTGTTTCTGACAGAATAAGAAAATATACAGATTTATGAAACGAGATTAAAGGAATTTGGCATTCTCAGACTATAAAAATATTAGCGTTTGTTATTTCGGCTACTGGCATTATACCTAGCTCTCTCTTTAAAAATTTTGGCTTATTAGATTTGTCAAAGAATTTATATATAAAAAAATGCAAAAATCAATAATTTTAAATATGTACATGTAGGATTACGAAAGATTTTTTAAATATTTATATTGAGGGATCAGTAGGATTTATCGGTCCAGTTAGGAGTTCTACCGAGCCGAACCCTCTGATATGAAAATATCTGGAGTCGGTAAATTATTTTCCCATTTGGTGTCTGGTAGGTTGACATGTTGTTCTTGTATTGTTTCTTTTAAATTTTATTATACTTATATAGTGCACTTACATAGCATGGATTGACTAGATGATCATTGTAGGAAAGTGTGTGGAAGGGTTTAGTTTTTCCTGTGGGGAAGATTTAACCAGGACATAATAAATTCATATGGAAAAAAAAACTTGCAAAATATAATAATGACATTATTAAATTTGATAAATATTCAATACCTATGTCAATGTATATAACCAAATTCAGTATCATCACCTAACGTAACGTCGCCAAAACTACTTATTATATGAATAAACCGGATTTCTTTGGAATTGATGTTACTACCGACAACAAAATACCGCCAGTTCTTACTTGGTGAACGATATATCCAATGTTTCGTTTATAAGGTTTTCTGTCGAAGGGGTTGCAAACCCCTTCGACACTACAAGTGAATACAATTATAAACATCCGAGAAGAGATAGCCTCAGAAAGACGAAGGCTTTACAATTGGAAAAACCAAGATCTGTTCCGTTTATCCCTTCAAAACGCGATATCTGTTTCACTGAAGAAGTCAGCAGGTAGGTACCTACTTGAACTTAAAAACAACTAATCTTTTTCAAAACTCAAGATCTGAGTGTACCGACAAATAAACTACAACCTATATATCCGAATAAAAAATCCAAAAAATCCTTAATTCTTTAGGAACTTTCTTGTGGGTACTCGTATATCAGATGAAACTCAAATGGTTGCAAAAAGCCGTAATAAATTCTATAAAAAGATCCAAAGATACAATCAAAACCAATAGAAAACAGATCCTTTTTCATCGACCCGTAAAATCAGTCCCTACTTTACCGACATGCCCAACAATGGCAGCCGCAGTGTTGTCACACCAAAGAAAAACTGCGCGATAACAACAACACAGCTCGCCACAATAAAACCACGGACCACCGGGGTTGCCAGTAGTCGGCGAATTAGTTAAACGCCCCGTCCCATTTAAAACATTTAAACCATTTTAATGTTTAAACCTAACCTGAAAGGGCGGCAAATGTTTTGACAGATCGGACACAATCGATTCGCAGATACTACAAACATGAAAAAATTTCATTGTCACGAATTAAGGGTTTAAAACATCATCCCTCAGGACCTATTTATGTCGAGGGTAATTTTTCAGGTGACAAAGTATCGAAACGCAAGCGGGGGGTGATTTTATTCTTGAGAATTATTACGATTTTGACTTTTAGAATTTCGGCGTTTCTTTGAGAGCTTGCTGTCGGTGTGTCTGTTTTGATTTTGAGTGTTGGGAAAGTTTTCAGTTTGATTGTTTGGTTTTGTTGTGGCTGAAGACAATTGTCTGCGGTTTTTGTGTAATAGAGAAAAGTTTAAAACAGGTAAACGCCGTGAGTCTTGTGGTTTGTACTCTTACCACACTTAAGTATCGTGTAACTTTGGGTGGTAATGAAAGGGAACAAATTGAAAGGCTGCGCTGTAAAAATATTACGGAGATAATTAAAACAATAATTTTATTTAATTTAGGTTAATTTCTGAGTAAAGTGGTGGGTTAACAAATCAAACTTTTTTCTTGCCTCTACAATTTGTAGAGCATACAAGCGGTTTTTGAATGGTTTGTCAATGGTTGAATGGGCATCGCGTTTGGGTATACCACCCAAGCGTTCCGTGTTCGATTCCTCAACTGGCTAAGTCCTCCATCACACGACTGTTTGTCTTTCTTTTAAAATAAAAACAAAAAAATGTACCTACGTGTAGCAAAAGATCATTTTTTCTATAAGATACCTACTAAAGTTCTAGACAAAAAATCACGCTGTCGTCAAATATTCCTGCTAGAGATTTAATGCTTTTGAATATATCCCAAAATAAAATACTATTTTTGAAAGCAGATGCAGGATTTTTACAGATACAAGTGGATATTTTTATATTTTTTTATTAATTAACTCCTTAGACTTCGGGCCTATTTTGTGTGGAAGTTCAAAATGTTTCCGCTTTGCATTAAAATCTAAATAAATGGAATATTTTTAAACGCACCCGAAAACAAAAAACTTTGGAAAGGTGAAGAAATACGATTTCAAATTTTATAATTCAAAATAAACATTTATGAATGCAAATGCAAAAACAAAAAAGTTTTAAAAATGGCTCGCCCTACGTTTTTCTAATTAAAATTACTGATAACGGAAAAAAAGACACAGACATTTTATTAGACAAATAATGTATTATAAAAGTCGTTGTTACTTTTCTCTTTTGTCGTTTGAAGAGAAAATAATTAATAAGTTTTAATAATTTTTTTTCAAAAGCAGTCGGAAACTTTGGTTTCATAAAAGTGTACGTTTTAAAACGGCGGGTAGTTTTCAGATTTGAATATAAAGGGTGGTGTTTTCTTTAACACCGTTTAGATTGTATTTATAATCACGATAGTAAAGGAGACACAAAGATTTGTATTATTTTTATGTACTGTTCGGGATTTTGTGTTTAATGGAATTATCTCAAGTAACAAGACCGAGTTGTTTGGCGGTCCGTCCTTTCTGCCTACCCCTGCGGGGAAACGGCGTGATGGTTAGTTAGTTAGTTAGTTAGTTAGTATCTCAAATAATATGGGAGTGTCTTTTGCAAACTTTTAAATGCAAAGCGAAAGCTTGGTGTTCTCTATTTCTAAATCTGTTTTTATTACATATCTGACTGTAATAAACAAGGAGATAGTATGAGTTTTATATGAGAAAGGACGTATCATTTTGCGAAAGGTGTTGTGGCGGGAGTGTTGTTTAAAAATTACCAACTTTTCTTTATCTAAATCTAAGACTTTAGACTTATTTATTCGAAAAGGAGAAGGTTATCAATTCGACGGTATCTTTTTTTATTTTTTTTTTATCTTTGTTACCTCAGAACTTTCGATTGGGTGAACCGATATTGATGATTCTATTTTTATTAGAAAGCTGGTGCTTCCCGTGTGGTTCCATTTTTATTTGGTCTAGTTCTGACAATGGGATCCATGAAAAAACCATAAATGTCATAAATTTGCAATAAGTATGTGCGCGACAAATGGACGAATAACTCAATATTATGCCAACAGATTTTTTTTGAAGTAAAACTTCTTTACGCACGCTCGTCACTAAAAATCAAAAAATAAACAAAAATTTTAACAAAACAAAAAACGACTTCAAAAAATGCACTAAAAAGTAAAAAATAATGTCGTACGATTGTTATTTTTGGAGTCGGTGTCAACCAAGATCTCCACATCTCACATATAACTACCTATGTAGTTACCTTGGCTGACACCGACTCCAAAAATAACAATCGTACGAAATTATTTTTTACTTTTTAGTGCATTTTTTGAAGTCGTTTTTGGTTTTGTTAAAATTTTGTTTATATATGTCATTATTGAACATTGGTCAATTTGCAAAGCCTACAAAATGCTGCACTTAATTTCCAAAATCGATACAAACAGATTTATTATTCCAAATGATATATATATCGATACTGCATTGTTGTTCATCTGTCAAAACACGCCTTCTTTGGCACGGCGATCACCGCTTTCTTCCCCGGTGGTACAGTGGTGGAATGGTACGGTGGTATTGAGGTACAATTTTGCCTTTTGCGGCTTTTCTGGGTTCTTTTCGCACGCCAACAAAGCAGGCTGTATTTGGCAACAAAGTCAAAAGTCCATTATGTTGTACAAAGGTTCCTCTATAATATTATGTCATTGTTGGATGTCCGAGAGATTTCAGGCAGGTAGAGGTGGGTTGTCATTAGTTTGTTGATGCTTTGGTAAAGCAAAATTCTTTTTTTTTAAGTGAAAACTTCCTTAGAACCGTTGTGATTTGAAAATCGATGAGACGCAAAATAGTGACACTAAAAATAGAAAAACACATACATCCATAGGATTTAGCCTGCGAGATAATGTGATAGAATAAACAGTCTCCTCTTTGTGCGGTGCTTCGATGCCTTCCCACTCTTGTCTCCTTTAGTTTTCTGATGGTTTAAATTTCTACCGCATGTGAACTGCACAATTTTATATATTAGCTCCTCACAGGAGGCATTGAGGAAAAAAAATCCCTCAGGGCAGTATATGTAAGCTGTGTGGAGGACCTTTTTAAGATATGGAAGGACTGGAAATTCTGAGAAGGAAAAAGGTATGGTGGAATCTGGGAGTCGATGTGTCCAGGAGTGACGGAAATATGAATTCATCCCTCGCATTGCGGTGCAAGGCGATGGCTGAAGAGGTCTAGAGTTAGGTCGCCCTGAATTAATCTGTCCTGATCCGGCTCGCCATGCAGTACGTGGGCAGCCGCCAATACCTAGATAAACCTCACCCCATGAACCCAGACACCCCTGCTAAGTCACCAAACGAAGCGAACCACTTGATGTGACCTATTTTCGCAATTTTTAATATTTTTTATGTTCTCAAAAATAGCGAAAATGCAGAAAAAACGAAATAACGAAACTTTATACAGCTGCACTGCAAAACTACAAAATCACTTTTTCGGGACCGTCGAGATTGCGGTGTTTCTTTCGACAATTCCTTATTTGAATTTAAAAAAAATTGTATACTTCCTTATTTGAAATACAAAAAAATATATTACATGTAATATATATTATACATAATTGAGTAGGCATTTACGTACCTACTAACAAATCTTATTTCAGAGAAAAAACGGTTTTAATTTATTAAATGAGAGAAAAATAGATATCTAAATCATTTTTTGGAAGCGAGGTCCACAAACTATTCACAGAACTGCTGGTTTAAATATATTTTTTTAATTGATATTTTAAAGTCGTTTCCATGCTTTGCACAAAAATATATCACAAAATAAAATTTGGATTAATAATAGATATTTTGATTAAACAAATATTATTTGAACTACCAAAAAAAATATTTTTGGTTTGACTTCATGGTCCAATTCACCTGTGTGGTCCAGATCGGCGATCCTCAAAGGATATTGTCGTCCTGGTGTCCCGCTGACATATTGTAGCTAAAATATCTATTATTCACCGCCATAATATATGTCACCTACCTGCCAAAATATGTCACCCATCTCCCTGTCAAAATAATATGATGCCATTAAAATAAATTTCTAACAGGTAGGTACCTAACTACCTGTGAAAAGATCATTAATACGCACTAGAAATACGTTCCGTAAAAAAGACTGATCAACAAATAATGGCAAACCCTAACCTAACCTAACCCACTTTTTTTTTTTTTTACATTAGCTCCACTGAGGAAAACAATTTCCCTCGGAGCCTACGTCATCGGGTGGAGAGGGAAAGACTTCCTCAACCAATCCTTGCCTATCTGGCCAGTGGGCATACGCATCCGCCGCCAAGACGCAGAAAAACCTCGCGGGCACCCTTGTCTTGGGGTGACCTATGGCAGAGGTGTTGGTTAACCAATAAATGGATCCCAGGGCGACGGTACCCATACATAAAACCATATTGTGATGTCAAAATTACAAAAAACGTTTTTTCGTGCTAACCAAATATTGACCGTTCAGTGGCATTGGAATAGCGTTTGAGTCCCACCCAGGTGTCGCGTGTTCAATTCCTCGGCTGTTTAAATCCTCCATCACGACACAAGCAACATTTTCCGCTTACTCTGGTGGCAGTAGGAGATTTTAAAATATTGTCAGTTATCCATTTAAATAAGTCTCAATTAAAAACCATCGATATAAAGTTGGACGCGCGTGCAAGTTCGAAAATTGGCAATATTTCGTTTCCCCTGTGTGGTCCAAAATCGGCTGAACTCAAAGGAGCGTTCATTTCAGACGCCCTGTTGTCATATTGTGTGCTAAATATGCACTTTAGTTACCCGCACGGGACCCTGATCACTGATGGTATAGATCGAGTATAAATTGTTGCTATATTGTTGATAATTTGTAACTAAGGTGTTTCGCCAAAAATTGCGCAAAAAAATTAGAAAAAATTGGAAAAATAAGAAAGAAGTAAGTAAAATATGTTTTTTTTGAACAGTTGTGAGTAAAATAGGTAAGTAAAATATGTATATATTTTTATGACAGTTAGGTGAAAAATTATGTAAAATGTATCTATTTTTTTAGATAATTAAGTGCAAAATAAGTAAGCATTATAAGTAGGTAAGTACAATATATTAGCAAACATTTATTTGACAGTTGTGTGTAAAATAAGTAAGCGCCTTTGAGGTGATCTTTTAAAAATACGGCGCTATACAAATCATCCAAATATTATTATTATTATGAAAATGTGTACCTATTTTTTGGACAGTTACAGTAAAATAAGTAAGTAAAATGTGTATCTATTTTTTGACAATTTTAGTGCAAAATAAGTAAGTAAAATATATATTTACTTTTTGGAGAGTTGAGTGTAAAATACAATTTATCTGTTTTTTTTGGATAGTTGAGGGTAAAATTCATACTTATGTATCTATTTTTTGGAGAATTGAGTGTAAAATGTATATATGTATCTATTTTTTGGAGAATTGAGTGTAAAATAAATATGTATCTATTTTTTCGAGAGTTGAGTTTAAATACACATGTATCTATTTTTTGAATAGTCGAGTCTAAAATACATATGTATCCATTTTTTGGACAGTTGAGTGTAAAATACATATGTATCCATTTTTTGGACAGTTGAGTGTAAAATACATACCTATGGATCCATTTTTTGGACAGTTGAGTGTAAAATACATATGTATCAATTTTTTGGACAGTTGAGTGTAAAATACATATGTATCTATTTTTTGGACATCAGTTACGTGTAATTTATATTTATATATAAAGCTACAAGCTGAGCCGCACAAGACAGGGACGAATGGAATAGAAAATTAGAGGAAATTGCTGCAAACCAATCCCAGGATTGAAACCAGAGAGAGATAAAGCTACTATGATGCAATGCGCTGAAAATACCTACGATAACCTAAAAATTTCATTCTTGAAAGCTGTGCATAATTCAGAACGACAGATCTCACCATTTTAGATTTTTGTCCGCTTCTAACCCCCAGTTGGTCTTTACCGACTTCAAAATACAGTTTATGTTAAAACTCTAGTATTTTGAGATGATTTTTATTTTTTTAGATACAAAAAGGGTGCTCTCGGTTTACATCCATTTATCTAATTTTTTATTCTTCTGACATGTAAAATAAATGCATAATACTCCCCTACACCTGTGTGGTCCATTCGGTGATCGTCAAACGTTCACGTCTTTCAGACATCACGCTGGCATATTGTAGGCAAAACGGCTATTAGCCGCTTAATACCACTGCCTACCTGTCAGATAAAACACATAAAGGAAGAAGAAGAAGTGGCAAATAACGTGACACGCTGATGCCATCTATTGTCCGACAATAAAAGGTTAAATAAATAATATTAATACCGAATAGAAGAGGTTTTTTTGTGAGTGTGTTTATAATATTGTGTCGTTTTATAGTGCGTATTGTCACTGAATGTTTTTTTAAAAGCATGATGAATGGTTGTTTATATTAAAAAAAATTATATTTATTGTGCTACTGATAAATAAACGGTATATGGAAGTCTATGTTAGACACTTGAATTTAGGTTCATTTTTGAGGAATTTTAATTTGGGAGGTGGGTATGGGTAACACCCCAAGGTTACCCTAATTGGTTCGCTACGTTTGGTGACTTAGCAGGGTTGCCCAGGGTGGTCAAGGGGTGAAGTTTGCCTAGGTCTTGGTTGTGGATAGTTTTGCCCACTTTTGAGAGACTGGTTGAGGGAGACCTTTTTATTTCTCCAGCCCGATTCATATGACCGTCTAATAAACGAGTAAGATCTAATACACAAAATAACGTCAATCGTTTATAATTATAGTTGTTTTTTTATGTTTTTTCTTGCTAACCCAGTATTTAAATAGCGCCCCTTTTAATTAATTTTTAACTTTATGAGTAAAATCTCATATTGTAATATTTAATTAAATTTGGTTTTTTTTTATTGTTTTCAAGATACAATCTCGTTAAACCGCAATAAAGCAGTTTGTCAACAGGATGTTAATGTTCAATTACAATTGAAACGTACATACATACATATTATTATTACTATAACTATACAAATTGTCACAATCAACACACATTAATTAATGTAAACAATCTCTATTTAGTAACCATTGTTTCAGCATAAATGAAGACAATATTAGCAAAACTCAATCGAAAATACTGGGTTCGTGCCCCAGAGGTGCAAATATCTTTTTTTAATTTTTCTGTTTCCAGATTTTCGATTGAGTTTAGCTAATATTGTCTTCATAATAAAAAAATTTGGAGAGTTTAGTGTAAAATAGTGTTACGATAATGATAAATTCATCATTTTTTCGCGAAAAACTCGAATCCTTGGAATTTTCAGGCAAATAACCCGAATTTTACATATTTTTCCCGCGATTCTCTTGTATCTATTATAAAATAAGAATATAATATTACAAACCCATTCTAAATATTTCTTTATCTATGGTTTTGAATGCAAGGTTCGTAGAAAATGTACGTTAAATACTAATTATTATTTTTAATTGATAAACTAACGTTTAAACAAGATTTTTATGCATAGCACAAAGGGTAGATAACAAATATTATAATCAATAATTATCAGCCTTAATATTAATTATAAGCCGCCATAGCTCAGTGGTCAGAGCTGCTGACCGGCAATCAGATGGTCACGGGTTCAATTCCTGTTGGCGGCCAGTATCTTTTCTCGGAAGATTTTTTCAATGTAGATGAGTGTTTCAGGCTGATAATTATTGATTATAATATTTGTTATCTACGTTAAATACATTACTTTGCTTTGAATGGTCATACATAAAACAGAACGCAGAAAATGTTGTTCCGCCACATTTTCTGAAAAATACCAAAAACTTCACATATCGGTTCAATGACAACTCAGAATCAATTCAACACCTCTTTGAAAAGTCATTAAAAGCTATGAAAAAAAAAGAATAATAGCCCATAACCTAACGTAACCTATTTAACCAATTTTTTTCATTACTTTTAATGACTTTTCAAATTAAGAGTTGACTTCATTCTGATTCTTTTCATTTCATCTGAGTTGTTCGGTCACCATTTTTATCTACCAACACTTTTTTTGTAAAATACCACCGCTTGGCTGAAAAAAAATGACTCCGCTTTTCCCAAAAAATTAGGCAACTATCCAAAAATGGCGCGAATGTCGCTAAAAATAACGCGAAACTTTCAGGTCAGAATTTATATGAATTGATTTCGATTCGAATGATGGTCTTTCATTGTAAAGAAACGAAATCATAGCTATGTACGTGAAATAATATAACTAATATACGATACATCAGAGATTTATGTTGCATCTACAGCGCTCCGAAATGGCAACACTAATGGACAAGATGACACAGCAAGAGAATATTGCCAGATGTGAAAATACATCCCCCACCCGACCCCCGTCCTCCTTTTTCATTATTGCTACCTTCTGTTGGTAGGTTCTTAATAGTACTTACTTCAACTTTCTCATCTAACGGTGGTGTGCCTGTAGTTTCCTGATTTAAAAAAATATATGTATTACTAGATATATTTTTTTTATGTGCCGAAAATAAAGGTATATATAGTTATATTAGAATACATTAGGTTGCATAGAAAAAATAAATTTGGAACAAAATTTTAAGTTGATAAAAATTTGTCTCTATGGACCAACATGTATATTTATAGAATCTTTAGTTACATTGTAGGTATAAAGCAAATCCGCTCCTGCTGTATGTACGCTTAGATCTTTTAAACTGCACAACGGATTTTCATGCGGTTTTCACCAATAGATAGAGTGATTCATGAGAAAGGTTTAGGTATATAATTTGTCAAGGGTTTGTGAAAATTGGTTGAAATATATAATATACAAGGGACCGGGCTGGCAAGCGGGCGGAGTTGATTTGATATGTATGCAAATTAACAAATAGCGTTGGTTATAAAGATTGGGTAATGGCGTTGTGTTTCGTTAGCCATAGCAACGTGTTACCGGGTCTGCTAGTAAAGAATAAAACATGAAGTGTATTGTTGGTGTTCGTGATCCAATAATTGGCCTTATTTCAGCCTATATTTCCTTTTAGTGTTTCACTATGATTACGAAATTCAAATGGGATAGCGATATACAATTTTAGACAAGTGTAAGAGAGGCAGACCGCGAGCTAAATATTCTAGGACCAAAAGGTACCAATTCATTGTTTCCATTCAAATTTGCACAGAAGGCTCATCTAGTGTTATATTCTTTATTCTCTCAATTTAAAACGTTTAGGTCTCCCGTAAGATGAGGCCTAATGTTTAAAAAAATATGTCAAAATATAGTATATTTCGCTACTAGAAAAACAAATTATTAGGTGCTGCTAAATTTGTCAATCCCACGCTCAGCAACTTTGACAATAATTTATGAAAAAAAGCTAAATCTGTTATAATGACCCAATTTTGGTCAAGTTCGAGAGACCTGAACCTTGCATTAGCATTTTTATTTCACACCCTTTCTTTCTTCGGAAGAATCGGCATTTAGTGGTGACCTTTCAATTGTCGAAAAATCAAAATGGCAATGAATGACCATTTAATGAATTTGAAAATTTCGTAAAATGATTAGTAGTTAGTTCGAATGCTTCCTCGTTTTTATCAGTCAATAATAGATTTATGCAAAAATCAGTGAGTGAATTTGAGGGGATATTTCTCGTAGATCCCTTTTCGGATCCCACACAAAATCAGAATGGTGAAAATTGCATCGCGCTGAAATTCTTCTGGCGCGAACGAGGCTTTCATTTTCCCTCCATGCCAAGCGTGTAATGTTAAAAAAATGTTTGCTGTGTTAACTTTACGTTTCTCCCCTCTGATGAAAGAAATTTAAAAACTGTGTTCATTTTTATTGTTATTTACTCCGTGTTATGTACTCTAGATATGGTTAATTATTAATGTTAGAGAAAAATATTATTAAAGTATTTTAAACAATTCTAATTTTTTTTTAAATGTAATAAAAATTGTCCCGTGTAATCGTTGCTTTACATTTGCGAGTAATTATAGTCTGATAATTAAGAGTAGAAAATATTAAAAATGGAACTACAAAATTAGTAGGCTGGAAACACCAACCTAACTGTCAAATATTCTTTTAAAGAGCTGTGACACTTAATTTCCGGAAAAAAAATTAAATCGGTGAACCCGTTGTTAAATGACATAAACATGTAAATTTGACATAATGTAACCCTAATGACATAAATTTGATGAAATGGTGTTTTAAAAAGAGATTTGCTTTCATTTACTTTAACACAAATTTGAATTTAACAGTAGATAGAAAGGAAGAATCACTAATTCTGAGTATAGTTACACTACTTTTAGATCTGAATGAGTTAAATATATTCAGATCTAAAATTAGAGACATGATTTAAAGCCCGAGCAACGCTATATAGATACTAAAGCTAGTATTAGTAAATAAATGTGAGCAATTTCTTAAACGTTCTTTATATTTTATTACAATATCGTTATTCTTCAAAATTCTTATTTTGTAATTCTAATTTTGAGATCTGTGGGTATCTATATTGCAAAGATTTTTTTTTACTTTCATGCTTATTTAATTTTAAAAAAAATGTAGGTTACACAGGTTTTCACCAGTTATATTTTTAATATTGCCATTTGAACAACAGTGGCACCCTCCTATGTTTTCTACTCTTATTTGACAAAATGAATGTGTATGCTGTTTACATTTATGTAACAGCTGACTGAGAAGTGTAATTTTTTTTTTTATTTAATTTCTTTATTCATTATTTAATTTGTGTACAGTTTTACAGGTGATTATTATATATTGATGGTGTGTTTTATATGAACGCTTTGTTAACCACGTAAAAACAAGAAATTTGTCATAACTATTTTTTGGACAGTAATAAAAAAAAATGCTGTTTTTTATAAATTATCATCGTCCGATTCTATTATTAATATTGTTGCAACCTTAGCATGCAGGCGGGTATGTGTACTGCTGCCCCGGGAGCCAGTTATTTATTTCTATTTTATTTTTATTTTTTAAAAAGAAAGACAAACATTCCCGGGTTACGTATAACCCAACAATGTTTGAAAATATTCTACTACCACCACACTAAGCGGAAAATGTTGGTTGTGTCATGATGGAGGACTTAGCCAGCCGAGGAATCGAACATTTCTGCGTGCTTCTCAGTTAGATAATAAAAGAAGTCCCTCCCTTATTTAGGGCTTAACAAACAGCCTGTATATCTGTGAATACAACAATCGGGGTTCGCAAACACCCTGTGTAGGCCTGTATATACAGCAATTAATTTAAGTTGCACGCCAGGGAGGAGCACTGATTTATCGGACACCCTGTTTTTGGATAACGACGGTATAGAACGCGAGGTAAGTGTACCTATCTACAATAGGTTGTATCGGGTTCCCACAAACTTATAGACATTTACTTTGTAGAAAGCAGGTTGTATATATAGTTGAAACATTACTTTAAATCTATGTACCATGTCGTATAATATTCAACCGGAGTGACCGGACAACTCAGAATGAAGTCAACTCAACACCTCCTTTAAAAAGTCATTAAGGCGATCCAATAGTACAGGAAAAAAACGAAATCGAATTTCACGCCCTTTATGGGAGGAGTTTAAAAATACTTGAGAAAAAGCTCTCGGAAAGGTTGGAATAGGTATTTGAAAAAAAAATTACAGGTTGATTTGGTAAAGGCCTGTAAAAAATATGAACTCCTTTTTATGAATTGTTTATTGTATCTAATAACAAGGAAATTTAAAACTGATTTCATGGAACCAAGCGACGCGAAATCTAGGAACTTCTATTCCCCATCGCAGGCGAGGCGGAACTGGATACGAAATGGGTGTGCCAAGTGCATGGTTCTTACGCTGATGGCATAAGGTTCACTTTAAAAATCCAAATTCGTCGAGTGCCGGCCGTATTGATTGATGTCAAAAATAACAACGAGAAAACGCATATTTTATTTTATTTTGTGAAGTTTGGGCGTAAATATGAAATTATTTTACGATAATTATATCTAGAAGAAGCTGAATTTGCCAAATTAAACAATGAAACCACATACGAAAAGGGGTTTATAAGTAGGAGTGTTTGCACTTGAAAGAATTTTTTTATAGACCTAATAATTTGTTTTTTCTTGGGCTTATTGAAAGACTTAAAAAAATGACCCACATTTTATAATATGTTCTACACGCAGTATTTAATTGAAGCATCTACAGTACTTCTAAGCGAACAAATTTTCAAAACAAAAATACATGATTTTGTATGATTTTGCATTATTTCGCATGGTTTTATCTTAAATAGGTAAAGTTAGGTTAGGTTATGGGCTATTTATTAATTTTTTTCATAGCTTTTAATAAATTTTCAAAGAGGTTTTTAAGTTAAGTTTATTCTGAGTTGTCATGGAACGAGATCAACTGAGTTGTCATAAACGAGAAATATTTTCCTGTGGTTTTCACCCCTCCTGTATAGTGGGTAGGTCCCTACTCCCTCTGAAGTCCATAACAGGGAGGGCAGAGATAAACAAATAATTTAATATCATCAACACCAAAGTGATTGCGAATCGCTTTACCCCCCCCCCCACGGATCAGGCTGTGTAAAGTAGTAATAGGGTGTGGTAAGATGGTGTATTGTGTACCTACCTAATAAGGATTGTTGGATGATTTTAGTAGATTCGAAATGAGTGTAATTATCTAAAAATCAATTGGGCAACCTTGCATACCTGTAAAGCAACTAATTACAAGTTTTGACTGTGTTACTGAGACCTTGAAGATGGTTGCTTGTAATGTTTTTAGGCCTGCTGCAATTTAAAAAAAAAAAGTGTGAATACCGCACAAGAGTCCCAACTGCTCCTGTCTGGAGCCAGTGAGACTATGGCATCTCCAATTGGGGTATGTTGTGAGGCTTAAGGTAGTGGGGAGGGGAAGGAAGGCGGGGAAGTAATCTGGCCATTCAGATCTTGTCACAAAACACGGCTAAAGCCATTTCAAACAACGTTTCAATTCTGAATAGTAGTAATTCACTTAGACTATACTGAGAGTATCTTTCAATCTGGAACGTGCTGCAAATACAATATAGATATTATTGTTTAAAATGAATTAATTGTGAAATAACACAAATTAATCAAATAAAACTTATTTGCCCACGTTGGGATTCGATCCCGCAACCTTCTTATTGCGAGTCAAGAGCCTTACCCCTCGACTACGCCGGCCGGAAATAAAGAACTTGTTCAAAATTTTAGAGTATCTAAATTAAATTGAATAATGTTAAAGTCGGAATGTTTCATAAATTTGAAAAAATCGTCAAATATCGAAGTTAAAATTCAATTCTGTTATTATTTCACCATTGTCGCCTCCGTGGTCGTGGAGTAAGGCTCTCGACTAGCAATCTGAAGGATTCGAATTCAAATCCCAGTGTGCGCAGATATATTTTATTTGATCGAATAGAATTATTTGACAATTCAATCATTTAAAATAATCGAAGTTATATTTCCGGCACGTTCCAGAGTTGAAGATACTCTCAGTATCGCCCTGATGTAAGACCACCATTCAGAATTAAAAAGAGTGACCAGATATGAATAGCCGGGAAATTCCCCACCTTCCTTTTCCCAATCTCCATCCCCTTCCCACTACCTTCAACCTCACAAAATATCCCAATTGGGGATGCTGTAGTCTCACTGGCTCCAGGCAGTTGGGAGAAGTTGGGACTATTGTGCGGTAAAAAATAATCTTTTTATATTTAGATACTGTGTTAATACAAGAAGAAATAAAATAAAACATTAAACATCGTAAAAAAACTGATTTTTGTTATAAATTTTAATTTTAATTTCACAAATTTGTATTACAACGTAAATTAGTCATTTTATATTTTAAAATTACGATCAACAAATGCATATTTAATCATTTTTATTTTTTTATGTGTAACTCTCCATAAATGAGAATCCTTTTATATCACTGACTCCTGACAGATGACAGATGTTCACGCCCTTGAGGTAATTTTCTCACGAAAATGGCGCTATAAAAGTCAAATAATAATAATTATTATGTAAGTTTGATCCGTGGTGTATTATCAGCTATTATCACAAAGAAAACCATAAATCTTAGCGTTCACAGTAAATCAAACCAACCTACCAAAATTGAAATAAAGGCAATTTTGACTAGATAGTCGCTAAGTCCCCTATTCAGATAAAAACGTTCCATCTTAGAGTTTTCCCTTGTCATCATCGCGTTAGGTTATGTTTTTAGTTTCCAGGCGAGTCGCTAGATGGCGCCACGTGTCCCTAAGTGCCTCCTTGTCTTTTCATTTCGGCGGGAAAAACGCCATCTTGCGGGGATTTATACGAAGAAAAGTGTCCGGGCAATATTTCAAATATGGAAGCTTTATTAGATTCAGGGGAAAAGCATTAATATTTTTTGGTATATAAAATTGACCACGTTTCAAATTTGTGATTTTAAAAACCAGAACTAATAAAAAATATCACTATCCGCGCATTATCAAATGGGATTGTTCGCGATACCAATCATATCAAATCACAAAATTTCCTTTTGCTAAGTATTTTATTTAGTTGGCCATTTAGGGCATATTGCAGGTTACAAAAAACTGGATTTTTGTCTAAAATACCCAAGTAAATAGAATGATCAAAGGAATATTTCTAGTTGGTAGGTACCAAGTAGAAAGGTTTTTTTTTTAAAATATTTTTGTTTTTAATCATAAAATATTTTTTATGATTTTAGAGCCCAATTTGTGACGTATTTGTGATTAAATGCACGCCATTTTGAAAAAATCTCATTTCTTCTTTTTTCACATTACCTCCACGAGACCCTTAGAAAAATAATTTCCTCCAGGGCCTGTGTCATCTTTTGGGATGCTGTGTGAAGGGACCTTTTGAAAACAAGATAATGAAATAAGAATTGTTAAAGGTTAGTAAAAAAAGCCTTTCGTTGGATATAAATATTAAATTAATAGGTATTTAATAAAAAATCTAAATTAGATTGAACTTGAGATTTTCAAAATCTAAAGTATTATCTCAAGTTATTTTTGGGATATTATGCCGTGTATGGATGCATCACATCTGATCTGATGATGAACACTCTAACGCTGGCCAAAACTTTGGCTAAAGAAGGAGGAAGCGTAACAGGACATATAATAACCCAAAAATAATCACGATGAAGTTTGAAATAAGTACAAAATAACTATAGATACCTATAACCTGCCAACTCAGAACCACTTCAGAAAGGTCATTAAAAACTGTGAAAAAATAATTTTAAAATAGCCGGTAGGTAGCCCTAACCTAACATAACCTATTTAACCATTTAAAAAAATTATAATTTATCAACACTCTTAATAACGTTTCTGAGGTGGTACTCGGTTGGTTTCATTCTCAGTTGGCCGGTCACCATATATAATCACCATGTCGTAAAGAATTTCAAATTACTGTGTTGATCAATTTTTTCGAATGATCAATTTTGTCTAAAAAATAAATTATAAAAATCATAACTACAGTGTTCTTCCTGTGAAGTTATCACTCTAGTAAACTTCTATGTAATTTTCGCATTTTCTATGGGATGTACAGTTTGGCTCATAAAAACGGCAACACCCGAAGGTTTATATGAGTGATATTGGATTATTTGCAATAGTTGTGAGGAAGATTTTCACACCCCTCATGCTAGATAGGTACTGGGTGGTGAGATTAGGGATGAAACATGTGGTCGGGATATTAGGGTTGTTTTATTATCCTATTTTCTACAATTATCAAGTTTTCAATCTAGGTACTGCTAGATGAGGATATTTTATTGATTCATTTCTTCATTGGGTCTTTTCATGGAGCGATTTTAGACAAACTAACTGTTAAACAACAATTTTTTGTTTATCACAGCATGAGAATCATATTTTATTATATTATACCACTGGGACTGTAGTACCTATTCCCAATTTATTGGCGATTTTTAAGTTGATCGAAGGTGAAAGATATGAAGAAAAAGATGAAGGTTAATAATTAGATAGATAGGCACCTACCTCTTTCTTTTTGGTTAATAAAAATTCATAAAGTCATTTCAAGTGAAGTTTCAGTTCTAAAAAAATCAGAGTGCGCAATTTACACGCGGTGGTAGTGAAATCTTCAGAAAACTAAAGAAAACAAAAGTGGGGAGACTACAAAGGACTTTTTTTTTATCAAAGTGAAGGATAATTTTATCCATATTTGTTTGTCGTTGTAGAATTCCAGTGCACCTTTTCCTGTACATTTGGTCATCTTATTGGTATTCGTGTTTTCTTCTTCGGAGTCGCTAGATGTCGCTTTATTTAATGTTTTCTTTTGCCTGTTCATTTTGGGGTGGTTTGAAGATTGGATATTGATTTTACAAAAATATTTTTTTTTTTTGGATTTCGTAGGATGCGATTCTTGGTCTGCTAAATGTCTGCAAAGGTTCGTCAGGCGCTTTATACCACTACACTAAAGAAGATTTTCGTGGGACTGTGGATTTATCGTAATATATTGGAACCGTGTACCCTTTAACTAAATCCTAAAAATGTATGTGTTTGTCTCTTTTTAGTGTCGCTTTTTTCCTGCTCATCGAATTTCAAATCACAACGGTGCTAAAGAAGTTTTCACTTCAATAATAGATATATTAATATTATTATGTACTCGTAGTATCTCAACAGGATGATGCTGATAGGATTGTGTATTTTTTTTTGTTTTACATGAATACCGCACAAGAGTCCCAACTGCTCCTGTCTGGACACAGTGAGACTATGGCATCCCCAATTAGGGTGTGTTGTGAAGCTGAATGTAGTTGGAATAGGAAGGAGATGGGGAAGAGGAAGGCGGGGAGGTGCCTGGCTATTCAGATCTGGTCACCAAATACGGCTAAAGCCATTTCAAGCAACGTTTCAATTCTGAATGGTGGTCTTACACCAGAGCGATACTGAGGTATCTTCCACTCAAAAACGTGCCGCAACTATACTATATATTATTTAAAATTAATTAATTGGGAAATAACACAAATTAATCAAATAAAATTTATGCGCCCACGCCGGGATACGATCCCGCGACCTTCGGATTGCGAGTCAAAAGCCTTACCGCTCGACAACGCCGGCCGTTATAATGTGAGAAATTAAAATATAACCTAACATAACATTCTTCTTCTTCTCCTTCGATGGCGCTACAGCCCATATCGAGCTTTGGCCTCCTGCAACAGTCGCCTCCAACTCCTCCTGTCCTCAGCGGCTGACTTCCAATTTCGTACCTGGAGAAGCTGTGCTGCATCCCCTCTTACCTCGTCTTCCCACCTCAGTCTGGGTCTTCCCACTTTTCTCTTTCCACCTGGGTGTCCAGTCAAAATTCTTTTTGGGACGCGTGTATCCGGCATTCTCTGTACATGCCCAGCCCATCTCAGTCTGAGGAGTCTCATATGTGCTGAGATGCTAGGGGCTTTATAAATATCATACAATTCTGCATTGTGCCGGATGCGCTACTGTTCACCCTCTTTCACAGGTCCACATATTCTTCTCAGCACTTTTCTTTCAAAAGTATCCAGCATTTCAGCCATCTTTACAGTTAGTGTCAGCGTCTCACATCCATATGCCAATACACTTCTGACAATGGTCTTATATATGGTTATTTTGGTTTTTCTGTGGACACTACGTGACTTAAACACTGGCAGCAAAGAGAAGTATGTTTTGTTGGCTGCGCTGTGATTCTCCTTCTGATTTCTGCTGGATCCTCATTGTTCTCTGTCAGACTAGAGCCCAGGTAGGTGAATTGATCGTAACATAACATAACATTACAGGACGCTATTTAACATAACGTTATATGTAGGTACCTACCTACTACTCATTTATTTTACAGGAACTGAATACTGTATGTACCTATATCTCTACTATAATCGGCCCTAATGCAGGACACTTTAGACGCTTTTTCCCAAAGAAAGTGCTGTTATAATAATCCAATTGTTATTATTATTAAGTAAAATAATAATGACTGTGAGGTTGGACTGTTTTTCAGTAACTTTGTTTGTTAGCTTATTTTTAATGCATTAATTGAAAAAAAAATACATAAAAATTTACATGTCGGGATTTGAACCAGCGACCTTCAAAATCGTGGCCAAGGATCATAATCACATAAACACAGAGACGAAGTAGATTTTCAACTAAGATACATATTAACAATTTGCTTATTTCCATCTCACAACATTCCTCATATCCGAGTGTTTTAATCCCACCATTTCCGAGCAATCCATTTGTTACGGCATCACAAACAAACAAAAAACTCACATATTCGTAACTGAAACCCACCCTTAAAAAACTTGGGGGCGAACTTTCCCATATTTCAGAATAAAATGATATTAAATCATAACGGCTCCCAATTGGTGGAAATGCCCGCGTCATCTGCCATGTCCCGACCAATGGGAAGAGGCCATTTCGACCACGTGTCAGCGGGATGTTTTATTCGACAATAACACAAAATGAAACTTATTATTATATAATATTTTTTGTACACGTGGGGTGAGTATTATCCTTGCAATATAGTTGTATTGGCATTGTTATGTCTTTGATTAAATTGTTTATGGCGGTGGGAAATTTTGTATTGTAATGTAAGTGACATGTTTTTGTCTGTCTCTTTAGTAGGGGATTCTTTGGAAAAATTAACATTTGTACGAAAATATAAATCGTATATTCTTTCTAGCGTCATTGTCCAGGAAATATCATTATATGTTATTTATTAGAACTAGAATTACTAACTGGAAAAAGTCATTTATAGAATTATTGAAGTGTGAACTTGAAGTGAAAACTTATTTATCACCGTTGTGATTTTAAACTCGATGAAACGAAAATGAAGCGACACTAAAAAGAAACATACACATACATCTGTATTACTGTAACAATGTTATAATTTAAACAATAAAAAAAATCTGTCAGATTTAGCCTGCGTCAGAATGGATAGTATAATTGGTTTCCTATTTGTGCGGTGCTTCGTAGCCCATCGGTATCCTCTTTGTGCGGTGCTTTGTAACCTTTCCACTCTTGTCTACTTTAGTTTCTGAAGGTTTCACTTCTACTACGTGTAAATTGCACACTGCGATTTTTTTAAACTTTATGTCGACACATGAGGCCCGAAGAAAAAAAAATCCTCAGTGCCTATGTCATCTTCGATACCATAGATATTTTTGGGAAATGGAGGAGAGGAAGTTCTGAGAAGGAAAAAGCTAAGAGGATTGGGTAGGAATCTGAGGGTCAATGTGTTCAGGAGTGACAAACTTACGACTGCGGTGTAAAGTGATGGGTCGAGAGTTCGGCTGGAGAGGTCTATCTCGATCCGGCCCGCCACGCAGTAGGTGGGCAAAGCCTCTGCCGCCAAGACCTAGATAAATCTCACCCCATGAACCCGGGCACCCCTGGTAAGTACTCCAACGTAGCGAACCACTTGGGGTGTTGGTTAGCCAATATAAGGTTTCCAGGGCGGCGGTACCCATATCCGCCTCCTAAATTGATATAGTTTTCTGTTTTTTAATATATTATCAGAATGGATTAAGCATTAAAAAAGGTAGTATATAGATTTATTACAAACAAATCACTTAAACAAATTAAAAACTACTTTACTACATTGTATGTAAAATATCCTAAGAAGAAATTTCACTAAAAATATATTTTAATGCCAAGCCATTCAATATCTCACCTAGTATCTATGTAGTACATACGCATACAGTGAGCTTTGGCGACCTGAAATGTGCATGATATTTGTTATATTTCTTAATTTTCGAGGTCAAGCCTACCCGTAATTTTTTTTATACTCCCTATATAGTCATACTACGTTATCTTTAGCGATGCTGTATGGATGGTTTTTTGAGGAAATGAAGAAGTGAACCTGAATCTTGAAGAAACAATGTCGTAGGAGGGAGGAAACACAGAAGCTGGCAGATAATTTTACAGCTATTTTCACCTCGCAGGTTCGTTTCTATAATTGAAAATTTCATTAAGAGTAAACCGGGCGGCGTTATGTCCGTACAAACGTATTCTCAATTTCCTCACTGGATTTTGACACTCGTGCAATTATTTTTTAATTTAATATAAAAATTGACCGCTAGTGTGTCAGAATGTTTTGATTTTTTGACAAGTTACTTCTTATAGGAGTTAGGAACCTTCAAAAATGGTTAAAATTGCCTGGTTTAAAACGCCATTTAACTGCTCATTAAAACGCCATCAAAGAACGTTCAGTATACAAACAAATGATTTTTTTATATAACAAAACGTACAGATATAGAGTATTTTCTTCTAATTCAGTTACTAAAAAAAACAATAATATCGGTCCAGTTTTGGAGGATTTTAATTTCGTATTATCACACATGAGGCTTGTCCCGTTCGACCATTATTCAAGAGAATAAGAACGATAGTGACAACAACTGTTTGGCAAAATACCTATTTATTAAATTTCTCGACGAGTTTCCTCAACCAGATGAAAAAATAATTTAAAAAAATGTTTTTTTCAACTGTCCAAGAGTGGTAATAAAACGCAAGCGAAACCGGGTAGGTAATATTTACAGTAACTATTTAAAAATACTAATCTGTGGTAGCAACGCCTTTTCAAAAATTTCCGTAAATAGATTTTGACTTTTATTAACCATCATTATAAGAGATGTTACATCTGTCCTAAGACTTCCATAAATTCATTTACTTAGCTACTTACATTATTCTCCGTCCAACCCTCGTGATCCTTTCTTTAACTTACCCATTATACATTTATAAATCTACCCTTAGTAAATACAGAGACAGCCTCTTTGGTGGGCAGAACACAATATCACACCCCCACGTAACAACAGAATAACAAAAACCTTCCCCGTCTTCAAACATCCCGTACAAAGCACATCGGTGTCGAGGCAATTCGTAGTTCTTTTGTGTGTACTGACGCAGGGCACGTGTTTGTCGTGTCTGGCGTCGCGGGGAATGTGAGTACGTACACGATTGTGTGATTGTATAACGCGCAAGTAGAAGAAATGATGTTACTTTTGGTGTTTGCGGAGAGGCGTCCATTCACCAGTAATGCTGGGTAAATATCTCGGGCGAACAGATGGCGGGATGGATCAGTTTTTCAATCATATTGCTTGCCGACTTTTCCGTATTTTTCTGTTTGTATCAATTCTATTAATATGTGGATGATTGTCTAATTGTTTATCAGTTCTCATATCGTATCGGATCATGATGTAAAGGAGAAATATATCTACTAAATACAGTACTGTCCGAATTAATGTGAACACGTGCTAATTAGTACAATTCACTCGTTTTTCGCAGTTGACAACACATTCATGTCAAAATAGTGGCCATTTTGTGTTCATGTTCTATCAATCAGTGAGTTACAAGACACACCAAGCTACAGATGCGTTAAATTTTGTTAATTTTTAGAATTACAGTTTTTTGCAGAAGTAAACTTAACTAAAGTTTTGTTGTTTCTTGTTTTTGAAAATGTATATTTCTCCGAAAAAACGCACTAAGATTGTTGCCAGATAGCTCTTATCCAGGTTACGGCCAGATAACTCTCCGAATCTTAATCCAATTGAAAATCTGTGGGCTATAGTTAAAGCAAGACAAATTGATTGCACAACAAAAACAAAGCTGTTGGAGGCAGTAATTCAGATATGGTTTAGAGACACGCAAATATAAGAAAATTGTAACAAACTATTGATTCTATGCCAAACCGTGTACAAGAAGTAATAAAAGTTAAGGGAGGACACACTTCATCGCAATAAAAAAAATTAATAGTATTTTTTCTTTATATTTTTCCTCAATAAATAATACTTATTATTTGTTCTAATTCATCACTTGTGTTCACATTAATTCGGACAGTACTGTATGTATCTAAAAAAATGAAAAACAAACAAAGCTAAATTTATTTGGACTAATTAACAACTATCACGCCGTTTTCATCAACTAAGTCCTGGCATACACTTCTGGCTACATTCACATTCATACATCGTCTCATACGTACCCCTCTGTTATTCTGACTCTTATCAAGTATTTTATTCAAATTTTTTCTTAAATAAGCTCCGCCATTAGGGGGATCTGAGGGAAAAATAATCTCTCAGGACCTGTGCGGAAGGTCTTTTTAGGAAAAAGAAGGTAAGGAAATTCTGGGAAGGAGGAGCGTATGAAGGGTGGGTCTTTGGGTTAATGTGTTCAATCCATCCCTCCAACCGCGGTGCAAGCCAATGGGTCAAGATAGTCCTTCTGGAGAGGTCTAGATTAGGTCTCCCTCAACCAGTCTCTCCCGATCCGGCCCGCCACTCAGTAGGTGGGCAAGCGCATTTGCTGCCAAGACCTAGACAAACCTCACACCATGCACCCGGGCACCCCTATTAAGTAAGTACAAATGTAGCGAACCACTCGGCCTGAACTAAGGCAGGGGTGTTGATTATCAAATAAACGTTTCTCGGGGCGGCGGTACCCATACCCGCCTCCCAAATTGAAATGATCATGTCTTCCTCTGGCTTCCCCGACATCTTCCACCATTCACATTCGCATCATATATTTTCATTACACTACTTTCTTCGTTCATTCGCTCTACATGCTCAAACTATCTAAGAGAACATTTCTTAATCTTACTCATTACGTACAGTTCAGTACAGCCATGCATTTTTTGCGAATCTCCAAATTTCTCACACGATCATGCATGATTTTTTCACAAATACGACTCAGGGATCTCATTGCTACAGCATTCAGTCTACTTTAATCCTTCCTCTGTTAGTTCCATACCTCACTGTCATATATCAGGGTAGGTATCAGTACTCCATCATCGACAGCTTTGCTTCTTAGGATTTAGTTTGTGTGTGAATTTATAATTTATTTAGTTTGTATATGAATGCAGTAGGTGCATTTATATAAGTCTAGGGAAATGTAATTAACAATTTTTTTATTCGTATCTTTAAGAAATAAAAAAAGATAAAATAAGTAAGAAAACACAAATTATAACCATTTAGGTGGCAATAACGCAACGCTATAAACGCCGTTCTTAAACATTATATATAATGATTTATAATGAGAAAATGCTTACAACATAGAGGTTAAATAGTGCAGATGGTATTTATTAATTACATTAATAGTTTTGCGTTATATGTAATATAAAAGTAGATACCAGAGCCGCTTGCAAATAAAGAAAGGCTAACAAAATGTAATATTGGATTGATCACCGATTCGATATTGTATTTGTAAGCCTTTCTTGAAAGATTTGAGTTTATTTATGGACTAAACTATTTATTCATATTGCGTATGTTACCTTCCACACAGTATCCCGAAAGATGACATGGGCCCTGAGAGGAATTATTTTCAATCTAATTAGATGAAGACAATATTAGCGAAACTTATTCCAAATCTGAAAACAGAAAAGGATACGGTCACATTTGAGACTCGAACCCAAGACCTTCGCCTTGCCTGGACGCAACTCTACCAACTGAGCTAATGTGTCCCTATCCGATTCGGTCATATTTAACTGTAACTTCGACAAAGTACTACCGATATTATCTTCATTTTCTTAACGCATATTTTTACGCATGATTGCAAGATTCAAAACCGAACTAATAGCTATCTAGATGTGTTGGATAAATTTATAACTGTTTTTATTTTTTAATATGCGATATCTATTGACTTTTCTGCAAGTCTAGGATGAATATTTATTTTTATTGTAGGAATTGTTTTCCTCGGTTAACAAGAGTTTCGAAAGTTGGTTGAAACCGAATTACATGTTACTACTCATAGGTACGTTTTCCTTTCTTATTTTTTTATGAGCTAGATATTACCTAAGGGTCCATTAAAAAACTAAAAAACAAGCCAGCATCCCCGCCACGCCTCCTACAAGGCTCATTGCCGTAAGGGTAGGCAGAGGCAGTTATCCAGTACAGCCACACAGCACTAGGGCGGGGGGGGGGGGGTTGAAAGTGTGGCAGATTAGCAAACCACCCCCGAGCAAATGGAACACCCTTGTCAAACAGATGTTTGCCGCAGTATACAGGATACTCTTTACACTACACACTGTATACAGGGTGCTCTTTACAGCATACCCTGTATATAGGGTGCTCTTTACGTGGCAGTCACAGTCGCATTGTGGTGGCCTCTTTCAGCGACGGTGATAAATCTGAGATGGGGATGAAATGATGATACCTACCCGACTAACCCTCAATGGAGAGTATTTGTGTTTTGTGCGGATTTGTTCTGTACTGAATAAGGGGTTCTGTCAATGGTTGTTTCGATTTTTCAGCGGTGGTAATCAGCCAGTTAGGAACGAGTTTGCGCAAACCAGTTTTTAAAATCTTAAAAATTAGCATAATTGTAGAAAGGCAACGGGTTTAAAATTAGTTTAGTTATTAGAAAAGGTGTAATAGTCAATTAAATATTATTAATAACCAAAGATTTTTTTTTAAATGGCTATCTTTTTAATTTATTTTCGTATTAATACTTACATTTTTATATTAATTTATTTTTGTTATTTAGACATCTTGATTAATTTTGTTTATTTTAAAATATTAATGCAATTTTTACATATCCTAAAATATTTTTTATATTAATAGCATCTTCAATTAAAATACCGGTAGAACAAGGACAGAATTTACACCCGACGTCTGCGCTTTAATGATTACAATACGTTTGTTAGCCACTGGAGCGACCACGCGAAATAAATAAATTGGCCTTGATTGCTCGAGATTTCCCAGAAGTTAATTTTTTTAATTGTTCGCCAATTTACCTACACAAAATCATACCTTCGAATTTTAACATGGAGACACAAAAACTTATTATAGTGCTATATAGCGAATGAATTAACATGTATTTTCCCGTTTATATCATATTTGTAAGATTTATAAAAAAATATATAAAAAAATCGTGAAGTTTATTTTTAGTTTTACTCGAATCCAGCGTTTTGTCACTTTGCGTGAGGGGTACTTATTCGAGTCAACATAGAATATTTTCGATTTCTGTATGTTGTTTGTGGTATACTTGATAATGAAAGGTGCATATCTATGGAAAAATGTCTAAATTTTAACAAAATTTAAATTTTATTTCTGCGGGAAAAAATATTTCATAAATTTATTTTTAACACCGTTCTAAAATAGTCGGATTTGCGATATCTATGGTCATAATAGATAAAGAATTTCAATAGCTTCATTTTAAAATAAATGGCTGGCCAAGGAAATGTTTTAAATATTTGCAATAATTTTTTTTAAGAATAGTAGGAAAGTGTGGTCCAACTTTGGACCGCTATCAGTCGTAGAAAAATAAAAGTGGTCAATTTTTCGACAATAATCGCTCCAGTGGTAAGGGAGAATCAATTAAACGGATTAATTGAGAGAATGTTTTACCTCGTATCTATAGAAACCTGTACATTGAACATCGTCTGTCAAATAACTGAACTGAATCTCCTCGGGATTCATTGTTTAGAAGCCTTTGGAATATCGCGGAGAGAGGAGAGATGATATTGCGGAGACCAAATATTAGAAACATCTGTTACCTTTCCTTTATAGCACTTCTTCTTCCTTCTCTTCTGCGGTGTCATCCCTTGGAGATATATTACGGGATTTGCAGGGGTCTTCAACAATAGGGAGGAGTGTCAATTTATCTAAATACAAAAATAAATATTAAACATTAAATTTCCAAATCACTGGCAAAAAATGTCAAAAATATTCTGGTTCAGTTCAATAAAGTCACAAATACATGGAAAATCATCATTCCTACCAGCAGTTAAAAGTGGGGACCATTTTAAAAATCCGATAGAAACTGGTTCCAAAAATAGCCGGTTTCTTGGAAACAGTGACAGCTAGTCACCAGGGCAAAGTAACCATGACAGTCAATGATGTTATTTATAATACTATATAGACGCGTGGCATTATTATTCACAACTTCCAGTTACAGTAATAATCGTATTATCATCAATCTTCATTCACGAAATTACAAATCCAATAGTACATACGTCTGTAAGTCGACGTTCTTCACGCTGGCTGTTAACGTAAGTGGTGCAATCTTTTGGCATTATTAGCTGCTTGCTTGAATTCGGTTCTATTATTAAAGTATCTTTTTAACAAACTTAAAGTATGACGATGGTTTTGCATAAGGCGCGGCGTCAGAGATGTATTCAAAGTCGGGATCTTAAATTTCAACCGTACAGACGAAAGGCTATTAATAATGTATGATAACCAGAACAAAGTTGATAGAAAAGCTAAACATACCTACGTGTATAATGTGATTTTTCCCATATTTCAGTACCTACGGTGTGGAAAGATGGATGTAGATACTTAGAGCCTGCGAAAGAAATCGGATAGACACCCCCAAAATGTGGTGCTGGAGAAAAATACAGAAAGACCCAGATGCGCAAATCGATGGTCTCGAAGAACAATGTCAGTCAGATCAGCAAAAAAATGAAATTCGCGCTGTTGGCTTATTTTAATTTCTTTTTGTTGATTTATAAGTATGAATTTTCGAAATTTTTGATGAAATATAAATAAACATATTTGCTTTAATTCTTGATCTTCGACACAAATGGACACAAAACTTTAAACAACTCTCCTGCAAAACTCTTTTTCTTCAGGAACGCCGATTTGTATCCATTCTGTAAGACCAAGGCATCTACAATAAGCTTTCAACTATCGGTCTACAATATATTTTAAGATAATTTGGACACGTTGCTCGTCAAACTGAGGACTCCAACTTGGAGAAACTCATAGTCACCGGCAAAGTGGAAGGCAGAAGAAGCAGAGGATGATCACCAATTTGGTTAAGTGACCAAGTATCATTGGCGTCCGTTACGTCTGTGTCCGGTAGGTAGAGTTCAGGAGCCTTGTCCACCATGGAAATTTGAGTAGAAGTCATGATTATCAGCAATGAAGAACCAAATAAGAAGAAAAGAAATATTTTAAATAAACTTCTGAAAATACCCTACACAAACCTTGATATTGGACTATATAGAAGTCGCTGAAAACTATTTTTCCAAAACCTAGTTCGCCTCGTACCAAGAAAATATTCTGTGGGTATATTTTTCATAATATTTACATCTTTATTTATTTATTTTATTTAGTAAAAGATTATACATTTATATACATTATTTAAGAAATTTTTTTGACTGCCCAACTAGGAGGATTCCCGTTTTATTAGGACAGTCAAATTAGGATGCGTATTAACATACGGAACATTGTCTGTAAATAATATAAAAGAACAAAACAAAAATAAAAGATTAAAACAAAGTGACTGTTCTTTGTTTAGCAAAGTTTTTTTTTAAAAATAATATTAATTACGTAGGTAGGTACTTAATTACAGAGGATTAAAACATATAGATATAGAACAAACGTGTAAGCATTGCATGTCATAGTTCTACACAGATGGGTTGTATAAAATAAAATAAAAAAGAGAAAAGAAAGAATTAAAAAAAATAAATAATAGTAATAACCAATTGATACAGAAAAGATAACCGTGCTTTGCTTATCATAGTTATTTAAATTATCATAAAAGTAATATATACATACTTAAAAGCAAATTATTAAAACATTATGGTATCTTGTGTTTGCATTTCAAATAATACCTAGTCCTACATACACATTTTATACAAATGAGAACTAGAAAGAGAACAGAAACAATAAAATGAATCTAACATTTAATAGATGGTTATTACTGTTGTTTGATTAGTATAGTATTAAAATAATAGGTATAATGTGTACTTTTAACTGGTGTTGCATTGCATAAGCCTATTAACATATTTTGTATAAATATAAATAACAAATACATGTTATATCTTTTAAAAATTAATGTCAATATACCTACAATATTTTTACATACCTAACAAATAAACAAAACATTCAAAATATAATTTGTAGTGTAGATACTACTAATTTTAATAAAAGAAATAATCAATCAAAAACTTTCCGTCGACTTGAACATTAACCCTTCAGAAATCGAACGTATTTTGTCAGAAAGTAAAAATATTTCCGCTTTAAAATAAAATCTAAATAAATGGAATATTTGTGAACTTATCCAAAAACTATAAAACTGTGTTTGAAACGTGATGACATACGCTTTTAAAGTTTATTATTAGATATAACCATACATTTTTTTATTGCAAACTTTAAAAAGTTTTAAAACCGGCTCACCTTACTTAACTAAAATTACTGATGATAACGAAAAAAACACGTTTATTAGAAAAATGAATTATAAACGTTATTGTTACCTAACTTTTTTTGTCGTTTCATCCAAAAATATTACCTAAGAAGAAGCCATACTAAATAATGCAAAATCATACAAAATCATTCGTTTTTGTTTTGAAAATTTGATCGCTTAGAAGTATTATAGATGCTTCAATTAAATACTGCGTGTAGAAAATATCTTGGCCCTTAAAAATATCGGTCGTTTTTTTAAGTCTTTTAATAAGCTTAGAAAAAAATAAATTATAAGGTCTATAAAAAACACTTTGAAGTCCAAACTCTCCTATTTATAAACCTCTTTTCGGATATGGTTTTACTCTATAATGTGGCAAATTTAGTTTCTTTTATGATAATCGCAAAAAAAAAATTTTATTTACGCCCGAGCCTCACAAAATAAAATATAATATGCATTTTCGCGTTGTTATTTTTGACATCACGGCGACAATACGGCAGTCGACGAATTTGTAATATCAAAGTGAACCTTATACCGTCCACCGAAGAACGACTGGCGGCCGCCCTTATTTTCTGTCACTACTCTTCCGGACGGAGCGGAGAAATGACGTGTTACGCTCCGCGCCGCTTGTTTACGTGAAATCAATTTAAAAATTCCATTTTATTATAATAAAAAAAATGCATAAAAAAGGAATTAATGTTTTTTATAGGCCTTGACGAAATCAACATCTAAAAAAAATCTCAAATATCTTTTCCAACCTTTCCCAAAGCTTTTTCTCAAGTATTTTTAAACTCCTCGCATAAAGGGGCGTGAATTCCGATTTCGATTTTTTCCTGTACTAGTGGACTGCCTTAACTTTGGTTTCGTAAAAGTGTACATTTTAATTATTTTGTGGATAACTTTTAGATTTGAATATATAGCATGGTGTTTTCTCTTTCCGATATCAATTAGATCATGTTTTTCACTATGACAGTAAGGGAGACAAAACGATTTATATGAGACCTATGTGAGCTGGAACAAATATAATCTTCTGTGATTAAAACAGTTAAAAAGAAAATAAATATCAATATTTACGTATGAAAGCTGTAAGAGATATATTTTCAGCTCCACTAAATACAAAATAATAAATTTAAAAAATACCGAGACCTCATAACGTCGACATTAAATAATCGGCAGGAATTGAACCCGCGACCTCTCGAATCAAAAGTCTAGTGAATATACGAGTACCACTTCCTTATTCAAAAACAATACAAAAGTGCTACCAATTTCACAATGGACGCCATCTCAAATCAGATTAAATAATAACGTAAAAACATAACCAAATAAAACTTAATGTAACAGAAAACATCCTTCAAACTCAAACATTAGGTATTAATTCAGTAGGTAATTCAACATAATGCATAAAAAACTTGTCTTATAAATAAAATACCTATTGCTTTACTAATCCAAATCACTTCTTTTATACCTCTGTCTGTATAAAGGTGTATTTTTCCGGACATTAGTTCCAAATGCCGCCGTTAGTTGTCGCTATAATCGCTTTTGGTTTTCTGGGCGGTGCTTTTGATATCCCTTCTGAAAAGATTCAATAAAGATTATTAAAAATACACGACTCCAAAGTCAAAATACTCGTAAGCTTATGCTATTTTTTGTCGCCCCGGTCCTCGGGTCCGAGATAAGTTGAATTTAAAGTTTATAGCTGAGAATTTGGGTGATTTTTTACGGCAAGTTCCTAATCTCGAATCGGCTGAGTCAAAGGTTTCCCTACCGATAAATCTAGTTTTTTTACTCTATATATTTCTGATTTCTTTTACCTAGTGTGCACATTCTACATAAAAGACTTGGCAGGTAACACAAATGCTAACCTTTTATTAAACTTTTACTTGATCTCTGGGGCGTATATTAATATACTTCCCATAATAATTTGATTGGATAAATTTTATAGTAACATTTACATGAAATACTACCTAGGTACTTTTACAACCCGACAGCACTTGGAATTTAATAAATTCATATTGCGTTAAATTTAAAAAAAATGAATTTTTTTTAAAAATGAAAATGACGCCACAGGGTTTATTTGTGATTATCGAAGAAAAACAAATTGTTTTTATCGAATCTCATCGAAAAAATAAATCACAATCTCAGTATATTTGTTTATTTATTATTGTTTCTTTTCTATATTAGCTCCACACAGGAAGTCATTAGAAAATAAATTTCCCTGGAGGGTCTTTTTAAGGAAAGGGAGGGGTTCTGGGTAGGAAAAAGGTATGAGGGATGGAACTGGGGGTCAGTCTCTCCATGAGTGACGGAGGTATGAATCAATGTTACGGCTGGAGAGGTCAAAAGGCCTTCTTCAACCAGTCAATCGCAATACGCAGAAGATGGGCTGACGTATCCGCTGACAAGACCTAGAAAAACCTCATCCTGGGAACCCAGGCACCAAACGTAGCGAACCACTTGGAAACTTATGGCAGAGGTGTTGGTTATTCATTAAACGGTTCCCGGGACGGCGGTATCCATACCCGCCTTCCATTTGGAGATAATTACTTTCTAGGCCCGAGAGGTTAAAATGGGTGATTTTTTAGAAAACGGTGCCATATGAAGTTGTCCATTTATACAAAAAATTACAAAAAAAATCTAAATAATTAGGGTAGTTCACTTCATTACACTACGTAGGTATGCGTCATAAGAGGCTTTCGAGGATTTTTGTATAAATAATTTTCATTTATATTAAATGAAGAAACACACTTTGTAAAACACCACTTTATTAGAATTAATAATTATTAATTCTAATAAAGTGGTGTTTTACAAAGTGTGTTTCTTCATTTAATATATAATGTCACACCACGCAAAGTATTTGCTTCCTTCGATAAAATTTTCATTTATGTTTATATTTGGTGCCGAAACCATCTGGTCCAAATTTTCCAAATCCTCTTCCGTCACAGAATCCGCGGTGGCTCTGGGGTATCGGCTATCCTCAATGGAGGGAAGTAAAAGGGTCCAGAGGTAGGGGGAGGAGGCTCCACGGCCTCGCGGTGGTGTCGAAACTGGCATTGTTTTATCCTTAGTCCCGTGTCTCGGCACCCGGCACCGGGCACCGGGCACCAGGCACATCGACAGGCACCGCGCTGGTGACCGATTCGGCCCACCCAAGAGAGGGTGAAACACCGGGACTGGACCAATTTATTTAAAAAAATTGCAAGAACTGTGCATTTTGACATAAACTTTTATTGAAATGAAACTTCTTTATTTAAAATTATTTATCCCCGTTATGATTTGAAATTCGGATGAAACGGAAATGACACATTGCAGCACCTATGAAGCATCAAACTACGCTCATTGGCCGCTTTGCAATGCTCCTATTAGTTGAGATATGAAACGGAAATGACGCTAGGTCTGCACTCATTGGTTGCTTTGAATGTAACCTCACTTTTCAAGGCTCCTATTGTTTGAGATTGTTTTGGTTGTTTCGCTTCTACCGCGTTTGAACTGCACTCGATTTTTTAAATTTTAAAATGTACAAAACAAACAGAGGATTAATATTACGCAAATTACAAATAATAAATAGGTACCAACTGTCCAATATTGGATGGATAGATCAATATTTAAAATGGAACATTACCTCAGCTCCACACTGGAGGGCCTGAGGAAAATAGTTCCCCTCCGGGCCTATGTCATCTTTGGTGGTGCTGTGGGGAGGGTCTTTTTCGGGAAAGGAAGGAGAGGATGTTCTGGGAAGGAAAAGGGGTGAGGGATAGGTAGGACCTAGTACCCGTACCCACCTCCCAAATTGAAGGATTGAAATTGGAATGAAGTGTGTTCACTCAGTTCAGGTCTTGGCGACGGATGTGGGCTGGATTGGGTGGGGATAGGGATAGGGACTAATATGGGGAGACATTTGGAACTCTCCAGCAGGACTATCTCGACCCACCATCTTGCACTGCACTGGGAGGGATGAGAGGGATCAAACATCCGTTTCTCCTGGATACACTGAATTCTCCTGGATACACTGTCCCAAATTCCTAACTCCACTCATACATTTTTCCTTCTAAGAACTTCCTCTCCTTCCTTTCCCAAAAATACCCGCTACATATCATCCCTAAAGATGAAAAAGGTCCTGAGGGGAATTATTTAATGCGTAGCCTCCTGTGTGTACCTAATATAAAAAAACGGAGTTTGCAATTCACACGCGGGGAAAGGGAAGGGAGACCCACCTGAAAACTAAAGTAGACAAGAGTGGGGAGTCTATGAAGCACCGCACAAAGAGGAGATTGATAGGCTACGGAGCGCCGCACAAAGAGGAGACTGATTATACTATCTCATTCTCTCGCAGGTTAAATCCTATAGATGTAAGTATATGTCATGTCTCTTTTTAGTGTCGCCATTTCATCGATGTTCAAAACACAACCTTGTTAAAGAAGTTTTCACTTAAAAAAATATTTAAAAAAAACTTCTAAAAGCAATATCTACTTACATACACTTTGAAAAATATATTTGTGAGGCATTTTCATATGCTTCTATTAAATGCCATCAATTTTCCCCTGGGATATTAAATCTCTTTGTGATGGTCGGTCCAAATCCTTGTGATGGTCAGTCCTCATTATGACCAAAAAACTTTGGAGTTTTCATTTATATTCTCTAACAATTCAATCCGTAACCGGTGCTTCGCCCTACCTGTATTAGTGCTGCCATGTTTTGACTCCAAAGTCACCGAACACGATTAATTACCTCGGAGTGGCAGCAGTAAGCGGTAAGCAGAGGCGGTAGGCACCCACCCCACTTAAGATTCCAACAAGGTCCTTTACTTGTTTATTTATATTTTTGCTGCTGGCAACTCAGGAAGGATAAGACGGTGTTTTTTCGGTGTCATAAAAAGGTATGGCAGATAGCACTGTGTTATGTATCAGATACTTTTAACGTCCGCCGATAGATGCCGTTGGATTGCTTTTTATTTGTTTAAATAAAAATAGATACAGGGTCGTTGATTTATGTACATTTTTATTTAATTATGAATTCGCTCAACTGCTTCTGACAGTCAGGAGCCAGAAGGACTATGGCATCTCCATTTAGGGTATTTTGTGAGGGTGAAGGGATTTTGAAAGGAATCCGTTGGGAAAGATATAGGTTGGGAAATGATTATTCAAACGTAGACAAATTTGGGAAGAGGGGATGAGTACCGCCGCCCTGGGAATTACGCCAACTCTTAAAAGTAGTTACCGTAACACTAGAGATGACGGTGCATTTTGCCATGGAATCCTCGTTAAGAGATGTCAGTCGCGGGAAAATTTGGGAATCGAATGTAATTGCGTACAAACTTCAAAATAACACAAGAAAAGAATTTTCATTTATGAACGTCTATTAGGCTTCTACGCAAATTGCTGTTATTACCGCCTACAAAACCAAATAAAATCCAGACTGCTGTCCAGAAACTCCAATATATTAGTGTACAAAACACTTATCAGACCAGTACTCACATACGCAGATGAGACTTGGGTACTAACTAAGAGGATGTTTTTGAAAGGAAAATTTTGAGGCGTATCTTTGAAAACGGATTTTAACGCAAATGTTATAACCGCGAGCTATATACTCTGTTCAAGGATCTAAACGTCACAAAATTTATAAAACTGGGAAGACTTCGGTGGCTGGGTCATGTCGAGAGAATGACCGAGCAACAAGCACCAAAGTCCCTGCTGAACTCAATACCAACCAGGGCGAAGGAGCCTGGGAAGACCAAGTTTAAGATGGAGCGACAACATCCTAAGAGATATATCCACCTTAGAGATTGTAAACTGGAGAGAGCTGGCACAAAACCGAAATGAGTGGAGGAAGACTCTTGAGGAGGCCAAGACCCACCAGGGGTTGTAGAGCCAAGAGTGATGATGATGATTAGATTTATAGTAAGTAGTTTTAATAACTGATAAATAGTAATTCGTGTTTTTAAGTAGGCAATCAATACATTTAACACACTACAGGCATATACAAGCCATTGAAAGCCATAGAAACTCACAGAAATTTGACAGCCGATAACACACGACGGACGTCATTCGATATCCCAAGGGTTTTGCTTTGTTGTCTCAATTGTCTCTTTAACGCTGACATAACGCAAAATATGCATAATCAAATCACTCTTCTGAAGTTACCTATTGAACCTGGTCACTTTCAATTACTTTTCAGAGGAGCGATGAAGTACCACGTTGTTGGGTTGTCTGGTCAAAATGTGGTTAGTGTGTTATTTCAACTACGTGACACACTAAGAATGGATATGTTTTTGGTTTGTGTATTTATCTTGCAGGGCATTCTCTCGAAAACCTGCTAAGTAAATTAGCTAACGATGTTTGTATATCCAATTCGCACCATTTAGCTTGCACTAATAATGTATTAACATAAAATTATTCATCGTCCTACGCAAAACCTTCCAATGCATTAACATGATATTATTATTGCATTAGGTGTCCGTTATTGTTATATAGTAGGTAAATTAATTAATTCTACACCATATACAATAATACAGTATACAATAGACACGTCAGCGTGACAGCTCCTGTCAAATGCTACCATAAACAAAGCGTGAAATCACTCTTCACTTGAAATCGGAATAACTCAATCCGATTGATATCTCTGCTCAGCTTTTTCAAAAAGGACAACATTTCTTGCACATTATTTAGATTGTTGAACTAAAAGGACACGACTTGTCGATGGGTGTGCGTGAATGCGTAAGTGTGTTAGGGTGTGAGGGTGTGTGTGTGTGTGTGGAATTCCAGAATGAATGCAGAAGTAGTGTAATGCAATACTTTCCGCATTTCGAAAAATATTAAACACAAAAATGTATGCAAGCAGCCATCTTTGGAGGATATTTGACCGTCTCCCGTCTCCAGAGGGCCATCCGAGAGGATTCATGCAACCATGGCGGTGATGATGGTATTTTTTGATTGGCGTAGTCTGCGCCATAAGATTCCTCTGCGGTGGTGGAGAAGTGCTCTGATGGTGTGCACTAGTTCTTCCAGGAATATTTCTGTAGCGCTGCAGTAACTCGGTAGGTGGAATAGTTAGTCGTCTTTTAGCTTGTGCCATTGGGATGCAGTATAATCTGTCCACCGTTCTGACGAATAGTGATGTGCAGAATGCTTTGAATGCTCGTAATATTATTTTTTCTTTGGAGTAGTTTCTTCAGTGCGCTAAGTGACAATGCTAGAAGAACCATAATATCATCTGTGTAATTAATAGATATTACTTACTCGTACTCCTTGAACATGGCATTAAGTCTTTTATTTTGGTGCCATTAAGTCTTTTAATTAGTTCGTCGATGTATACATTGAAGGGAACTGGAGACATGCTCCCCCCTTGCCTTACGCCACTTTTTAAATAAAATGGATTAGAAAGCTCCCCAGACCATTTCACGACATTTTCTTGCTGCGTGTGCCAAATTGAAAGAATCGCTATTAAGTCTACCGAAACTGCTCTTTTCCTTAAATTTTCCCAGAGTTTTTGTGACATACACGATCAAAGGCTTTGCTTTTATCTAGAAAGCAGATATAGATTGGCGATGACCTCAGTTTATAATAGTTGATGATTTGTTTTAAGGAATATATTGCCAATAGATGTTGACATTGCAGGTTTGAATCCTAACTGGTAATCCTCTGTTTTTAGATGGTCTGTTATGATCTTCAATATTTTTTTTTTTCAAATAATCTTTCCACGGCGGTTTGGTCGAATTTGGTTGGTGGTTATTGATGACGGAAGGACCAAGATGTTGATTTTATTATGGGAATAATAACCGTTTTCGTCATTTCATTCTGGATGTGCACAATATTTGAAAATAGTATAGCTAGGATAATACGAATCGCTGGTCCAGCATACTTAATGTGTTCAAGAGCTACTGAGTCATGTGCTGTGGCTTTTCTTGTTGCTATTTCTCTAACAGCTCTTTCTGTCATATAATGCGGAGTAATGCTGATACTAGTAGGTAGGTATTGGGTAGGTACCCACGGTTTTCAAACTAAAATTTAATTAATTTGCGATATTTTCCTTTCCTTTTACTCCATTGACACAGAGAGGAGTTTTGATATCAGTTTTCGATTCTGAAGAGGTTGTATGCCAAAATTTATGGAAGTCTTTATTTGGTATTGTGATGGCTATATCACGATTCGCTGTTGAATTTTTGTCTTTTGACATGTTTTCAGAGCTACTTTAAAAATCGTTCGGTTTTTCTTCCTCCTGTCGACTTCCAATCGACCCTGAGAGAGGTTTTCGGCCTCGAGCCATGACATAATAACAAATAGGCACAAAATAAATAATGAAACACTAGAAGGGCCTTCCTTGCAAGCTTGAATGGAGGAACAAAATGTAGACATTTTGTTTTGAACGGTTTAGTTTTTATGTACATTTATTACATAATTTTTTTTTATTTATCTGCTACCGGTTTTGACACATCCATGTCATTCACTAAAACTATCTTGAAACTTTATACAAGTACAGAAATGATCTCACTTACTCTTGTCGGACATCGTAGTTCTCCATTGTTCCATTTAGCCCAACCGCCCAGCGTTCCGTCTCACTTACTCTTATCTGACATCGTAGATCTCCATCCTATTTGAATTTCGAAAACATAGTTTTTTTATCGAAATATAGGCCATAACAAAATAATGCATATAAGATACCGACAAGGCACTTCTGGTGTTGTTCTTTATTCTACGCTTATAAGTAACTTGTCTTAAAATTTCCTCTAAAATTCTTTGATCGTTGCAATATTGCAATAAAGCAGAATATTAACTCAACACGTTTTTGTAGGGAACATGGACAGAAATTACATAATGCCTGGGGATAATGATCTGGTGAGGCGATGCACCGCACGAAGGTTGCACGCCTACTTAAAACCACATATAAAGGTGTGTTCACATTTGCATCTCGCGGAGAAGACGGCCCGGATGCGTTCCATACTGAACTGATGCGACAGATGATAATGAAATAATTAGATCTATAGACACGGGATACGGTCAAATATCCCCCATAAACGGCTGCTTGCATTGATGTTAAAGAAAAGAGACAAATACAAAGATGAATGAGATGGTATAAACGGTCTCATCTTTGTGCGGTGCTTCGTAGCCTATACCCGCTCTTGTCTACTTTAGTTTTGAGAATTGCACTATTTATTATTATTTGCGTAATTTATTTTTGTTATTTCGAAATATAGAATGTATTTCATTGCACTAAACCTGCATATATTGTTGAATAAACCTTTATGATTATTTTATTTTAGATTTTCAGGGGCAAAATTAGTATATAAAAGTGAGCTGATGATTTATTTATTTTATTTATTTATTTATTTATGCATCTATACAATAAAGTTAACATTTTTTTTGGCCTTGCCTGTCTCACTAGGAAATCCTGTGTCGAAACAGACTAGTTTACAAATATTTTATAAATATTAAATAAAATAAATTTTTCAATTAAGTAAAAATATTTGACAAAAAATTTCAGGTTGGTAGTAGTGGTAACAATAATGGGATAAGAGGATTATATTTGGGTGAGGTGACTAATTATTGCACGACCTTTTTCGATGATCCATTGTTTTATCAGAATTTTGTATTTGTTAACATTATTCGATTGTCTTGTTTTGTCAGGTAGGTTATTGTATATTTTAGACGCAATGTATTTGAAATTTCTTTGACCAAATGTTGTGTTTGTTTTAGGTGTTTGCAGAGTTATTTGGTTTTGTGCCGCGTGTTTACAATATTTTGGGTATTTTCATAAAATGTATTTGTTTTATTTTTAAACAGATGAGTTAAGATTGTTTTTGTGTAAATTTGTCGAATATCTAATACATGGAATTTGTTGAATATATCTACAGTACTTGTTATTATTGGAACTTTAAGAATAACTTTCATAATTATTTTTTGTGCCTTCGATAATGAATCTATAACGGATAGTGTTGCACCTCCCCATGCGAATATTCCATATTCAATGATTGATTGACCAAGGGAGTAATAAACAATTTTCATAGATTTGGAATCTAGTATGTTTCTAATGTTTTTGAAGAAATAAATATGTTTTCTAAGTTTATTCGTGATGAGTAGGCAATGTGTATTCCACTTAAGATATTGATCAAATGTAAGGCCGCTGTAACGTCGCTAACAACGCTATATAGATAGACCAGGAGACGACATCGGTAAACCCTAAGTCATCGAGTACACGGATGAAACTACTTTGTAGTGATAATGGACACTTATAAAACCTTAAAAAAGCTGGTCTGCCGGTGCGCCTCTTGGCAGGAGCCGCGCTGCCATGGAAATAGCGATTTTTTTCGAAAAAATTACGTCATCTAGTACACGAACGGGAATGGTGTCATATGATAAAGGTCGATTAGAAAATGAGAAAAAAGCAGGGCTGCCAACCGGCAGCCTGGCAAGTTCGCAGGCAGCCGGCGTCAAAGTGGGGTAAAAAATAGTAATTTTTACGTCATCGAGTACACGAATGAAACTAATGAATAACTATAGTCCAGATCATTCCGTTTAAGAATTTCTTGGTCTGCCGACCAGCAGCCTGGCAAATTTTTGTGTACGATTTTTTAAAGTTTTTTTTTTTTTATAATTTTTCGTTTATCTTTATTATTATTTTTATTTCATTATATTTTTAAAAACTTTGAATGCCATATTTTAAAAATATGAACGATAATTAATTAATAATTGCAAAATTAAAAAAAAAATTATAACTTCAAAAAATTGTACACAAAAAACTGCCAGGCTGCTGGTCGGCAGACCAAAGAAGTCATGAATGAGATAATCTAGACTACAGTTTTTCATTAGTTTCGATCTTGTATTCGATGTAATCGGTGCAGCAGGGCAAGCGAAACCGATATGAAACGAACGGGGTTTCAGAAATTTCCGTCGTTTTAGGGACGAACGCAGCTCTTACAACGATGGTGCGTTGGTTTTTCGAACTTCCAACTACTATGCACTATTAGGCAATTTTAAAATGACTATTAATATTATAAATTTGTACAATAATATTGACACGCGACAGCGGTGAGGGGCACCGCGGCAGGTTTCGTAAGTGGTTTGGCGTCGAACGGCTCACCTGACGGATAGGTACACTCGGAACTCTCAAATTATTTTTTTTTTATTATTATCGTTTATATTTTTTAAATATGGCATTCAAAGTTTTTAAAATTATAATGAAATAAAAATAATAATAAAGATAAACGGAAAATTAAAAAAAAAAAAAAAAACTTTAAAAGATCGTACACAAAAATTTTCCAGGCTGCTGGTCGGCAGACCAAGAAATTCTTAAACGGAATGCTATGGACTATAGTTATTCATTAGTTTCATTCGTGTAGTCGATGACGTAAAAATTACTATTTTTTACCCCACTTTGACGCCGGCTCCCTGCGAACTTGCCAGGCTGCCGGTTGGCAGCCCTGCTTTTTTCTCATTTTCTAATCGACCTTTATCATATGACACCATTCCCGTTCGTGTACTCGATGACGTAATTTTTTCGAAAAAAATCGCTGACTATTTCCATGGCAGCGCGGCTCCTGCCAAGAGGAGCACCGGCAGACCAGCTTTTTTAAGGTTTTCTAAGTGTCCATTATCAATACAAAGTAGTTTCATCCGTGTACTCGATGACGTAGGGTTTACCTACCTCGTCTCCTAGTCTAATACGAAACGTAGGCTAAAGAAGGACGTAGCGCAACACAGCATAACACCCCAAAAATGTATAAAATCATAAATAATTTCCTATCTATTCATTTATCAGATCTATATCTATTGATATAAAGAAGGGTGTCTGTGGTGGATGTGAGATTGATTTTTTTTTTATGTGAATAGGTACCTACCGACAAGAGTCCTATCTGCTCCCAATCAATTATTTCTGCCTTTCACCCTTCAAGGGTGTTCTAGGCCATCATTTAAAATTACAGAGAAAGGAAGGGAAAAATTGTAAATTAATTTTATTTAAATGAGAAAATTTCAGAATTATATGGAAGATTGGAGTTGAGTTCAGACTTAGAAGAGATGAGATGTTGAATGGAGGGGAGGCAATTTTAGATAACGCTTGATAGAAGAGTTCTTTAGACAAATTGCTTAGTTAGAAAAGTTTTTAGATTTTCACGGCCAAAAGCATTTTCATTGTTAGTTTTTGGGATGTTATGCCGTGTTGCGCTATCTTCTTCTTTAGCCGACGTTTCGGACAGCGTTGCAGTATCTATCATCAGGGCAGATCCGGTAGATCACACATCGTCGGATCTACCGGATCTGCCCTGATAATGGACACTGCAACGCTGCCCGAAACGTCGGCTAAAGAAGGAGATAGCGCAACACGGCATAACATCCCAAAAACTAACACTGAAAATTTCTTAATTCCTTACTTGAAACAAAAACAAAAATTCGCAAAATACCTGATTTAAAAACAAGAATGTTGGTATTTAAAAACTTATTTACAAATCTTATGGTTTTAGAGGAAATTTTGGTTTTGATTTATTAAATTAGAGAAAATTAGAAACTTCGATACTTTTGTACGCCAGGTCTACTGTTCACAGAATTATTATTCACAAATTGTAGACAGTTGAAATTAGACTCTTACAACTTTACTAATAAAAAATCACTTCCCAACTGTTAAACGGTGTTTTAGTTACGCACTGTACAAAGACTCCAACTATATTATTCAAATCTGGCAAGGTCAAAAATATGAAATATAAAGGACATTTAAAATACGTTGGAAAATTCCGAAATACAACAGAACCTTTGTAGGTATGTCCTCTTTGGCTGGATAAGCAATGTATGTATATATTTTTCCATGAACTGTTTTTGTCAGTTTCTAATTAGTAAGGTTTTTCACATGCACGGTTGTTTATCAATTACATAAAATATTCATGACATTTTTCAGTAAGGCTGATATATTCTTAGTTTCCTTATTGGGATCTGGGTACCTAGCATGGTCGATCGATATAGGTTTTATCGAAAATTTCGGTAACTTGTCATCGCTCCCGAGCATGACTGCAGGCCGCTAACGAACACACAACGGTTCACAACGACTAAGGGTTCCTAATTTATTTGACGTGAACTGTTATTTGTTCGTTAGTGGCCTGCAGTCGTGCTCGGGAGCTATGACAAGTTACCAACATTTTCAATAAAACCTATATCGATCGTTCATGCTAGGGTACCCAGGAGCCCAACCTCTGTTCTAAAACCACTTAATACTTCACTCCTTCCTTTCCTTATGATATCAAAAAGAACCTACATGGTAGGTACATGCAGCACTTATAACTCATTTAAAAAGATACAGACAGCCTTCTACGTAGATATAGGTATATTTCATAATTATTATATCAAACGTCGCGTCGTGTGAATGCTATTAGTCGGCGGGTGTAGTCACGTATCAGTCACGGATCCGAACTCCGCACGACCGTGTAAATCGCCCCTAAATATGAATGCTAAATCGCGTTTTATACAAATAATTAGTTAATCGGGAAACATGCACTCATTAGTGCGAATTAATACCAGATCAGAGATAGGCAATGAAACAGAGGTAGTACTACAACGTACTGGAATAAATTATTGTAATTCGATAAACCGTATCGACGGTCCCGAAGAACAATGGCGGATGCTCAATTTTGTAGTTTTCCAGTAGAGCTATTTAAAGTTTTGTTTCTGAATTTTTACTGTTTTGAGATCAAGAAAGATGGCGTTGTTTCGTTGTTTTCGGCATTTCTTCAAAATTAATAGAATACTGAATTTTTACCACTGTGTTTATAAAAACCGACATGTTTCATGAGCAACGCTCACTTCTTCAGGGTTTACTTAAAACTGATTATAAATAATAGACAAAGACAATGGTATCAATGGAAAGGTGAAAATGGGTTTAGGGAAGAGGGGCAATAGAGAACTATTTACAAAGGGAACAGGTTTAATAAATAATGGGTCATTTAAAAACAATTTTTGATTATTAATAATATTCAAATTGGCATTCGCACGCTCTTTCTGATTTCTAAGATTTCCAATTTGTACAAATGAGCACCTTAAGTGTCATTTCTTTTCATTTCATTATAATAATAAGCCAATAAATAAGAATTTTTTCAATTTTTAGCAGATTCGACATTGTTCTTCGGGACCGTCGATTTCATGTTCTCATTTCGACGTACTAATTCGAATAATTCTGCGAATAAAATTGGGTACCTAAGCTTTTCTTATTTTTTTTCATGTGAATACCTCACAAGAGTCCCAGCTGCTTCCGTCTGGAGCCAGTGAGACTGTGGCAACCCTAATTGGGGTATATTGAGAATCTGAAGGTTGTGGAGAGGGGAAGCAGATGGGGAATAGGAAGGTAGCTATTCAGATCTGGTCATCAAGTATGCATTTTAATCAACGTTTCAATCCTGAATGGTGGTCTTACACCAGGGCGATACTGAGAGTATCTTTCTTTAATGATTTTTAATTAATTATTTGTGAAATGACAAAAAATAATTAAATTAAGTTTATTTACACAAACCTTAGGATTGCGAGTCAAGAGCCTTACCCCCCAACCTTACCTAATCTAACCCCGCAAAAGACTAATCGATGATTTAAAATTTACTTTAAAAAAATTTAACTATCATTTTGATAGTCTTAGGTACTTTTTTATCTTGGCTCAACACAGGTCATCTTTGGTGATGGGTCATATTAGGGAAAGGAAGGAGATGAAGTTCTGGGTGGGAAAAATGTATGAAAGGGGGGTAGGAATGTAGGGGTCAGTGTGTCCCGGATTGACGGAATTATGAATCCCTCCCTCCCACTGCGGTGCATTGCGATGGGTCGATAGAGTCCGGCTGGAGAGGTCAAAAGGTCTCCCTCAGTCAGTTTCTCCCGATCCGGCACGTCACGCAGTAGGTGGGCAAACGCATCTACCTCCCGAGACCTAGACAAACCTCATACCGTGAACCAAGAAACCCCTGCTAAATCACTAAATGTAGCGAACCACTTAGGGTGACCTATGGCGGAGGTGTTAATGTTAAGAAAAGGGAAAAGGTGGGGAAGGGAAAGTGACGGGGAAGAATACCTAGTTATTCAGATTTGTTCACCAAAAACTCCCAGCGATTTCAAGTAACGCACCGATTCTGAATGGTGATCTATCACCAGGGCGATACTGAAAGTATTTAACACTCTAAAATATAGTTCATAAATCTAACTCTTGGAATGTATGGCTTTTCTGTGTCTGAAAACTTCAGCTATAGTCGTCACCACAACATGTTCAAGATACCACATGGCAGAACAGTGCTCTAGCACAGATTAGCATAACAAGAGGGATGTTGCTATTGAATGAAATTTCTAAAACAACAGATAATATATATTTGGTTACTCTAATTTTGTATATCTAACTTCCCAAGTGTTAATGTGAATGGATGATTTAGTCTTACGTTCAACACCGGCGTGGTCTAGCGGTAAGGATTTTGACTCACAATCCAAAGGTCGCGGGATCGAATCTCGGCGAGGGCAAATAAATTTTATTTGAATTATTTTTTGTTATTTCACAAATAATTCATTTAATATAATGAATAGTATTTTTGCGGCACGTTTCAGAGTGGAAGATACTCTCAGTATCGCCCTGGTGTAGACTACCATTCAGAATTGAAACGTTGCTTGAAATGGCGTTAGCCGTGTTTGGTGACTACATCTGAATAGTCAGGTACTTCCCCACCTTCCTCTCCCCACTTACCTTCAGTCTCACAACATACCTCAATTTGCAGGGTATTCTAATTGGGAGTATCACGCGGTATTCTAATAAAAAAAATATAAAAAATCTGTCTACGTCATCTGGAGCCCTCTCCTTTCGAAAATTGGTTTACCCTGGAGACTGCACCCCAGAATAACTTTGCGGAACTGCAATCGCATCAGTCACTTAAATTACGAAGGCTTGGTTACATCTCCTTCATGATTATTAAAACTCTCATGCCCCCCTCTGACGGCAATCTTCGCACTAAACGATCTCGTCTTATTTTTATATATTTTTTATTTTTTTGCGGTAAAGTGAGTACTTAAACACTTAAGTATTTAAGTGGTCAGGTACTTAGTGCCCAGTGTGTGGGTACCTTTATAATGAGGTATTTCAATCTGATGTGGTGGTGTAGGCACTATTTAAAAATCGATCATGTTGGGCAACACATCGTGTGGGGAATTCTTTATACTTTGTGATTACATGCTTATGCCGGGTAATGCAGGAAAATATTTTTACGTAAATGCTTATAAATGAGCAGAGAAAACAGGAAACATTAATTTATTATGCTCTGTAATTTATTTTATTTTTATTATTTTTAAATGATTTTTTACTGCTTTAACCATTTGAGTCATGCAGTGCTGTATTTGTCACTAAACATCAAAGTTTAGTAACGTTGTGCTATATACGTCACTAACTGACACATCCTCATTAAACGCGTTCTATATTATTTTCTATTATGGTTAGACAAATAATATATACAGTTTTATAAAGAGAGAAGACTAAGCTTTGTGACTCAATAACAAAATTGAGTAACGTAGTGCTATATCTGCGGGCTAGAGCAGATAGGGAATTGCTTCCATTAATTAAAATCAAGAAAATTTCATATCTGGGTCATATACTTCGAGGGGAGAAGTATCACTTGCTCCATTTAATATTGAAAGGCAAGATAGAGGGTCGCCGAGGGCCTGGTAGGAGACAAATGTCTTGGCTGCGAAACATACGAGAGTGGACCGGCATTAGAAGTGTGGAGGAGCTATTCCGGGCAGTGCAAGACAGAGAGACCTTTTCAAGAGTGATCGCCAACGTCGGGGGGACCTGATAAGGCACATAAAGAAGAAGTGCTATATACGTCACCAACAGACACGTCCTCATTAAACTCGTTCTATCTTCTTTTCTATTATGGTTAGACAAATAATATGAACAGTTTTATAAAAAGAGAACACTAAGCGTTCACTTGGCATTTTAAAGTTTATCTCAAAAATAAAGAACCAATAAGGAATTGAATGTCAAGCGGGAATATTTGAAGTTTAATCTGACAGATTTTGTAAATATGTCAGATTAACTCTTAATAATAATGGAGGCCCTGAAAAACCATGTTGTTCTATTTCATCTTTGGAGATGCTGTGTGATGTACATTTTTGGAAAAAATGAAGGAGAGGAAGTTCTTGGAAGGAAAAGAGTACGCGGGGTGTGTAGGAATCTGGGGTCAATGTACCCAGGAGTGATGGACGTATGAATCCATATCTCACACTGCTGTAAAAGGCCATGGGTCAAGAGAGTTCGGCCGGAGAGCTTAAAAGTCTCCCTCAACCTGTCTTTCGAGATCTGACCAGCCACACAGTATGTGGGCAAATGCATCCGCCGCAAAGGTCTGTCTGAACCCGGGCACACCTGCTAAGTCACCAAAAGTAACGAACTACTTGGGGTGACCTATAGCAGGGGTGTTGGTTATCCAATAAATGGGGGTACCCATACCCGCCTTCCAAATTGTTGCAAGCACAGTTAAGATGAAGCCATACTAAATAATGCAAAATCATACAAAATCGTATGTTTTTGTTTTGAAAATTTGACCACTTAGAAGTATTATAGATGCTTCAATTAAATAATGCGTGTAGAACATATGTTGGCCCCTAAAATTATCAATCATTTTTTTAATAAGTCTTTTAATAAGCTTAGAAAAAAATAAAGTATCAGGTCTATAAAAAATATTTTCAACTGAAAACTTTCCTACTTATAAACATTTTTTCGGATATGATTTTATTGCATAATGTGGCAAATTCAGTTTCTTATATAATTATCGCAAAAAAAATGATATTTACGCCCGAACCTCACAAAATAAAATATAATATGCATTTTCGCGTTGGTATTTTTGACATCACGGCGACAATACGGCAGTCGACGATTTTGTTATATCAAAGTGAACCTTATACCGTCCACCGAAGAACGACTGGCAGCCGCCCCATTCTTCCCGTCATTACTCCTCTGGACGGAGCGGAGAAACAACGTGTTAGGGTCCGCGCTGCTTGTTTTCGTGAAATCAATTTAAAAATTCCGTTTTATTACAATAAACAATGCATAAAAAAGGAATTAATGTTTTTTACAGGCCTTTACGAAATCAACAAGTAAAAAAATTTCTCAAATATCTTTTCCAACCTTTCCAAAAGCTTTTTCTCAAGTATTTCGATTTTTTCCTGTACTATTGGATCGCCTTAATACTTTGGTATCAAGTCTAACTCTTATAATCTATCTATTGCCGTGCCCTGTAAGTAGATTCAAGGTACAGGTTAAGGTGGTGTCCACTAATATCTACAGGAATTCCAAAAACTGAACAAATCAGACTAATATCTATGAGAATCCATGTTCTGACTAATATCTACACGAGGTATGTTAGAAAAATATCTATAGGAACCAAAGTGAGGACGAATATCTACAGCTCAAACTGCTGACTAATATTCATGGAACAGGTGATGTCGACGAATATCTACAGCACTGGCAGAGGTTGGGTTTGGTTAGGTTAGATTAGGTTAGGTTTGGTGCTCAGCTGCCCACTGTAGATATTAGTATATACCACCTACGCTCCATAGATATTCGTCACCACTGGGACCGTCAGACCATCATAGATATTTATCCGACCTTAGCTCTGTAGATATTAGTCTTCACTCTGAAGTTCATAGATATTTGTCCAACATATGGGCTGTAGATATTCGTCCGACATACAGGCTGTAGATATTAGTATCTGGAGTCCAAGTTAAGGTAGGCTGGTTACTTACAATGCTCGCTATACTTTCATCTTTGTGTTTATAACTTTAGGTACCCTTTGTTTATGCTTATACCACATTTTCTTTGCCAACCTGCGCCCCCTAATCACGCACTCCATTCTATGTGATTACAAGACGGCCTCTCTCCATATCAAGGGAGCAGAGAGCGACCGAATCTTTCTGACACTCTTGACGTCTGTAAGTTTATTTTAGTAGATCGATTTGTAATTTTTATTGTGTATTAGTACTTACTATTTACTCCTCAACTAGTTCGATAGTATTTTTTTAACCCTAGATATCCAACCATTCGACTTTTGGACGATCATTTCTCGACGTCCTATTTTAATTAGTTTTTTTTTATTATTATTTTTCTTTATCGAGTAAAATGATGAGGTTATAAAATGAAATACAAAATTGTAATTGAGATAAATTTCCTTTTCCCTTTGACACCGTGAAAAGACAATAAATTAATCAAAGTACGAGGGGCGGGTAGGATGGGGGTCAGTGTGTCTAGAAGTGACAGACGTATGAATCCATCCTTTCCATTGCGGTGCAAGGCGATGGGTCGAGAGAGTGCGACTGGCGAGGTCAAAAGGTCTGTCTCAACCATAGACATATGAATATTAGTAGACCCGCCCTAAGCGATTAAAGCGCATTATTTCCCCCTCCCATTGGAACCATTCCATTGGAACCGGCTGGGATCGTGTATGGCTTCGCGTTAATCTAAAAAATGTGACGTCATCATTCTTCTGCAAGCCAGCTTCGAGCACTCATCGGTGCATTTTACGAAATAAAACGGTAAACATAGTGGCTTGTGTTTTGAAAACGTGTAAAAATATAAGTGAAAAAGAGAATAAACAAAATTGTCGTATTACATTCCATAGGCAAGCATTATTTTACACTATTTTAAGCCAATTCAGATCACATAATATGATCATTTTTGTAACATACACTGTCACTCGAGATACATGGCGTGTGTCCGTCCCTGTTTACTGTGGTAAGTAAATTATGAAACATTTATAAAAGTGTCTTCACTTAATACAGCAACAAAATATTGAACTCGACCTTATAGGCGACCTTACTTTGCATATTTGGACTTCGCAAATGTGTTCATTACGCGGCGAACAATTCGCGCTCCTATGTAAAAGGTATATTCATTTAAAAGCACAGTTTACTTTTAAGAACGAAAGTATGATATTATAATGCGAGATGCCTATATACTGTCAGATTGAGTTTTGACGAATCACATATCACCAAAGCCGTCTTCCTGCCCTTCGCCCCGCTGTAGTTGGTTTCTACCCCTCACTTTCTGTTCTGGTCTATTAATATTCATATGTCTATGGTCTCAACTGTCTCTCCGGATCTGGCCTGACACGCAGTAGATGGGCAGATGCATCCTGCAACCCCACTCCATGAACTCATGCACTCCTGCTAAATAACTAAACATAAACGAAAGTTAGCGAACTACTTGAATTGATTACTATCACAGAGTTCAATGATCAATCAAATCCAAGAAGATCAAAAACTGCACAAATTAACTTTGATGAGCTCTTCCATAAAACGTAAACATATATAATAAATAACATAAAAAACATAAATGACCTTGGGAAAAATTCATATGTCATATATTCTAGTTTATAAATGTGTAATTTCTACTACTTAAGAAATTCTAAAAATTATAATACTTTTCTAAAATAAATAGTCATAAATTCAATGGGAATTCATATGTCATATATAGGTTTATAAATTTGTTGTTTCTAATTATGCAATTGTAATTTTTTTCCAAAATGTTCTGGAAAGAATCTCAAACTTGTGATCTCCCGAAAGAAACCATTCATTCAGCCTAAATTCAATTATTAAGGTTCTCCAAAATGACCTTGAAAAAATTACATATTTGATATTCTTTCAAGGATATCAAGAAACCATCCCCTCGTTCAGAATGAAATTATTAATGTTTTCAAAAGCTGTCTTGACAGAAGCCCATTCCTGTGATCTCTTGAGCGAAACCATTCCTTTGTTAATAATAATAATATTTTATTTGGAAAACAAACAGCTTTACAAAGATACATAAAAAGAAAGAGTGCTAAAATAAAACATTAAGCCTAAAAACATGTTTTCGCTGATAATTTTTTTTTTTTTTTTTAGTAAACTCAACTAGCTTGTAGCTAGGCAAGAAAAACTAAGAAAAAAATATAGTTAAGAGAAGGTAAAATAAAACATAAAAATATATATTTAAGAGAAGCTATATACTTAAATATGCATGAAAAGAATATAGAAAAACACAATAAAAGGTAAGCTTATGATCTTGTAGGAGTATAAGGATTAAATGTATGTAATTAGGGAATATGTAAATATATTACAAATTAGTAAAAGAAATCTGATTAATAATATAATAAATATAAATTTGGATGTTAAGGGGTGTGTTGTGATGCATTACATTTATCTAATAGTGTTGCTTTGAATTTGTTGAAAGTTATATTGAAGATGTCTATATATAGGAGGTGTGTGTTATGATAATGGCAGGCTCGATGTATGAATTCATTTTGTAAGTAGTTGGTATTGGAGCGGCTGTTATAAAAAAGGGATTCTTTTCTACTATTACGACCAGGAACTCTAATATCTATTTTTTGTAAGAGATACAGGGAAGATATCGTATTATTTAGGATTTTGTATAATAACAATTGATCAGAAATAATTCTTCTACAATTTAATTTCTGGATTTTAAAGAATATTATGAATTAGATATACAATTTGGCTATCCTGAAACGGGAATCCTACCCAGTTGGACAGACAAAGTATCATTTTGTAAAGTATTGTAATATATATGTGACAATATGTGTATATAAATAAAAAAAATATATGTTATGTTTATTAAAAAAAATTATCATCAAATATTCCGTTTTTTTTCAGTCGCCAACAAATTTGAACCGCTCTCTCGGCTAAAAGCCCAGCACATATAAATATGAATAACGTCTCCAGTCTCCGGCCTGATTTAATGCGGAATAAAGCCATGAAATGCTACGACCGTGGCGGCTTTGACTGAACGCGAATAACGAACCTCCCGCCATTACTGAAGACTTACCATAAGTATAGATTGGTTATCCACTGCTACCTATATCTATAAAATATAGGTACTTTGAACACTGAACGGTCTGTAATACACTATACTGAATAGTTGCGTTAATCCGGCCGCTTTTAGCAGGAGTGGTTTGATGTTATGTGCGCAAATAGGGGTGCGTATTTACAAAGCCTATTTTACTATTTCAGTCATAGAGACGACTGAATTAGAATACTCGAGTAGAAACTCGTTAAGATGAAGCCATGCTAAATAATGCAAAATCATACAAAATCACGTGGTTTTGTTTTGAAAATTTGATAGCTTAGAAGTATTATAGATGCTTCAATTAAATACTACAAGTAGAACAATCTTAGAAAATATCGATCAGTCTTTTTATAAGCCTAGAAAAAAATTAAGTATTAGGTCTATAAAAAACATTTTCAAGTGAAAATTCTCCTACTTATAAACCCTTTTTCGGATATGGTTTTATTGTGTAATGTGGCAAATTCAGTTTTTTTAAATAATCGTAACAAAAAATTGATATTTATTCCTGGAATTTATTCCATTGACGTAAGAACTATACTCATTTAACACCTATTTTGTATCAGTTCCGCCCCGTCTGCGGCGTGGAACGTGGAATAGACGTTCATAGACTGTGCGTCGTTTGGTTCCGTGAAATCAATTTTAAAATTTCTTGTTATTACAATAAACAATGCGTAAGAAAGGCGTGTTTTTTAGAGGCCTTTACGAAATCAACCTGTAAAAAAAAAACTCTCAAATACCTTTTCCAACCTTTCCAAAAGCTTTTACTCAAGTCTTGTCAAGTATTTTTATATCCCTCCCAAAAAGAGGCGTGGATTCTGATTTCGATTTTTTCCTGGACTATTGGATCACCTTAAGTCTCGTTGCCGGAGGTGACCGAAGGTAAACGTGCGGAGTCATTATAGTTCAGAAAATCCGCAGATCAAACCTAGCTTTCAGCAAGGAAGGACGGTTGTATTAGTATGTTGGAGAACAGACCTACGCACATTGTGAATCTCATCTTTTGAAAGAGCTGCAACATTATTAGGATAAAGAACGTATGTTTTATGTTTTTTTATGCCGTCACGGTACCGTAATCGTGGTAACGTTAATAATAAAAGCTCTATTAGGTTTTGTTTGTGCAAAATCATTTACAAAAACTACATCATTTTTTATAGTGACGACCATTACAATAGTTATTTTTTTTGTACAAAACTTAACCTAACCCATAGACATTACGATAGACTTTGCTGTCGTTACATATTCAATCCATTTTCCAATCTCATTAGTAAAATAAACTTTGTAAATGTTATCATACAAATAAAAGCTACTTTATTTATTTATTTATTTATACTGGGTTTTACAGATGTTTACATTTACATGAGAACAATCCACTTATAAAACTCAGTTATTGCACAATTATAAAAATCTACAATTACGTTCAATTAAATACAAATAAATACAATTAGAAAAACAAAAACATCACAAATTAAAATACAGAATTATATACAAGGTCACTCAAGTAACACATTACAATGAGTGGTAAAAGACATATGAAATACGCGAGCATGCATAGAGGGACAATTCACACAATATAATTAGTTAGTACTTTTTAACAGCGCTAGAACTTTTTTTTTTAAACTGTACAAATTATCAACGAAAATATCCACATCAGGGCACTCTATCTTGTCTACTGTGTTGCAGTCGTCACCGTAACTGAAATAGGCTGTGTAAATGATTTCGCGTAAACAAAATATACTCTAATACAATCATACCCGTGACTCCAATGAAATAGGCTTTGTAAATGATTTTGCACAAACAAAAGCTACTCAATTACAGTCGTCTCCTTGACTGAAACGGTACTAAAATGATGTGCTTTTATACAAACAAAAGCTATTCTATTACAGTCGTTCCGGTGACTGAATTTAAGTGTTCTCTTTTTAATATTTATCTGGCCTAATGGAAGAAAACGAGTTAGTTTAGTTAGCAAAAGAGTGTATCATTAGAGTAACAATTTTAGATGAAGTTCAAGAAGCTCTGGGGAAACAACTGTAAGGAAACTGTATTGGGAAAATGTGGGATTTTTAAAGGAATGTTCTTGTGGCATTGAGAAGAACTGTAGGTGAGGTGTCGGAGATTGTTCATTTTTAGATATCTCGAATCCTGAAACAAAAAACAATTGTAACCACACCAACACATTGAATTTTTTAACACTTTTTTTCGTTAATGGTAATTTATTTATACAAAATATAAATATAATTGATATAAGAGTAATAATACGTATGTATAATATATCTATAGTAACATTACATTTTAATAATAACGTAACACTTTCCAATGTAACGCCACAATTAACTGCTATACATACACTTTTTTATTATTAATAATATTTTTCCCATGATATTGTGATATGTAATTACTTTTATGGCATATTTATGCCGTTTATATTAAATAAATAAATATGTCTCCAAATTTTTATAGAACGATTTTTTTCGTTTAAAGGTTCGTTTTAAAGGTCGTCTTTGGGGTTGCTGTGTGGGAGTTTTTATTAAGGAGAGGAAGTTCAGCGAAGGAACAATGTATGAGGTATGGGTAGGAATCTGGAGGTTAATGTGTCCAGGAGTGACGGACATATGAATCCATCCTTCCCATTGTGGTGCAAGGCGATGAATAGAGAGAGTCCGGCTAGAAAGTTCAAAAGGTCTCCCTCAAACAGACTCCCGTGTGGAGCTAATGTAAAAAAACGTGTCGTGCGCGCATGCGTCTCAGTGTGGCAATTGAATAAATATTGCAAGCGTCAAAAATTAAATTACGAATATTACAATAACACCAACAAATTTGTGACATTGAGTCATCTTCCGACAATTAGGACTCTGGCATGCAAATAACATTTATGTTTGTTTAGACTACGAAGGTTTGAATCGGTACCGCGCGTTTTCATCAAGCGACAAAATATCGTAAGACAAAATATCTCTCGATATTTATTTATTAGGAATTTCACGCCCGGCTGGGCTTTTACATACATTATTTTTAAAACAAAGAACATCTAAATCTAAATGTGCATAACAAAATAAAAAACCAAATCATAAACAAAACAAAATCAAAATCAAAATCAAAATCGAAATCGAAATCGAAATCGAAATCGAAATCAAAATCAAAATCAAAATCAAAATCAAAATCAAAATCAGAATCAAAATCAAAATCAAAATAAAAATCAGAATCAATATCAAAATCAAAATCATAACCAAATCTAAAACAAAAATAGAGTAAAAAAACAAATTGAAATAAAAACAAAATACTCCACCATGCAAGATGGAAAAACTGCAATACATGTGAAATAATTCGAAGCAGAGCTATGCAGTTGGAATTATTAAATTTGTGGTTCTTCTTTCTGATATAAATTTTACTATGACTTGTTTATATTTAGTGAATGATGTGTTAAATATGTCAACAACATCTTTATAGTCATTAGCCAAATTTTGTATACGGCGAACAGGGGTATACAATTGTGATTCTGTGTTGGAGTTGTCACAATAAAATGGTAGATAGTGCCTCGATGTTGAATTGCGAGGTATATGGAAAGAAATCAAGTATAAAAGTTCTGGGCTGTCAATTATTGAATTTATGATTTTATGTAAACATGTTAGGTCATATACTATTCTACGTTCGGATAATTTTAATAAATTAAGTTGACATAGTAGATAATCATAGTTGATACATTCCCTTGTAATACCCATTCTGAAATTAATATATCTTAAGAATTTATTTTGAATTCTTTCTATCGTGAGTGAATGACTAGCATAACTAGGTGCCCATACTGTCGAGTTGTACTCGATTTGACTCCTAACCAATGACATGTAAAAATTTTTAATGGTTTGAATATTTTTAAATTGGCTGCAAATTCTTATCACAAAACCCAACATTTTCAAAGCTTTATTTGATGTAATTTCAATATGATTTATAAATTTCAGTTTTTGATCAAAGTTTACACCTAAATCATTCACCTCGGTTACAGTTGTTAGAACTACATCATTAATGGAGTATTCATAAATTATTGGATTTTGTATTCTATGAAATCTCATAATAAAACATTTACTTAAATTTAGTTGTAGATGGTTCTCTTGGCACCAAACAAAAAGTTTAAACAAGTTATTAGACAATGTTTGACAGTCATTAATACTTTTTATAGCTTTATGTATTTTCATATCGTCTGCAAACATTAAGACTTGGACATCGTCGAAAATAGAAAGAACATCATTCACAAATAACAAAAATAAAATTGGTCCCAAATGTGACCCTTGTGAAACGCCGCTGGTAGCGATAAATATATATGAAGTAAAGCCGTCAATTTTAACGGCTAATTTCCTGTTACTTAAATAACTTTTAAACCACTCGTATAAATACCCCACTATTCCTAATTTGAGAAGTTTTTTTAACAAGAGCTCATGTTTAACTCTGTCGAATGCTTTGCTGAAATCGGTATAGACTGAATCAACTTGTAACTTCTTAGAAATGGATTCGGATATATAGTTTTGGTAAATTAAAAGATTAGACAAGGTAGATTTTCCTGAAGTGAAACCATGTTGGTTAGGTAATATTAATGGCTTGATACAGTGGATGATTGTATTTAAAATAAGTTTCTCAAACAATTTTGGGATGGTTAATAACAGGCAGATCGGTCTATAATTGCTCACCTCGTTTTTGTCACCCTTTTTAAATATAGGGGTGAGGAAACTGTATATCCATTTTTCAGGAAAATGTCCCGTTTGTAACGACTGGTTGAAAAGAAAATGTAGTGGATATGAAAGAGTGGTGGCGCAATTCTTTAAGAAAACAGGTGGGATATTATCAGGACCACCGCTCTTACTTTGGTCCAGTTGTTGATATAATATAATACAAGGACAAATTATCATACGAACAAAACATCCCCCGACAAGGAAGGAAGGAGACAGAGCAAGGAACTTACAGTTTCGATTTAAATTTCAAATTTGGCGCCGAAAGGTTTTGTGAGGTTAGGTTAGGTTAGGAATAGGTTTAAATCTTAAATTTGACGCCGAAAGGTTTTGTGGGCTTAGGTTAGGTTAGGTTAGGTTAGGTTGGGTTAGGTTAGGTTAGATTAGGTTTTGTTGGGTTTGGTTAGGTTAGGTTAGGTTAAGTTAGGTTAGGATAGGTTAGGATAAGTTGCGACACTTTGTCGGGGATATTTCGCCGGGGATGTTTTGTCCGTAGGATATTTTGTCGGGGATATTTGGTCGGGGGATGTTTATCCTGTAGTATATTTGGTGGGGATATTTTGTCGGGGGATGTTTTGTCCGTAGGATATTTTGTTGGGGATATTTGGTCGGGGGATGTTTATCCCGTAGTTTATTTGGTGGGGATATTTTGTCGGGGGATGTTTTGTCCGTAGGATATTTTGTCGGGGATATTTGGTCGTGGGATGTTTTGCCCGTAGTATATTTAGTGGGGATATTTGGTCGGGGATATTTTGTTCGGGATATTTGGTCGGGGGATGTTTTGCCCGTAGTATATTTGGTGGGGATATTTTGTCAGGGGATGTTTTCCCCGTAGTATATTTGGTGGGGATATTTTGTCGGGGATATTTTGTGGGGGATATTTTGTCGGGGATATTTTGTCTTGGGATATTTTGTCGCGGGAAGCGTTCGAATCCCCCCCTGCCTGAATACTATATACATATATTCCAATAGCTCGTTTACGGAAGAGAGAGAAAATTGATTAAACGCTTTTACGAGGTAAATCGAACCCGCGGCACTTCCATCACAACTACCTATTTAATATTCAAATAAGTACACAAATAAAAGCACGGCAATTTGAAATGGCTATCAATATTAGAATTATGCGATTATGAAATTAATCTTTGCTTTTAAGTATTATTTTATTCCGACAAATCTAATTGATTCAAAGTTTGTTTAATTTTATCGAATATACTCGCAGCTTGGGTGGACGTTTTCCTATGTAAGAATATTTTTAATGAAAACATTTGGCATCCCGAATTTCTAATATAATTTATAACATCCTTTCCTTGAACACTAAGTTTTTGAGCTCTTAAAAAAATATATGAAAATGATATCTATGGGCACATTTGCCACGCTGAAATTAGTATTTGAAATTCCCTCGATAGAAAAAATAGCAAAATATGCTCCAAAAATTATTAAAAACACGTATTTTCTGTTATTTTACAAGTTAAATGAAAGAATGAATAAAATTAAAGTATTTCATTAAATGTTACTTGATATTTCCCACGTGATTTTTGTTTTATTTTAAACGAGTCGTGTTACAAATGCAATTTACTGGTGCACGCCGGAATTTGAACCCGGACCTCCGGATTCGTAGCAGAGTACCAGGTCGGTGGTTAAGGTTCTCGACTAGCAATCCGAACGTTACGGGTTCGATTCCCGGCGTGTGCAAGTAAATTTTTATTTGATTGATCGATTTGTGTATGTTCACAATTTATCCAATCAAACTAATGTATAGTGTATTTGCAGCACGCTCCAGAGTAGAAGATACTCGTACTTACAGTATCGCCCTGGTGTAAGACCACCATTCAGAATTGAAACGTTGCTTAAAACGACTTTAGGCGTGTTTGGTGGCCAGATCTGAATAGCCAGTTATTTCCCCACCTCCCTCTTTCCCATCTACTTCTCCTCTCTGCTACCTACAGCCCCACAACTTACCCCAATCGGGGTAGCCATAGTCTCACTGGCTCCAGAGGGGAGCAATTTGAACGCTTGTACGGTAATCACATAAATTTATAAAAAGATACTCTCAGCATCATTTTGGTAAAAGTTAACAATCGAAATGGCAAAAGCCATGTTAGTGTTAAAATTCGTTTTAACTGGATCTGAATAACCAGACATTTTCCGACCTTCACCTTTCAGGTCTCTTACCTCTCCCTACTCACCCCCTCGCAACATACCGCAATAATTGGGGATGTCAAAAACCCACTGACTTCGGTCAGTTCGGACTGTTGTTCTATAATATTAACTAACATAAAACAAAGTTACCCACCTTCAAATCATTTCCCATAAGTAATTATTTACGGAACCAACCATTTGACACACATTAAATTTGCAAAAAACCCAGCTTTTGAAAGCCAAATCCAACAACAATAATTTCCAATTTCCTTGTCAAACAAACAAAGCATTATCTCCCTACAAAAAATACCCTGGTAAAAATTTTGAAAATAATCCGAAAATATTTTGACTCCGAACAGCGAGCGGTCTGGAGCCCAAACACGGCAAAGAATTTACCTGTCCGTCAGGACTATCGGCTTGACTAATTAGTATTGTAACAAGGTATCTTTTAACACACTCTTGCAAGTTTCTTCTCACGATTATCAACGTGGTCGAAAATAGCAAAAAAACGTATGATTTTTCAAGATGAGGATGTCAGTTAAAGGATGGCTCAAAATGTTATTTAAATACTTTTGAAGTGAAAACATCTTTAGCACCGTTGTGATTTGAAACTCGATGAAACTTAAGTGATCGACACTAAAAAGAGACAAACAAATACATCTATACGATTTAGGCTGCGAGAGAATGATACAATAAAATATTTATTTATTTCACGGGTATTCGATTCCAATATAAAACGATTAATCCACGGTCCCACGCAAGTCTCCTTTGATATATTATTATTATTGTTTTGGTATAAAGTGCCTGACAAACCTTAGCGGCCAGACATTCAGTTGACCAAAGGATCGAAACCTATGAAATCCAAAAAAAAATTTTTTGCAAAATCAATATCCAATCTTTAAACCATTTCAAAACGAACAGGCAAAGAAGACACAAACAAAGCAACATCCAGCGACTCCGAAGAAGAAAACACAAATACTAATAAGATGACCAAATTTATAGGTAAAGGTGCACTGGAATTAGACGACAGAAATATGAAGAAAAAAATCATCCTACACATTGATAAAAACAGTGCTTCGTATAGTCTCCCCAATCTTGTCTACTTTATATTTCTGAAGGTTTCACTTCTACCTCGTGTGAATTCCGCATTCTTTTTTAACCTCAATATGTAATATTTTTAATCACTGAAAACTTCTGTCAGTTAATTGAAGAATCGTTGAAGGTCACAGATTCCTAGATGTAAACGCACCTTTTTTTAATTTTTCTGTTTCAAATTTTCAATTGAGAATCGCTCATATTGTATTTAGTGATTAAATGTTAAAATTTGGGGGTTTGCTCAAAATTAAAAAAAATATATATACACTTTTACTAGACTTGCGCAAAAAGTCTATAGATGTCGCATATTAAATAAAAATGTACGTATTTATCCAAGACACTATCTATGTAGATAGCATTAAGTTCAATATGAATCTTGCAATCATACATAAAGAGAGCAGCCAATAAAAATATGCGTCAAGAAAATTAATAGTAGTTTTTAAACGAAGAATACAGTTAAATATGACCGAAGGGGTTGCGGTCCTATTAGCTCAGTGGTAGAGCATCGCCCCGGAAGGCTACGTCCTTGGTATTTCCTACATCTGTCCTATATTTTTCTGTTTCAAATTAGGAAGTTACTAATTTATCTTCAGTTTATTGTTGACAATTTAAAGCGCATGTAATAAATAGGTATTAGATTTAAGTTAGGCTATTATAAAAAATTAACAATTTGATCAGTAGGTATTAAATTAGGTCCATAAAAGATTCATAAAAAAAGGATTATGTGAACATCGTTAATCGTTATACCGCACAAAATTCCACACTTCTCCCAAACCTCTGTAGTCGGCTAAAGCAATTTCAAGCTATGTTTTGATTCTGAATGGTAGTCTTTCACTAGAGCGGTACTGAATCTATCATTCTGGTGTAATATATTATTTTTAATTGTGAAATAACACAAATTACTTGACCATGCCGGGATTTGAACCTGCGAACTCCGGATGTGTAGCCAAGGATCGTAACCACTCAACCACGGAGACCCTCTGTTTAGCCTATCCGCGCATAATTCACGATGTTGAAAAATAGATAGGAATGATTTTGCGAGCTTAAAAATGATGCTTCGACCGGAAAAATTCTAGCCACAAAATACGCTGCAAATTTCGCGAGTATTCAAACAATATTTTAGTTAGACCATGACACGACTTATAAGATCCAAAAAGAATGTTAGGTTGATTTTAGTATAGTTATGGATTATTAACATTTTTTTTTCTTCTTATTACTAATCTTATTAACTATGTAAACCAACGTAATAATCTGTAATGTGTATGTTCAAGAATAGAAATAAAATAAATAAATAAATATGTGTGGGTTAGCGAATGTAGCATTTTTGATCAAATTTTGTCCAATTTTCAAACACCCGCGAGCAAAACTTAACAACAAAATACAACGAAAAGAATTCATCCTTCGTATTTCACAGAATACATTTAAAAACATTATGTTGGTGTCAGTAACCCAATCAGTGCCGGTGTGACTTTTAATTCACATATTACAACAACCTGACAAAATATTGAGCCTTCAACAAAGGCCCATGCACTATAATAGCAGGCCATCCATACAGCAAATAGCACACAGACCTTTTTCAGAAACGATCATACAATCACACGCAGTACAACAATATCCTGCAGTAAGAAATTGCTTAAAATCTTTCAATGGAGTCTTCTTTGTCATTTTGTTGTTAAACTTTTTGCAAACAAAGAAAGTGTGTTAAATCGGAAAGCCTCAACAAAGGAGATGGATGACAATATTAACAAAAAAATAACGTTTAAATTGAGAATTTGGCGTGAACAGGTGAGCTGATGTATTTATGTCGTTTTTCAAAGCCATCGAGACGAATCTCTTGATTTCTGATTTGTAAACCATTCTTATTGTCAGTGATTTATTTATTGACGGATACTGTTTGTACATACATCGATCGTCCAGTTGATTAGTCAGATATCTCCAAATATTCTGGGATAATGAGGAAAGTAATATTCGAATGCTTACCATAAATCAAATATTATTTACACGTGTCTGTGTTTTACGTATTAAATATGGAATAAAAAAACAACGGGAAGAATAACGGTCCTGTACATTATTGTGACATTTTGAAATTTAAACTAGTAACCTAGAAAACATAATATTTAGGTTTATTTCACTATAAGTTTTTGTGCATTATATTTGGTTTGGTGGTGTTTATGAGTAATGCGAGTATTGTACCATTATATATTACTTTTACATATAATTGCATACTCAAGGAGATGTCTGGCTAATCAACTGGACGATGACATAATTAGGTTATTCTGTACTTAATTTTACGTCCATTTTTTTTTTTTTAAATGAATACCTCACGAGAGTCCCAACTGCTCCCGTCTGAAGCCAGTGAGACTATGGCATCCCCAATTGGGGTATGTTGTGAGTTTGTGAGGCTGAGGGTAGTGGGGAGGGGAAAGAGATAGGGAAGAGGAAGGTGGGGAAGTACCTGGCTATTCAGATCTGGTCACCAAACATGGCTAATGCCGTTTCAAGCAACGTTTCAATTCTGAATGGTGGTCTTCCACCAGGGCGATACAGAAAATATCTTCCACTCTGGAACGTGCCGCAAATATACTATTTATTATTTTAAATGAATTAATTGTGATATAACAGAAATTAATCAAATAAAATTTATTTGCCACGCCGGGATTCGATCCCGCGACCTTCGGTGCGCGAGTCAAGCGTCAACGAAGTAACGGCCGGCGTACTATCTTCGTTACAACGGCCGTTGTAACGAAGATAGATCTAATGTTAATTACATAATTACAATTAATAATTTAACTAAAAAATTGCCAAAGTTTCCTCTAAAATCATAAAAAATCGAATACTTCGGTGTGGCCTGAAATTAAACATGTTAATTTCGGTTATCTGTGTGTGGTTGTTTATCACCGTGAAATCTTGTTCAAAGAACTCAAATTTTCTTTGATTTAAATTGTCACTTTGTAATAATTAGAACTGATTATGCGAAGCATTCAGACGAGTGCGAGTAAAACCTCAAATTATAATATTTAATTAAATATAGACAATAGGTACTGGCGAAGCTCAATCGAAAATCTGGAAACAGAAAAATCAAAAAATGATATTGGCACCTCTGGGACTCGAACCCAAGACCTTTCGGCTTTCCGGGCCGCGACTCTACCAAATAAGCTAAGGTGTCCCTATCCAATTCGGTTATTTTTAACTGTATTATACTTCGACTAAGAACTATACCAACATAATCTTCATTTTCTTAACGCATTTTTTATTGGCTGCTATCTTTATGAATGCTGGCAAGATTCAAAACCAAAGTAAATGCTATCTAGATAGTGTCTGGATACATTTTTATCCATTTTATTTTTAATATGCGACATCTATTGATTTTTCTGCAAGTCTAAGATGAATACTTTTTATTTTTATTTTTAACTTCAGATATGAGTTAAACCTCAAATTGTTATATATAATTAAATGAAGACTCTAGCGCAACTTAACTGAAAAAACCCAGTCCCAGAAGTGCCAATATCTTTTTTTGATTTTTCTGTTCCCAGATTTTCGATTGAGTTTCGCTAGTATTGTCTTTTTTTTCCTTGAAGCATTTGAATGAAAATACGTTTTATACTTTTGTTATTCGGCGGCACATCCTCTCTGCGCATCCCTTCGGGACACTAAGTTAAATTTTGTGTCAGTAGGTATATCGTGTTTTCCCTAAACCGACTGGATATTGTAGGTATATAAGTTCTGGGCGACAACTGTCGGGGGATAAACTATCGTGGAAACCATTTGATATACCAACCTAATATTGGGTTGAGTATTCTAGCCCAACATCATAAACATAAACACACACTATATTCCCTTTACAAACTCATATATTCGCCCGCACTTGGAACACTGTACACCGATCTGGACTCCTTTATTCCAAGCCCATATTGAAAGAATAGAAATAATTAAAAAAAAATTAAATACATAAATTATAAATTCAAATTACACTTCTCAAATTATATCGAATCCATTGTATTTCACAATTTCAAATCCCTCCAAACACGACGGCTAATTTTTGATCAAATCCTATTGTTTAAAATTCTAATTAATGGTCTGGACTCACCAGAACTTACCAATTTAATAAATTTTCATATTTCGTCAAGATCAACCCGGCAATCCGATTTATTTTATTTACCCTCTTGTAGAAAAAACTCCCCAATTCCTCGTGTACGTGCACAATATAATCAATACAAAATTTCACAGCATTGACATTTTTAGTAACAACCTAAAGAAATATCGATATCAAGTAACGCGTACGATCGATTATTAATATGAGAATATAGAATATATCGTGAGTATCTCCTATCCTTTTCCTATATTCCTCTTCCTCTCCCCTTCCTATACCACAAAATTAATTATAATATAATAAAACTTCATTTCCAATGTACTTTAGCATAAAAAACTTTTGTGGCTTGACTCCAGTTCCGTTATATATTTATCACTGTATATGTATTATTTAAAAGCTGTTTGTTTCTTACTTATAAATAAATAAATAAACCGAAAAAGTCCGCGCTGTCGTTTCTCTTTTTTAATATTTACTTATAAGTTTAATATTTATTTAAAATCGGATTTCTAGGAATTCTCTTTTCAGTGGTTGAAGTTATTTCAAGACTATCATTAATTGATGAATCAAATAAACATCTTACACTAAATTACCCGGTAAAGCCGGGTGCCAGCGCCAGTGCGGGATCGTAACAACGGCAGATATTAGTGACTAGAAATGGATAGCGAATAGTCGCGCATTTAACAGGTAATTTGCAAAGCCGGCCGCGACCAGCATCTCTCTACATAGAACTAAGAAAAATAAAGAATGTGACTTAATCTATTGTCACGCGTTACTGCAGTGGTAAGCAGAGAAGGTGAACCGCCACACAACTCTGCTTTGATACACACTTGTCCTTGTTTCGTTCATATTCATCTTCTGTTATTACATGACCCAACTTAAGTACCTGCCTGCTTTTATTTGATTTATTTGGGTGTGCCATGTCTTCCTCGTGCATCTTCGACTTCCTCTATCATTCGCTTTCGCTTCTATTCTCATCTTCTATTCTATCCTTTCATCCATATCCATTTTATTTTGGGAGGTGGGTATGTGTACCGCCGGTATTTATTGGATAACTAACACCTCTGCCATAGGTCACCCCAACTGGTTCGCTACGTTTGGTGACTTAGCAAGGGTGCCCGGCTTCATAGGATAAAGTTTGTCAAGGTCTTGGCGGCCGATGTGTCTGCCCGCCTGCAGCGTGGTGGGCTAGATCGACGGTTAAACGAGAGAAACTCTCTTGACCTCTCCAGTCAGAAACCCTCGATTAATCACCTTGAACCGCAGTTGAAGGGATGGTTTAATATGTCCGTCATTCCTAGATACACTGACCCCAAGATTCCTAACCACCCCTCATACCTACCTATTTCCTTCCCAGAACTTCCTCTTCATCCTTTCTTTTAAAAAGCCCTCCACACAGCATCCCCTAAGACTATTTTTCTTCAAATGAAATCTAATATTCTAAATTATTTTTGGAGCTATGGTTAAAAAAAACACATTTTAAGACCATCTAAACGACCTACATTATCCCAGACACCTACTAATATTAAAATGTCGCCAAATACCCATTTAAATGTATATTAATTTCAATTCACTAGCTATAAGTCACTAGTTATAAATTTGAGTTGTAGGTCGCACAAGTAATAAATCTTAACTGTAAGTTATTAGTTATAAATAAGTGATAAGTTACAGATTAATTAAATTAAGTTGTAAAGCGCCCTTGAGGTGGTTTATCCAGAAAACGACTCAGCTTATGTAAATAATCCAATAATTATTTGTATCCTAAATTCCTGAAAATTTTGCTAACTAAATATTTCTAAAACACCATTTTATTATTTCACAGCAAATAAATAAATAATAACTTTAAAGTATCAGAAATATAATATTAAAATGCTGAATAATAAAAATAAAAGATTTATTTTGATAAAACGAAGTAAAATGGAAAACACCTTCAACTAATATAACATTGTCATAATAACATAATACAGATAGATGATATTAAATCGTCCAATCTAATAATATTAATGTTTGTATTATTAAATTGTCAACCTACCTATCTGCCTAAATCTCTGAAAAATCTTTAAATTACTTTTACCTGCCTACCTACGCTAAAAATAATTTTGAAATTCTAAGTGACCCTAATTATAAAATTTAAACAAGGCAAAAAGTCGAGCCAATTTATAACATGGTTAACCTATGTATGGACATACCTAGAGGCTTTGGTAATAGAGCAAGTTTTTGTGGAAATTTCTTGCCGGTGAGGTATTGCCGTCAAGATTTTTGTATTTTCGGAAAAGATCGTGCAATTTTGTCGTATATTTCCTATTCTTGTCGACTATTGCCCTATTTTAACGAATTAGCCCGGCTTACATCATATAAAAATTAATGTTTCTTTGTTTGTCCTTCATGCATTCCTAAACCATTCATCCGATTACGATGAAACTTTGATGATTGGATGTGCACATGCCCGCGAAGGTTTCTAGATATACTGGTGAGTTCTGGCTTTATAAAATTTGCATAGGTGGAGGGTGAATTTTTTAAAAATGTGTGTATTTCATATAGTTTTGCGGCAGGGAGGGGGAGGGTAATCCAGGAGGAGGTAGGGGAACGGTGGAGGGGGGTTCGCGGGAGGATGGAAGGGGGAGGGTGGAAGACCAGATTAAACGCAATGAAATGCAATGCTAAACGGGTGCCGGGTACTCGCTAGTGGTAGCGAGTACGTGGTGAACAGAGACGTACATATGTAAAAGAGCGAGAAGGTAAAAGGTTTGGCTCGGCAATATTGTCGAGCCGGGCGAATCCGCCGTCAAGATAGAGCAATGCATTGACGAGAATAGGCAATACATGTCAACGACAATACATTTTGACAGAATAAATATTTGACGGAAATACCTTGCAGGCAATTTCAAAATGGGAGGCTGATATGGGTGTAGCCGCCCCGGGAACTATTTATTGAATAACCAACACCCCTGTCATAGGCCACCTCAGCAGGGGTGCATGGGTTCACGGGTGAGGTTTGTTGCCGCTTTAGGTTCGTTGCCGCTAAGACCTGGACAATCTGCGTTGTGGGACTTATTGAGAGAGACCTTCCGAGGGTGGCCTTTTGACCTCTCCAGCCGGACTCTCTCAACCCGTTCACTAGCATCGCAGTTGGAGGGGGGATGGATTCATACGTCCCTCACTCCTGGACACACTGATTGCTCAGATTCCTATCAATTCTTCATACATTTTAACTTTACAGAGCCTCATCTTCTCCCATTTCCTAAAATAACCCTATATACACACAGCATCCCCTAATATGACATAGGCCCTGAGGGAAATTATTTTCTTTAGAGCTTCCTGCGTGTAAAAAAAAGACAAGAAATTGTCTTTAAAAGTTGTTCCTTTTAGAGCCTTTACACTGTACGGCAATCGTGACGAAACACGGCAGCTAGACTATTGACGGGCAAGACAATTGTTCGGCAATAGGCAATAACAAAGAAATATTTATCTTGCTCGTTTGCCAGCACCTTGTCATTAAAATATTGGCCATCCTAAATTCTAAGCGCGTATCTCAAAAGAAAATATTCATAATTCCGTCTTTGAATTCCCTTGTTCTATGGCCGAGTCGCTTTGGCCGGCCCATGGTTGTTTTTTCCTCCCGGGCCTCTGGGAGTGGGTGGGTGGGAGGGGGGGAGGGCCAATAAATGTTAGCAGTGAGGCAGATACCCCGCCAGTTCGCGGACCACCCAAGACGCGACTGAGGAGAAGGGGGATCAAGTGCAAAAATTGCAAAAAAATATATATTTAAACAATTAAGAAAATACCAACATTTAGTGCGGAGAAAACAGATTTGAGGTACCCCACATAATAGAGTATCTACTGTCTCAATTATTTTCTCAGATAATTGGTTTTACCGGTAATAAATCTACTTAGACACCTTCAAAAAATTGAAATTTAAAATGGTATAAACAAGTCGTCTCAAAGTGGTTTAACCACAGTGGTTACGCCAATACATATACCCACACATACACACACCTACATAGCACACATACATACTGTTGCTGCTTGGGATTGGTATTAATATTGTTGCAAATCCTGTCCTACCTTGTTCACAAAATCCGCACCTATAACTACCTTCACCACGTCAGTCTGCAATCAACAGCCCGCGCCGCAACATACCCTATAGCCCCCGTGCTCCCGCTATCTGTTAACCTAATTCCGCCGTGTTCGTCGTGTACACGAAACGCACGCCTATTGCTGTTTTCAGTGCCAATTGGACGGGGAGAAAGAAGACAAAATTGCCAGCATACAAGTTCTTTATCCTGTTTCGGTGAGTCCTTTCCTTTATATGCAGCATATGTTTTTTCCTCGTTCCAAGCAGTAAACAGTAACACAAAATTCAAGGTCCTTCGTTAGTCAATCTTCGCACATATCAAATCCACTCTACACACACACTATCTCATTCATCTTGATCCAAACGAGCCGGACATTTTTGAACCATAATATTAGTAGATAATAATCCAGCAGAGTGTGAATACGTTTTACAATACCGCATATAAATAATTACCCGCATACCCGCAGTTTGATATACCTACATGAGTAATTTTGTTTCTTTATACCTATCGTATTATGGTTGGAAATAACATATTTACCCGCTATTAGAATAAATAGATACAAGACACTGCTTTGATATTTATTTCTGATAACTCATGTAATTATATCTTGCTAATCAAATCGCATTACCTACCTTATAAATAATACGATTATTTCTTAATGTTCGTATTGTTTATATTATTGGATTACATTACAAATAGAATAATACGATCGTAATATTTATAATTTGTTAATGATAATAAACGCAAAATAAAATAGTGCACGGCGCATCTGTTAACCTTTCACAGCTCACCAGTCAATTTAACCCCTTGCGGTTATCACTGTGAAGTAATTAAATATTTATTAAATATTAATTAATTAATTCCGCATAAATAATACAGACACATTATTTTAACCGCAGTTTTAGTTGTTTATCGTCTCATATTTTGTAAAATATAACCGGAATAAATAAAATGGCTACAAGCGCGTCATCCGGGTCGTCTCGGGACGAAAGACGTCTCAAACGTTTAAATGCTAAACTATCAGCTAGCTTTGCAAGCTTACAGTCGGTGTATGACAAGATAAGGAAAGCTTCGGAAAGCATTAGCAATCGCCAATCTTTTTTGTCAGGCGCAACTACTGTTGAAAAAATTCGTTCTGAATTTATAACAATTTTAGATGAAAAAGTGGATTGCGAACTGGAATTGAATCCGGAAGCAATTGCTGAATACTCTCAATTAAATGCATTTGAAGAACTCTTCGGGGTTATTAAATATACCGAAGCAAATATGCTGTCCAATCCAGTTGCGAAACCTCGCCGTCAAATTAAGTTACCGCCTTTGGAAATAGCGTGCTTTGACGGAAAATTAGATAATTGGCCTCTTTTCTATGAAACATATAATTCGGTTATACATTTGAATGATTCTCTGGATAATGCTGAAAAGATGCAGTATCTGATGTCTAAATTAACCGGAAAAGCATTAAATATTTGCAAAACTATTACGCCTACTGGTACAAATTATCAAGTTATTTGGGACGCATTGTGTACTAAGTATAATGATCAACGCGTTCTTGCTGAATCATACTTTGACCGATTGCTGAAATTGCCTCCAGTTAACTCGGCCACGCCCGCTTCTTTAGAGAATTTCGCAGATGCATACTCCGCTAACATCGCCGCGCTGAAGCAATTAAAAATAAAAGACCTCGCAGAATTCATATTGCTACAACTGGGTCTTAAACGGCTTGACATAGAGACTGTAAAGGCTTTCGAATCTTCTATTAAAAATAATGAAAATTTACCTTCCAGCGCGGAACTAATCGACTTTGTAAGACAACAGCAACGAATTCTCAACCGCGCGCAATTCACGCAACCGACCTCGAGCCGCGTTGGCTCAAACATTAATTATACCGCTAAACCGCAAAAAACTAATTCCGCAAAGGCATTTATTAATGTCGAAAAAATCGATAATCACTCCATCGAAATTTGTTTTTGTTGTCAAAAGGGATCGCACCCTTTATACCAATGTTCTAAATTCACAAGTCTAGAACCACGCGATCGATTTAACTTTATTAAGTCATCGAATATTCGAGTTTGTGTGAACTGCCTCAGTACTAGGCACATCACAAAAGCTTGTAAATCAAAGAGTACATGCAAAACATGCGCGCTCAACCATCATAGTTTATTGCATTTCAAACAAACTGATGGGCGAAAGTCACAAACAGACCCAATACCATCTCCCGCGTTACAAGCAGATGCCGATAATGATAACTTAAATTCTTTGAATCCGGTTTCGCTATGTGTAACAAATTCATGCCCTAGTGCAAATACTACTGCACTCTTAGGAACGGCTGTTTGCACTACCAGAGACGCTAAGGGCCAGGTACAGACGTTACGGGCTCTAATAGATAGCGGCTCCCAAAGGGACATAATTACGCGCAAATGCTGTTCACGCTTGAATCTTACGGTGCGGTCATCTCCAAGTACTTACGTCACGGGAATAGGTGACGTAAGAAATGTGACAAATGGCGTAACTTGCTTAAAGTTACATTCCCGCTATGACATCACTCAGTCGTATACGATTAAACCATATGTAGTAGAAACTATAACCAGTGAGTTGCCTACTGTTAACATTAACCGTTCCTCTTTGTCGTATCTTGACAATTTGCCCTTAGCAGACACAACATTCTGTACGCCCGGTGAGATTGATATTATCTTAGGATGTGACATATTTGCTCGCATTCTAAAGGCAAACAAAATATCAGGTTCTCTCGGCCAGCCATTTGCTATTGAAACCACTTTGGGATATCTCATCTTGGGTACTGCCCCAACGATGATTGAAAACCCAAGTATAAACGCCACGCAATCATTTTGTACGTTCACGCAAAATAATGATTTTTGCCTGTCGCGCTTCTTCGAATTGGAAGACATTCCAGATGAGAAGTTTTTAACGCCTGATGAACAAGAGTGTGAGGACATTTTTAAACTCACTACCTCTCGTGACACGGCAGGTCGTTATATCGTCGCGTTGCCGTTTCGAAACAGTCCCTCTGTTCTCGGTGAATCGTTACCCGCCGCCGAACGCAGGTTTCGATCTCTCGAACGCCGCTTGATATCTCAACCCGCAATAAAGTTAGAATATGACAAAATATTACGCGAATACCTACAGAAAGGGTACATTTCGCCGGTCGACAATTCTGACTTACCTCATTACGTTATACCGCATCATATTGTAGTTCGTGAAGATAAACTTACTACTAAAATTCGCATGGTGCTAGATGCGAGTATGAAATCCGATTCGGGTTATTCGCTTAATGACATCCTACATACCGGAAAGAATTTACAAGGTGATTTGTTTCGCATTATCCTCAATTTCAGATTGTTCGCAATAGCTATAACCGCTGACATAAAACAAATGTACCTACAAATCGTAGTGCAAGAAGAATGCCGTCGTTATCAGCGCATGCTGTATAGATTTAACAATAGTGACCCTTTACAATTGTTTGAATTTAATCGCGTCACTTTCGGCATGTCTTGTAGCCCATTTTTGGCCATGCGTTCACTGCGTCAACTCGCAACGCATGAAAAACCTCGTTTCCCACTCGCGGCAAACTTGGTGGAAAATGGCTCATTCTACATGGATGATTTTGTCACCAGTTGCTCATCAGTCGAGGAAGCTACCGAGTTGTCGACGGAATTAATTCAGTTATTCGCTGCCGGAGGATTCGACCTTGTAAAATTCTCTTCTAATTCTCCAAAGTTTTTATCCACGATTCCTACAGCTCGTCGTGTTAAGGAACATGTGGAATTTAATCCCGATGAAAACCTAAAAATACTAGGGCTTCATTGGATACCCGCTTCTGATCATTTTGTATTTGTCGTACACACCGACGAAAGAACGTGTACTAAACGAAACATTCTCTCGACGATTGCTCGTCTTTGGGATTTGATGGGTTTCGCCGCACCAGTTGTATTATTGGCTAAGCTGATAATTAAATCTCTATGGGAGTATAACCTGAATTGGGACGATACTCCTCCTGAAACAGTTGTCACACTTTGGCGACAGTTTAAAAAGGAATTGCCATTACTGCAATCTATTAAAATTCCTCGTTTTTTAGGAATCGAACCCAAATGTGTATTAACGCTTATCGGGTTTTCAGACGCAAGCGAACGCGCATATGGAGGTGTTATTTACTTACATGTTTACTGTCCGAATACCGATAAAACCACAATTAATTTATTATGCGCTAAATCCAAGGTCGCTCCGGCTAAGACGATTTCACTTGCGCGATTAGAACTATGTGGAGCGCTAGTACTTGCACGATTAATGCATACGGTCAGTAATACCTACACATCAAATTCAAACGCTCATACGACTTTAGCTTTTTGCGACAGCACGGTTGCACTAGCTTGGATAAATTCACCGCCTGCAAAATGGCAGACCTTCGTTGCCAACCGTGTCTCACAAATACAAAACCACCTTGGGGCTGAATGCTTCCATTATATAAGAGGTCAAGACAATCCCGCCGACTGCTTATCGCGGGGTCTTACTCCCGCTCAGCTAATAGACCATCCGTTATGGTTTAACGGTCCCGTATTTGCCCAATTACCTAAAAGTGATTGGCCTTTACAACGTTTTGATACGAAATCGATATCTGATCCACCCGAATTAAAAACAAAAATTTTGATGTCCGTTCAAGACAATAACCGCCCCAAAACAATTGCTCCACCGTTATTGTGTGCACTAGCTTCTCGTGTTAGTTCATGGCCGAAATTAATTCGAATAGTAATTTATGTTTTTCGTTTCATTAAGAAATTACCACGAGCATTCGAATTAAGCCATATCTTAGTTGCAGAAATCGCTGTTATAAATTCTATACAGCAAGAACATTTCTCCGAAGATATAAAGGCAGTCAAAGATGGGAAGAAGGTTCGGCGAGCGATTGCGAAATTAAATCCGTTTCTTCATGACGGAATTCTAAGGGTAGGAGGCAGATTGAGTAACGCTGAAACAGAATTTGACAGTCGTCATCCCATTCTGTTGCCCGCTCGGGATAATGTAGTCAATTTAATAATAGACTACTATCATATAAAGAACATACCGCAGGGCCGTTGTTAAACTCTGTCCCTTACCGTCACAATAGATTTAACGACATCTTAGAAGTTAGTTCATAATACTTTAATTTTTAAAAATCAATTAGATTAGTTTCATTGTTAAATAGGTACCAAACCCTACTTCTAGTTTTATCTACCGCAGGTTCAGTATTATTTATTGAATCCTTTCAAATCATATTTGTCGTTTCAATGTTTTTTATTTTTTTTATTTCCTTGCTATATCAGTCATTTTGACCATTTGGTAAAGCATTTATATAACTTACATAATATTTTCTTAACTTTTACATAATTTATTACATTCTACCGCGTGTCATTATAATTTTGTTTGCGCATTGAAACGTATTGGCACTCTTTTGGTTTATGGAAGTGGATTCTTTCATCCCCTTCCAGGCGGGGGGCATGGTTACGCCAATACATATACCCACACATACACACACCTACATAGCACACATACATACTGTTGCTGCTTGGGATTGGTATTAATATTGTTGCAAATCCTGTCCTACCTTGTTCCCAAAATCCGCACCTATAACTACCTTCACCACGTCAGTCTGCAATCAACAGCCCGCGCCGCAACATACCCTATAGCCCCCGTGCTCCCGCTATCTGTTAACCTAATTCCGCCGTGTTCGTCGTGTACACGAAACGCACGCCTATTGCTGTTTTCAGTGCCAATTGGACGGGGAGAAAGAAGACAAAATTGCCAGCATACAAGTTCTTTATCCTGTTTCGGTGAGTCCTTTCCTTTATATGCAGCATATGTTTTTTCCTCGTTCCAAGCAGTAAACAGTAACACAAAATTCAAGGTCCTTCGTTAGTCAATCTTCGCACATATCAAATCCACTCTACACACACACTATCTCATTCACACAGTTTTAAAATGGCCATATAAGCTGAAACAGTTGTCATAATAATAAAAACTAGAAAAGTTTAAATTTAATTTTACACAAACACAAAAACAATATGTACATGAAAAAAATCTGAATGATGGGATGGTTTTTCAAAATTCCATAAAGAAAACCTAATTCTTGTTTTGGAGAAAGTGTGCAAATTTTCATCAATTGCGGAATAAAACTGTAGATTTGTATAAAAAACCATCACCCATGTGCGCTCTTCTTTTTCATCATAAAACATTTTTACTTCGATTGAATATCTGTGATTGTAACTTTGGTTCAACGAAATCGGATTTGTTTTGAATTTATGTTTTCAAAATTGGAACTGATTATGTCAGCATAACAACTTACCAAAGTTTTATCGCAATCAGATGAATGGTATAGGAAATAAATTCATAACGCCAGCGCTCACCATTATATATAGAAACCTTAACGGGCATGTGCACAAAAAATCACCAAAGTTTCATCAAAATCGGATGAATGGTTTAGGAACGCATAAGGGAAAAAACAAAGAAACATTAGTTCATATGAAGCATTTACTTTGTGATGTCACATTATAATTTAAAATAAAACAATAACTTTGTAAACACCACTTTTATTTTTTATACTTTATGCCGACCGGGTTTCGCTACAACCGTAGCTTCTTCTGGGCAGTATAAAACTATTTATGACAACATTAATTTATTTTATTTATATGTAAAGGAAATGTATTCCATTTAAATTTGAATCCTGTAGTGTCAGTTGGAATGTAATTATCAATTGTCACTTGTTTTATTGTTCTATTATTTTATTGTAAAATATCAATTTTAGTTGGAAGAAACCATTCAAAAAAAAATCATATAAATAAACATAAATGTCGTTTCTTTGTTAAACTTTGCAACAGAAGGGTTTTATTTATAAATCAATAGAAAGGAATTAAACCTTATTATAAAACGACATTTTTCGTTTTAAACCAAAAATGGAGAAACTTCAATTTGAATTTACGCTGTTACCTGGAGGCGATGGCAAGTCAAATATTGTTAGCATTACAAAAATAGTCACAAGTGATGAAAAAGTTATTACAATACCAGAAATGCTACAATCCGCCAGTCATCACGAGGAGATAATGAAAATTGATGCTTTTGGAAAAGCAAAAACTAGTTTGAAAAAAAGATACCAGGTTAGAAGAGTCTGGGTAACCATGACAGAAGAACTAAAAAAAACAATATATATATATAATACTATTTATTGATAACATTAATTTTTATATTTTAAAGATTATTATTATAATTGTAAGTAGGTATGTGTCTTTCTCATTGCGAAAATATCTACTTATTTTTGTATAATTTTGTTTATTTGTATTTTTCGACTTTAAACGTTTTGTCCCCAAGTCGTTGGAATCAGAGAAAATAATGAGTGCATTTTTGAGTCGAATTATTATTATTTAATGCTGTCGGGGTCATTTATTATTCGCATAACACGGCGGACCCGCGCCCAGCAATCGCACACAAACTGCTTTGTTTATAGGCACCATTATACCACTAACATTTCATAATGCGTCGGCCGCCTCCGTGGCGCAGTGGTAGCATACATAGATAATATAATCAATAGTGGTAACACATGTAGCTAATAGAACCAATAGTGGTAACATACGTAGCTAATAGAATCAATAGTGGTAACATACATAGCTAATAGAAACAATAGTAGTAACACACATAGCAAATAGAATCAATGGTGGTAACACAAATAGCTAATAGAATCAATAGTGGTAATACACATAGCTAATAGAATCAATAGTGGTAACACACATAGCTAATAGAATCAATAGTAGTTACACACGTAGTTAATAGATTCAATAGTGGTAACACACATAGCTAATAGAATCAAAAGTGGTAACACACATAGCTAATGGAATCAAAGGTGGTAGTTCACGTAGCTATATAATAGAATCAATAGTGGTAACACATGTAGCTAATAGAATCAATGAGATGGGCCATGAATGCTTATAATCATCATCATCAAACAGTATTAATGGCCTTGAGACTGTACGGTTGAAATTTAAAAATTCGGCTAAAAATACAACTCCGACGCCACGCCTTACGCAAAACCGTTTTCGGATGTGGAGTTTGTATGCTAATGTACATAGAACCGAATTAAAGCATTGCCAAAAGATGGCGCTACTTACGTTAACATCTAGCTTGATTAGCATCGCCTAGCACGCGTAAGTACTACGGATTTGTATTTTCATGTATCTCTCTGGATATGGAAAGATTGACGATAATATGATTATTATTGTAACTGGCAGTTGTGAATAATAATACCACGTGACTATATATTACAAACGACTTCATTGCCTGTCGCGGTTAGATACTTTTTCCCGGTGACTAGCTGTCCCTGGATCCCAGTACGAGCAGTTTGGTAGACGCTCGGCGATAGGTGGCAAGCAAACATGCCTTATCTATATAATTTTATTTCTATTATCTGTGGTAATTGGTAACACGTCCCGGATTTTTAATTTTAATTTTCATATTTAATTTAAGAGGCGGGAATTTGTACCGCCGCCCCGGGAACTTGGTGGAGGATGCCCACCAGCAGTGTGGTGGGCCAGATCCGTAGAGGCCGGATGAGGGAGACCCTTTGATCTCTCCAGTCGGACTCTCTCGACCCCAACGCATTGCGTCATGGTTGGGGGGGGGGGTGGATTCATACATCACTCCTGGACACACTGACCTCCAGATTTCCCTTGTAAAAGACTATCCGCACAGCATCCCAGGCCGTGAGGGGAAGTATTTTTCTCAACGCCTCCTGAGAGGAATTACTTACTGTAAAAAAAACTTCAGTAGATTCGCACTACCTGATAGATAGGTATCTATAATCAGTATCGCCTTGGTGAAAGATCACGAGAAATAAAAATATTTGGATGATTTATATAGCGCCATTTTTGTGAGAAAATCATCACAAGGGCGCGTTACAAATTCATTTATACATTTAACCTATACAGGGTGTTATGGGACGTACTTGATTTACTTTAACCAATGATTCCTGACGTGTATCGTGTATTTACTTACATGAAAAGCTCAAACAAAAAAAAATCAGGGGTACCAAAGACCCACTGGTTCCAGACATCCGACACAATACTCACATATACCCAAATGATTTCTTCTCAGTTCTCCACATTCACACATCTTCCTTGAATTCGCCTGCCTATAAAATTATTATTTATTTCCAACGCAACACAAAAGCACCTATCGCTAGTTAAAGCGATAAATTACCTACGTAGTAGCTCTGTGCATCTCCCTCGCACGCCATCAATGTTAACACAATGGGCGAAAGAGAGACGCAAAATAAAGGGCGCGATAATTTTTCATTGCAAAGTTATTGTCGATAAACTATTTACTGGCTTGCATGTAATTTTAAATGAAAATTATCCCTTGTAATTTTAATATTGGTAATATTTTATCTACTGTAGTAAAATTATATTTTTTACTACCAGAAAAAGACGTTGGAGTTGTAATGTTAACCACTACTCGTTTTATAAACAGATCATACTTTTAATAAGACAGACATTAACACAAATTAGACTTAGGCATCACTTTTCAATCAAATCTTTGATTTGTTAACCACATAACAGAAATCTCTAAAAAGGGCTTAAAAATGTTGGCATTTATAACTAGGCTGACTAGAAATTTTAACAATATAAAGTGTATTAAACTGCTTTATTTTGCCTATGTTAGAAGTAAACTTGAGTACAATTCCCCCATCTGGAATACATAGTATAGTATACGTTTACAAGCTGTTGAAAGAATACAAAACAAATTCTTAAGTTTTCTAAATTTAAAAATGGGTATTCCAGCAATTATGTTGAACTAGAACACTATTTTAAATGATATGAATAATGCTCAAATTGTCAGACAGAATTGGTATTTCTATATAAAATTCTAAATGATTTAGCTGATTGTCCGGTATTGCTAGAATTGATAAGCTTCCGGATTCCACTACGTAATACTAGAAGTCAGGACTTATTTCACTGCAGAAATTCTGGGACTAACTACCATACGTATTCCTCTTTGCCCAGAATATTAATGGAGGGAAACAATTATACCAAGCCATTAGACATCTTAAATTTATGTTTAAACAAATAAAAGATATTGCGACAGTTCAGTTTGTACAATGAATGCTTTGTATTTCTTACTATTCACATAGATAGGTAATGTAAAAGCTCCGAAAAAGGAAAAATTAAATAAGGACAGAGGAGTTAGAATTCTTCACCGTAACAACAAAAGCAAAAATTAGATAACTTAGAAGCTCTCGAAATTATAAAATCCTCTTATAAATTAATTCTAGTATTTTGAATAACCAAATTAATTTATCTTTTTTTTATTTATTTGTACACGCCCAATAAGGGCTTTTACATATAATAAAATTAAAAACACATATGGTATAATCAAAGAATTAAGAGATAACAATTAATAAGTATCAAGTATAATTTTTTAAACTTAAAAACACCAGAGTAAAATATAGGATACACATTCATATACATTTCGACACATATTGAAAATTTATAAACATTTGAAATTTATCTAGATAGACATACAGTGTTAATAACAATGTTTTTATAGGTTGATAGATATTCAGTACCGTTGGTGTTCATGTAATATTTATTCCCTGCGCTGTGCAGTCGGTTCATTACTGAGTTTATTTTTGCATCGGTACCTGAATTGTTACAATGGTAAGGTACATTCTGACGAACCGTTCTACTAGGCACACGAAAGTTAATCAGCCTAAGGAGTTCAGGGGAAACAAACATGTTATTAACAATTTTGTACAGAAAAAATAGATCAGTACATATTATTCTTTCTTTTAATGTGGCAAGGTCCATAATTTTCAACAGTGACATGTAGCTAATGTTTTCAATAGGAATTCCTAATCTATAATTTATGTTTCGTAAAAATTTATGTTGCATTCGCTCGATCGATTTTTCACGAATATTGTAAAATGGATTCCAAATGGTTGAGTTGAATTTTAAATGGCTTCTGACAATGGATGAATATAATATTTTTAAAATTTTCAAATTTTTGAAATCTTTTGAAGTTCTTAATATGAAACCCAACATTTGCATCGCTTTAGTGGTTATATTATTAATGTGGGAGATAAATGATAATTTTAATCCTATTCTAAACATATTTCCAATAAACCGTTCTTCCCGGAAATCCCACTATTAAACCTTACGCTTTGCTTAACTCCCACTCAAACACCTAAAATTTGTCTATCCATACCATTGACGTACCTATATCCATACTAATGCATGCGTTTGTTTGTTACGCTTTCGCGCCTAAACCACGGAATCGATTTTAAAAATTCTTTCACCGATAGAAAGCTTCATTATCAGCGAGTAACATAGGCTGTGTATAATGGTAAGCTCTGGCGTTATAAAATTTGTACAAATGAAAATGTGTGTATTTCATATATTTTTGCGGCAGGGAGGAATGGCAGGGAGGCGGAAGGTGGGGTTCGCGGACTGTGAAGAGACGAGGGAGGGGGAAGGCGGGGAAGGTGGAAGGGAATGAATTTGAAGGTGGAAGTTGTATTTTTGTATTGTATTTTTATGCAAATTTCATAATGCCAAAGCTCACTAGGGTATATTGTGTACGTATATAGAAACTTACGCAGGCGTGTGCACAACAACTCATCAAAGTTTCATCGCAATCGGATGAACGGTATAGGAAATAATTGCATAAAGCCAGAGCTCCCCATTATATAAAGAAACATTCACGGGCGTGCGCACAACAAATCACAAAAGTTTCGTCGCAATCGGTTGAATGGTTTAGGAATGCGTAAAGGACAAACAAAGAAACATTCATTTTTATATATTAAGTTGTCCCTTTCGTATGTATTCTGGGAAGTATGAGCGACAGTGACAGGAACACTTTGGTAAAATACCTATTATTCAAATTTCTCGGCGACCGGGTTTCCTCTTAAGCTTCACCTTAAGACAGTGATTGATATATATTTTTTAATATATGAATGGAATTTCTCATTTCAACTCAGAAATCAGAACACCCTGTGTTAAGCATTTTCCTGTACAAAATAATATGCAACGTGTAATGGACGTGATTGGAAAATCATTTCAACAATAAAGTATAAAGTGATTACATTCTTCCGATTCAAAACGAATAAAATAATATTGCGCCTGACTATAAAAAGGCTTAATAAGATTAAATGGGTTTAAAGTTACATTCTTACAAATGATTAAGTATTTATAGTTAAATAACACGTTCAGTTCCGCCTTTGGCAGGCATTATCAAATTATTATAATGGGACTGCAGGGGTCAAAATCTCGGGTCAAATGAAGGTAATGAATTCAGCAAGTATTATTGCATTTTTATTATTTATGCCTTGAGTCATGAACAGAAAATCTTAAGACCTCGGGCATATTTTGTCAGATGCTAAAAATATTTCTGTTTTGCAATAAAATTCAAATATATAAATGGAATATTTCTGAAAGCATATGAAAACTGAAAAGTGTTTTTAGGAAGGTGATAAAATATGCTTTCAATGTTTTCACTTTTTGAAATATGAGCATTTTGAATACAAACATTTATTGGATTGCAATCTTTAGAGCACAGGCATCGGGCGGGAATGCTATCCTTGTTCTACCGGTATTACAATGGAAGATGCTCCGAGTAACTAGCGTCATTGATCACTTCGGCACCGGTGCCTAGTCGGGAAGCACGCCAAACGTTGACATTTGTCACATGAAAACGGGCGGTTTCTTCCAATCGTTCTTGTGTTCAACAGCTAGGCTGTGGAACGATTTTCAGGCCTCTGTGTTTCCTCCTTCCTACAACATGGGTATCTTCAAGACCAATATTCTTTCCTTCCTCCCCTCAAAAAGACCCACCACACAGCATCTCAGATGACATATAGGTGGCCCTGAGGAATTTTTTTTCCTCAGGGCCTCCTGTGTGGAGTTAATGTAAAAAAAAGTTTAAAAATAAGTACCTAGTCATTTTACATTATTGTCTTACTAAAATTACTGAAAACGAAAAACAATAAAAACACACACATATTTTATTAGGCTAATGTATTATTTTTGTATGTTAGCAAGGAATCGTGAAAAATGTAGAAAAAGTGTAGAAATTTTTCGTAATGGGTTAAGTTGTGATAGCGTGAGTAGCTGATGAATTATTTGCTGCATTAGTATTGTTAGCTTCTATGTGAGGAAGCGTAGTGTGCTTGAGGTCGGACATTTAACGCTCTATTCTACCAATTTAGTTGACCTCGAAGTACAACTATGGACGGCGGCAAGTTTCTACCCTTTTTTAAATAAATTATCGAACAAGCTATAAAAATACATACAACATTGAACGCATCTATAAAGCCCCGTTTCCACGCTTGCCAAGCCTCGGCAAGCCTCCACAAACGCCAACGTGGAAACAGGTCGTTTGTCTTGGCTTGCGTAGGCTTGCAAGAGCTTGCGAAAACTTGCCGCCGATCCAATCGGGGTTGGATCCAGCGGCAAGCTTCGGCAAACGCTCAGTGCAGGGGGGTATAACTCCGATCAAAAAATTCAACCACTTCGAAGATGGAAAATATCTATGACTGTGTGACGTCATTCCGCCGGGCCCCGCCCCTTCACCTCGCCCGTCCAATGGAAAGCTTTGTTCTTATTATTATTATACAAAACTTTTTACAGCTGACGCCGCTGACGGTAAATTCTACCCCCTATAGCTGACAGGCTCGTGGCAACTACTAGTGCAGAAATTCACTCATTTCAACATACTCGCCTCCCGCGAGCGATGGCCCCTGCCAACATGACTCTTGGTTTGTATGCTTTATCATTATTAATGATTACCTAGGCAAAGGTATTTATATTGCGAGGATTAGATTGGTGGTGAACTTTATCCACCGGATGCAGTGTGACGATTATACTTGTGTTTTAACGTTTCTTAAAAAAAAAATTATGAAGGTCATTGCGAGACATATTTATTTAGCACCTTAATGATGAGATATAATTGTTTGTTGTATGTATGTGCGTGTCATGTCAGGAGATGGGAGGCTGACATGTCCCATCACTTTGTGCCACCGCTGTCCTTGAGAGAAGAAGGAAGAGTACTTCATGGACCAGGACGCAACAGGAACTAAACTTTCTTAGTACGCCTTTCATATTCTGTTCTGTTTTTATCATAATAGAGTGCTGGTACCTACCCTGGTATGGCAGTGAGGAACTGGCAGAGGAAAAATGAAAGTAGACTGAATGCTGTATGTGTGGTAAAACCATGTATGGTCCTGAATATTTTCTGCCTGTACAGAGTATAATAGACCAATATATATATTTTTATGCAGCAAAGCGTTTATTGGTCAAATCGTATGTATAGTTTCATATCAGTGATCGATGAACCGATGGATGCAATTTTTAGCCGTAAGTTGTTATAATGGTTTACCAGGTTTACTTGCTTTGTAGTTGGAAGTAACATTGTAGAAACATATTATAAGTTTGTGCATAATGAGTATTAGATAATGAGTATTATTAGTATAAGATTAAGAAAGAGACCCTCAGTTGGTTCGATCAAGTGAATCAGATATTGTGTCAAGCCATGTCAAGAGTCAGAATAGTATGCATGTGTCGATTTGTGAATGTGGCAAAGAGTGTGTGCCAAGACCGAGCTGTTCACCCTATCTGTCTACCCCTGCGGGAAACGGCGTGATGGTCAATTAGTTATTCTTGTATTGCCTGTTTTTACCTGTTTATAATAAAATACTAAAACATGTAATTGAGTTATCATTTCTCTGTTGTAAACCAGAGAAATGTCAAAATTCGATATTGTCGTAGGAACACCAAATCTTATTTGAAAATTGTTCTTCCCGTTTAAAGGGATTGAAATTTCATTTAATTTTAGGTTATATTTACGACAGTTGGTTTCTTAGAGCAACGAGTTTCCACCTGACAAAGGTCTGTCTAGAGAAAATGAGCTGCAAACAAAAGTAAGCTCATTTTATCAGGGCAGCACTCTGTCAGGCGTAGCTCCGATGCTTTGGGGGAATATTTTGACATTTCATTTTATTTTTAAAATAATATTTTAGGCAATAGAATTGATCAGGTACCGAAAGAGAATTATATTGTCTATGGTCGATCCTTTTTTTGTTTGCTCTATCCTTGTCGATGGTATGTGTGACGTAAATCAGCCCAGTGAAAAAGAAAGGCGTAAAATATTGGCGCATCTATGGCGTAAAATAGCGTCAAAAAATTGTCTATACAAAAAGCACGAAGTTATCAATCTAATGACTGGTTGATTTATGGCTCAGTGTAATTTCCTAACTGACGGCGAATGCACGCCGTTTTTGCTCCATGCGGTATATCGATAATTAATATTACGAGACATATGTATGACGTAAGAGGCGTGCCTGACTTATTAAAATGTTTAAGTACATAATTTGAATTCACTAATTTAATTTGTTGGATTTACCTAAAAATTCAAAATAAATAAATAATATTTTATTGATGATTTATTACAATAAAAAAACGTATGATTTTTGTTATAATAACTTTTTTTTTATAACACAAGACAATATTATATTGTTTTTTTATACTTTGCTTGTATTTCAAATAAAAGTACGTTAAACTAAACGCAATAGCCGACACAAGTTCGGCGTTCGCCATGCTTGGGTGTTGGTAGCGTACTGACGCAATCACAAGCGTGTAAACGGCTTCCAAATGCCAAGCGAGATTTGTCGACGCTTGGAGCTTGTGGAGGCTTGCCGAGCCTTGGCAAGCATGGAAACGCACCATAAAAATATTCACAAGGGATATTATTTATTAAAATAAAGAATGTTAGATATTTCAACGAAATTGTTGTATTGTCAATATTTTGTGAATATTGAGACGGTACGCCATCTGTGAAAATCATTAGAATCTATTACCCTTTACTGGATGAAATATTTATTATAGGGGAGGCTTATTATAAGGGTAGTTACCAACCTAGTTGACATAGGTACATATTGAAGTGGTAGAATAGAATTTTACCATTGATAAAAAGTATAACAGAGTGGCACTTTTATTTTTTGTTACCACCTCAAGGCCGGAATGTGGAGCCAGTGGGACTAGCGTATACTCAATCGGATGGTCTGTGTTGTGAGGTTGAATTATAATAATAATTGGATAATTTGTTGAGCGCCGTTTTTATGAAAAATCACCTCAGCGGTGCTGTACAATTTATTATGATTTCTTAGGCTCTATTTAATTGTACTAAATAATAATACTTTTCTTTGTAAATCACTTCTATTTTATTAGAAAGTTTATGCTTTGTTAGAAAATACGGCTTTCCACGCGGAGGACATTATATTTAAAACATTGGATATTGCATGATTTTACATTTGCTACACTCGTTACTATTTATGAGAAGATTAGTGTCCAAGAGAGGGAAAGGAACTGGGTAAGATGAAGGTTTGGAAGAACAAACCCGGATATTCAGATCTTGTCAACAAATTTCGCTAATGCCATTTCAAGCACTTTGGGAGGCGGGTATGGGTACCGCCGCACCGCATTTATCAGATAACCAACACCTCTACCTTAGGTCATCCCACGTTTGGTGACTTAGCAGGGGTGCCCGGAATCATGGGGTGAGGTTTTACCGGGTATTGGCGGTGGATGCGTCTGCCCTCCAGCTGCCTGGCAGACCAGATCCGGAGAGAATGGTTGGGGGAGGCCCTTTGACTTCTACGTCTGTCCTCTCTAGGAACATCGCCTTGCATCGCAGTGGGAGGGATTGATTCATACGTCTGTCACTCCTGTACACACTGACACCCAGATTTCTACCCACCCCTAATACACTTTTTCTTCAAAGAACTTCATCTCCTTACTTTCCTAAAAACACCCTCCACATAGCATCCCCAAAGATGACATGGGCCCTGAGGGGAATTATTTTCCTCAGGGCCTGCTGTGAGGAGCTTATGTAAAAAATAATTATATTTATTAATATTATTGGATTGGTAGCACATATTTTGATAATTAAGCCCTAGGCAACAAGCAGGGAATAGGTACCCCAACATTACAAAAATAAAATATCAGAAATCACAAACCTTTTTAATTATATAAATTCATATATATTCTTGTGAATTAAAAGTATCTATTTACTATGTAACATCATTCATAATTTCAACAATAAACTTTATTATTACCTGTATGTACTCTAAATTAACAAAATAACTTATAATGCCTTAAATTAACAAAATAGAAACATTATATAGAGACAATGTTGTGTACCCTTGCCTAAGTTTGTATAAATTCCGTAGCATAAGAGTTTCAACAATCATTCTGAAAATGTCCGTAGTAGGATGAAAGCGGTCCTGGTGAAAATAAATAAGTGGAACCAAGTGAAAAAAAAATTAATTTCAATTCTAATGGAATGGAATTCCACCACGAATTAACAGTCCACAAACTAGACTCGAGAAGAATTATTAAATTGTCTTAAATTATTCTGTTAAAAAATAATTTTCCTTATAGAGTAATTTAAAACAAAATAAATTTTCAAATTAAAGTTCTCGATTATATATAGGTAGGTAAGACAGCTTTATATAATTAGAGCTTACATTTTTCTTTAAAGTTTTCAACCTTATGTTAATTTACGAGTTACATTGTCGATTTACATGTAAAACTAAATAATACAAATTCCTAACAAATTCAACGTTTAGTTCTGCTTGAACAAATTTCAATAGGAGGAGACTTATTACAGCGGAGATCGCTATTATGAGTAGATAAATAAAATTAATATTTAAGTTATTACTGACAATATGGAAAAAATCTAAAACAAATATTTTTTAATGTTTACAGAGCTGGGAATGCATCCGAGCGCCACTCCTGAGTGAGCACTGGGCCCGAGCTCAACCGAGACCATGCCCTACATAATAATTGATTATTTATTTTATTTTATTTTTATTACTATTTTTCCTATATACCTGTTTCTTTACTTAAACTGTTGTGTAAACATGTATAACTACATGGGACGTGTGGTATTGCGCTACCCTCCCCACATTCTGAAATAAAACATTATTATTGTTATAAAGTATTTTTTTTGTGAGCTTCTAACTTTAAACCACAGTTGTACATATATATGTATGGGGAAACTAGTTTTAAGTCAGTAGTTATAACCCTTAGTCCTAAGTCACTAGATGTTATTATAAAATTCCACGAAATCTTATTAAATATAGATTTCCATCGTGAACTATTGAGCTATGAAGAACATATCTATGAAAAATGAAGTGCCTAGATAAAACGTTCTGCTTAAAAAAATTAAAATTTACTCGTTAAGTCGTATCTATATATAGGTACTATAATAGGTCCTAACATGATATATAATACTGCCACCATATGTGAAACCAGTGTCTTCTTTGAGAATCTCTAGGAGAGTACTGTTTTTTTACTTATGAAGGCAGAATAAAAAAAATCACACTTTATCTAAAACATGCGAACACCTCAGCACAGGTTCATTTAGGGAGATTCACATAAAACTACTACCAAACTATTTACATAATCATTTTTTTCTGTTACTGAAATTTATTATTTATTTATTTACGGTACAAACAAACACCTTTAAATACAGATTAAAACTTTTTTATATAAACATGGATTGAAAAACAAGTACACATGTATACATGCCCATATGATTTAAATTAACTAAAACTTATAATTTAAAATAATGTATATTATTTTAAATATATTTTATTACTTACTCGTACTTGGGTGTATGACTTTATTATTTGAGCATCCCTCACCAAACTTATGAGCATTGTTTCTTTATTGTAAAAAATACATATGTTAAATAAATACCTACATAAAATTATATATATAAACATACAGAAATTTACTTGTTTTGTGCATTGAAAGATAAACAATATTTATTCTTTTTTTTTACTTTATGTTTTAAAAAAAAAGTATATTATTTATATATATGTATTACATAATATTATGAGCGAGGAATTTTGTTAACAATCTATTCATTTCAAAGTGATTCACATTGAATAGGACACGTGGGAATAATACATGCCAGAAACTTGCAATATACGTGCAGTAATTATTGTGCACTGCACGTGTTAGAGATAATAATTAGTATTGCGGTAGGAGAGCTAAATTTTGGAACACTCAAGCATAAAATTAATTGTAATTTATAAGCTAAACGAACACTGGAAGTGAAACACAAAACGTTTAAGATTAAATTATCCACGAAAAATTCACTAACGTGACCATGAACTTATAAAATATTAGTCAAGTAACTAAACTTGACCATAATTTGTTGACAGCGTAGCGAAGACCTCTTTTAATTCGAGCGCTTTGCAATTCGTCTATCTGTAAATTTATTTTAATGTTCCTTGTCCCGACAATCCTACTAAAATGGTAGCCGTGTTTGATAGTCCCTTTTCAGTCCGCCAGAGGTCGAATAAGCATTACGAGCTGTAAAATCATAAAAATATTATAATACATTATTTTTTAATAACATATTTTAATTTTTATATTATATTAGCAATATAATATAAAAATTAAAATATGTGAAATTCTTTTTTGGCAGTTCTTTCGGTGTTAATAAAAAAATCTGCTATTTCTGCACATTTTTTTATCTAAGCTGTGTATGCGTGATATAAGAGAGTTCATAAACGAATTGGTATTAATATTTTTGTTGTAGTGAAATATAATTTTAGTTAATGTGATTCTATTAGAAATAAGCAATGAAATCGATTTCAATAATGCAGGGCTGTCATAATATGTTATGTAAACAGTAATAATCTCTGAAATGTATGTAAGAGAATTGAAAAAAAAAGTTTCACTAAAGTCATCCACTCTCCTTCTTGACCACAAAGCCAACTAAGTTATAGGAGATACGCTTTAGGTTTAAACTGGGAGGGGTCGTTACGTATGTTATTATTTATATTTGGTTGTCCAGGGTTCAATTCCGGGCGGGCCTAGATTGATTTATCCACCTCATTCAGCCAATGAATACATCATAATGCCTGCATGGGGCAGATGGCAGATGTGCTGGGAAATTGTTATGCTGATAATGTTGTGTATTACATTAAATAATGTATTGTAACAAAGTTTTTTTCACAAAGATGACGCTATGTAAATAATCCAATCATCTCTCCTTTAGGGTAATGTAGGTACTGCTATATCTGTCACCAAAATTACACGCCCTAAGTTCTAATAAAATTAGATCTATCTCATTTTCTATTATGGTGAAATATATTGTTTAGATAGATTTACAAAGAGAGAACACGAAGCTTTCTCTTTGCATTTAAATTATAAAAAACAGATCATCAGCAGCCTTCCAGCATCAAGCGCCACTCCTGAGTGAGCGATTGGGCCCGAGCTCACTCAAGACCACGCCCTGCATAATAATGGATTATTTATTTTTGTTATTACATTTTTTTTTCTATTTATGTTCTTGTTTCTTTACTGTTTAAATACATAAATACGTAGGTATAACTATATGGGTCATGTGGGATTGCATTATCCTCCCCTATCCAAGAATTATTATTATTATTATTATAACCCATTTGCCTAATTATATATTTTTTTATATATTCGTATGAAGCGGTAAATAAAGTTTACAAGAAAAAAAAAAAATCTTTTATTTTTTTATAATTTGAATTCCGCAACCGCCAGGAGCCTGTGAGACTATGGCATTCCCAATTGGGGTATGTTTTAAGGCTTAAGATAGTGGGGATAGGAAGGAGATAGGGAATATAAAAGTGGGCAAGTTCCTGACTATTTTTTTTACATTAACTCCGCACAGGAGGCGCTGAGGAAAATAATTTCCCCCAGGGCCTATGTCATTTTTGTGGATGATGTGTGCAGGGTAGAAGAGAGGAAGTAGCGAACGGAAGGTCTTGAAGAGACCCATGTTGTAGAAGGGAGGAAAAAAAGAGGTCGGCAAATCGTTCCACAGCCGAGCTGTTGAACTCAAGAACAGATGACGTAGAAGCGACTCGTTTTCATGTGACAAATGTCAACCGTATACATATATGTTGGGCGCGGGTTTGGCGTGTATCTCTAATACTGCTGCCAAGCGGATCAATAATAATGCTAGTTCCTCGGAGCGTCTTCAATTGAAATACCAGTAGAACAAGTACAGCATTCCCACCCGACGCCTATACTCTCAAGACTGAAATCCGTTTATTAAGATAGGATAATCTATCAAACATGGGTATATAGGTAGGTACCTACCTACATTAGTTCGAATTTTGAAAATGTCACATTCGTATGTAGGTACCCTACAGACAAGGCATATTAAAAAAATTTAAACCATGATAATGTAAAATATAGGTACGATATCTATGTGAAAAAATCCCTATACAAAAATGATCCTTGAAGAAATCTTTGAAAAGGTCTGGCAAATTGGGTTAGGTTAGGTTGCACAAAATTCAAATTCAAGTTCTAAAAACGAACAGGAAAACAAAAGACGGTCGTTCCGCGGATTCGGCAGCGGAAATAATTGAGTAGCGAAAAGGAACGAGATATTTCCAAACGAGACAAAAAACAAAAACACAAAAAACATTTTAAAAAACAATAAAGAAAAAAAACAACACCATCGCACCACCGGCCTAACGAGGCTTTTTGGGCTTTTTTCGTTCATTTTCAGACCCCGGAGCTATAAACATTATCACACGGAATAACATCTCGCCACTTGATATTAAAAATAAAAAATTCATTCAAAAATACACCTTATTACAAATATAAATAACGCCTAAATTACCATACAAAAAATACAATATTTACGCTTTTCTGGTTATGTAACGCAGATCTTGTTAAATCTTTGTCACGGAAATTTGGTCAAATTTTGTATTAGATTTGTGCAATATAAGTGTGAGTTTTATGTGAAGTTTTTGTGGGTGTTGCGCCGTTTTGGATGTGAAAAGAGGTTGGTTTATCATTAGTACATACATTAAAAATCCACCGAGCGGCGCGACCAAAGATCGAATTCGACGTGTGTGGTCCCGTCTGAAGATGCGCAAGCGATAATGACCCTTACTCTCAACCAGAATCATTTGAAAACTAAAGCATTTTTATGATGCAATAAGGATCAGTTTTGTGTGAACACTTGTGACGTTTTGGTTTTGAGAGGATGCGATGGAGTTGGGATGTTTTGGATCTGAAATAAGATTGGAGGCTTTTGAATTTCGAACTGAGAGCTTCATTAGTTTGAAAATGGAATACAAACTGAAGGTACTGCTTTGAGCATCTTTTATTCATATTAAAAATCAATTAAATAATACGATTTATATTGTGTTGTGACTCTGGGTTCGGTTTACAAACGTTAATTTTTTTGTATTTAAAAGATATCTATACTTAAGTAATTCTATTAAAAAAAAATAGTGTTATAATATTTTGACAAGCAAGTGGATGAATGAACGAGTTGGGGTTGCCCAATATAGACCATCAGGGTCATGTCAAAAGGCGTAACGATAGTACAATATCTATTTATGTACCTATGAACATAGATGAAGTACCCGTAGATGCGTCGTGAACAGAGTTGCATACCTTTGTTGAAAGAAGGCAAACTAAAAACGTTGTTAGAACCAAAAAAATATTTGTCCGATTATCTTTCCTAGTATTAGAATATTACAGAAAAACTCTTTTTGGGCTATGTTGAGAGAGAGAGAGTCATCGACACCAGTTTCTGGGTAAGAAAGTTCAATTCTCAGTCAAACAAAAACACAAAAACAAAAAATTTATGAAAACTATATCAGTACCACCTGCAAGAAATTCTTTATTCTACAAGATCACTGTTTTGAAAGTAATATTTTCGTACTTACAATTTCATACAATTCGTTGCCATTAGAGAAGAAACAATGTTTTGTGACGGTACTAAATCATCAAGTCAAAAGCATCTGTCATTTGCTTTTGCCATTACCGTCAACAAATTATCAAATATAGACGCTAAATTCAAAATACCGAACAATACAAAAATACGTAAAAAATTAGTAATAAACATTTGGTTAGGTTAGGTTATTACGTGAAAACAAGCTTATGGATCTCAGTGGTTAAACGCTACCAAAATTCACGTACGATTAAGTGAGCATTTCGAGTTCGTCATGGCATAATAGTAGTATATATGTGGTTGTTAGTATATTAGGGATAGGCTATTCGCACTTTAGGACCCTCAGGAGTGATAAACCACGTTCCCTTCATACCTAGGTAGATACTAAATTTATAACACACTCGGCAACTATTTTAATACTGTTCAGGGTTTGTCAAAATGTAAATAATTGAGGTTCAGTGTTTTTGTTTTTTTTTTTGAGGTTCAGTGTTTTAACGCGAAAACCCTACTAATCTCTACCATAAGTGCGACTATGGCATTCCCAATAGGCCACTTGCATCACATTTAAAAAAAAAATCCGGTTTAGGCAAATATTCTAAGACATTCTGTATTTTTTTTAATCATATATTTGAAACCATAGCGATTTAAAAAAAATTTCAATTCGTAAAATCAGACCATTTTTTATAAACCAGAAAGACGGGACATAACTTTATGGGTGCGAAAAAACGATAATTACATAGCCGAAAATCATTTAAAAAAAATAACGTTTTCCACACGAATAGCAATAAGTTGTACGGGGTTCTCTTCGTAACATCTGTAAAAACACCGCCATATTTATCAAAAAATCAAACCAAAGATAAGTTCGCATAGAACAAACAATAAATCTAGTGAACGTTAAACGCAAATTCAAATATTCGCCGGAAATCAAAGTGTTGCCACATAAAAAAAAATTAATCCGTATGGAATTTTACAAAATTAAGGGAACATAATCGGAGACGGGACATTTTCATGTAGTGACGTCACGAGCTCAAATAGTTAATTTATTTATTTAAAAATAAAAAAACTATACATTTCTAACATTTTTTAATAACATTTTCGTAATCTTAGTAAAAAAACTATCCACACGATTTTTTCCAAGTCGTTATGAAATCCATGCAAGTGGCCTATTGAGGTATGTTGTGAGGCTGAAGGTAGTGGGGAGGAAAATGGTGAATATCTGTGAATATCTACCAGGCTTTCCAGATCTAGACACCAAACACGGCTCAAGCCATTTTAAGCAACGTTTAAATTATTCTAAATTGTGATCAGGGCGATACTGAGAGTATCTTCCATTGTGGACCACGTCTCAAATATGAGTAGGTACCTAATATATATTAATAGATTTTCATGAGTAGTGAGGTAGTATTTCTTGAGGAGTGTAAGGAGAATATATGACGCAAATGTTATTGGTAGAAGTCGGTGACTCCCGAAGAAAGCTTGACACGACCAAGTGAAGCAGATACTTGAGTCGGGTCTTGTCAAGAGTCAGAATAATAGAAGGGCATGTGTGATACGATGGATGAATGTGAACGAGGCAAGGGTTCTCTCTGCCTACCCCTGCGGGGAAACGGCGCAATTTTTATTTTATTTATTTGAGACACAAACAGAATATTTATAAGACATTTTTGCAGGTAATATAAAACAAATTCTGATACAAATTAAATATCCCTAGACTAATGTGTCCGCAGTAGTCATATTTGCATATGCACAGAAGCAAACACATGAAAAACGTTAAAAGTGAAAGTTATAAGTATTACTTATAACTTGAATACTAAAATACAAAATTTGAAAACTAAAATACAAAAATATAAAATTTGAAATACATAATAAATATGAAATATTTATGAAGTAATTATTGAAAAGTAATGAAATAACATTTTTTTTTGGTGCACAAATCATGGAGATATTTTTTGACGCTAGTTAGGTATATTATTTACAAAAATATCTATGATGGTGTGTATTTTAACAAGATCGTTGTATGATCGAGACATTCTAGATATAGGATTAAAATGTCCAGTATAATTGGTAGAAATTTCGGTCCAAAATATGTTAAGGCTTGTGGTAGATTTGGGCCTGCCGTATAACTTGATTTGATTGACTAAGTTACTATTTACACGATTATTCACAATTTTATATAATGGTTAATTAGTTAGTTAGTTAGTGAAATCATCCAAATTAATTCAATTAAATTTACTTGCGAACGAAGATTGAACCCGTGTCCTCCGAATTCATAGCCGATGATCGTAGCCACTCTTCCACGGACACCATCAATTGTTAAAATATGCAATTGTACAATATTTTACATACGCTAAGAAAATAAAAATAAAATAATATGCAATTCACACGCGGTAGAAGTGTAACCTTCAGTAGACAATGGTGTGGAGGCAACGAAGCACTTCACAAAGAGGAGACCGATAAGCTACGAAGCACCGCACTCAGAGAAGACCGATTATACTACCTCATTCTTTCGCAGGCTAACTCGTATTGAAGTATGTGTTTCTCTCTTTTTAGTGTCGCAATTTTTCATTTCATCGAGTTTCAAATCACAACCGTGCTAAAGAAGTTTTGCACTTCAAAAAGTTTCCTCTAAATAGCTGATGAAAATTCTTCGTTTGCATTGGCGTAGGTTTTGTGTTTTAGTTAAATTATTTCAACTTAGCGATCGCTCAGCTTGATTGGCGAAAGATATTCAAGAGACTAAGCGGCTAAACCTTCATGATTAGGTCCCTAAGTAGTGGAATATTTAGCCCTTAATGGAGGACCATAAATCAGGGTTTTCTGAAAAGAGAGCCAAAACAAACACCACGCGATTTGTGCGCGTCAATATTTATATTTTACACACCTACCCTCTTCCTACTCCTACCCACCACTTATACATATACACGATTATAGCTATTTCAGGAGGTGCACTCGAAAAGACCTTTCGCTTACACCATTTAGGTATTTAGGTGCTCTAATTACTTAAAACTAGCAGTTAAAAACCCGCTCCGCCAGTTATAATGATAATCATCCATCTCTCGATACCCGGAGAGATTCACGAAAGTACAAATCCAATAGTAGGTACTTATGCCTGCCAGCCGACTAGCTAGCTGTTAACGTAAGTGGCGTCATCTTTTGGCATTGCTTTAATTCAGTTATATTACGAAAGTAGATTTGTAACAAATTTCTCGTACGAATTTTGCGTAAGGCGCGTCGTCGGAGTTGTCCTCGTAGTCGGATTTTTAAATTTAACTGTACAGTCACTGGCGTAATATCACTATAGATTCGTGTCAATCTTCCATTTGTTTGTGTTTTTCCAATGCAAGTTGAATGACGCATGAATTTACATTGCGCAACTAGTTGCGCACAAGTTTTTTCATGACATTAGTTGCACTGCTAGTTTAGTTGAACTGTTGTGTAAACATATAGTTTAATCGTGAATGTATTCCTTGCATGTCTTACAATTAGAATCGCGCTAGCGCAGAATTAGGACACCACTAGTGGTTTGCAACTAATTCCGTAGTGTAAAAACGTGATGCAACTATTGTCCCGAAAGCATTTCATCAGCTGAGGGGACGTGTATGTTTCTTGTAACTGCGAGAGGGTTTTAACGTCGAAAATGGCAAATCAATGCTTGAATGCTCAATAAAGTATTAAAAGGGGTTGACTTATTCTAAAATAGTTTTGTAGCGGTCAGGATCTTCATCTGTTAATTTAGAGATTAACCGCATTGCGCCCAGACTCTTCCTTGATAACCCATAATCGTCGTTTCTTTTTATTTTATTTTTATTTTTTTTTATTGAGTTAGTTTATACTACATGAATATAAACTAATAAGCACAATGTAACATTTCATTTGATAAATTTAATTATTTTTACAGTAAGCACAACATTTCTTTTTAAATACATTCATTCTTTCTTCATTCGTCATACTTTCAGGGATTTCATCATACATCTTTGTCCTCTATACATTAGGCAGTTCTGTGATTTTGATTTCTTCATTTGTGGCAATAGAACTCTGTTTATATTTCTTGTTTCATAATTATGTACGTCTCTATTAAAAACAATTTCATCCTTAAAGTATTTTGGCATCGCTCTGTGTACAACAACGTTGTGCCTTCCAGAAAACAGCTTTCATGTTGCTGTGATTTTGAAGGTTGCACGCCACTAAATTTACGCAATTTTTCACCAACTTTCTGTTGTCATGAAATCACTTGAAACGTGCATGTAACTAGTTGCAAAATATAAATTAGGCTTAAGGTCTCAAAAACAAAAATAGCACCACATTTCGACGGCATCTATCCACATTCTTTCGCTGGCTCGAAGTGCCCATGTTTCCACACCGTATAGAAATATTTCCTAACGAGTCTCATCTTTGTGGTCTTCGTTATACCTTTGTCACTTCATGTCTTTTGCATTTTACTTATGGCGTCTTTTATTATTTTAAATTAAATAAATTATAAAAATAATAATTAAATATTAAATATTAGATTTGTCAAAAAATTTGTACATAAAAATGCAAAAGTCAGTCATTTTAAATACATGTAGGATTACGAAAGATTTTTTAAATATTTATATTGAGGGATCAGTAGGATTTATCGGACCAGTTAGGATTTCATCAGAGCCGAACCCTCTGATATGAAAATATCTGGAGTCGGTGAAATATTTTCCCATTATGTTTCTGGTAGATTGACGTATTGTTCTTGTATTGTTTTGTATTTATTATTCTTATATAGTGCACTTACATTGCGTTCATTTACTAGATATTCATTTGTGGAAAAGTGTGTGGAAGGGTTTAGTCTTTCATTTGGGAAAGATTCAACCCGGACATAAAATCTGGAGCACCGTAAATTTTTCAATTAAAAAAATAATACTTTGGTACTAAATTTGCGACACGTTCCAGAGTGGAAGGCACTCTCAGTATCACCGTATCGCCATTAGCCAGAAACATTATTTATCTCCAAATACTACATTATTCTAGTAGGCCTACTTTTGTATCACTCCTCCCAGCCAATCCCTAACCCTTGTCCTCCAGTAAATCACGAGGATTTACCGTGCGTGCCAACTTGCAGATTACCACCAGTTGCCCTTCTCTGCCCACCCCCTCCCCCCACCACCCCCCGTGACAGGGAGGATTTACTGCCTCCCCTTCCTTCACTGCCTACCCTCCAAGGGGGTGGTGTACCTCTAACAGTGACTATCAGAACAAGGATAAAATTTAATACACCGCCTAAACTAAATTTCAAACCAAGCGATGTTCATTCATATGTGAAGCGCTTCGTACAGATCATTCCCCAATGTAGGACATGTCACAGGTCACAGATCATTCAAATTCTCGCGAAATCCATCATAATATGATCTGTGAACAATATGAATCAGAAACTTCATGATGGTCTGTGTACAAAGCGCTGAGTCGTGAGGACTTCACGTGTCGCGAGTTGCTTTGAGTGTTGTGTTTTTACTTGGCTTTTTTAATGTGAACACCTTACAAGAGTCCCAGACGCTCCCGTCTGGAGCCAGTAAGAATATGGCATTCCCAATTGGAGTATGATATGAGGCAAAAGGCAAGAGAAGGAGGTGGGGAAGAGGGAGGTGGGGAAGAGGGAGGTGTGGAAGAGGGAGGTGGGGAAGTTCGTGGCTATTCCAATCTGGTCGCCAACACGGCCAAAGCCATTTCAAGCAACGTTTCAATTCTGAATGGTGGTCTTGCACCAGGGCGATACTGAGAGCGTCTTCCACCCTGGAACGAGCTGGAAATATACTATATAATATTTTAAATAAATTAAAGGTAAATAATTAATAATTGAAGAAAATACAGCTTGGATTCGATCCCGCGACCTTCGGATTGCGAGGCAAGGCCTCTAGATCACGGGCTGTCAATTTCAGGTAATAAAAGATATTTTAAAAAAAGTGCAAATATTAAAAAATTTCATTTTTCAAATATTCTTAAAATTAAAGTTTAAAAAAATTACAAATTTCATAAATTAAAAATGTTCAAAAAAGGACAAATTTCCAAAAAAAACTTATAAAGACGGGCTTCGTATGAACGAGTCCGTGTGAACGAATCCAATACTCGTGTGTGAAAGCTACACGAAAAGATGAACGATTTACCTTCGTTATTAACAAATTTGCATAAACGGAGAAGGTTAGAGCAGATCACCAGAACACCAGGGTTATTAACTCGATACATCTTAACACTGGTTCCAAGACAACTCAACTCAACGTCTCTTTTTCAAAAATCACTAAAAGCTATGAAAGAAAAAGAAAAATAACCTGTAACCTAACGTAACCTATTTAAGAAAATTTTTAATATTTTTTTTAATCACCTTCAATGTCTAATCTTTTCAATGGAGTTGTTGAGTTGTTCGATTACCATTAACACTATTGTACATGAATATATTTATGACACATTTGTTGTTCTATCGAGGCTTTTCATCTTTAACAGTAAGTTAAGCGACTTGTTTATTAGATAGTAATTTTCGAAGAAGACAAGAGAGAGTGACATGAGTTGAGGATATTTATAAAGTTTGACATGCGAAAACTAAAGACATGTATTATTATTATAAACCTAACTTGAATTATTTAAGGTAATACTGATTATTGTCTATTTATGGTTGCTAAAACACTGACTAATTTTCAGGTCCCAGAGTTAAAATTCTGGTTGAGAAAACCAGATGAATGTAATTTTAATGGATACAATTCGACAAAACATATGTTAATGCATCATGTTTGATAATACATTGAAAGTTAAATAGCTACCACCCACACTTACGAATTTCGCACAACAAAATAATATAATGCCTACCTACCGCAGAAAATGCGCATTGACATTTGTGCGTATATACCTTTCATCCCTATAATCTGTAATTTATTTATAGGAAACACCAAATTAACCCCTTATTTCCTAAACCATTCAATTGCAGTCTTAGGGTTGAAAATGACACCGTTGTGTGGGAATTGGTTTGTACCATGTGAAATTTTAAAATTTTATTACAGAAAATAATTTTGTACCTAGGTTTTGGGCTTTGGACTTCCAGGTTTGTTCATGAAGTCCTGGGAATCTTCCATTACACACCTGCCCCGATGATGTACACGGTAACGCTGTCCGAAACGTTGGCTAAAGAAGAAGGTAGAGCAACACGACATAATACCCAAAAAATAAATCATTATAATATTTATGGCCGTGAAATCTCAAATTAAATAGAAATGATGTTTCAGTTTGAAAATTTTTGCACTAAAAACACTAGGAACAATTTTTTTTTGTTTCAGAGCTCACTTTAAGAGGGATTTGGCCTCTTGAAATAAAGACGAGTGCTAAAAATTAAATCTTTGGTATTATTAATTTTTGAAATCATGTTATTTTATAAAAAAATTAAAATTTTTATAATAATTTCTTTCTTTTTTATCTTATGGGTATTATTTTTATGTGACAGACGAATGCACGCATCGCGCTGTTACGCCTTAAATGTTTTTATTATTTTTAAGATGAGCGTATGTTTTTTTTGTTCTTCTAGAAAAAATGCTCCAATTTGGGAGGCAGGTATGGGTACCGCCACCCCGGGAATCGTTTAATGGATAACCAACACTTTTGTCGTAGGTTACCCCAAGTGGAACGCTGGTTAGTGGTTCGTGACTTAGCAGGGGGTCCCAGGTTCATCGGGTGCGGTTTGTCCATGCATGTCTGCCCACCCGCTGCATGGCAGGTCGGATCGGGAGAGGGGTTGAGGGAGTCCCTTTAACTCCTCCAGTCGTGCTCTCTCATAACGTAGCCTTGCACAGCCGTGAGAGGGATGGATTCATACGTCCGTCACTCCTGGACACATCTTCCTCCAGATTCCGACCGACTCCTCATACCATTTACTTTCCCAGAACTTCCTCTCCTTCCTTTGCTAAAAAGATCCCCACACAGCATCCTCAAAGATGACATGGGCTCATGGTGAGGAGCTAATGTAAAAACAAACAAGTGTGAAGTAAAACTTCACTAATCGTCGCTTTAGTTCGTATTACTCCAACAGACCAAAACGTAAATCGTGAGAAACAGCGCTTTAAAGTTTTTTTTACGAAAAAGGCATATAAAATTAAATTAGCTAAATTGTAAGTCTACTAAAATGTGTTAAAGTATTACAAATTGTTTTTTTTAAGTACAATATGTTCTAAATGTATAAAATTACGCAGAAAACACGTTTTTAATTTGGATGTTGGCCAAAGTGACGAATTCTTGTTTGCGAAAGTTGGATATTGGACAAAGGACACTGGATGTTAGACAAGAGCGCGTACTCTTGCGTGAAGTTACTTTATCTAACGTGCTTGGTATTACAGGGAGATCGGAAAGCATTTCAATTAATTGAACTTTAATACTTATGGATGTATGTGTCCTATGTTTTCGCGGTGAGACCTAAATATTCGGATGTGATTTTTAAATAGTTTCTTAGAGCATTCGACAATTTTTTAGAAATACCTAATATGTTATTTGTTTGGGAACCAAATTTCAAGAGTAAGTTTTTGTTAAATAATAACATCGTTAAATCATCAATGAAAACGTATGTTTTCAGACAATCATACTTATTAAATAATGTTTCAGGTGGCAATATGCTCATCGATTAATTTATTGCATGTTTGATTGTTGATTGACGAGCAGCACAGTAAATGCAATCGTTCATGAATCAAGTCATCAACCGTTAGTTATAAGAAAGGTCCTACGTTTATTCATCGTTATTATTTGAGTGGCGGGTATGGGTGCCACCGCACCGGGAACCATTTATTGGATAACCAACACCTCTGCCATAGGTCACCCCAAGTGGTTCGCTACGTTTGGTGACTTAGTGAGTTTTGTCCGGATCTTGGCGGTGGATGCGTCTGCCCACTAACTGCATGGCAGGCCGGATCGGGAAAGACTGGTTGAGGAAGCTCTGTAGACCTCTCCAGCAGGACTCTCGGAACATTGCATTACCCGCAGTGGGGAGGGATGGATTCTTACGTCCGTCATTCCTTGACACACTGACCCCCAGATTTTTCTTCCCACAACTTTCTTCTACCTCCTTCCCAAAAATAACATAGGCCCTGAGGAGAATTATTTTCCTCAGGGCCTCTTGTGTGGAGCTATGGTAAGAAAAAAAGGTATCTCTAAGTGATTCGCTACGTTTGGTGACTTAGCAGAGGTTCCCGGGTTCATGGGGTGAGCTTTGTCCAGGTCTTGGCGGCAGATGAGTCTGCTCACCTGCTGCGTGCGGGCCGGATCAAGAGAGACTGCGTGAAGGAGTCCTTTGAACCTTTCCAGCCGGACTCTCACGACCCCATTGCCTTGCACCGCAGTTTGAAGGATGGTTTCTTAAGCCTGTCACTCCTATACACACAAACCCCCAGATTCCTACCCACCCCTTATTCCTTTTTCCATCCCAGGACTTCCTATTCTTCCTTTCTTCAAAAATACCCTCCACACAGCATACCCTAAGATGACTTAGGCCCTGAGGGAAATTATTTTCCTCAGGGCCTCCTGTGTGGAGCTAATGTAAAAAATATGTATATTGTAAAGCGTTTTTGCACTAAAACAATGCTATTCAAATTATCCACATATAATTTTTATCATATATCGGCGTATAAATCCGAGCTTTAGTATGATCCGACCCGAAAGGTTGGATTGATTTACGTGATTTTATTTTTATGTTAATACAACTGCTCCCAACCGCCTGGACCCAGGCAGGCTATGGCATACCCCATTTTGTGAGGCTGGATTTAGTGGGAAGAGGAAGCAGTTATGAAGGTTAGTAATTACCTGGCTATTCAAATCTAGTCACCAACCACGTCTAAAGCCATTCTAAGCAATGCTTCAATTCGAAATGGCGGTCTTACATCAGGGTGATACTGAGAGTATCTTCCACTCTGGAACGTGCCGCAAATACACCATATATATATATATATATATATATATACATCCCGCAACAGATTTGGCAACCTTTCACTTCGCATCCTTTTGGCAACCACTGCTTACGGTAGGTTTTTAAATAAAATTGCTGTGAATGTTCACATGTTTTTAGCTTAAGAAAAGAGTGATAGTAAAACTCACTACTAGAGTACCTACATCAAACAGTGTGCACGTCAAATTTCAATCTGCAAAAATTATCTAAATTCAACGTTTTTAAATCGTATTATTCAAAAAGATATTGATTTTTGTATAACTGTGCAACAGTAGTGAACTATCTACCACTTTAAACATTTGAAACGGTCAAGAATTACTAATCTGAAGTGATTTAAAAACTGTGAAGTAATTTGTGGGAATATTGTCGCATCTAAGTACCAACTGTAAACTGCAACTGACAGTTGATAGCAATATTACCTTTAATATAGCGATATTACCTCGCTCCCGATACCTACCGGATTGGTCTAGTGGTTAGCGTCGCGGATATTGACCGTCTGAGCCGTAGGTCCGTAGGAACGAGGTTCGATCCTCACTAAAACCAACTTTTTTTTTTTTTTTAAATTAGTAGAAGCGCAAGACTTAACCTCAGACTATATTATAACACCATCTATTGCAGAACATCAAAAACATTAATATGAATAAACAAAAGAGAGCCACAAAAAAAGCAGCATCTAGCGAATCTGAAGAAGACTATAATACAAATAAGATGTTAAAATTCCTGGAAAAAAAATTCGAAGATTTATCGGAACAATTAATGAAATCTTTCAGAGAACAGATCAAGAATGAACTCAGAGAACTTACAAAATCAGTTGAATTCTGTAGTAACAAAATTGATGAATTCGAAGAAAAAAATAAAAACAAAGACATATTGATTAAACAGCTGCAATCGGAAAACAAGGAAATAAAAATGCAAATTAACAAACTAGAACAACTTCACAAACAAAATAACATCGAAATACAGGGAGTCCCATTTAAAGATAATGAAAACATAACAAAAATAGTGAATAACATAATGGAAACTATTAAAGGCGAAACAGAATCTTCAAAAATAACCAATATTTACCGAATCAAAAATAGAAATCCTTTAAACAAATACCCAGCCATTGTTGTATCATTTCAAAATAAAGAAATCAGAGACCAAATCATCGACAAAAAAAGAAAATACGGTTTTTTGTCCACAAAAAACTTTAACTTTCCAGAAGATAACAAAGTATACATTAATGAACAACTGACACCACAAAATAAACACCTACTGTTCCTGGCAAAATCATCAAGACTTGGTTACAAATTTATTTGGGCTAAAAATGGACACATTATGATGAGAAAAGATGAATTAGCCCCAATCATCCAAATAAGACAGCCGGCAGACATTCCCGAAGAATAGAGGATCAAGTAACCACATTGCATGTGTAAATTTTTTCTTTCAACATGTCAGACGAAAATTTTTTGTATGAAAATTATATTTGTAATGATACTAATGAACTAAATAATCACTTTAAAGATATAAACTTTTCAGTTCTTAATATGAACATACGTAGCTTAAGAAAACATTTTGATGAACTCTGTGTACTTCTCGAAAGTCTAGATTTTTCTCCGAGTATTGTTATTTTAACAGAAACACAGATGAAAGAGGTAATCCCCTATAACCTTCCAGGATATGTCACCATTTCATCTGAATGCAAACATACTGGGCACGATGGTATCACCGTATTTGTGAAAAATTGTCTTAAGAAAACTACCTTCAAAATTTTAGATTTTAAAACAGCTAATGCAATTGAAGTAACATTCAAGCACAATAACTGTAATTATCTGATATTAGCTATATATAGATCTCCTTCCTTAAATGAATCACTTTTCACTAACGAGCTAAATTCATTTTTTAAAACGGCTAACAGAAAAAATTTCAATTTTTCAATATTATCTGGAGATATCAATATAAACATTAATGAAAATAACAAAAGAACAAACTGTATAAATGAATACTTAGATTGTTTATCTTATGCAGGATATCAGTCATACATAAACTCTCCAACAAGAGAAAATTTGAATAACTCCACGACTCTAGATCATATATTTGTAAAAACACACAAACACGTCAAAACTACATCTTCAACTCTACATACAAACATTACTGACCACTACCCAACATTTTATGGACACAACCTATTAACCACTAATTTAAAAGAAAACTCTGGTAATCTAGAAAAAAATAATATTAACTACGACACATTAAACAATCTACTCCATTCAGAAAAATGGGACAATGTACGATCGACAGCTAACCCACATTCAGCATTAGAATTGTTTTATAAAACTCTACAAGATTATATATCGAAAAGCACATACAAAATTGTTATTAATAAGCGAAAATATAAAAAAATCAAACCTTGGATTACTGTAGGACTAATAGTCTCCATTAAACACAGAGATAAACTTTACAGAGAAATGTTAAATTATGAAAAAACCTGTCAAAAAAATAACGTAAGAATAATGTCTTTTATGAAAACAAAGTATTTGATGTATAGAAACTTACTAAATAGGTTAATAAGAAGTTGTAAAAAGAAATACTATTGTGAACAAATTGATAACGCAAAAAATGATACCAAAAAAACGTGGAATATTATTAATGAAATAATGAACAAAAAAAAAATGGCATCAACTGATGTGAAAGAGATTAAAATAAATAACAATAGTATAACTGACAAATCGGCCATTGCAGAAAACTTTAACAACTTCTTCACAAATGTAGTAGATCAAGTACTTGAATCTTCTAGTAAAATTGATAGTACAACACCCGTAGACTCATCTTTGCATTTACTCTCAACTTACGATTCAATAAATTCCTTAGAATATTTTTCACCTATCACGATAAACGAAATTGTAAAACACATTGATAGTCTAAAGTCAACAAATTCTACAGGAATTGATGGTTTATCGGGTAACACACTAAAAAAAATAAAACATAATATTTTAATTCCATTGCTACATATTTTTAATATATCACTAAAAGAGGGACATTTCCCTGAACAATTTAAAATCTCCACCATCATTCCAATTCACAAATCAGGAGAAACGCACATATTAGACAATTACCGACCTATTTCCTTAGTTTCAAACCTCTCAAAAATATTTGAAAAATGTATCAAAAATAGAGTAATGAATCACCTAGAAAAAAACAAAATTCTGTCCCAAAATCAATATGGTTTCAGAAGTAACCTAAGCACTGAAGATGCAATATTCGATTTGACAAAAAAATTGTACACATCTGTTGATAAAAATAAAAAATGCCTAGCTTTATTTTTAGATTTAAGAAAAGCTTTTGATACGGTTAACCACAATATACTTATAAAAAAAATTAATCAAATTGGTTTCAAAAAAGATACACTAAAAATTCTCACAAACTATCTCAAAGACAGAAAACAAAAAACAAAAATAGGGAATTTTTATAGTACTGAAACGAGGATAAAAAATGGAGTACCACAGGGTACTGTGCTTGGCCCAATCCTGTTTTTAATATATATAAATGATTTATGTAATCTTGTAATCCCTGGTGATATTGTATCTTATGCTGATGATACAGTAATAATTGTAAACGGAAAATCCTGGCTTGAAACTTATTTAAATGCATCAAAATGTATTGCACATGTCTCATCATGGCTAAATAGTAATAGACTCTTCCTAAACAACAATAAAACATTTTACCTACCTTTTTATAAAAACAGTAAAAACAAACCCCCCAATAACCTTAAAATTAGAATTCATAATACTAAATGTAATCAAGTAATATGCTCATCTTGCTCTGAAATTGTAAAAGTTGAAAAGATAAAATATTTGGGTATATGTATTGATACAAATTTAAATTGGCATTCACAAATAAATAATACCGTTTCTAAATTGAGATATCTTACATACATATTTTACAGACTCAAAGAAGTATTAAATATTGACAAATTGAAAATGATTTATTATTCTATGGTGCAATCTTCACTCATGTATGGAATAATAGGATGGGGTGGTGCCCTTGATACTTTTATAAAACCTTTACAAACAACTCAAAATTATATTATCAAAGTTATGTATAATAGAATTAAAACATTTTCGACAGATGCTTTATACAAAGAATCTAAACTATTCAGTCTCCGTAAACTATTTATACTGCAAACTATGAAATATATCTTTAAAAACGTAAACAAATTCGAAAAAAATGTAAACAGAATCAACATTAGAAATAATAATGTATTCTATACCCCCCAAACACACACAAAACAAATGCAAACTCACAGTAGTTTTATTGGACCTCGTACCTTCAATAGTTTACCAAAACATATTCAAGTTGCAACAAAACTTCCGCATTTCGTAAAAGAGTTAAAATTATGGCTAAACCATACAGATGTAAAAACTCTATTTATTTAGTTTTATTTCACTTTATGTTTCTAAAAACTCTATTTATTTAGTTTTATATCACTTTTCTCACAAACTTTACACCTATTATTACAATGTATATCATTAATTACACTTACACTTATTTAACCGTACACTATTGTATACACTTTTTGTACAAAATGTTTTAAACAATTTTTGTTTTTGCTTTATATACCCCTGTTTGTTTTTTTCTAGGTACTAAAAAAAAAACTTTTTTTTTTTTAAATATATTACCCACGCACAGGCTGCGCCTTAGTGGGTTCCCACATTATTGTTATGATTTTCAAATATGTAAATATAAATTGTAAAATATGGGAAAAATAAAGGAAATAAAAAAAAAAAAAAAAAAAAAAAAAAAAAAAAAAAAAAAAAAAAAGAATTATCTAGAAATTGTGTTTTAAGGGTATTCAAATTTTTGGTAGTTACGTATACTTTAGAGTCTTTTGGACTTCCTTTCATATTGCCGTCGTATTGGTAACCGCGTATATCGTACGTATATCACACTTCATTCCATATTTAGGGCGTCCGTTCATTACGAACATTTGACGACCTCCGTATATTCCTGTATGCATTACGTTTATATTACGACGCTTTCAGAATCCTTTTAATTCGGTCGCGATTTGCCAACGGTGTATCATAGGTACATAATGATTGGTTATCATACAAAGGCTAACTTGACGACATAATAAAATTTGGCATTTTTTTTAAATTTACTTGTTTGGTTTGGTGGTGCTGGGGAGTGGGGATAATGCTCACTTCCTGAATAGAATTCTACCTTCAACATTCTTCTACCACTACGTGCTTAGTTTAGCGAGGAAATTAAAAGAATGCATTCATGTACAATCTTGATTTTAAAAAAAAATAGCGTTCAGAGCCGCTAATATTACAAATATTATTTTGAAGGAAACCAAAACAGAATCCCAATAATTCAAAACGGTATACGATTATTATGATAACATTTTACATTTGGGAGGCAATATCAAACAAATTATAAATTTGGGAGGCGGGTGTGGGTACCGTCGCCCGGGAACTATTTATTGGATAACTAACAACCCTCCCATAGGTAACACCAAGTGGTTAGATATGTTTGGTGACTTAGCAGGGGTGCCCGGGTTCACGGGGTGAGGTTTGTCTAGCTCTTGGCGGCCTATGCATTTGCCCACCTACCACATGGCGGGTCGGATTGGGAGAGACTGGTTGAGGGAGATCTTTTCATCTCTCCAGCCAGACCCTCGATCCATCGACTTGTACCACAGTGGGAGGGATGGTCACTCCTGGACACATTGACCCCAGATTCCTAACCACACCTCATACTTTATTCCTTCCTAGAACTTCCTCTCCTTCCTTTCCCTAAAAATACCCTCAACACAACATCTCCAAAGATGACATAGGCCCTGAGGGAAATTGTTTTCCTCAGGCCCTCCTTTGTGGAGCTAATGTAAAAAATATAAAGTGTCAAAATTAACTATCGCTTTTGGCTTCTATTTTAAATCTCTGCATTGATCCAATCGTTATTTTAGTTACCGATTAATCAGAATAAAAGTGGCTACCGTTTTGCGATAGGTAGCAAGGTAATATTTTTATAAAAAAAGACAATCATTCTCGGGTTACGATTAACCTGTCACTTATATAAAACTAGCTGTTACGCGGCATGCGTTGCTATGCCATTGAATAAATAATTGTTTCTCCGTGCATGTCCTTTCCCATTCGTCCCGTTTCCCTCCCCGCCTCCCCTTCCTCAACTGCGTCCTCGAAGAAAAAGATGTACCTACCTATGTTTCACTTCATTCCTAACTTTTAGTGGCGATCGGGTATGACGTATTCCACATTTCATTCCTAGCCTTTAGTGGCGACCTGTGACGAAACAACGTTGCCGGTTCAAGTCAAATCCCGTACGAGTGTTGAGGTGCACGCCGCGGCGGCGTGATTTGCGACGTTGCCGCACATATTTCTTCTTTTCGATCGTTTTTACGGTCAAATTTACTTCTATAAAATTTCGTTTTCTTATTTTTTAATTTTTTTTATTATTATTTATTGAGTTAGTTGGACTACATGAATATAAACTAATAAGCACAATGTAACATTTCATTTGATAAATTTAAATATTTTTACAGTTAGCATAACATTTATTTTTAAATACATTCATTCTTTCTTCATTCTTCATACTTTCAGGCATTTCATCGTACATCTTTAGTCCTCTATACATTAGGCAGTTCTGCGATTTTTATTTCTTTATTTGTGGCAATCGAACTCTGTTTATATTTCTTGTTTCGTAATTATGTACGTCTCTATTAAAAAAAATTTCATCCTTAAAGTATTTTGGCATTTGGTTTTTCATAATTTTATGCACAAAAATTATCACATTAAATGGTAGTCTCTTTTTTATCGGAATCCAATTGAGCTAATCTCTCATTTGATTAATCCTTGCGAATTTGCCTTTCCCCAGTATACATTTCATAGCTCTGTTCTGAATAATTTCTAGTTTGTTTAAATTTTCTTCATTGGCCAAATATAACATCGTAGAGACGTAATCCAAATGTGGAGTAACGATAGTTTTATAAATGAGCTCCGTAGTGTTTCTATTTAATTTATGTCGTAGTTTTCTAAAAAAATTGACCTTTTTTGATACCTTTCTTAGCACATATTCAAAGTTTGCCGTGAAAGTCAGTTTTGAATCGAATATTACACCCAGGTATTTGATTTCATTTACTTTTCCAATTTTTTCACCATTAATTGTCATATTTAACCCTGTGTTACGCGTTTTATCGCCTATTTCCATATATTTTGTTTTGTTTACGTTCAGTTTTAGCTTGTTTAATTTCAGCCATTTGCTATATTTTGTAGGTATTCGTTTATTTTGTTAATTGAATCTATGTAATCTTCACAGGAAAAATAGATTAAGGTATCGTCTGCAAATAGTCTAATTTTGCAATGTTAATTTATAATTTACAGGAGTTCACTTACTCTGACGGTGATGGTGGGATACGACCCAAATCCCAAATTAACACTGATTTCAGGTTTTAGACAGCGGATGTGTGAAACAAAGACGAGCTCACCAGTTAATTTTACTCGAAAAAATATTTAAAAAATTCTGATAACGACCTTCGTACATCGTTTCCATAAAACTTCAATGTATTGACCAAATCCAAGAAGAAAATATGAATAAATGATATAGAAATAACAAAATAAATACACTGCGCAGTTCACACGCCATAGAAATGAAACATCAGAAAACTAAAGTAGGCAAAAGTGAATAGGCTACGAAGCACCGCACAAAGAGGAGACCGATTATTCTCCTCTTTGTGCTTTGTGATTTAAGTTTTTGTCCCTTTTTAGTGTCGCTATTTTTCGTTTCATCGAGTTTAAAATCACAAAGAAAGATAGACTAACATTGCTGGGTTACGAATAACCCAATAAATTTTGAAAATCTCCATCATTATTTGGTTACGAATAATCCAATAATGTTTGAAAATCTCCTACTACCACCACAGAAAGCCGAAAATGTTGTTTGTGTTGGGGTGGGACTTTTTTTACATTAGCTCCACACAGGGACCCTGAGGAAAATAAATTCCAAAAGGGCCTATGTCGTCTTAGGGGATGCTGTGTGGAGGGTCTTTTAGGGAAGGGAAGGATAGGAGGTTCTGAAAAGGAAAAAGGTATGCGGGGTGGGTAGGAATCTGGCGGTCAGTGAGTCCAGGAGGGGACGTATGAACCCATCCCTCCAACTACGGTGCAAGGCGATGGGTAGAGAGAGAGCACTACTGGTAAGGTCAAAAGGCCTCCCACAGCCAGTCTCTCTCGATCCGGCCCACCACGCAGCAGGTGGGCAGACGCATCCACCGTCAAGACCTGCACAAACTTCATCCCATGAACCCGGGTATCTCTGTTATGTCACCAAACGCAATGAACCACTTGGGGTGACGTACGGCAGAGGTGTTGGTTAACCAATAAATGGTTCCTAGGGCGGCGGTACCCATACCCGCATCCCGAACCTAAACGCGATGCCCATTAAACCACTGACCGGTCAATGATTCTATCTTTAAAATAAATATATAAAACTTGTGTGCAGTTCACCTTCACAAACCTACCTTACACCCAACATAATAAAATTGCCAAATATATTATGTAAAAATGTTAATAATTAGGTAAATACTGTAATACTTATAAAGAAATAAATAAATAAAATTCACACGAGGGAGAAGTGAAGCCTTCATAAAACTAAACCTAGAAAGAATGAAACGAATCAGGGTAGGTTAATTGTAGAGTTTATTTATTGTAATATTTTTACCAAGTGTACAAATTATTTTATTCTACGAAACACCGCACAAAGAGGGCACAGATTAGTGTCATTCTTTCGCACGCTAATTCCTATATGTATAATCCTAACATCTGGTCTCTGAAAATGCAAATAAATGCACATCCATTGTCAAAGTATGGCTCAATAAAAACCTTATAACTCTGAACTGCGGAAAAACTCTTTATATTCCATTTAACAATACCAAAAAGGCGACAGACACCCTTAACTCCCTTAAATATAAGGTTTCACAAAAATACTTACAATCCTGTCTAATGCTCTAACTGTACGGAAATGAATACGGGGATTTTTTTATATGAATACCTCACAAGAGTCACAGGTGCTCCGTCTGGAGCCAGTAAAACTATGGCATCTTCCAAGGTGGCGGGGAGGGGAAGGAGATGAGGGAGAGGAAGGTGGGGAAGTACCTGGCTATTCAGATCTGGTCACCAAACACGGCTAAAGTCTTACACCAGGGCGATACTGAGTGTACTTTCCACTCTGGAACGTGCCGCAAATATACCATATATTTACTTCTTCAAACTTCGCAAAATTACTTTGTGGCATCATTAATTATATAATGAATAACAGATCACTTTGTAGAAACCACTATATTATAAACAATATCTACATCTTTCCATAACAATGTTATCTTCATCAGGATATGTTAATATAAAGAAAAATAAATGACAAACAAGTATAGACAAATTAGAATAAACTAGAACATAGACAAAATATTAAAAAAGTAGAGCTGATTAATTGCTTAAAAAACATAAAAATAGTTATACAAAATGAAATATAAAAATTACCTATTTAAGGAAAAATAAAATTGCATTTAGATAATAAAAAAACTTTTAAGAACAAATAATTCAAATAATTAGTCTAAATGAAAAAATAAATAATTATTGTAAGTATTAATAAGAAAAAAAATTTAAGAGATGGCTATTTTTAAAAAATGTTTGGTTATTTATAAAATTTAATTCACTATTAATGCTTTTTCTAATTTTTAAAATTTCGAAATTATCCAATTGTATGCCCGTAGTGTTAATTTTAAGACCTGTATTAATATCAAAAGAATGACTTGTTTCCAAAATATGGTTGGCAAATTCAGAATAATTATTATTATTTAAACATCTTATATGTTCCTTAACTCTAATGTTAAAATTTCTAGAAGTTTTTCCAATATAAAAAAAGTTACAATCATTACAAATTAATTTATAAAACCCAGATTTGCTAAAAAAATCACATTTATCCTTATTATTTAATATATAATTTTTTAATTTGTTATTTGTATAAAAAGCTGGTTGTACATTATTTGGCATGTTTTTAATTTTTAAATTTGAAATGCTATTATTTAAAAAAAAAAAATTCTCCAATTATTATCATTTTCAACAACGTGTGGATAAACAAAATATCTAAAAAACTTTTTCTTATATTTTTTGTTTAACATATTGTCTATTAATTTTGAAGTATAACCGTTATTAATTGCAAATTTGTTTAATAGTATTTAATTCTGTTTTAAAATTACGCAAAGATAAGGGAACATTAATTTATCTACTTAGCAAGGTATGAAAAGCTGCTAATTTTTGTGAAAATGGATGATTAGATGTTTCATGTATAATGATATCTGTATATGTATCTTTACGAAAAATATTAAATTAAAAAAACATGTAGATATTGTTTATAATATAGTGGTTTATACAAAGCGATCTGTTATTCATTATATACCATATATTATTCTAAAATAATAAATTGTGATATATAACAAAATTAACAAAATAAAGTTTATTTGCTAGACAGGGATTCGATCCCGCAACCTTCGGGTTGCGAGCTAAGAGTCTCACCGCTAAACACCGGCCACACCGGCCATCGAATACAGTTAAATACTTAGGAATTACATTAGACAGCCAACTCAAATGGACAGATTACATAGAAAAGCTTGTAAATAAATTTATGTATTTAACTTATATTTTTAAACGTTTAAATTAAAGAGTCGACATTAAAATAATGAAATTTGTGTAACATGCATTGGTGCAATCATCAGAATCTTATGGAATAATTGGATGGGAGGGGAGGGGGTGTATAATAATAATAATAATGTCGCATAATGATATGAACTACCTGCAATTATTCCAAGAAGCTGAATTGTAAGAGATGAGAAAAATTTACTGTGTACGATGTTTAAAATACACATTTTCTAGAAATATAATTTTTTCAAAAAATGAAAAACGATTTAGTAATAGGTTAAATAATGCATTTGAAATTCCATTGTGTAAAACTAGGCTTGCGTAAAGACATGCGAATTTTATTACACCAGAAATTTATAATGCTCTCTATAAGACTACAGAAATTGAAAGTAAAAATGTATCCTCGTACAGCAAATATAAAAATGTATTAAGTCTTGGATAAATACCATTGAAACCGACATTTACTTGCTGTAACATCTGAGCCGATGTAACTTCACAAATTTTATTAATCTTTATTAACATGTCGTGTGAATTGTAATTCACTAATCACGATCACAATGATTTTATTTTTTATTTATTTAATTTTATTTTTTAATCTCTACGAAGATAGTGCATGTTTATGAGTAAAATTTTAACTGTTTTAAAAACACACAAGTACACCCACGAACTGGTGATGCCTGTGTGGGATTTTTTTGGTTAATCTGCTAATTGTATTATTCTTTGCTTTTCAACTGTTTATATAAAAACCATTATATGTATTGTAAATTTATACCAATTTAGGTACCAAAAAAAAAAATCCTATACTGTTTGTCTCTTTTTAGTGTCGCTTGTTTCCTTTCGAGTTTTTTTCTAATCACAACTTTGCTAAAGAATTTTTCACTTCAAATAATTGCTTCATCGCAGTTCTCGATCCAAATTGCTACCCAGCGCAAAAATGTGTCCATTTTCATGCATTCAGAATAATTATTGGTAACTAACATAATGTTTGATCGAAAGCGGAGCTTTAAAATAAAAGTCAAAATCGATTGATAATTTTGACACCCGAGAAGAAAGATATTTATAGATTTGTGTTATTTTTCTGTTCAATTATCTAACACACTATATAAAGAGGTAATATTTGTTTGTTTGTTTGTTTGTTTGAGTGTTTGTTTGCATCGAATAGGCTCCGAAACTACTGAACCGATTTGAAAAATTCTTTCGCTGTTGGGAAGCTACACTATCCCTGGGTGACATAGGCTATATTATATTTTAAAAAAAATAGGCATCCTTACTAAAACTTCATAACCAGGGTGTAAAAAAATTACCTAAAATATTCTTTAAATCGCGTGCGCTGCGAAAACTATTGATGAAAGAATAAAAAATGTACTATGACTTTATAGAACACATCATTTTTTACAAAAATGGTTATGCCACAATAAGTATTCTTTTATTTTAAAATTTTAATTAATATGTCGCCGCTTGAAAAGGCTCTTTATTTGTATCTTGGTGTTAATCCTTATCAAAATAAATTACTTCATATTCAAGACAACTTCAATACCTTTATTTAACTTTTTGAATTTCGCAATTTGGATATTTAATCAGAAAGATATCACGAGTTTAAAAATGTTAGTATTAGAAAAAAGTTTCGGCTACGGGCCGCGCGGGAGAGGAGTCAAGAAATGCAGTGCCAGGGGGGTTTGCGGGACGGGGGAGCGGGAGAGCGGTGGCGGGGAAGGTGGAAGTGGAACGCTGGAGGGGAACGCACGGGAAAGGACATGTAAGGAGTAACATTTTTTTATTTGAATATGGCATGTAGTATAAAAGAAAGTCCAAAAAAACGTGCAGCTCGCAAAAACTCAGAAACGAGTCCCGGTTCGATCAAGGGAGTTATATGGTGTGGTAGATCTCTCCCCCCCCCTAGGGAATAAGGTTATCCGTTTTTACCTAAAGGGCGTGATATAAGGGCTGAAAACTTCGCCCTCTTGAAATTTCTAGAACAGTCTTCCGGAAAGTTCTAGAAGGTTCCGTAGAGCTGTAGAAAGTTCTGGAAGGAGTGGCGGAGTATGTCGTGGAATGATCAGGAATAGGGAATCGGGAACATCATTGTGCAACATTCCAGAACACTTTCGAATGTTGTCCTGAGCGAAGCCGGGTAACCCAGCTAGTACAACATAAAATGATATCATGAAATCGTCTGCCGTTTTAAATTTTCAGAATTCTATTATGAGTTTTTTTAAATAATAATATAGTGGAGTATTAACGGCTCTGAAAGCAAATTATGTTTAAAAAAAGAGAAATCTTATAAAATTGTACACTAATACACTATTTCAATTCCATTATTTCCACGCATAGCTAAAGGGCTTGTTCACATTGGTCAAGTGGTAAGTCAAGTAGAGAGTACGCTTGCTACATGACTCGCCGAAAACCGTTCGCCTTAATTTCAAATAGAGTAGATACATTTGTGCCCGCCGCCCGTTGTAGGATGACGGCGGATGACGGGCTGCTACAAAGCAAAGTAAATACGCTAATTAAGCTGATTTTAATGCTTATTATAGAAGACGTGGAAGAATAAATTAGTGAGATAATAATAAATAAAATGTCCACAAAAAGAGATTAATAGCAGCACAAATAAATAATTTTAGAGTAGCAACTTCGCTCCAATGCCTCGACATTTCCGCGGGTCTACAAATGAACTCTGCTAAAACGGCATGTCAGTGCACAGGGATGCGAGGGGGGGGGGTCCCTATACGCTCTAAAAATAGAACGAAATTGATTGAATCCACTAAAAAGCTGACTAACCCACTCTACTAAAATGATGGTGTTCGGACGCGTTTAGATACTACTTTACTCCCCACTCGAATAAAATACATAGCGTGTTTGAACGGCTCTTAAGCGCTTGGGTAGGGGAAAATAGGACAAAATCTGCGGACGTGGGTAGGATTCTAACCAGAGGTCTTCTGTTCAGGAAGCGAGCATTATCCCAAGCACCACCAAGACAGACAAGCACATTAAAAATACCAGTTGATTAGAATTAGTGGTTGAGTGGGCATCGCGTTTGGGTCCCACCCGCGGGCGTGGTGTGCCCTATTCCTCGGCTGGCTATGGCTATGTCCTCCATCACAACACAAGCAAAATTTTCGGCCTTTTGTGGTGGTAATAGGAGATTTTCAAATACTGTTGGGTTATTCGTAACCACGGGGAATGTTTGTCTTTCTTTAAAAAAAAACAAACAAAAAAATCTTTGTTTATATGAATGCGTCTTTAAAATGATAATGCATATGCATGACCTGAAGTTCAGCAAAAAGCTGCCCGCAGAGTGCTTGAAAACGCTCTTTATTCAGGGGGACGTTTTACGGTGAAAATTTGAATGTGGGATGGAAGGTTACAACTTATTTTTTATGTGTAAACCTTTAAAAACCAAATTCATGTCCAGGATTTAGCCTGCGAGAGAATGGGATAGTGTAATCGGTGTCCTCTTTGTGTGGTGCTTCGTAGCCTTCCCACTCTTGTCTACTTTAGTTTTCTGAAGGTTTCACTTCTACGGCATGTGAATCGCATACTCAGTTATTTTTAATATGAAACTACTAAAATCTAAGGTGGCAATAACGTTTAAAATACATTTGTCTAACAAAATATGTGTTTATTGATTCTTTTCTCGGTATCTATAAGTAGTTTTAGTTAGAAAAAACGTAAGGTGAGCCGTTATTAAATGTTTTAATGTTTGCATTGAAAAATTTAATGTTTTCAAAATTATATGTCTTTCTAATAATAAAAATCTTTCAAAACCAGTTTTTCGTTTTTGGATACATTCGAAAATGTTCCATTTATTTGGATTTCATCGCGAAGCAGAAAATTATGTGACATTCTGACAAAACATGCCCGAGGACTGGAGGGGTAAATTAATGTAAAAGTTCAAAAAGGTGGCAGATTTTAATTGATAATTTTTTTTTAATTAGTAAATTAAAAAAGAAAAACGAATCAAAATGTACACATCTATGAAAAACAAATTTTCCAAATGTGTTCAGTATTACTTAACTAAACTAAAAAATGCAATTTTATCAAATTTAAAGAAAAATATGAGTACCTTGCTGACCAACACACTTACACTACAAGGATGAAATCCTCAAAACTACTAGACATCCCGAAATTAAATAGATCTTTTGGGCAGAGAAACCATAATTTCCATGCTACAAAACTATATAATACCCTTCCAATTGAAATTAAGAACACCATGCAGAAAAAAAAGTTCAAAAAAGACATCAAATTATGGCTAAGTAAACATGAAGATGAGGAAATAATTAAAATTATAGAGTAATCCTAACGTAACCTACAGACAACAAACTTAAATACTTTTAATTTTATTTATTGTTTATTTTGTGAAAATCAACAAAAGATGCAAAAGTGATTCGTAAATAATAATAGCTACTGGTTTTTAAAATATTCGAATGGAACCTCCGGGGTGCCCGGAGCTACGATTTTTAGAAATAAAGATAGCATTTTTGTATTTGATTGATGTACGCTTTTACTCATGCGTTAATGCAAAAAATATAACGGATAGTATAATCAATACAAACAGATTGCATCAATACAAAAGGATTGCAATCTTTAGAGCAATCTTTAGGGGTCGGGTGGGAATGCTACCCTTGTTCTACCGGTATTTCAATGGAAGATGCTCCGAGGAACTAGCGTCTTTGATCCCTTCGGCGCCGGTGCATAGTCGGGAAATACGCCAAACGCGCGCCCAACCTGCAGTTCATTCCTAGTTTTTAGTGACGACAAGAAGGGAAGATGCATTCTGCATTTCAAAACTCGTTGTCAGTTCGTTTGAACTCTCCCGTACGAGGGTTGGGGTCAAGGGTCAGGGGACGGCGCGCGGTGGGTTTATTTTGGAGGTTGAGCGTGTTCACTGTTCACACACAGCTATAATATGCGTGGGACGGCATATTTCAGCATAACGCTCGCCTTATATTCCAATTTGGAATGTACGGCAAGCGATATGCCGAAAAACGCCATCCCACGCATATTATAGCTGTGTGTTAACAGAGATATCCGGGTTTCAGGGGGGGGAAGTTTGTCCAGGTCTTGACGGCGGTCTACCCACCTGCTGCGTGGTGGGCCGGATCGAGAGAGACTGGTTTTGGGAGGCCTTTTGACCTTTCCAGTAGTGCTCTCTCTCTACCCATCACCTTACACAGTAGTTGAAGGGATGGGTTTATAATATATGTCCCCTCCTGGACTCACTGACCTCCAGATTCCTACCCACCCCGCATGCCATTTTTCCTTTTCAGAACCTCCTATCCTTCCCTTACCTAAAAGACCCTCCACACAGCATCCCCTAAGACGACATAGGCCCTGAGGGAATTTATTTTCCTCAGGGTCCCTGTGTGGAGCTAATATAAAAAAAGTCCCACCTCAACACAAACAACATTTTCGGCTTTCTGTGGTGGTAGTAAGAGATTTTCAAACATTATTGGGTTATTCGTAACCCATCAATGTTAGTCTATCTTTCTTTGTGATTTTAAACTCGATGAAACGAAAAATAGTGACCCTAAAAAGGGACAAAAAAATAAATCTATAGGATTTACACTGCGAGAATAATCGGTCTCCTCTTTGTGCGGTGCTTCGTAGCCTAAACACTTTTGTCTACTTTAGTTTTCTGAAGTTTCATTTCTCTGGCGTGTGAACTGTGCAGTGTATGTGTTTGTTATTTATATATCATTTATTTATATTTTCTTCTTGGATTTGGTCAATACATTGAAGTTTGGTGGAAACGATATACGATGGTCGTTATCAGAATTTTTTAATATTTTTTCGAGTAAAATTAACTGGTGAGCTCGTCTTTGTTTCACACATCCGCTGTCTAAAAACTGAAATCGGTGTCAATTTGGGATTTGGGTCGTATCCCACCATCACCTTCAGAGTAAGTGGAACTCCTGTAAATTAGAAATTAATTTTGCAAAATTAGACTATTTGCAGACGATACCTTAATCTATATTTCGTGTGAAGATTACATTACAAATGGCTGAAATTAAACAAGTTGAAACTGAACGTAAACAAAACAAAATATATGGAAATAGGCAATAAAACGCGTAACACAGGATTAAATTTGACAATTAATGGTGAAAAGATTGGAAAATTAAATGAAATCAAATACCTGGGTGTAATATTCGATTCAATACTGACTTTCACAGCAAACTTTGAATATGTGATAAAAAAGGTATCAAAAAAGGTCATTTTTTTTAGAAGACTAAGACATAAATTAAATAGAAACACTACGGAGCTCATTTATAAAACTATCGTAACTCCACATTTGGATTACTGCTCTAAGATGTTATATTTGGCCAATGAAGGAAATTTGAACAAACTAGAAGTTATACAGAACAGAGCTATGAGCTGTAAATGTGATGAGCTAAATTGGATTCCGATAAAAAAGAGACTACCATTTAATGTGATAATTTTTGTTAATAAAATCGTGAAAAACCAAATGCCAAAATATTTTAAGGATGAAATTGTTTTAGTAGAGACGTACATAATTACGAAACAAGAAATATAAACAGAGTTCGATTGCCACAAATGAAGAAATAAAAATCACAGAACTGCCTAATATAGAGGACTAAAGATGTACGATGAAATGCCTGAAAGTATTAAGGATGAAGAAAGAATGAATGTATTTAAGAATAAATGTTATGCTTATTATAAAAATATTTAAATTTATCAAATGAAATAATACATTGTGCTTATTAGTTTATATTCATGTAGTATAACTAACTCAATAAATAATAAAAAGGGAATTTTATAGAAGTGAATTTGACCGTAAAAACGGTTGAAAAGAAGAAATATTATTTGAAGGCACACATCTCACAGTATCTGAATTCTACGTCAGAGGGCTGGTGTGACTCCGAAGAGTAATCTTGGTATGGCTATTCTGTTATTCTTTCAATTATTTTGTTCCATTTCAATTCATCAACAGTAATCAATACTGTATTGTAAATAAGACAGTAAAATGATCGGTCGCCAAATACACCCTAAGCCGCACGGACGTCAATGCTCGGTATACGATAATACGGTTGATCGCGACAAAATTTGAAAAGGCAAAACATTCGCAGCAACCGGCCAAATATGTGCGGCAACGTCGCAAAATCACCCCGCCGGGGCGTGCACCTCAACACTCGTACGGGATTTGACTTGAACCGGCAACGTCGCCAATTTGGGCTAGTACGAAATGCCGAACACACCACCAAAATTTGCCAACGTCACCGGTCGCCACTAAAGGCTAGGAATGAAATGCGGGATACGTCATACCCGGTCGCCACTAAATGCTCGGAATGAAATGTGGTATACGTCATACCCGATCGCCACTAAAAGTTAGGAATGAAGTGAAACATAGGTAGGTACATCATGTTCTTCGCGGTCGCCATTTCGGACTTTATGAAATGCAGGATACGTCGTTTCTGGTCGCCACTAAATGCTCAGAATGAAATGTGGAATACATCAAACTCGGTCGCCACTAAAGCGTAGGAGTGAAATGCAGAATACATGGCCATGTATATCACCTAGCGCCTAGCTGCGTAGCGACAGACTCCGGAACTTTAATATTCGAAATCATCCACTTCAAGCCCAATTTGGCGACCAGGACAAATTTCGCCAAGATGCTTGTGACGACATATATTAATGAACTGTGTAAAAATTTCGAAAAATAAAGTGGCGACCGTATATCGGTCGCCAAATGTCGGTGGTCGCCACTTTAAATGCATATTTGCCCATGATGGTCGCCAAATAGACGGTGTGATATATATATATATATATATATATATTTATGATATATATTTTTGTATTGATTTGTGTTATTTCACTATTTAAACAAAAAGAAAAAAAACACATATACCTACATATTATACTTTTTTTAATGATTCAGTTGTGAAATATATATATTTTTTTAGATTAGCTCCACACAGGCGGCCCAGAGGATAATAATTACTCTTTGGAGGGTCTTTTTAAGGAAGGTAAGGACTGGAACGTTTGGGAAGAAAAAGGGTATGAGGGGTGGATAAGAATCTGGAATCTGGAGGTCAGTGTGTCCGGGAGTGACGGATATACGAATCCATCCCTCCAATCGCGGTGCAAGGCGAGAGTCGGGAGATTCCGGCTGGAAAGGTCAAAAGGCCTCCCTTAACCAGTCTCTCTCTCGCCACGCAGCAGGTGGGCAGTCGTATCAGACGTCAAGACCTGTACGAACTTCATCCCATGAACTCGGGCACCCTTGCTAAGTCACCAAACGTAGCGAACCACTTGGAGTGACCTATGGCAGAGATGTTGGTTAACCAATAAATGGTTCCCGGGATGGTAGTACTCATACCCGCCCCCCCCCCAAATTATACAAATCTACCAAAATAAAAATTACTTGTGCACGCTGGGTTTGAAACTAACGACATCCGGATCGCTAGTTGAGAGCCTTACCCCTCGACCACAGGAGGCCGTCATGACGTGATAACAGAAGTGTAGTATCCAACATTTTAAAATAAAAAGATAACTCAAAGGATTTTGAAACACAATAGATAAATACAAGTTCTTTAGAAATATTTAAAACAATGTACGACGACTTCTTTTTAAAAATGATCCTATGTTCGAACACATGGGACGCGATTTACGTCTATTACACAATATAGACCTTGTAAAAAAAGAGGTCATAAAATATTCCTAACCACTAACCACATTTAGCTTCATAACAAATGTGTTCCGATATTTGAAGTACCACCTAGTTGGGCCAAATTATTAGAAGGGTTACAAAAGCGGCTGGAATAAAGGGACTGGGAATGGATCTAGGTAAAAAAGTCAAATGAAAGGGGTTCCTAATCATTAAAAATGTGCGAATAGTAATAAAGTTTTTATTGACATTCTGAATTCATTGCTCTGAACCAAATAAAACTCGAATAGGTAAGAAATAAACAAAAAAATAAGAAATATTAGCAACTCAATGTATAAAATAATAGATATGCTTTCATTGTCATTCAGTGTACAATTCTTTCAATTTCTAATTTCAGTAATAAGATATTTATAGGTATACAAATACAACTGATCTTAGGCACTAAATATACCAAAAATGTTTTCATTGTTACACGAAGATTTGGTTGATTAAAATAAGATACTGAATGTACCAAAAACAAAAACTTCTTCATTTCCTTATTCTAATACCTAATAAACATGTTTTAAATATCTCAGGTAGAATTCTGACACAAATGTTTGTTAGATAAACACATAAATATTAGGTACTAAATGCACCTTTATTTTAATACTCCTTTATTTTAATAATTGTGTTTTGTATTACAAGTAGGCATTCTTACACGAAGATCTAAATAATTAGGTACAGGTAGATAAACAAGAAGCTATTAATGTGCCCAAAACAAAAACTCCTTCATTGTACTTATTCTAAAAATTGCCTTGTTTTAAATATCATAAGTAGAATTTTTACATAAAGATTTGGCTGATAAACATACAAACATATTTTAGGAACTAAATGAACCGAAAATTAAAACTATTTGATTTCCTTATTTTAATAATTGGCTTGTTCTAAATATCATAAGTAGAATAATTTCATACAAATTAGGTTGATAAACAAACAGATATTTTAGGAACTAAATATACCGAAAATTAGAACTCCTTCATTACCTTTTTCTAATTGTTGGCTTGTTTTAAGTATCTAAAGTAGAATAATGATTTCACTAAGATTTGGTAGATAGTCACATATATTATATTAGGTACTATAATACATCAGTCCTTATTAGAATAATTTATAATTGTGTTTTTTAACTATCACAAATGGGTATTTTGCACAAACATTTAAATAATCACGTAACTATAGGACCTATAGGTAGATAAAAATACCGATACTACGCATTAAATGTGCTTAAAACAAAAGCCCATTCAATTTTTTTTTTCTTATAATTGTTTTAAATATCATAAATAGGTATTTTACACAAAGATTTAAATAATTACCTATAGGTAGTTAAACATACCAATACTAGGTATTAATTGTGCTTAAAACAAAAGCTCATTCAACGTCCTTATTCTTTTAATTGTTTTAAATATCATACGCAGGTATTTTTACACAAAATTTTAATAATTACGGATAGGTAGATAAATAACATACAGCTACTACACACTAAATGTACCATTGGGTAATAATAACATAATAACATAATAACATTGGGTATTTCGATTATATATTATGTGTACAATTATGTATACCTACATATATTATGTATAGATAATTGTATACATAATACATTACATATAGTGAAATATTACAGGAAAAATTGAAAAAACCTAATTTCATTACAGTGTATACATAATATATTATATAATAATAATATAATATATTGTATAATGTTATTATAACCACCCTGTAACGAACGGCCAGTTGAAACAATTTGCTGAGAAAATAATGAAAAATTAATTACCTGCTATATTTTTCTTGGAAATTTTTATCCTTTTCTACAGTGTACATCATAAGGCACTTTGTGTGGAGAAATCTCCCAGAAAACCACTAAAATAACTTTGTAAATAGCAAAATCACAAGTAAAGATGTTTACTGCCGTGGGGCTAATGACCAAATATTTGAAATGAGAGCGGTCACGTGGTTCTCAGCTGCGACGCTATTGGCTCTTTGGTCTGTAAGAGAGATACGCCCGGAACCGAGAGTTCAAATTTCACACGTAGGCTAAGATACAGCTTGGATGTTGGAGAAATTTGTATGAAATTTAATTAAACGGCCGGTTTGAAAACGGGGGGTCTTTTTGGCCAACGTGTGGATGTTGGAGGAATACGCTCGAAATGTTGTTTCATTTTAGAGGATGTAAGACAAACTGCGTTTTGAAAACCCCTTACATAATTTTTTTAAATTTTTTTTTTCACTTGCATTGTAAACATAAAGACTTTCTGAGAACTACTGCATACTTAACTCAATTTCGCTAAAAATGGTCTGTTGGAGTAAAACGAACTAAAGCGACGTAATTTATAAAAGAAGAGAGAAAAAATGTGCGCGCGCTCTGTTCTCTCTTGCTCGTACAGTGATACGGACAATAGGCCTATACGAAAATAGATATACGAAACGTAACAGGCTGTGAGAGAAAGAGAGAAAGAAAATGTGTGCTCGCACCTCTCTCTCTTGCCCCTACAGTAATACGAAAAGAAACTCTCTCTTCCTATCTTCACTAATATATATATCCCTCTCAACTTTCGTTCGCCTCGCCCGATCACACTCTTCGTAACGCTCTCGTCACGCATTCACCAGCTTACTCCCCAAGTCAAGCGTGCGTAATGAAATTTTACTTCAAAAATATGTTCCGTAAAAGTCGTAAGTATAATTTTGAAATTCTCAATTTTAAAAATGGTTTCAGAATGCTAATCTGAAAGTCCGAAAATAGTATTTTGATAAATTTGACCATGGAGTATTCTATTCTTCACCCCACAGAACTGTGCTTTATCTTGCCAAACGATTGCACAAGTTTTTTGAATGACAAACGGAAGTGGTTGCCATTAATTCAAAACCAAAAGCAACCATTTCACTTCCCTAATCTCTGTGCAAATAAATAAATACTTCTCCACTGTGAATGGAATTAATTATACCACTAATAACTGAACCCATTGCGAAGGCACGTAGCAAAGCCATATTTATTTTTTAAAGCTATGAAAAGTTTTGAAAGGAAGAATAATTTAAATGCTTTACAGGGTGGTAGATTTTGTTTGTTGATGGGTAGATCTAAAATATATTGCAGACAAGTTTTAAATGTTGAAACAATATAAAACAGTATTAGTAGCCCAGAGACTGCTCGCTTGAAATTAAAGAATCCGGTTAAGAATACAACTCTGACGCCGCGTCTTACGCAAAACCGTTTTCGTACGTGTAGTTTGTATAAAAATCTACTTTTATAATAGAACCTAATTAAAGTAATTTCAAAAGATGGCGCCACTTACGTTAACAGCTAGCGTTAGGAGCATCGCCTGGCAGGCGCAAGTACTACTGCATTTGTAATTTCGTAAATATCTCAGGATATGAAGAGATTGACGATAGTATGATTATCATTGTAACTCGATGTGGTGAATAATAATACCACGCGTCTATATGTATATTATATATGACATCATTGCCTGTCGCGGTTACTCTGTCCTGGTGACTGGCTGCCACTGGATCCCAGTGGATCCGAGGAACCGGCTATTTTTGGAACCAGTTCTTTTCGGATTTTTTAAAATGGTCACCAATACTCAAACTGGGCGAAGCCAAACCAGAAGCAGCCGCAGGGCCTAGCAGCAAAAACCTGCCGAGCGGGTTTTTAACTGCTAGTAAATAATATTATTCAAAGAAGAGGAAACTAGAAATAGGTACATTATATCAGATTCACACTATTTTTTTAATTAGCTCCACACAGGAGGCCTTTTTATTAATTTCTATTGGCCTAATTTTTTAATTTATTAATTTCTCTTAAACTCTATTGGCCGATGTCATTTTTGGGGATGCTGTTGGGAGGGTCTTTTTAAAGAATGGAAGGGGACGACGTTTCTGAGATAGAACAAGATATGAGGTGTGGGTGAGAATCTGATGGTCAGTGTGTCCAGGAGTGACTGCGGTGCAAATTTCACCTCATGAAACCGGTCATCAAGTCACCACTTGAGGTGATCATGACAGGGGTATTGGTTATCCAATTAATGGTTTCCGAGGTTTAAAATTCTTTCCCTCAGGACCAATGTCGTCTTCGGGAATGCTATGTGGTGGGTCTTTTTAAAGAAAGAAAGGAGAGGAAGTTCCGGGAAGTAAAAATATGTGAGGGGTGGGAAGGAATCAGGCTCAGTGAGTCCAGGTGTGACGGATGTATGAATCATGGATGTATGCGCAAGGCGATTGGTCGGGAGAGCCCGGCTGGAGAGGTCAAAGGCTCTCCCTCAACCACTCTCTTCCATGAGGCCCGCCACGAAACTAGTGAGAAGACGCATCTGCCGCCAAGATTTAGATAAACCTCACCCTACGAATTCACCAAATATATAGCAAACCGGGATGACCTATGGTGTACAATAAATGGATCTCGGGACGGCGATACCCATACTCGCCTCTCATTTCGGTTGAGACCGAAATTCCGGGAGTAATATAAGTCCTCTCTTACCTGCCAAATACCCAAAGACACCTGGTGCATGACAGACTTTCATTCACTTCAAGAATTTATTTGAAGTTTTTTTTGTTTCATTCTTCAGCTTCCAAAAAAATTTAAAAAAAAAACACCTAGGTATTTTGTGTAATACCACGAGTTTTAATTAATTTATTTACCGATCGGTTTGGCTTTGCTCAAACATTTTCAGGGTACATTGTCTGTATTTGTATTTATAAGCACACACTATGTATTTCTTGTTTGGCATAATGTATACCCTGATGATGCTTGTAACCTTTCCGAATTCTTTCCGTATTCAAATTATATTATTAACTAATAATAATGCACACCTTCAAAAAATCAAGAAAATGAACAAATTCTTTTTATATGCAAACTACTCCCATAAGGCCGTAGTTCGGCGACAGTCGCGCGGACATCATAGCATATCTCCTTTGTATTTGAATATATTTGAGTACACCACTCCACAAGTATGGATATCTTAAAAATGATTTACCTGTAACTACATAAAAAATAATTCCACTTTTCGTCTTTCTCAGCACCCGTCCATCCTGTTCAATTATTCCACGTCTCCTTATCTACCGATATTCAAATACGTCTTTAATCTGCGATCTACTAACCAGTTTTGCTTGAAGGGACATCTTCATACCGCTGGCGGGGAGATGGCAGAAGATAGTGTCAATTCATGTCTCGTTTAAGGGCTGATTGATCTGCTAAGACATGAGATATTCTGGCCGATCCTGGACTTAATACTTCCATCAATACGTACTTGATACTGACCCCATTGAAATTGAAATCACTCCACAGTAGATATTATGAGAAAACTGGTCTATATATTTTTTAGATTCAGAAATACTGTATCTGTATATATAAAATATATTTATTTGCACTTGCGCATTCTGTACTACAATATAGAATCATGGCCTGGGGGGTACATCAACCCCACTTCCACTTGAGACAATTCAAAAAATATAAATAAAAAGCCTTATTACTACCCAACAATAAATGCTTTCCAATATTTACCAGTTGCCCCACTTACCAAAATTTATGACAAAATTGAACTACTTCAATTACATAGAGATTTATTTAATAAAAATAATATCCCACAGTTAAATATTAGCAAAATAATTATTTCTGTCAGAGGATTAACTGTACCACTAGTACGAACTACAACAGCACAGCATCACTATATATTTAACGGCACAATATTATTCAATAGAATACCCCTAAACGATCGGAAGAAAACTACGACAATTATTAAAAAAATCTCTAGAAGGTACCACCTTATAACTTATCTTATTGTTTAGATATTATGTTTTTGCTTATCATTCCTTTGCATCGTTTATAACTTTTCTATTATTATTTTAATTGTATTATCTTATAAAATTACAAATAGTTTATGTAATAATATTCTAAATTAAATAAATGTAAAAATGTATAGTTTGACCTCTCCTAATCACAAGCATCTTATAAAATATTCTATTCTATCCGATTCTACAATGTCATATTTGCAGTAATGTGGATTCCAAATACTGTTTCCATATTCAAGTTTACTTCTTATTTAGACATCGTAAAGGGTTAGAATTGATTGAGGATGTTTGAAAGGTTTACATATTCTGTGAATAAATTCCATAATTTTAATTGTGTACAAAATGTCGTTAATGTGTAAATCAAATATGAATTTAAAATCAAGAGTGATTCCTTGATCTCTTATGAGATACCTTTCTAAGAAGAGTGTTATTAATAACATAGGAAAAATCCTTTATAATTCTAATTCGAGTGAAGTTTTAAGTGTAACATTTTTCAACATTTAGGTTCAAATCATTGAAAGTACACTAGTTATTAAATTAGTAATGTAAAATAACATTTTATATTTAATTCGAACCAGTCTAGGTATGGCGCTGATTCGTCGATAAAATGGACACTAGCGTATTGCATACTATGCTTTCAAATTAATACGACAGCTGTTTAATGTATGCATAAATAAGCACTCAAGTCATAAACATATCAAAAACACGTTTCAACGGAAGATGAAAATATCAAATTTCATTCGTGCGCTCACAGGAAGAGGAAATGGTACCTAATAAAAGTAATAAACTTATCATATTATTATGATGGTCAGTTTATTACATAAATTACACCAGTTATAAAAAACAACCCGACGTGTGAACTGAAGAACTCCAATATATAAGTATTCGTTTATAGGCCTGCGTAAACTTGAATTATATAAATATATCGGCAAAGTTTCTGTAATATTGTTGAGGGATGTTGAAATTACATGACAAAGGCAAATATTCTATAATCTTGTAGAGCAAAGTTGAAATTACATGACAAAGGCAAATATTCTATAATCTTGTAGAGCAAAGTTGAAATTACATGACAAAGGCAAATATTCTATAATCTTGTAGAGCGAAGTTGAAATTACATGACAAAGGCAAATATTCTATAATCTTGTAGAGCGAAGTTGAAATTACATGACAAAGGCAAATATTCTATAATCTTGTAGAAGGAAGTTGAAATTACGTGACAAAGGCAAATATTCTGTAATGTCGTAGAAAGAAGTTGAAATGACGTGACAAAGGCAAGTGTTCTGTAATATTGTTAATAAAAGTTGAAATTAAGTAATAAAGGAAATATTCTGTAATCTCGTGGAGGGAAGTTGAAATTTAGGGACAAATACAAATATTCTGTAATCTTGCAGAGGGCAATTGAAACTACGTAATAAATGTAAAGTATAAATCTATCTATAATCTAGTACAGGGAAGCTGAAATTACAAAGAGTGACAAAGGCAAAGTACGTGTAATCTTATTGAGGGAAGTTAATGGAATAGAAAGAATATCAGAAATGAGGCAAAGACTCTACAAAAGTTGTATCAATAATTTTTAAGGAAAATTATCATAGTATTCTTGTTTCTTGAAGATATTCAAAATACTCCTTCAAAAAACGTGATTGTATGTTACGAAGGTATAGCAATATCTCTCAATCAAAAACCAAAACCTCTCACTCACACATCTACACAAACTTACCATTATTAAAAAGCATACATAACCCGAGCTCACAACATCCCAAATACATAAATGCATGGTAATGGACAGCCAGGTATCCCGGTCGGGAGATAAAGATGGCTGACTGGGAGACAGAAAAAACGGAAAGAACAGAACGCAACAGAGTCATTAAAGATGGTATAATAATAATAATATATTTTGAGCCTTGGTAAAGGTATTATAGCCAGCATATTGCGAAGGATGCATAGTGAAAGAATTATAGAGAAGCGTTCAGAGGAAAATTGTTTTATTAAAAAAAATCCGAATCTTTCATTTATATAGAGACGAAATGCTTTTGCTATATCTAGGATTAACTTAACTCAGAAAAAGATTCTGTCGACGTTTGGTGAAGTTGTTTTAATTTGAATCAAATTTTCATATTGCAAAAACGACAATAAATTACTAAATAATATGGTAGATATAAATACATACGATGTATATCTGTATTTCATAAAACAAGGATTGGGTTGGGTTGCTAGGACCAAAAAAGGTTAGTCTTAGGATATAGATAAGTACATAGATACCTATAGTTAGAGCATTGGAAACTCTGTAAAACTTCCGGGCTATTCCTATTCATGTTTATGTTTATATACTCGTGCATACTTCTTACTTTTTACTTACTACCTAAGTACCTATTACTTTGACTCCTTACTTTTATTTCTACTGTTACATTATTTACGTTGTGTACTATTTATTATGTTAATGGCACATGTTGTGCCGTATACGTTGAAATAAACAAATTAAAAAATAATATCAACAAAGTTTTTTTTTTCTTTTTTACATTAGCTTCACACAAGAGGAAAATAATTCCCCTCAGGGCCTATGTCAGCTTTGGTGATGCTGTGTTGAGGGTATTTTTAGAAAAGGAAGGATAGGAAATTCTGGGAAGTAAAAGGGTATTAGGGGTGGGTAGGAATCCGGGGTTCAGTGTGTCCAGGAGTGACGGACGAACGAATCCATCCTTTCCATTGCGATGCAAGGTGATGTTCCGAGAGAGTACGACTGGAGAAATCAAAGGGACTCCTTCAACCATTCTCTCCCAATCCGGCCTGCCAAACAATTGTAGCTGGAGTTGGCAGAAGCATCCGCCGCCAAGACCCGGACAAGGTTGAATAAAGGATTATATTTTTTCTCGCATAAGAACATCACGTCTCTAATTATTTCGCAGAATTTAAAATACATTACAATGTGTTTTTAACAACAACAACAAAAAATACTTCAAAATTCCGAGAGATCGCTACTTATATTTCAAGAACTGGCAACACTACTGTAGATAGGTGAAATCTACACCATAAATTTCGACCGTGGAGCTTCAAAAGACGTGTATAAAATTGTAACAGGTGACGAATCACTTTAAGGATGAAATTGTTTTTAATAGAGACGTACATAATTATGAAACATGAAATATAAACAGAGTTCGATTGCCACAAATGAAGAAATCAAAATCACAGAACTGCCTAATGTATAGGAGGACTAAAGACGTATGATGAAATGCCTGAAAGTATGAAGAATGAATGTATTTAAAAAGAAATGTTATGCTTACTGTAAAAATATTTAAATTTATCAAATGAAATGTTACATTGTGCTTATTAGTTTATATTCATGTAGTATAAACTAACTCAATAAATAATAAAAAAGAATCATGGATATATGCGTATGAGCCGGAAACAAAACAGCAATCGACCGTGTGGGTATTCCAAGACGAGCTAAATCCAACAAAAGTTGTTCGTGGAAGAAGCACAGTAAAGCAAATGGTCGCCTGTTTCTTCGGCCGAATGGATCATGTGGCCACTGTTCCGCTTGAGCAACGTAGAACAGTCAATTCTGAGTGGTACAGGACCATTTGTTTGCCGGAAGTCTTTAGAGAAATTCGTAAAACTAACCGACGAAGACGAATCTCCATTCAATTCAATTCTCCATCATGACAATGCGAGCTCTTACACATCTCGTCAAACAGATGAATTTTTGAGCAGTCAAAACATCGCATTGATGACTCATCCTCCGTACAGTCCGGATTTTGTACCCAATGACTTCTTCTTTTTACCGAATATCAAAAGTAAACTGCGTGGTCAACGATTTACGAGCGCCGAAGAAGCAACTGCTGGCGTTCAAAAACCATGTTTTGGAGGTGTCTCAAGAGGAATGGAAAAACTGCTTTGACAAATGGTTTGAACGAATGCAAAAGTGGATTGATCATCGAGGGGAATATTTCAAAAAACAATAAAGCCATTTTCATTAAAAAATGTATGTTATTATTTGCTATTCCCGAAATATAAATAGCGACCCTCGTAATAGATGTCTTTGTTTTAACCACATTTATTGTGTATAAAAAACCGACATGTTTTGAGAGCGATAATTTAAGTGAATTGGCGAAGACTGAAGAAGTTATTAATTATTGAATTCAAATTCATTAAGGTATTCTTGGCTTTATAAATGCATGACCAGAAGATACATAGTGATACAGGCACTGAGAAATGTGAAGTGCACGTATTTTGTATCTCATATCATGTCCTCTTCTCTTCAGTTAAATCATCCGGCACTGCTGTAAGGTTTAAAATCATATTCGATGGTTTAGAGTTCCGAGTTCTCCGTATACCCCGGTCCGACGCTTTAATTACGTTCGGCTTTAAGTTTGGATAAAGTGGTTTTCGCAACGCGTCTCTAGCTATTCGTTTATCAGCACTCCACTTTACCAAAGGCTTTCGTAATCTCCTCACAGAAAGTAACTAATGGACAAAATATAAAAACTTTTTATTTATTGACTTAGTTTATACTGCATTAGTATGCCAAAATTCATTTTTTATTTTATTTTATGAAATTATATTTATACAGTCCTTAAATCGCTATTTAAACACATTCATTCTTCAGACTTTCAGGCATTTCATCGTATATCTTTAGTCATCTATACATTAGACAGTTCTGTGACTCTGATTTTCTCACAAACAGCAATGGTTTCATAATTCATCCTTGAAATATTTTGGCATTTGGTTTTTCATAACTTTATACACAAAATTTAACAAATTAAAAGCAATATTTTTTTATTGGAATCCAATTTAGCTGTTCTTTCATTTGATTAACCCTTGCATACTTGCCTTTCTCCAATATACATTTCATAGCTCTGTGTTTCTTTCATTGGCCAAATATAACATCGTAGAGCAGCAATCAAAATGTTTAAAAGTGAGGTCTGTAGTGTTTCCATTTGCTATATATCTTGGTCTTCAAAGAAAATTAACTTTTTTGATATCTTCCTTAGCACATATTCAAAATACGCTCTGAAAATTTGTTTGGAATCCAATACTGTACTCAGGTATTTGATTTAATTTACTTCTTATTTTTTTTTGTTAAATTTAACCCTGTTTTAGGCTTTTTATTTGCTATTTCCATATTTTTTGTTTTGTTTTCGTTCAGTTTTAATTTGTTTAATTTAAGTTATTAAAAAGTCAATAGACGTCGCATATTAAATAAAAAATTGATAGTTTTATCCAAGACACTATCTGTGGTTGAGTGTTTAAGATCCTTGGTTACGTTGCCCGTAGGTCGCAGGTTCAAATCCAGACGTGCGCAAGCGGATTCTATTTTATTAATTTGTTTTATTTTGCAATAATGTATTCGCAGCATTTCCAGAGCAGAAGATACTCTCAGTATCACCCTGGTGAAAGACTACCATTCAGAATTAAAACGTTGTTTGAAATGGCTTTATCTGTATTTTGTGACAAGATCTGAATAGGCAGATACTTCCCCACCTTCCTCTTCTCCATTTCCTTCCTCTCCCCACTAACTCCAGTCACACAACGTAGTCCAATTGGGGATGTCATAGTCCACTGGCTTCAGAAGGTTGGAAACAGTTGGTAGCCTTGTGCGGTTGATACTGATTTTCTTAGAAAAATTGCAGTTACCTTCTATATAATGTACAATATTTCCTTTTACTTGATGACAAAGAAACGCTAACTGTTTTTTTTTTTGCATATCCTTTATCATACTTTATTTCTATTCTCGAACATACATTTAACAGATTATTACAGTGGTTTACATAGATAATAAGTTTCAATAATTAAAAAAATGTTAATAATCAGTAAATGTACGTAAATGGGTTAGTAGTAGTGTTTTGAGAACACCTCACTAGGAGAACCTGTGCTGAGGTGTTCCCATGTTTAGGATTAAGCGCTATTCTGTCGACATAAATAAAAACACCGTATCCTCCTGGATACTGTCAATAGGGGCACTGTGGGTCGACGACCCATGGCGGCGGCATCGTATATATGTAAGACCAGTAGCACTTAAATTAGGATAATAATATTTTTTATAAAAAGGTAGGTATATTTTTCTATGGACCACATGCCACTGGTATAAATAATATTGTGGTAATATTTTCTGCACCGAAACATTGTTTTTTCTTGTTTTTTAATTATGTTTTAAATGTTTGGGTTGGGTTATGTTTGGTTAAGTCTTATAATGTTTTGAGTAAAGTTATTTTTTAAATATTTGGGTTGGGTTATATAGTCTAATAATGTTTTATGTATTAATAATTTAGTGATATTCCATTTTAAATGATTTACCCCACTGAAAGGTTCAGTAAGGTTATTTTCCCACTGCGCCACCTCGTGAGAAAATTGTTAATAAGACTAGCATCCCCGCCGCGTTGTGTCCATTGATTGGACGACTGCTCCGAGATATTATTGGGTTGGGTTGGGTGGGGGAGGGATGGGAGAAGGGTGAAGGAAGGGACCAAGTCGGCCATCTTAAGATAGATACAAAGTATCCGGTAACCTGGACCCTGTAGGTGACTATATTACAGAACCAGGCAGGGAGGGTCGTTCCAGTGGTGCGATTTTGTGTAAGGTTAAGAACATTCAATTTCATCTGCTATCAATTTGATCCTATCACAAATAGTTCCTAAAAGACCCTTGGTTTTGTAGCGGTGTATTGGATATCGAAAAATAATTTTATTTTATGATATTTGAAATGAAATTGTAGGTATATCTTCTTATTTGAAATTTAAATGATACATATTTGTATTTTATAATTAAGTGGGTACGTATATAAGTGCCTGCTTAATGTTATGAGTTATGTTATCGGAGCAAATTTTGGTTCTTATCATATAAAAATCAATGTTTCTTTGTTTGTCTCTTATTCATTCTTAAATCATTCCACCTTTGGTGATTTGTTGTACGCATGCCCGCGAAGGTTGCTTTGTATAATGGTGATCTCTGGCGTTATGAAATTATTTTCTTTATCATTCATCCAATTGCGATGAAACTTCGGCGAGTTATTGTAGGTACGCACACCCGCGAAGGTGTCTATATATATTGGCATTATGAAATTTGCATATAAAAATTTACGGTAGGTGGCGCCAAGTTGTTTAAAAAATATATGTATTTCATGTAGTGTAGCGGCAGGGAGGGGAGGAGGAAGGGAGAGGGTAATCCGGGGGGGGGGGAACAAAGTGGGGGGCGAGGGAGGGGGAGAGGCAGGGAAGGTGGAAGGAGAACGCGAGAGTAAAAGGGAAAGTGATAGAGGAAGGAAAGGAAGAGGAAGAACGAAGAAAAAAGAGAATTAGGAAAGAGAACGGAAAAGTGAGAACGGGGACGCATGGGAAAGGACACGCAGGGAGAAACAATGTCTTTACAAACAAAGACGCATGCGGGGATCTCGCTATTTATAAATAAATAAATATTTATAAATTAATAAATAAATAAATATAAATAAATAAATGGGTTTTCAGTAAACCCTCCAATCCACTCGCTAGTGTTCCAACTGACGCCGGAAACCATACATCCAATATAAGCAATATTGAGGTGACACGAGAAATTTTCTTAAAACACCTTAAGACAATTGATACTAGCGAAGGTGCCGGTCCTGACGAAATACCTTCTATTCTTATTAAACGATGTGCACACAATCTAGCCTTACCCCTTTCTTTGATTTTCAATCGCTCTCTAACCCAATGCACTGTCCCTGTTATATGGAAATCCGCGTTTGTGTCTTCCATCTTCAAGAATGGTAAAAAAACTGATGTCGCAAACTACAGACCAATCTCCAAACTTTGCATATTTAACAAAATTTTTGAAAAAATAGTCTACGATCAACTATATGCTGCTTTTAAATCTAGCCTGAATATGAACCAACACGGTTTCATTAGTGGTAAATCAACAACCACAAATCTTTTAATTTTCACAGAGTACCTCCAGGATAATTTGGATAACAGAATACAAATGGACACTGTCTATACCGACTTTAGTAAGGCGTTTGACAGGGTCGATCACGCGACTCTGTTAAAGAAGCTTTTGGAAATTGGTATTCACGGTCTTTATCGTTGGCTCTCTTCTTATATCTCCAACCGTAGTCAAATAGTAGTGGTTGCAGGATTTAAATCCGATTCTGTTGCTGTCACATCGGGAGTTCCTCAAGGCAGCTTGTTGGGACCATTATTATTCAACATATATATCAATGATGTCGGTAACTGTTTCTTAAACTCGCAAACCATCCCGTATGCCGATGACATGAAAATCTACTCACCTATAAAGTCAATAGAGGACTGTCTGAAGCTGCAAGATGATTTACAATGTTTCAGCAGGTATTGTAATGCCCATTGTCTGGAAATAAATATATCTAAGTGCTTCGTTGTGCGCTTTAATAATAATAATAATAATAATAATAATAATTGGATAATTTATAGAGCGCCGTTTTTGTGAAAAATCACCTTAAGGGCGCTGTACAATTTATTCATAATTCTTAGATTCTATCTAATTTTAATATTTACAAATGGATACATAAACATACTTACCTGCAGTTCACTTCCGATAAACACTTTAATTATAAAGTTTGTGCTTGGAGAAGATACGGCTTTGCTCGCGGAGGACATTATATTTAAAACAGTGGACATTGCATGATTTTACATTTGCTACCCCCATCACTATAAGTATTAAATTTTAAAAGATTAGTGGCAAAAGTGGAGTTGATAATATCAAAATATGTATTTTAAAAGACTGGAGAATTTAGGACTCTTTAGGGCTGGAGAATGTTACTAAAATGTCCTTTAAAAACGCTTACAAATAGTTAGTTTTTACTTTATTTTTATTTATTTATTTTTTTATTATTATTATTATTATTTTTATTTTTTTTTTATTTTTTTTTTCTCTACATTTTTAGGTTAGTTATTTACAGTGTCGCGGGCATTGAATGTGAAGGTGAAAGAATTTGAGTTTATGGATACGACTGTCTGAAAAGGTGGGTTTTAAGTTTAGCTCTAAATTCTGCCGAGTCTGTGATAGTTCTTAAGTCATATGGCAGTGCATTCCAGGCTTTAGGTCCCGACACTCCGAAAGCGCGCTCACCGAACTTAGTATCTGGTGTGCGCTTTGGTTCCTTTAACCTTCCAACAGCTGATGACGCTGCTGACCTTAGGGTTGACTGTCGAGAATTGGAATTTTCTGGAATACACAATTCCGATAAGTATGCCGGAGCCATTCCGTTAAGGGACTTAAATACCATCCAGCAGAGCTTGAACTGGATTCTTTCAGGACATTTGAGCCAGTGAAGATTTTTGAGATGCTCTGAAATATGGGAATATTTAGATACGCCGGTGATAAGTCTTGCCGCAGCGTTGAAAACGGATTGTAATTTGTTGATTTGAAAACGTATTTATCCATGAATACTCAATTAATCTTGTACCGTTATCTATCAAATTCGAAAGTAAAGACCTTGGGGTTATACTTGATAGTAAACTGAATTTTAATAAACATATCGACCACATAGTCACTAATGCATCTTCTATGCTTGGTTTCATAATCCGCTCATGTAAACAATTCAAAGACCTTACTACTTTCAAAACACTATATTTCTCATAGTTCGTAGTATTGTTCATCTCAAGTATGGAACCCAGGCTATGCAGTACACAAAAATAGAATTGAAAGTGTTCAAAATAGATTGTTAAAGTATCTCAATTTCCGCTCTTTTCGATCTCATGTTAGTAATGAAGACTCTGCCAAATTCTTCAAAATACAGACGCTAACTTGTCGAAGAAAAATAGCAGATTGAGTAATGTTATTTAAAATTATACATAACTTAATCGATAGTCCTGATCTTCTTCAACGCCTATCATTCCACGTTCCTAATTGCAACGGTAGACAGTCGCTTACTTTTAATCTTCCTCTTTGCAAGACTAACTCCAAACATAACTCATTTATCTACAGATCCACACATTCATTCAACTTAAATTATTACCACATTGACATTTTTAACTCCACGTTACATGACATAAAACAAAATCTCACTAAGCAACATGACTGAAACTAGGAAGTTCAATCTACCCCTCCCCCTATATATTCGCGTCCTTAGCCTTTTAATCCTGATCCTATATTTCTCCTCCCCCCCTCACATAATGTAACTAAAAATGAACTAATTAAGTAAACACCTTAATTTTACGGTGCTCCAGATTTCATGTCCGGGTTGAATCTTTCCCAAATGAAAGACTAAACCCTTCCACACACTTTTCCACAAATGAATATCTAGTAAATTAACGCAATGTAATTGCACTATATAAGAATAAAACAATACAAGAACAATACGTCAATCCACCAGAAACATAATGGGAAAATATTTCACCGACTCCAGATATTTTCATATCAGAGGGTTCGGCTCTGATGAAATCCTAACTGGTCCGATAAATCCTACTGATCCCTCAATATAAATATTTAAAAAATCTTTCGTAATCCTACATGTATTTAAAATGACCGACTTTTGCATTTTTATGTACAAATTTTTTGACAAATCTAATACGCCTAAATTTTGAATGAGAGAGCTAGGTATAATGCCAGTAGCCGAAATAACAAATGGTAATATTTTTATAGTCTGAGAATGCCAAATTCTTTTAATTTCATTTCCTAAATCTGTATATTTTCTTATTTTTTCAGAAACAGTTTTCTGAATATTACAAGAATTTGGTATAGCGACATCAATGATATAAGTTATTTTCTTAATTTTGTCATGTAAAACTATATCGGGTCTATTATGACTAATTGTTCTGTCTGTCAGAATAGTTTTATCATAATAAATTTTATAAAATTCATTTTCTAAAAATGAATTTGGTTCATATTCATAATATGGTACATTACGGCAGTCAATCAAGTTATGTTTAATTACCAAACTTTGGTGAATTATTTTTAAAACTTGATTGTGCCTAAATGTATACTCGGACGGCGCTAATACAGAACATCCCGATATAATATGTTCTATAGTTTCCGGAAAAGCCAAACATTTTCTACATAAATCATCAATTTGATTTGCATCTTTGATGATATGCTTCCTATAATTTTTAGTATTAATGACTCTATCTTGTATGGCAAGCATAAAGCCTTCTATTTCTGCGCTCAACTCTCCAATACTCAACCATTTGTTTGACGAAAATTTGTCAACATATGTTTGGTTGAGATAATTGAAGTGTTTTGCGTGAAGAATTTTATTTGACCAGGAATCTAATAATTCCTGGTTGGTATTTATAAGAATGCTGGCATTCTCGTCGTATAAATTTAATGGTGAAATATTTCTATCTGTCTTGCATATTATTTTGTGCATTTCTGAACTATCAGCTTTCCTATGGAAAAAATTTCTTAGCATTTCTACCTGATTATGTTTTAAAGATGTTATTTTGACTATACCTCTATCTCCTAAATTTCTGGGTAAATTAATACGTTCTATAGCTGAATTTGGATGATGGCAATGAAATTTAGTTAATGTAGTTCTAATTAATCGTTCTAAGCTATCTAAATCTGTATTAGACCATTTAATTATGCCAAATGAGTAAGTTAATAGAGGTATTGCCCAAGTATTTATCGCCTTTACTAAATTTTTAGCAGATAGATTGCATTTCAAAATTTTTCTGATCCTAGTTTTAAATTTAATCCTAATATCATTTTTAATACTAGTATGATCTAATCTATTTGATTGCGGATATCCTAAATATTTATAAACCTCACCCCCTTTCATACTTTCAATTTTGAAATTTCTAAATATACCCTCGTCTCCATCTACAATTTTACCTTTCTCTATATGGATCGTTCTACATTTATCTAAACCAAAAGTCATTTTAATATCATCTGAAAATTTTTTAACTACTTTAATCATTTTCTCTAAATTTGGTTCAGAATTTGAATATAATTTTAAATCATCCATAAATAATAAATGGGAAATTATATTTCTCTCTCTAGTATTACCTTTAATTTTTATTCCAAACTTGCTTTTAATTAACATTTTAGATAGAGGATTTAATGCTAAGCAAAACCAAAGAGGACTCAATGAGTCTCCTTGAAAAATCCCTCTTTTTATTGAAATGCCCGGTACTATAATTTTCTTATCTTTCAAATTCAAAAGCAAATCGGTATTCCAAAATGCCATAATTTTTTCCAAAAAGCTAATAATAATTGGGTTAATTTTGTATATATTTAAAACTTTTATCAGCCACGAGTGCGGGACACTATCATAAGCTTTTTGGTAATCTATATAACAAATATGTAAATTACGTTTTTGGGTTTGAATCTGTTTTAGAATTACAGAATCAATAACTAATTGTTCTTTACATCCCATATGTTTTCTGCGACAACCTTTTTGTTGTTCAGATAAAACATTTTTTTCATCTAAATGAGTGTATATTAAATCTGTCAAGCAAGAGGTTAAAATTTTATATATTGTCGGTAAACATGTAATGGGTCTATACTGAGAGGGATTATTAATATGTTCGCTTTTAGGCAACATATAAGTAATGCCCTTAGTTAGAAAATTTGGAAAATTTTGAGGTTCTCTGACAAATTTTGAAAGATTTTTTGCCAAAAGGGGATGTAAAGTAGTCAGACGTTTATACCAAAAATTATGTATCCAATCGCAACCCGTGGCTTTCCAATTATGAGTATTTTTTATAATTTTGGCTAACAATTCAACCGATATATCAGAAAAACTCATTTGTTCAATGTCTGAACAATTGAGTTCTTCATTTTCTATCCACGGACCTGACTCATTATGTTTTATATCTTTACTCCAAATATTTGTCCAAAAATCGCGCATATCTGATTCAGATGGCAACGGATTATTATTATTCGAAATAATATTTTGTTTATCGTCAAGTTTGGAATAAAATATTTTCTCATTTTTCTGAAATAATCTATTATTATTTTTTTTATTATACGTATAATTATATCTTTTTAATCTACTAGCTTTTACACCTAATTTTTGTTTTAACAAATCTAATAAATCATTGATTATATTTTCATTATTATTACTACCAATGCTATAACCAAATTTTCTCCCAATTACATCTACATGTCTCAAAATATTCCTACTTCTATTTCCATTTTTATACTCTATTACTCTAGCTATGCTACTTCTTAAAAATACTACATCATTTTCTAATCTACTCTGCCATTCTGGTTTTCTATAATTATATGATCTATCATCAGAAGACGTTAATTTAACTCCTAACATGTTACATATAGTGATAGCACTAGCATACACTATTGTATGAAGATCTAAAAAAATAATGTCATCAAATATAATTTTTGGTAAAATTATATTATTTAATTCAGAAATTAATTTAGATAATTTCTTTGACGTATGTAATTTTGGTAATTTTGGTCTAACTGTGGGCTCTATATCTATATATCTATTTATATTATTATGAAGTAAGTTAGCTAATTCTATAATATTTTCATCTAGTAAGTTTAAATTTGCAATGTTGATTTCCCTAAGATTATAAATAACGTCTAAGTTATTTGAGTTTACTGTAATATCATTGGATTCTTCGACTAGAATATTATCTGAACTATCTACGTTCAATGTATCTGATATAACATTACTACTCGTATTTAACATTTTTTATCATTTTAACAGAAATTAATTTAGATAATTTCTTTGACGTATGTAATTTTGGTAATTTTGGTCTAACTGTGGGCTCTATATCTATATATCTATTTATATTATTATGAAGTAAGTTAGCTAATTCTATAATATTTTCATCTAGTAAGTTTAAATTTGCAATGTTGATTTCCCTAAGATTATAAATAACGTCTAAGTTATTTGAGTTTACTGTAATATCATTGGATTCTTCGACTAGAATATTATCTGAACTATCTACGTTCAATGTATCTGATATAACATTACTACTCGTATTTAACCATTTTATAATTGTATTATTGTGTAATTTATGATTTGCTGTCAACTTTCCCAAATATAAATAAAATAAAATAAGAGAAAGTTAGAAATACACTTTTTAGGACGCGAAGCTTAGAACTTTTCACAGAACTATTAGTTTATTTAGGTATATAATTTGAATTAAATTGTTGAACGACCCTCCGATCTGTGCAGCATGTCCTGGGACTCAAATGAAGTATGTTGTCCGTAGAATAAAAAGACAATTTATTGAACAGCGCGGCCGCCGTACTCCTTATTCTGTATCTGTAGTCTGTGTCTGTGTCTCTGTCTGTAGTGGCCTGTGCTGTGTGCTGGGTGGATGTCGCCGGACAATAATAATGTTCATGCTTCAAGAAGTCGGGGCCAATCTAATAATCCACGTCCAGTATCCGGAGCCAAACCAACTAACATTAAAAGACCTACCCGCTTTCCTTTACGACGTTAAAAGAAAATAAAAAAAAATGACAATTGTTGATTTTACGCGTTTATTGGGAGAAGGTATTTTTTTAATTGATGGCATTTAAATTTTATGAAAAGATTGGGAGACCGAAACCCTCTGCCACAGGTCATTGGAGGGGACCCCACCACTTTCTCAAATGCGTTATAAGGAAACATGGTTTCCTCCTTCACCGCACACGTCATGAATATTTTTTTATTGAATATAGAATTTTTTTTATTTGAACGACTTTAGACCCTCCAATGTCCGTGCATACGGGGTTAGTAAGCAGTATGCAAGTAATTACATTAACATTATACAAATGGCCGTGGGTCACTCCAAGTGGTTCGCTGCGTTTGGTGACTTTGCAGGGGTGCCTGAGTTCATCGGGTGAGGTGTGTACGTGTCTTGGCCACGCTGGTCACCAGCTAGAGAGGCCAGTTTAGGGAGACACTTTGATCTCTCCAATTGGTCTCTCTCCACCCACCACACTGGGAGAGATGGATGCATATGTCCGTCCCTTCTGGACACATTGACATAGATTCCTCATACCTTATTCCTTCGCAGAACTTCCTCTCCTTTCTATCCTTAAAAGGACCGTCAAGACAGCATCTCTTAAGATGATATAAATGCTGAGGGAGTTAGTAGTTAGGTAGATTAGTTAACAATATCGCTTCCCTTCAGAATAGCTGTTTTTCAACAGAGCTATACTGAGGGTATCTACCAATCTACGTAAAAAGTCAGACTATAAAATAATAAATTGGTCATAAATTATGTTACGTAAGGAATTAAAAAAAGTTCGTCATAAATAATAAAAGTAAAAAATCTGTTGATCAATGTTACTTGGTTATTAGTTTAAAATTCTACTCACCAAATCAACGATTGATTTAGTAATTAGTTTTAAGTCACTTGTAATTAGTAGGTATTTACTCATTTATAAAATATGGATGAAGTATTTATTATGTTGAAAGAAAGATTTAGTTTGATGTTGGTTTCTTAATTTTGTTGAGCTATGTAATTAAAAATTCTTATTCTTGAGTCGATTTTTTTACAAGAATGGCATTATTTAGCTTTTTCGTATAAATTATCAATATAAATTTTATATAGAAGTTATAAAAGGCCTTAACGCCACCTAGACTAAAATGTATAGCTAAGTCCATCTGCAAATTTTTTTTGCATTCTTTTAAGCTATAATATCTGTATTATGGGTTTTTCGGTGACTGTTTGTGAAAGGAGAACAAGACATTATTAACTACAGATTCCGGGTGATAAATGCTGTGTTAATAAGAAATGCCATTTTCAATTCGATTACGTATTAACTATTAATTGCTTAAGTGGGTAACTAAATATTTCACTGGCATTTACTTATCAATTCTAATGACTCCCTATTATTACATCTAATATTTTATAACGAAACAGTCAAGCTGGCGTACCACAGGGTCGCCACTTGGGACCTGTCTTAAAACGTCCAACACAGACTCGTGTACAAACAACCAATAATTATATAGTCCGTGCACCTAGCCAGCATAATAAATTAAGAAAACTACAAAACCAACAGTCCGCCACGTTATTTAGTGAAGACGGAGATGGGGGATAGAAATGCCAAGACCTGGAGTTTACCAACTGTTGTTTATATTGAATGGGCTGAAACAAAACGTTAAAAAATAACACATAAATTATTGCTTCATTTCTCCAGCGTCTCGCGGCACTGCTTTACCTTGCGGGAAGTCACGATTTGGGTTCGAGGTTCGAGGATAGAAAATACAGTTGTCAGTAACCCTTGGTAGTGTGTGAATAATTTAATATTTCGTGTTTTATCTCCGAAGAAAGTCTCCAATAAATCTATCTAATACCTAACTGAGTAGATATATTAAAACCCATTACAAATTTTACCAGACGAACTGCTTTGCTTCTTATGGAAACCATCTTAAATGACTAACTAAAAGCTTTTTTGCCACATTTTGACCAATTTGCAAACACCCTCGAGCGTTCGCTGGTCAAAATTAGGTTATTTGAAGAGATATTTAAAATATTTATAGGAATTATTTCGATAGTTCCCGCGCGGTTTATATTTCGCTGAATCACTAAGATAACTTATTTTTACTTTTTAACTGGTAATGTCTTACTCAACATAAAGAAGTAATATTCTCCAAATAAATACAACGTAGGTACGCCAAGTTTAAAGTAAATGATACTCCGAATTTAACGATTTCTTTATAATTTTTTTAAGGAAACCTAAAAATATGGGATTAACGATTAAATATACAGGTGCATTCAATGGCTCTTTAACACTATAAGCAGTTTCTGTCTTTATAATAAAATTTGGAGGCATAATTTTTTTGATGAATGCTGAAAATTTCAAAATCGAACCCTCAAAAATCCCAGTCGCTGAATAAACACTTCAACACAATTTACACATATGTCTTGATGATGGACACTGTAACGCTGTCCGAAACGTTGGCTAAAGAAAGCGGAAAGGCAACGCGGCATAATAACACAATAATTAACCACCATATTACAAGTATAAGTTCCTTACCAAATTCATGGAAAAACATTCATTTTGATCAGAATTTCATCCAAATTAAAATTATTTTTAATTGTTCATTTTTCTTAGTGTATATAGGCACATCTTTCCAACCATTATAAATTGCGCAACACTGTTATTTAGTCACTATTTTCATTCTTACACTACTTATTACTACTTCCAAATTATTTAATTTTCTGTATTTGGTTTTCCATCCCTGTTTCGAACAAATTAATACATATAAGCACAAAAGAAAGAGACACCTCCATCGATAAAGAAACGTATGGGAAAGGGATAGAAGAGGTTCCATTTTGAAATTATTTTTAAATTAGGAACGAACAAGCCGGCCAATAGGGGGCGTGGAATCTGCCTGTCAGAAAATTCGAAATTTAAAAAAATATATTGAAATAAGAATCTGATATTATTATCGGTCGTTAGTTTTGATGAATTTATTTCGTAAGATCGTTATATAAGATGAAGATATTAATTTCGAAAATGATTTAGAGATTTTTTAAATGTAAAAATAAATTGAGTTGCGTAGGTTACCTATGCAATTATACCTACATATAATATAATACTTATATATATAAAATAATACCCACAACGTATTCGTATCATACCTGTATAAAGTACCATAATTTTTATGATAGGAAGAAAACACGGACAACAAGACAATATAAAACATAAGCTGTAGAATCCGCCGCATTTCTTACAGAAACGACAGCAGATAAATAAACCTTACATATATTTAAAGGGGTGATGTTTGTCCTGGTCTTGGCGGCGGATGAGTCTGCCTATCATCTGCGTGGCAGGCCGGATCGGGAGAGACTGGTTGAAGAAGACGTTTTGGCCTCTCCAACAGTACTCTCTCGGAAAATTGTCTTGCACCACAGTGATAGGGATGGATTCATACCTCGGTCATTCCTGGACAAACTAACCCCCAAATTCTTACCCACCCCTCATACATTCTTCCTTCCAAGAACTTCCTCTCCTTCCTTTCCTGAAAATACCCTCCACTACAGCATCCCTAAAGATGTCACAGGCCCTGAACGGAAATATTTTCCCCCGGATCTAATTTTATAAAAAAAGAATGAAAGGGACATTTTTAATCGAAATTGTGTTTTTTTTGTTGCCCTGAGGAAAATAATTTCCCTCAGGGTCTGTGTTATATTTTAAGATGCTGTTTGGAGGGAACAGAGAAGAGGAAGGAGTGAACATGGGCCTTGAAGAGGCCCATGTTGTAGAAGGGAGGAAACACAAAAAATCGTTCCACAGCCGAACTGTTGAACTCAAGAATGAGTCGTAGAAGCGATGCGTTCTCACGAGACAAAGTCAACGGTGTATCTATATGTGTTGGGCGCGCGTTTGGCGTGTTTCCCGATTATGCGCCGGTGCCGAAGGGATCAATGACGCTAGTTCCTCGGAGCATCTTCCATGTAATGAATCTACCTGTGCTCCAAATATTGCAATCTGCTTGTCAAGATTTTTATTTATTTATAAAATACATGTTACATATATTAGACATTTACATAGATAAGATTTATTAAATCACCATACTAGGCGGCTGTCTGTTTCATGATGATTAATTAAGGATAGTTACTTTGATTGTAGTCTAGTGTAAACACATGGTAAAATTGGTAAAGTTATAATAAAAAATAGAAAAGATAAAAAGAAGTGAGTAAAATAAACATGTAAATAAAATAATCCTGTAATCATATGGTACTAGTATGTAATGATGTTGAAAATTTATATTTCTATCTGAGTATATGAAACAAGTTGTAAACAATGTCATAGTCACTCATCAGAAGGTCGGTAAGCGCCTTTCTGAAAGTGAGATATTTGGCTTTAGACTTTATTTCAATTGATAAGTTATTAAAAATTTTAGGTGCAATAAAGTTAAACTGGGACTGTGCCATTGAAGTTTTTGTTGTTGGAATAATATAATTCGATTGGTTTGAATATCTTGTGTTGTATTTTGAATTTATAATATATTTTTTTGTAAATTTGAATTTAAAATAAGAGGTTACATTTTTTACATATATGGATTTTATATAAGAACTTTGAAGTCTTTAAATAGGTCTTTCGTGGGTGTTTATAATGAACATTGTAAATAGTCCGTATTATCAATTTTTGGGTTTTTATTGGTGGATCTAATACAGTTTTAGAGCATCCTCCCCAGACAATTATACCGTACGATAAAATTGATTGACACGGGGAAAAGTATACTGTTCTCAGTATATTTTTTTAGTATATTTCGCAATGTTCTGAAGATATAGGCAAGGGCGGATCCAGGATTTTTTTCTGGGGGGGGCACAAGGGGCGGAGTGGGGGCGGCCCGCCCCGGGTGCCACCCCGATGGGGGGGTGCCCCTCAAGAGCACAATCCTACCCCCCAGGACGGACCACAATTTTTTTATGAAATCGAAATTTGTGTTTGTCAACTTTAACCACTGGAGCGACGGCGCGTTTTTTTATTTTTTTTCCTCGGATTGCTCGTGATATTTTTATTACCGTTTTGAATATTTTCCGCCAACCTTAAAAAAATCATACCTTCGAATTTTAATATGGAGATCATCAGATGAACTGATCATAATTCTGTATAGTCAATGAATTCACCTATCTTTGGTTGTTTATCACATATTCCTAGTATTTATGAAAATAATATTATGAAATCGTAAACATTCAAAACGGAACTATTCTCAGTATTGCCTCCCTTTAAACTCGCCTAGTAAGTTCAAATTTCCCTTCACATTGAATATTTTCTATTAGGTTTATTTTAAATGGTCTAATTTATAATCACAATCTGCATATGTATATAAAAAAACTGAATTTTGATATGTTTTGAACTGTTGAATGTTCTCTTTGAATAATTTTTGACACAAATTTAGTCGAAAAATGGCGACATTTTTAATAAGACTAAAATGAAATTCATAAAGGTTCACCAAAAATAACTGCAGTACATCAAATAGATCAATTATCTTAAATCCACAACACCAATTAACTCGATTATTGCTTTATTTATAGAAAATATTTCATTTTCAAATACACACGACAATCGGAAAAAAATGTCAAAAACATAACTACAAAACTTTGTTTTTTAAATAATCACTGAATTTTTAAGTTTGAAACACGTTGAAACAGTTGAATGCATTACTAATTCAATTATTATAACACTGGTACACAAATTTGTTATAAACATCCACTAAAATACGATAAAAAGCCGAATTTTAATCTGACAGCTTCAGACCGTTTAACATTTACAGAGATCTACAAAATACGAATTTTCGATGGAATATTTAGCGTACAAGAAATTGCTTTAATTCGGCAACTAAACTTATATTTTGTAAATGGTACCAAATTTCAGCAAAAAGCGTTACAGTGGTTAATGGGGGGGGGGGGGCTTTCCGACCGCGCTTTCCCCCGACCGTACCACTCTCGCAAACGCTGATTATCATATTTTATTTGCAAGTGCATAAATGCGATGCAACGAACAAAATTCGCAATTCCAGCCAGAAATAGACAAGAGTTTGAATCATGTTCTTTCTGTTATTTTATTAATATATTTTAACAACTCTGATAATTTGATTTGCTTCTAAGTATGTAGTGTGATGGAATCTCCAGAGTACACAAAAATACTGTCCTGGGGGGGCACGTGCCCCCGTGCCCCCCCCCTAAATCCCCCCTTGGATATAAGGGAATCTATCAAATGAGCCCCCCAGTTCTGCACAGAGTCGAGGGTTTTTCAGATATTTTGGTGCTCCAGAACTACAGACATACATCCTCAAATTTGCCTAGAAAGGGTCATTTTCAAAATTTCAATTGATTATGCGAAGAATTCAGACTAACGGTAAAGTAGGTACTTGCCTACCTATAAATAGGTACTTGAAAGAAACAGATTTTTTTTTTAATTGGAGCTCAGACAAGAATTCAGACTATCCCATGAATTTCACGGCTTGCGCTATTATATCTATAGAAAATTATTTTTATTTGACATTTTAAAAATTGGAACTGATTTGACATAAAAAACGCCCCGCCATGCTGGAGTATAGACGTCCCTGAACTGTATATCGGGCGTCGGTTTGGATATGATAAACAATGCGTAAAAAAGGAGTTAATATTTTTACAGGCCTTTACGAAAACAAACTGTAAAAAACAACTCTCAAATACTTTCTTCAACCTTTTCAAAAAAGTCTTCTCAAGTAATTCTAAATCCCTACCAAAAAGAGGCGGGGATTTCAATTACGAATTTTTCAAGGACTAGTGGATCATCTTAAAGCTACTAATACCACATAATTTATATGTAAAATAAATTAAACTGACCAATTAAGTCGCTTTATACATTAAAACCTTTTAAGTGTACTCGTTATAAATGAACTTCACTGTAAAATATGAATAATATTTAGGTTAATATCTACATATCTGTAAAATAATTATATGTTGTGACTAGTAACGATAGCGTCATCATCACGCCATCTCTTCTTCACTTGTCGCACTGTACACGCACGAGCATGGTGTGAGATGTCGGTGACGATTATTGTGTTCACTGGCACCGAGGTGGCATGTGTCATGTTGAATTTTTAAACACCTGAATATGTATGAAGGCTTCATGTATACAGGGGTGGAGAAATGATATTAAATTAGGCAGGTACAAATAATTTTAAAAACATATACCTATTTGTAGGAGTATACAAGAATAGTTGATCATATGGGCCACATAAAATTGGTAAAATACGTCATCATTTTTGCCCCAATTACAAATTACATATTTTAATTGATGGTATTATAAATTATATTAGTTACTTATGGGGAACTTTTTTGTACAAAACTTAAATTTGGAATTGAAGACAAAATAGTTGACTAAACTGAATAAATCATTTTTAAATAAATAAAAATATACATATTATATATTATGGGCCATTAAAGGTTCAATTTTTCATGATTTAGAGGCAACTTAGACAGTTTTTCAGTTAACAGAGCCAAAAAGAGGCGGGAATTCCGATTTCGAATTTTTCAAGGAGTAATGGATCACCTTAACGGTAATTATTAAAAAAATAGCCTTGTCCAACTTACGTACTCTTTTTGCATAATTTAAAAAAAAAATTAAAAATATTCTGTTATGTAGAAAAGTCTACAAATATCTACAAATAAATGTTTATTTTTAGAAAAGGTTTAAAGGAAAAAAAAATCAAAAAAAATCTAATAGGTACATAAATCATCTATCCTTTGCTACGGAGCCGGAAATCAAATCGGGTTCAAATCCCTATGACATAGGCCCTGAGGGGAATTATTTTACTCAAGACCTCTTGTGTGGAGCTACCTAATATAATAATAAAATAAATAACTAAACAAAATATATTTTTATACTTGTGTTATTCGGCGGTACATACTCTTTGCACATCACGTCGGGGACAATTTTTGGTTCTTTAGGTTTATCGTATTGTTCCTAAACCACGGACGTACAAAATACATGGACATGCCCTAAGCGATAAAAGGCGTATTATTTCCCCCTCCCATTGGAACCATTTTTCGGAACCGGCTGGGCTTGCGAGAGCCACGCGTCAATCTAAAAAATGTGACGTCATCATTCTTGTCCGGACCAGTGTCGAGCTCTCATCGTAAATAACACGGTAAAAATGGCTTGTGCTATAAAAACGTGTAAAAATAGAAGAGAAAAAGAGAATAAACCCAATTGTGGTATTACATTCCATAAGCAAGCATTATTTTACACTATTTAAGCTAATTCAGATCACATAATATGATCGTTTGTGAACATACACCATAAATATACCAAACCACCCATAATACATACACTATCACTCCGAGATACATGGCATGTGCCCGTCACTGTTTACTGGAGTAAGTAAATTATGAAACATTTGTAAAAGTGTATTAACTAACTACAGGAGCAAAATATTGGACTCGACCTTATAGGCGACCTTACTTTGACGTATTTGAACTTCAAATTTGTTCATTGCGCAGCGAGGAATTCGCGCTCCCATGTAAAAAGGTCTATTCATTCAAAAGCAGAGTTAACTTTTAAGAACTAAATGATGATTTTATAGTGCGAGAGGCCTATATACTGTCAGATAGAGTTTTGACGAATCACGTATCACCAAAGCCATCTTCCGCCTTTCGTCCCGCTGTAGTTGGTTTCAACCCCTCACCTTTATGTTCTGGTCTATTAATATTCACATGTCTATGTCCTAAACCGACTGTATATTGTATATAAGTATGCCGGAATGCCAACTGTCGGGGGATCAACTATCATGGAATCGTTGATTAGGTACCTGTATCCCTACTATTAAGATGAAGCCATACTAAATAATGCAAAAGTATCATACGTTTTTGTTTTGAAAATTTGATCGCTTAGAAGTATTATAGATGCTTCAATTAAATACCGCGTGTAGAACATATCTTGACCCTTAAAAATAACGGATATTTTTTTTATAAGCCTAGAAAAAAATAAATTATAAGGTCTATTAAAAACACTTTGAAGTCCACACTCCTATTTATAAACCTCTTTTCAGATATGGTTTTATTATTTTTATGTGGAAAATTTTGTTTCTTTTATGATAATCGCAAAAAAATGAAATTTACCCCCGAACCTCACAAAATAAAATATAATATGCATTTTCGCGTTGTTATTTTTGACATTTTGACAATATGGCGGAAAAGACGTGTTAGGCTCCGCGTCGCTTGTTTTCGTGAAATCAATTTTAAAACCGTTTTATTACAATAAACAATGCGTAAAAAAGAATTCATGTTTTTTACAGGCCTTTACGAAATCAAGATGTAAAAAAAAAATCTCAAATATCTTTTCCAACCTTTCCAAAAGCTTTTTCTCAAGTTCTTTTAAACTCCTCTCATAAAGGGGCGTGAATTCCGAATTCGATTTTTTCCTGTACTATTGGATCGCCTTAATATAATATATTCTAGGTGATATTGTGAACAGTTTCAATACTTTCAATACGAGTTTGTAAAGTGGTTCCAGATTTTCGTTTAGATTTGAAATCTTTTATACATTCATTTATAAAGGTTTGTTTATGTGACCGAATTGTCGCGGATGTCAGTGAGACATCGTATTTGGAACTGTTAGTCAATGCGCGATGATAAATATAATATATAATATGATAAGATATTTAATTTTAATAACTGGGCCGCAAGTAGCAACGGCCTCCGTGGATAAGTGGTTGCGATCCTTGGCTATGAATCAGGTGGTTGCGTATTCAAATTCCAAGAAAATGCACAAGAAAATTTCATTGTGTTATTGGAAGGGGGAGATTACCAAGTTCCCTGCCATTGATCATCCCGAGTGGTTCGACACGTTAGGTGACTTAGCAGGGGTATCCGGGTTCATCGGGTATGGTTTGTATAGGTCTTGGCGGCGGATGCTTTTACCGGATCGTCAGAGACTGGTTAGACCTCTTCAGTCAAGCTCTCTAGACTCTTTGCACCGCAGTAAAAGGGATGGATTCATTCGTTCGTCAATTTATTTCTTAATAATAGTAGGTACATAAGTACCTAGTAGTATTATTTGCGCAACGTTTCTATCAGTATCGCCCTGGTGAAACACCACCATTCAGAATTTGAACTTCGCTTGAAATTACTTTAGCCGTATGTGGTGACCAGATTTGAATAGCCAGCTGGTCCACTTTCCTCTTCCTCATTTCCTTTCCCTCCTCACTAAATTTAGCCTCACAACCCACCCAATTGGGAATGTCATAGTCTCACTGGCTTCAGAATGTTGGGGTTTGTAATATTATAAACATTTTTTTATTTATTTAATACATGAATTATCGAAAGTACATATAGTTTTTTTATGATATTTCACCCTCCATGCTAGGGATGACCCTGTGTTATGGCGGGTGAAGTTTACAGTTTGCGGATATACAATCATCGGTATTGGTTGAAAATTTTCACTAATTAATACTATGCACACAGATTCTTCTACAACAAGAGAGTTTATGTAGTTATTTTGGATTATAAGAATAAGGTGAAGATGTTAAAGAATTATTGGAAAAGAGAAGTTATTATTTAATATATTAAGGAATTATTGGTACATAAATCACAGTAATCAGTCTTATTATACATACATACAATGCTGCTTAGATAGTAAATAACATAGTAACAATAGTTCCTGTGAGTTCTTTTTAAGCAGGGTCTCCTCCTATCGAAAACATGAACATTTACACACATTACGTGGGGGCGTGGCCTTACTGCACACGCATACAAAAATGTGCAAGGCCACACTCCCATAGGTAACGTTTATAGTAATGTGAAATCAAATATTCATGCTGTCAGTCGGAGGAGACCCTGCTTCATAAAAATCTATAGTTTCTTTTCAAGTTGATTAAATTTTGCAAACATGTCCTTCAAAATAAGAGCAATGCCACTGTCTACGTGAGATTTCGATAAATCACCCCCATCCCGTATTCCCACCCTTTAAGGCAGAACGGAGTCCAGGCATTGCCGGGTGTTTCAACTCGAAATAAAATTAATAAACGATCAATTGGTAATAAAAAAAAGCCCAAAAGGGGGTTTAAAATGGAAAAATAAAATAAATTTACGTTCATTCCAAACATGTCGTCTATAAATATGTAGGTACTTCGATTCCTGTTAATTGGGTTAGCTGTAAGAAATATATAACCTATTCCCTCTATACTACTCGTACTTTCTGTCCATTTTTAATAATTTTTTATTATTTTTTAATTCGAATTTTTGATTTTTTCACCTTGCAATTTCTTCGTTCCGCCACTGACATATAAAAACCCTATTAGCAAGTGTAGGTACCTGTCTACTCATTATTCCGTAGCTGGTTAGCAAGTAGTACCCACCCTAAATGCCTCCCCATACAATTAACATTAAGCTTTAATGGTGATGACGGTTTGTCATCATCCACCCTAACGAGTGCGAAATACAATTAAATAATAAATAATGTAAAAACCTTCATTAATGAATAATATTACTTACTATTAAACGCTTTATATATGTAGGTGATTAGGTATATATAATCACTAGGTACATATGTCATGCCTGTAAGTACTTTAAAATTAATCTACTTATCTCTGGCTGAATCCACTAACCCACATGGAATTACTTCTTGGAGAAATTCTGGTAAAACTAATATAAGTTACATACAAACATTATAAAACTCTTTTACAAAATCTATAAATGTAACAATGCACACAGAAGTAGCATTAAATTGATAAACAAATCTCTGCATGTTTTATCTTTCATAGGATAAGTCAACATATTATACTGTCCGATTACTTGCATAGGGAAAGAGTTTACCATAAACATAATACAAGATTCACACAAAATTAAAGATTGGTGGTTCCGAAATGTAACAATAAAAACGTTTAGAGAACCCTAAACTATATTGTACCTAAAATATTAAAAATACTATCAATGACAATTAGACATAATACTATTTATACTGCTAAAGTTTAATGTAATCTAAGAAATTGACTATTAGAAACAAATGATTTATATTTATAATGCCAGACTGAATAGAAGCCCTTGTATTGCTAATGCCTCGCATATTACCTACTGTAATATTGATGTGAATGTTAATTTGTTATATAAGGCTTACATGTACTGCTATTTACATATTCATATATTTAAACTTGTACTAATTATTTAACAATGATATTACATTAAATAATTCAATATATTTTCAGTATACTTTAAAAGTATAAAATAAATCAATATGAAATTTTTTAATTCCAATTCTTTTATAAATCTAGACACAAATATGTAGACTTATATAATTTCTACATTTTTTGTTTTTATTGAATATAATAATAATAATAATAATAACTTTATTTCACATAAAATTGAACAATAAAACATATGTGGAAACTTTGACTAGCCAACTAGGAATGGATCCTGTTTTAGGCCAGTCAAATTGACAAATTTAAATTCATATTACATTGTTTACTAACATAACATGTTATTTATAGCAGGAAAAGGTGTTAATTATGTATTCCTAACAGTATATAATTTTGTACTCATAAGAAAAAGAAGACAAATAATGATATCTTAACATCAAATTCAGATATTTTCCCCTAGAGCGCTTAAAAACAAAAACAAATACAAATAAAAGATAAAAGATAAAAGATAAAAGATAAAAGATAAAAGATAAAAGATAAAAGATAAAAGATAAAAGATAAAAGATAAAAGATAAAAGATAAAAGATAAAAGATAAAAGATAAAAGATAAAAGATAAAAGATAAAAGATAAAAGATAAAAGATAAAAGATAAAAGATAAAAGATAAAAGATAAAAGATAAAAGATAAAAGATAAAAGATAAAAGATAAAATATAAAAGATAAAAGATAAAAGATAAAAGATAAAAGATAAAAGATAAAAGATAAAAGATAAAAGATAAAAGATAAAAGATAAAAGATAAAAGATAAAAGATAAAAGATAAAAGATAAAAGATAAAAGATAAAAGATAAAAGATAAAAGATAAAAGATAAAAGATAAAAGATAAAAGATAAAAGATAAAACCGGTAAAGTAAACAAAATCGGTAAAGTAAATAAAACCGGTAAAGTAAATAAAGCAAATACAAGCCAGATGGTAATAATAAGAAGCCTATCTCTTGGTCAACATATCTTCGATTTTGACCCTCCCTAAATCAAGGAGCCAGTCGTTGATTAATTTGCGCAAAACATTAGTACTTTTCGTTTTCCAAGCATTAGGAATGATATTAAATAATTTAGGTCCTAAGTACGAAAATTGACGTTGTCCAAGGGACGTCGTGGTTTTTATTGGGACTATTGGATTGTTCCTTGAATGTCGGGTGTCGTGAAGGTGGTCAATGGAAGGGTAGTGCTGGCGTCGTTTTTGAGCATGTAATACAATCTTTCTAATATATAATTGTCTAACATCGAGAACTTTAAATTCCGTGAATAATGCATCACTGGGGTACCTGAATGGTTTTTTAAGGATGACTCTTAGTAAAGATTTCTGTGCTTTAGCCAGGGAGTCCAATATTGTTTTGGCACATCCACCCCATCCTAGGGATGCATATTCAAGTAAAGAATTACACATGGCATAGTATATTGATTTCATGTCTTTTACAGAGAGAATATTTCTGATGGTAATAAAAAGGTGAGTAAGTTTTCTGACTTTTGAGGCAGTTGAGTTAATGTGTTCTTCCCATCTCAGATATTTATCTATGATGATTCCTAAATATTTTAAACTATCAACGCATTCTAGTTTATTGCAAGTACAAGTGTTCGGTTCATTGCAAATGTGAATAGTAATATTAATAATTACCTTGGGTTGTCCCGCTTGTGTTGCACTAAAACGTATAAATTTGGTCTTATCCGTGTTAAGAGTAAGGAGATTATTGTCTAGCCATTGTTTGACATTGTTTATTCCAATTTCGGCTTTTCTATGCGCTTCGTACCAGTTTTTGCCCTCAAATATTAAGACCGTATCGTCAGCAAAAGTGATGATATGATCGGCAAGGTTACTGTTGCAAAGTTCATTGATATAGATATTAAACAATATCGGTCCTAAAGTACTTCCTTGTGGTACACCAAATTCGATATTTGCTGGATCGCTTAGAGTATCATTAATATTAACTCTTTGGCTCCGATTTTCTAAATAGCTTCCTAACCATTTAAGTAACTGCCCCTGTATACCGATTAGCTGTAATTTTTTCAAAAGGATTTTGTGCGAGATGGTATCGAAAGCTTTAGCCAGATCCAGAAAGAGCGCGATGCTTTTGATTCCTCGATCGATGTTATTAGAAACAACTTTAGTCAGATTGCCAATGGCATTTTCTGTACCTAAACCCGGTCGGAAGCCATATTGTCTCTCAGAAAGAATGTTATTATCTTCAAGGTAAAAGCTGAGACGGTTTTTAACAATTTTCTCGATAATTTTTGACACCGAATTGACCAAAGATATCGGCCTGTAATTTTGAATCGCAGATTTATCTCCATTTTTGTGCAGTAATACAACAATTGAATGTTTTAGATGGTTAGGGAATGTTCCTGATTTGAGACTTAGATTGGAAATGAACGCTATCGGAGATGCTATGAATGATTTGATTACTTTAAGCAGATTTGTCGAGATTTTGTCTGGTCCACAAGCGTTAGATGGCTTTAGGTCGTCAATTATTTTCAGGACTTCGTTCGTCGATGTTTGTATATTGTCTATTTTATGGACGAGGTTAGAGGTGACCAAGTTGGCAAGATCGTTTTCAGTTTTATTACATTTGTCGAGAATTTTTTTGGCAAGTGTGGATCCCACCGATGTGAAATAGTTATTAGCGAAATTCGCCATATTTTTAGAATTAGAAGAGTTTATGTTACCGATATCTAATGATTTGATTTCGGAAGACCTGTTGATTTTTGTTCTACTAATATTACGAAACGCTTCCCACATACGTTTTGGAGAGTAAGAATTTTCGTAAATGAACGATTTGTAATAATTTTCCTTCGTATATTTAATAATCTTTTTGCATAAGTTTCTATATTTCTTGTAGTGAATTTGTACTAAAATATCATCTGGAAACTTTTGCGCCCTTTTGTGGAGTTGGTTTCTTTTGTGAATCGATTTGACAAGGCCGGGAGAGATCCAGGGCATAAGTTTAAACTGGCTGTTCGATATGCGTTTGTTACTACTATGTTTAGAAATATACATTTGTAGAATACAAATGAATTCCTTCATCGCAATGTCAGTATCAGTTTGATTAAATACTTTTTGCCAGTTTTCTAAATGCAAGTCCTCAATTAAATTATTAAAGTTTAATCGAGGGACATACTTTATTTTGGCAGGTGGGGGCAGTTTATCTTTAAAGCACAGTGCTGTCGTATAGTGGTCGGAAATTGATGAGTGGATAACGAATGAGTCAGTGAAGTTAATATTTTTTACGTTGATGTGATCCAAACAGGATTTTTTCGTGCCCTGTTCACGAGTAGGTGTGTTGATTGTCGCTATGAATCCGTTTTCTGTGAGCAGGCATAAGTAGTCGTTGAGTTGGTGGTGAAATGGAGATAAAGTGTTGATATTAAGGTCGCCTATAATGATTTGACGTTCAAATTTATCGGAACTGCTGATAACAGTTTGGAGTGAATTCAAAAAAGAATCTATGATCTGGAAAGAAGGTGATCTATATATAGCAAAGATACATAAATTATTGTTCAGAATAATTCTAAGGCAGTTAGCTTGCGATAATAAAATTTCTTCGACTTGTGCTTGAATACCGTCTTTGATGTATACAACAATACCACTAGATTTATTTAAATTTTTAATTGAGTGATATTCTGTGTAAGTTTGTATTATTTTAGAGGTGTAGTTTTCGTTGATCCAACACTCTGATAAAATTAACACATCAAAAGTATGATTGAAATGATCTAGAAATAACAAAAAATCATCAATGTTTGACATGCTTCTGATGTTTTGGTGAATAATCTTTAAACTATAAGACTTCCAACTGTGATTATTTAATTTGTTGAGATCGTTAATCAAATACGTGTTGCAAGTTATATCTGAGTCATTATAAATATCATGAGGTAATTGAATCATTATTATTCAGTTGAAATGCGATGCAATGAAAATTTCACTACTATACGATTTTGATCCATTTCTAGAAAACAGTATAACATACATAAAATAATAATATTTAAGAAAACAAACATGTGATAATGATTGAAGTGATCCCAAGTGAGGTAACACAAAAGTATTGGTAATGAGGTACATAGCAGAATCGGTAACATAATAACAGTATAATAAATAGTAGAAAAGAGCAAACCTAGTGAGTACTTTAGTTCTAAAGACTGTGTACGTATTATCACAGGATATAATAATGGCAATAGTAATGATAGAACCTTCATATTATTATCGTTGTCGGCAATGAGACTTCTTATCATTTTTACCAATGTATTTTATTTTATTAAAAGCGTTTGTTGTTACATTGTATTATGCATTTTATTTTCTCATTGTATTATATTTTCTTCATTGTTTTAATTTTGAAGTATTTAAAATAACTGTGATACTCAACTTATAAACTAGAATGTAAAAGCCCATTAGGGCGTGTAATAAATAAATTAAATGTTGTCTCTAAGTACCACAAACAAAGACCAACTGCAAAAGTAGTAAGCAGGCTTGAATGAAGAAAAAAAAATAAAGTATCTCAAAAAGATTACAGAAATGAAATAAAACGCCTTTAATAAAGGCACGATAAAAGGTGAGATAATTGGTTGAAAAACTCAATGCCATTTCTTGGCAGATGTAATTTTGTCAACAAAATTACTACCCATAACATTCCGACAGAAACGTGAAACGGGCGTATCTATGTGCGTTAAGTAATTAAGCTCTATTTTACCTTACTTTTGCTGAATTTGATGAAACATTTTCAAATGTCGACGATCTTTTGATAGGTACATTCCTAGTGGACATTTTACACGATGATTCTGATCGTCCAGTTACCGTACGGATTGTATTTTAATAATATGATTTTGGGGTGAAAAAAAGAACGGGTTCTACTTTGGTACTGATTTTCGTACAGTTTAAGATGACGGATATTATTTGACATCATTATTAGATACGGACAGACTCTCACCGGGGGAGTTATTGGGAGTGGAAAAAAAACCAACAGATGCAGGAAATGTGAAGAGGATGAAGAGACTTCAATGCCAACGCAACGTCCCGCTCTGTTGTGAACAATCTCAGATGCCTGGGAAGACACATTGTGGAATCAGAAGACATAGCCACATATCAAATGATAACCCTGAGTGAACTTTATAAAGCGGTTTATAAAAGTTACTGTTAACCCCTCAAAAACTGAGCGATTTTTGGCAGAACAAAATATTTCCGCTTCTCAATCAAATTCAAATAAATGGGATATCTGTGAACGTATCCGAAAATTATAAACTGTTTTTGAAAGGTGATGAAATACGCTTTCTTTTGTTAGAAATAATAGCCAGGTACTTCCCCACCTTCCTCTTCCCTATCTCCTTCCCCTCCCTACTACCCTCAGCCTCACAACATACCCCAATTGGGGATGCCATAGTCTCACTGACTTCAGACGGGAGCAGTTGGGACTCTTGTAAGGTATTCATGTAAAAAAAAAATCAAACCTACATATTTTTTTAAATGTAAAACTTTTGAATCCAAACTTTAAAAAGTTTTAAAAAGGTTCACTTTAAATTTATTCTAATTAAAATTACTAATAACGAAAAAAGATAAAAACACCCTCATATTTTATTGGTCAAATATATTAGATTATAGTTTATAGTCAAACATTACAGTTTGTAGTCAACTCACTTTTTTGTTCTTTCACGTAAAAATAATTACTTAATACAGAATTCCCAAAGATTTTTCTTTTTTTCAATTAGCGATCCGAAACCTTGGTTTCACAAAGGTGTACATGTTACTTCTTGAGTGGCTAATTTGAAAATAAGGCTTGTATTTTCTCTTTCAAACACAGTTTAGTTAATATTTCTCACTATGATAGTAAGGGAGACACTACGATTTTTTTATGACCTATATGAGTTGTTCCAAAAAGCGAACAATTAGCCTGATGGGCTAATATGTTATTTCAAGCATTTAATTATTAATATATATAAATTAATTTTCAACGCATTTGCAGCATGTTACTATGTAAATGTTTTGCGAAAAGGTTCACGTTTATTTTGGTGTGCTTTATATGGAATAAATCATAAAATATTTAAAGGTAATTTAAAGTTTTATAGCGGTTATTAACATTGGTAGGAAATTTAATTTCTAATTATCGCGTGATTACTACCGCCATACTTAAAATGTAAGTACCTAATTACCCAGGAACAGGGAAATAATAAGGGAAGAGGAGGGTCACCATTAAATTAGCAAAATAATGCGCAAGAATTAAATTATTTGATAAGTAGGTAGGTACTTAATTTTAAAAAATAGCAACATATGTGTACATATAATATTTACTATTTTTAATCCGCAAAGTCAAACGAGTATTTTTAACCTCTCGAGACATTTAGTGCCATGTCTGTCACCAAATGACACGATCTCTTAAAAGTCGTTTAATCTCCTATGGTCAGACTTATGTTATATAACATATTTAGAAAGAGAACATACTTAGTTTTTTCTTTGCATTTAAAAGTTAACCATAGATCGTTTGTGTAATTTGAAACAATAATTTTATTTTAATTATTGGCGTTATAAAAAGTCTTTATAAATTCGTATTTCACAGTGATAAGAATATTTATGTCATTGACCAACATAAACGACATTGAAATTTAGGACCATAATAAAAAAATACACAACAATATACATAATATAAACAATTCTGATAAAGTGTATCTGCTTACTTAAATCTACAAAAAGTGTTTTATGGAATATTTCCAAGGTTATTAATAAAACACTAGCAGTTTAAATCCCGCTCTGCTGGTTTTTGCTGCAACGCCCTGTGGGCGGATTTTGGTTCGGCTTCGCCCAGTTAGTGTTGGTGACCATTTTATAAATCCAATAGAAACTGGTTCCAAAAATAGCCCGTTTCTCGGATTCACTATCATCCAGTGTAGTGACCGTGACACAGAAACAGAGACAGGCAATGACGTCATACGTGATATATGGCCGTTTGATACAACTATGTATCACCGTCAATCTTTCCTCATCCCGAGAGATACTAAAAAACTAACTAATTATCACGCCGTATCCCCGCAGGGGTAGGCAGAGAGGACGGACCGTCAAACAACTGATCTTGGCACACACTCCTTGCCTCGTTCTATTTGA